>OY293308.1:8366850-9046850 GCA_958502075.1 Orchestes rusci | reverse complement strand
GAAATTTGATTAAAGTATCAATAAACAAATTGATTAGAATTGTAAATTAATAACACGCTATATGGAAAGCATTAAATGTAATTTGTTTTCCAAATTTGTTATGTACATAATATTACGGTTTACGCAACATTCAATTATACTTTCATTCATAAAAGAAACCAGCGGAGAGTTTTTGCAGGTGACTTATAAGAGATTATACCAAGTGTCAAAAATTATAATGAGGAAATAATGCAAAACTGATTTATTTATTGGAGACTTTTTTAATGAACAACTTTTTTCTCGATAATATTTTCATGTTACTCAATTAATAATATATAGGTACTGCAAAAACCACTTATATTATTAGTCGTAAATGGATGAATAAAATCTAATTAAAACTTCAGTTAATTGCAAAAACTGTCAATTATTATTACGATTACAAAATAACGTGGGCTTTAGAATCATAATGAACACTAAAAGTTGCACAAAAGAAAATAATCCACCATTGATTGTTATTGCACGACGATTCTTTCATTACACGGTTGGCCTTCACTATTTCACTTCTGTGGGTTGATTCTGATTTTAATTCATGAATTTCATTGAGCAAATTGTAAATTGTGATTCAATAACGAGGCTCAATAATTTTTCATTCGATATTGAAACTATAGAGAGCTATAATGCCGTGATTGTAAATATTCAGGTGAACCATTTTGGTGAAAAGTATCGTGCCGTTTAACTAAGAATAAATCAAAGCCTCAAAAATTTCAATCCCACTTTTGTGTTGATGATCATTTTTGAGATTTGGAGGATTCACAACTTTTTTCAAAATTTATTCCGGTTCCAAAAATCCTCAAAGGAATTCCTAAGAAAAATCGCACTGTGGCAACGCAGCCTTACGATTGTTTTATGTGATGATGTCATACCTTTGTAACCGGACTGCAAATATTTTAGTGGAAGATGTGATCGTGTTGTTAAACAAAAAAAATCAAAACCTCAATCATTTACACACGAATTCTTTGTTGATAATCATTTCTTATATTATAAAAAGGTTTCAAATTATGTAAATTAATTTTTGACCCATAAATGTTCAGGGAAATTTCTTACAAAAAAAGCACGGTGGCAACGCAGCCTCACGCAGATTGTATGTTATGGTATCAAATCCTTGTTGCCGGACTGTAGCTATTTTACTGCAGTCGCATTTGATCGTCTTATCGATTGAAACGTCGTTTAATTCAATAAAAATAAAAAATAAAATTGAAACCTCAAATATTTAAATCCTGCTTCAGGTTAGTACATCATTGTTGAGCTTGGGAGGATTTAGTTTATTTTTAATTTTTTTGATTCCAAAGATCTTCAAGGAAATTCGTTATAGACCGAGCACAGTGGCAACGCAGCCATACGCCGATTATGCGTGATAGTGTCAAAGCCTTGTTGCCGGACTGTAAGTACAATAATAGAACTTCGTATTTGCTTGGGATCCACTGACAATAATTAAGATGATCAATTTTTATTCTATGAGCATTTTTTCAACCTCTCGTCAGTTTTGAGTTATACACCTGCAAAGATTTTTCAATATTATTAATTGATTTGAATTGAGGTGAGATTTCTTGTTTCATCCTGAAAGACGACAAAATGTCCTCTTGGACCATGACAAAGACCACTAAAACAATTAAGCTTCTAAAAATGGACTTGACCTCAATTGTAATTGTAATAATTGTTAACTCAAAATTGTATTTTTTTTTAATTTTTCGCATTTTTTTGAATGGTTGTAAGCAAGCACTTAAAGCATTTAAGAATTTGTCAGTTTCTGTGAAACTTACTTCTCATGTCTAATATTAAAAGATTCGGTTAGCGCTCAAAAAAAACCATCGTTCTATCCTCCAGTTGGTTATGAGAACAAAATTATCTTTCTTTTTATCTAAAATTACGACTTATACCATATTTTTGCTTGAGTAACTGGAATATGATCAAATTAATTAGATTTAGTGAAGCATTTTTGCAAAAAAAAATTAATGAAGAAAGACATTGCCCAGTGCTCCAAGAACTGAGTGGGTAACCGTCAAGTCAAGAATGTTTTCGTGGCTCAATCGACACAACTGATCACTGCCTTGATACGTGATGCATTTTTTTCAAGTAGAGGCCTGAGAGATAAATAAATAATGAAAACCATTAATATCGCTTTGAGTTCCTTTTTATTTGTTTATCTTTATAATAAAAAATTTGTTCCTATCTTATCTGACTAAAAATATTTGACCACAATTTCTTTATTATTTTGCAGCAATCGGCATATTTTCCTTATGAGAACATGTGAGGCATTTTAATTTCTTACTTTTTCTTCTAGAGAGAATTAACACCGCCATCACAACTACGGAATAATTCTAAATTTATCTGCAAAATAATAACAAAAATTAAACTATCTCTAGTTAGTATGATAAGAATCAATTTTTTATTATAAAAATAAACAATTGAATAGCAATATTGATGGTTTCTATTATCTATTTATCTCTCAGGCCTCTACTTGAAAAAAATAATAACGTATCAAGCCACGTACCACTCACGGTACTTTTGATAGTTGGGTTGGTTCCCGCCTTCAAGATGTACCGTCCAAGAGGAATCTAAAAATGGGCTCGTACCCGAAATCGCTTTTATCTCACAAAATATATTGAGTGGGTATTCGTTTCCTGAAAGTTAGGTACAAAGATCGTTTATTTAAAAATGGTCCCGAGATGATGATACCACTCATGGTACTCTGAATAGTGTAAATCAGCTACAAGGTGTGCCATACTATCATATACTATACGACATATAGATATCGATGTTTTTTTTTGAAAGAAATTGTTCGCGAGTCCGACAAAATAGTCTAGAATGTCTTCAAAGAAGACATTTCTTCACTGCTTAAAAGATCCCCTCTTTCTTGAAATTTCCTTTATTTTTACCGCCATCGCAAATCTGACACCGCTAATTTCAGCTTTGTTTCAAAAAGTCCGCCGACTGACAAACGAGAAGAGCAAAAGAGCCGAAAGCCGATTAACTTTATAATTCCTCATCAACGTCGCATCGCAACTTAGCATATCCAAAGATGGGAACAATTAAATTTGCTTGTCTTTCTCATCGTATAGGGGGGACACCCCCGTTGCCCTTAATGACGGACTCGTAATAAGTATAATTAATGCCGTTTTGTTAAGTACGAGCATTGAGGGGGATACAGGTATCATTACGATAGGGAGATGTTGCAACAACTCGGAAAATATACCAAAAGTACCATCAACCCTTCATGGGGCACCATTTGGCAATATTTTCGTCCATGTAGAAATCTACAACTAATTTAGATAAATCAACAAATAACGGAAAATTGGGTGATAAACAAGATAATTCCACGTGACCTCTCTATGGTAGGTTGTTGGTTGCGTGGGTTGGGCTGGCGCCAACCTCTTTGGACGCAACTTTCATCACGTCGGACACGCGCGACTCACGGTCAACAGTTCACTTTTTTTAATAATCTGATTTTTTGATTATTTTATAGGGTTTTGTTGAGGCTATTTAGGTAAGGGGAGACCGGCAATTAGGGCAGAGTTGATGATGTGATAATTACTGTAATAACTTTATTTTTGGTATGGGAAATTGGTATTTTGTTGTGCATGGTGACTTCTTTTTGTTCTGCCATGAAGTACATTGGCACCACTTTAGAGTGATTTCTTGTAGCTGACTTTCAAAAAATGAGTAATGATTCAACATAATCTAATTGTTTTTAGTTCACGAGATAAGGACGATTTTGGGCACGATAATAAGTACCTACAAATTTGAAACCACTTTAAAATGGCTCCTCGTAGCTGACTTTCAAGAAATAAGTGCCAACTCAACATATCTGGTGTTTTAGAATCGCGAGATAGAGACGAAATTGGGTACCATAAATCGTACCGGCGATGACATGGTATCATTCTTGATACCAACTTCGAACCACTCTCGAATGATTCCTCGTATCTGACTTTCAAGAGATTGAGATGCGAAAAACTTACGGAAAACATCTATAAGACTCTTTTCCACGTTTCCCATTTTATTGAAAACTATCTGACGACACCGTTGAAAATTTTCAAAAATCGATAGTTTTCCCAATTTGTTACAAAACAGCAATTTTTCCAAAAAATGGAAACCTCATCATACCTGATGGTCTACTGATATAGCTACAACACGTAAAGGCAAAACTTTTATTTAAGGGCATTTTTTGTAATAAAAACAAACATTTTGGAATAAAATCCACAAAAAAAGTGAATTATAAGAAAAAACGCAAAATCTCAAACATTATTGTCAGTTGGAATTGGAGATAAAGTGGTTCCTAATCCAATACGAAGTTCTATTATTTTACTTACAGTCTGGCAACAAGGCTTTGACACTATCACGCAAATTCAGCGTAAGGCTGCTTTGCCACAGTGCTCTGACTCTGAGGAATTTCCTTGAAGATCTTTGGAATCAGAAGAATGAAAAAAAAACAGAATCCCCCCAAGCTCAATGATGTACTTCCCAAAAGCAGGATTTAAATATTTGAGGATTCAATTTTTATTGAATTAAACGAGCTTTCAATCAATAAGACGATCAAACGCGACTGCAGTAAAATAGTAACAGTCCGGCAACAAGGATTTGATACCATCACATACAATCTGCGTTGCCACTGTGCTTTTTTTGTAAAGAATTTCCTTCAACATGGGTCAAAAATGAATCCACAAAATTTGAATCCCTTTTGATCTAAAAAATGATTATCAACATAAAAGTCGATTATAAATGTTTGAAGCTTTGATTTTTATTGTTGACAACACGATCACATCCTCCACTAAAATATTTACAGTCCGGTTACAAAGGTATGACATCATCAAATACAACAATCGTAAGGCTGAGTTGCCACTTTGTTATTTTTCCAAGGAATTTCCTTGAAGATTTCAAGAATCAGATTAGATTTGAAAATGTGTTTACTCCCAATCTCAAAAATGATTTTCAAACCAAAGCAGGATCCAAATTTGTTGAGTTCTTATTTTTATTGAGTTGAACGACGGGATAAAATGTTCTACTGAAATAATTATAGTCCAGCAACAAGGCTATGACATCAATTCAAACAACAACCGTAAGGCTGCGTTGCCACTGTGTTATTTTTCTTAGAAATTTCCTTGAAAATTTTACGAACCAGATTCAATTTAAAAAATTTGAAACAATCGCAAAATGGCTTTTAACACAAAAGCAGGATTCAAATTGTTTGGGTTTTGATTTTTATTTAGTTCAACGACACGATGAAATGTTTTACTGAAATCGTTACAGTCCGGCAACAAGGCTATCCCATTTTCCCAAAACCATTTTCAATACAAAAGCAGAATTCAAATTGTTTATGTTTTGATTTTTTTTAGTTAAACGAAACGATGAAATTTTCCACTGAAATTGTTACAGTACGGCAACAAGGCTATGACACTATCACATAAAACAAGCGTAAGCGTTGTAAGGAATTTCCTTGAAGATTTCAAGAATCACCTTAAATTTGAAAAGATTTTGAACACTCCTCATCCCAAAAACGTTTAACAGTAGAATTTAAATCATTAAGGTCTTGATTTTCATTTAATTAAGCGACGTTTCGATCAATAATGCTATAAAATAATATTTTCATCAAAATATAGATAGATAGATGGGACAGTCAGGCAGCAGACCTCTGACATCACATACAATAACCGTGAGGCTGCGTTGTCACTCTTTTTCTGGAAATTTCCTTGAAGATTTTGGGAAGAAGTATAAATTTAATTCCCCCCAAATCAAAAATGTTTCATGGTACAAAATCAGAATATAGATTTTTATATTCATTTGATTGAATGACTTTTCGATACAGTCCGGCAACAAGGCGGTGACAGTATCACATACAACAGGCGTAAGACTTCGATGCCGCTTTTCTCTTTTTTCAATAGATGTCCGATCTTCTTAATTCTTGATAATCTATTTATCAAAAACGATTTCTATCAGTCACAATAACGCTGCCAATTTGTCCACAAGAAAATCTATTGAGTAATTCGACACCAGCCTACATACATAGACACAATCTCAAGACTTATTAACTTTTATTTATGCAATTTATGGCATATTCGGCCAAAATTATGACTTACGTTGCGGCACCGCCTTTCCCCTCTTTTTCGACCCACACACGATTTCATTCATGAAACCTACGCGATGGCCTTATTTTGATACTTTTACTACGATGGATACGTTCAAAGAACCCATGCTAACAAGTAACATGAATCTCCCCGAGAGACACTTCATTTCTTGTGTGACCAATTTTGGAGTTTCTGATTGATGAGGGCTGCTGGTGTTGCTTTGAGATTTTTATCTGTAGATTGTTTTATTAGCAGTAGTAACGAGTGTTCAATAAAAAATACGGTCAGCTCATTTGTCAAAAAAAGGTTTTAAAATGTATTGAAGAAGGGGGTTGGCATGATCAACATCTTTTGTGATAAAATGTATTAAATTACCCACCATTTTATTAATTTTGAGTTTAAAACAGGAAGAAGTAAAGGGGCTACATTCAATAAACCGTCCAAAAAATCACAGGTTAGACCGAGTAAAGTAGACTCTTGTTAGTGCTGATTGTGTGCGGACGCAACAGCCGGATTTCTAATGTTTCTGTGGATTTCATATCATTATTTTATCAAGAACTAAATTAAATTCACGAAAACTGATGACATTCAGTGACAGTTATTGTGACAGATGCCATCAAACCATATGAACTTAGCCAAGACCTACGTTCATTATAGAAAGAGAAAACCACAGCCACCTACGACCGTATTTTTTATTGAAAACCCTTTATTAATGTTTTAACTTTGATTCATTAAAAGAAAGCCTAATTTTATTTCTATGATGTGTAAAGGAAAAGTGTTGTTTTTTCATTATAAGTGGAAGTGGTATAATATAAAAATTAACAGAAAAAATTTAGGGCTTCATTTTTCATTGAATTTTTTAGCACGATTCTAATCAGTCAGGGAAATTTCCTAGACAAAAGGCACGGTGGCAATGCCGCCTTACGCCTGCTCTATGTAATAATGTCAAAACATTGCTGCCGTATTGTGACTGTTTTATTGGAAATTTCCATTTTAACTGTATGTATCAAAGTATGGAAAATTACATTTTTCTGAGAGGGCATTAATTACTTTCTATTAGATTGGCCGATTTTTATGAACCTGCGTAATTTTGAAGGAAATTCGATTCACCCCAGTTTCTGATCAAGATATCTAATCGATAAGTCTATAGACCGATTCCATGTGACTTAGAAAACATCTGATTCCTGAAAAAGCATGTTACACGTTTACAGTAATTTTTTTTTTTTGAAGTACAGTGAGAGTTCAAAAATTTGGGTTGAAGTCGCCAAGGTTGTAAAAGTCACGCTTAACGCCAAATTCAAAGTGGATGGTAGCACATGATTCCTGTTTGCCAAGCGGAAATTTGACAGTTTCACTTCGAAATCAAATTGAATGTAACGCATAACTTCAACCTTAAATTTTCAAATATGTCACAATGATTTTAATGTGTCACTTTCAGGAATCAGCTGAGATTCGTGACGTACTTGGTATAACGATCTATTGATTGGAACCATTTCGGTTTCTCAACGATAATATATGTCACCTTATCGGATCCATGAGTTACTGAATAGACTTCTGCATGGAGAAAAATTGCCAGACATGTGTTCGGTTAATACAACGGTGGATAACCTATTTCCTGTAATTCTTTCATGAACCTGATAATCGAATCCGAATATCAGAGTGATTCTCGAAACTGTTTTGCTATTGCATAGTTTTGTTGTGAATTTTATCGGTTAATAAACGTACAAGACGATATCTTCAGAGAGTGCTTGTATTGCCATCTGGTTTGAACCTATTAAACTAACAATAGTTGTCGGATAACTATAGTTATTGGATAGTGTTTAGTTATACAGGGAGTTTCATATTGCGAAAAAATCCAGGATCAGTTTCCCTGCTTAAAATAAGAAGAAAACTTTCTAAAAACATGTGTCCGGAAATACTTCACAGCTACAGGGTGTTGAAGTTTTATTTTTATTTTTGTTTTTCCTAAATCATTTTTGAGTTCATGTCGATATTTTGGTAAAGGCAGTTTCTTGACATGCGAAATTCGAATTTGATTTTAGTATTTCTCCAACTTGTAGAGGGTGCCTACTTCACCTACTTTTCCTGCTATACAGGGTGTTTATTAATTGAATGCCGATACTCAAGTGTGATGATCCTTGGATGATTTAAGACAAAAAGTTCATATGAACATAGGTCCGCAAGAGCTTAATTTTCAAGATACAGGGTGTTGAAATATTAAAAAATAAATGATTTTTGTATAATTACTTTGATACTATCTCAGATATCTTTATGAAATTTGGTACACGTCTTCTAGGCTTCAATATGCATTTTGTGATGTACAAACAATTTCATTATTTTCACCAGTGGCGTCCGTACGGGCTTTGCACTCAATATTTTTGGAGAAAAAACATGTACGCCACTGCTTCCTTCAAAAATAAAAATCATTTTTAAAATCTCTATTTATTTCTGAGCAAATTTATTCTCTTGATTTTTTTCCGTCCGGCGCATGGTTTTCGCTTAAAAAAATAACATCTACTTAATTGCATTGACACCCTGCTGTGTCATCCAATATTTTTAAATCGGTGGCGCCCTCTCCAACATTCCCATGCATTTTGATGCATAGAAGACGTGTACCAAATTTCAAAAAGATATCTGGAATAGTATCAAAGTGATGATAAAAAAAAAAGATTTTTTTTTAAATTTCAACATCCTGTATCTTAAAATCTTGCGGACCTATGTCCATATGAACTTTTTGTCTTAAAATCATCCAAGCAACCCTTAAGTATCGGCATTCAAATGAGAAACACCCTGTATACTGCCATTACTTTTTTGAACGTACCTGTTTAACATTTTTGAGCAACAGAATAGATTTATGTGTATTTCCTACGCAGAGAACGTATACTTGTTAAAAGTCGGTACGAGCAACCATTCTCGAGATATTCGGATCCGAAATAATAAAAACATGTGGTTTTGAAATTATGGCGGAGGCAACCCGCTAGAAATTATAAAATATTTTGTATGATTGCTACATATTTCAACTAAAGAGATAAAATTCAACGAGTCATGTAAACAACAACTTTTATTTTAATATTATTAAGAAAAAAAATTAGAGAAATATTGAAAAAAAAGTTCAACACATCCTGTAGTTCTGAAAAGACGCATTTCTGGAGACATGTTTATAAAAAGTTGTATTTTTCGAGCAGGAAAACTCATCCTGACTTTTTTTTGTCAATAAATGCAACACGTTGCTTGACCATAATCCCATGATCTCAAAATCACATGGCATTCTTGATTTCAAATCCAAATATCTCGAGAATGGTTGCACGTAGCGACTTCCAACAGGTTTACTTTTTTGCGTATAGAAATGATTAAAAAATCGTTTTTTTCACGTAAGAAATATAATACAGGTACGTCCTTAATAATAAAAAATAAAAGTGTAGGCAGCGCCTCTACAAATTAGAGTCATACTGAGATCAAATTCGAATTTCGCATGACAAAAAACCCCCCAACACCAAATTTCATCATAAGATCGACAATAATTCAAATGCTATTTAGAAAAAACAAAGATACAAATTAAACTTAAACACCCTGTAACTCTGTAATGAAGCATTTCCGAATACATGTTTATGGGGAGTTTTCTTCTTATTTTCAAGCGGGAAAACTCATCCTGAATTTTTGCGCAATATTAATGAAACACCCTGTATAAAGTTATGGAATTGATTTCTATGTCTTCATGAATTCTAAGTGACTTTTTATATTTACTTACGCATTTTGGCGAAAAATGAATTTTTCAACTTTCACATTTCACTTATTATATGGGTGATTTTGGCACTTTATTTCTTTGAAAAGGTCTCTTTTTCGACAAGAAAAGAGAAGGTTCATTTTTTTGAAAATCTTCACTTTGCAGGACTGGCGACCAGCAAAATTGATTCCTTAAAAATCTTTAAAATTTCATAAACGAGAATATCAAATTTTTGCTTTTGATTCATGGATCATGATTTCAACCCTTTTATCGAGTTTCTGAATAAAACAGAAATATTTCAATAATTAGAAACTAGTCAAAGAAATTTCCTAAACAAAAGGCACAGTGGCAATGCTGCCTTGGCCTTGTAGTGTGTAAGAACGTCAAAACCACGCTGCTGGATCTTGACAGTTTTACTGAAAATTTGTATTTCGAAAATAATACTAAATAACATAAAAAAAAACGGGAAGGATTGAAAGAAAACCAAAAATAAAAACTAAAAACGGAAAATCAAATTGAAGAACTTCAGGAAATTGTTATGGAAGGAATTGACGTCGCCACCTGTGAACAGCGCTTGCAACCATGTGAAGGGAGCTGTATCAAGAAGCAGTCAAGTGTCAACTGTCGCTGTAGTTGGATCATTTGAACTACATTGATTGTCGTGAATTTTGAAGTGCATGTATTGTTTATTTTTCATTTCTTCTGTTGTGCTTTTGGTAATATTGTGTTGTTAACAGTTTCACTAATAGTTTGGAATAAATTATTAATAGTAGTTGATAGTTTATAAAATTATGGAACCCATTCTTAGGCAACACTATGACGTCATGCTTATAGTCCATACTGCCTACCGTCCATATGGTCTACAGAAAAACATTACGTCACCTTTGTTTATCAAGAATTCCTCAACATTACCCAATTTCCAATAATTATTTTGCTTCGAATATTGATAACAAGTCGGCTATTAATAGACCACGTTAAAACTGTTGAATTGAAAGCCTAAATCCTAAGTCAAGCGGTGCACCAACCAAGAATAACCTTCATTGTTGATGTCATCGGCTGGAAATAGTCCTGCCACTAAATATCCATATTATTAGTGATTAAATGTTAAATATGGTGAGGTGAATGGAATTAATTAAATCACAGTCAAAATGGTGTTTGAAAGTGTTATAAGCCAGATTTTGAACAAAGTTTTGGGGGAGTTTGTGGAGAATTTGGATGGAAATCAGTTAAATATTGGAATATGGGGCGGTAAGTTATATCAAGGATTTTGCCCATTTATTGTATAAGTTGTTGAAATATGCTACAAAATGACGCAAAAATCATCGAAATCGGTTGATTTGGTCAAAAGTTATTCAGCTTTGAAGATTCAAAATCAAATCTGAAATCTTGGTGAGATTTGTTGATTTTGACAAAATTTGTTTTGATACAGAATCCCTGTACATATCCGGAGAAAGTAGATGAAATTTCCTATATCATGACGCCAGAATTATCCAAATCGGTTCATATCCAGTGAAAAGTTATTTAAATTTGAAAGTTCGAAACGATTTTTTTTGTTAAGATAAGATAAGATAGAGCTTTATTTATCAAAAGGTAATATCAACAATCTCACTTTTATACTATATAATGGAGTATTTACAAAATTTATCAAATTCATACTATACAGGGTGTCCGGTAAGTATATGGCATACTCGAGGGCATACCTAATTCCGGAAGCGTACCTATAAGGCGGTCAAAACAACCCCAGTTTGTCATAAAACTTTTGTCTCTGAAGCGCCTCTTACCGGAGATACAGAGCCCTAAAGGGGTACCCCTCGATCTAATTTTGTAGCTCCAACTTTTGAACCGGCCTGTATAATTTGATGAAATTTTATTATGTTGTGTAGGCCATAAAGACTGACTCTGTAAAATGACACCTGTCAAAAATTGGACCCAAATGGTTTGGTGGCCAGTCCGTTCCTAGTTCCCCCGAGAGTTTCCCCTTCAATTTCAAATATTGACTTTACTATGGTTTTATGAGTCTTTATGGCCTTAACAACATGCTAAAATTTAATCGAATTATATTCGGAATTATACAAGCCGGTTCAACAGTTGGAGCTAAAAAATTAAATCGATGGGTACTCCTTTAGGGCTCTGTATTTCCATTAGGTGGCAGTCTAGAAACAAGTTTTTTTGACAAACTAAGGTTATTTTGACCTCCCCTATAAGCTTCTAAAATTATGCCATATACTTACCGGTAGTGATCGACCGATACTGATACCGATACCGATATATCGGCCGAGGCCGATTTATCGGTATCGGCTATATCGGCCAAATAACGAGAATAAATGACAAAAAATCACTAGTGGCTTCCTTAAAACATTTTTCAATGAATCCCGACAATAATGAAGTTTACCGTTTATTACAGCGGTACCTAGTGTTTTGACACCTCGGAAAAAAAATCTGTTTCATTTTCTTCCGACAAAATACATTTTTTTCCCACTGATAAAAAAAATCCTGATTTTTTCCTCCATACATACCAGAACTTGAAAAAAATCAAACTCAAATACCTATTATTTCAAAGACTAAATCAATAGGTAAAAATCTAAATTTATTCGGATTTATATTTTGAATTAAGGTTCTCATCGCTGTCCAAAACAATATGTAACTCTTTATGAACTTATATTCTACAATTTTTGAAGAAAGAATCACTAAAAACCATGTAAATGGGTTGTTTAAATGGGTAACTAACAAAACAGCAAAAGACAAATTGAAAATGATTTTTTTTCCAATTTGACCTGTTTTTTTTGTGAAAAACTCCCCTTAAAGAAAACGGTGTTTTAAAAACACTAGTGGTGCCAAAGTTCTCTATTTTCTTGAGTTGCGCCACAAATAATCAGAGTTTTCAAGTTTGAAATATGTAAATCAAAGGCATAAAACTTATTTTGCTCACAATAAATATTAATTATATTAATAAGCTCGTTAATAAGTGACCAAGAGGCCGATACGCCGATATGTATCGGTATCGGCCGGGGCACTGTCGGTATCGGCCGATTATCGGTATCGGATAAAATAGTCATATCGGTCGATCACTACTTACCGGAGACCCTGTATACAATATATTAACAACGATATCAGCATTGAGCATTCAGTGTCATTCAAAATCTTTTTTTTAATCATGCCGCAGCGCTTAAATTACACAAACGAAGTATTGATCATGCACTTTCTAACATTTGATTGTTTTTCAACATGGTCATAGCAACTAAGGATAACTGAACTTGAAATCCATAGAGACATCGAAAATAGTACATTTTGTATCAAGGGCAGAAAGTAGATGATTTTGACGAGGGTATAAGTAGCAGCACGAGCGAAGCAAGGGCAGATATTAGCCGAGTCAAAATCATCCTTCTTCCGTGGTGCAAACAGTGATTTTTGTACAACCAGTTTGTGATCATTTAAAAAAGAATAATTATGAAAATTATTGAAAATCAAAAATAAATAATCCATACACTGCACTACACTACTGACAAGTCAGACAACTGAAAAGTGACAACTGTCAATCATGGTTATAATAGGTGTGTTCCCGTATTCTTTTGTAGTGCGGATTCATTGTCACCGAGATTGTCACGTGATTAGTTCCTTCTAGTATGCTAGACTGTCACGTGGTTATTAGATTCAGAGGCGTTGGGATCCAAGGAACCGTTGCTAAGCGACCTAATATAAACCTAGATATTTAATCTCATCTAATGGCTGGTCATGGAATTCTATTGCCCAAAACTCGTTAAATTTTTGAGATATCGGGATGATTTTTGCGTTAATAATTTCAGGAATATTGCCTGAAATTAAGGATATGGAATGATTCGTATATTTTGTTAAGATTTTGAAAATTGTCTAGAACTTCAATCTCTGTAATTTTAGTCGTATACACTTCTTCTATAGGAGGTGTAGGTATTTTTCGAATTATCCGAGTTAGAATTTGACGATGAACATTGCAGAATAGCATGCGACATTACTTTTTGTCAAATATCTGGGCAAACGTGCGTTTTGAAGAAAGATGTTTAAAATGAAAGTTGTCCAGAATTAAATGCTCTATAATTTTGATTATACAGGGTGTTTCCTAACCTCTGTGATAAAATAAAAGGGGTGATTCTTCGCTTAATTTTAAGACGAAAATGTGGTATAACTTTTTTTCTAATTTCGCTTTTTTTCCAAAATACAGGGTGTTTAATTTTTTTTTGATTAGTTTTTTATTTTTAATTAATTTATCTTTTACTCGATTTTGTTGAAGTTTGGTAACGGTATTTATAGTGATAACGGGCTCATTTTGCCATGAACAAATAAAAATTATCGAATACAGTGGCGCCCCGAGCTGCACTTCAACCCAATATTATTGGGAAAAAAATGGACGCCACTGACTTTTTGTGTCATTTTCATTTTTTTCTCAGGTTATTCAACTAAAAACGCAACTTTTTGATCTCTTGAATTTTTATCGTATCTTGCCTAATTTTTGAGATAAAAAATTAAGTCTAGTTGAGTGAGTTTTGACGCAAAAAGTAATTTTATCGCTGATGTTGAATTTTCTAAAAAATACAGCAATCAATTATAATCATTTCAATGGAGAATTCAAAAACACTAAATAAATAAAAAAAAATATATATAAATAAATAAATAATAGTAATAAAAAAAATTAAACACCCTGTTTTTTGGAAACAAAGCGAAATTCGAAAAAAAGTTATACCACATTTTCGTCTTAAAATAAAGCGAAGAATCACCCCTTTCATTTTGTCACAGAGGTTAGGAAACACCCTGTATACACTTTCACCATAGGACGTGTAGAGATATTCGTGCTAGAAGTTGACTGTGGACATTGATTGGATTAGCATAAGAGCAGCATTTTTCAAATATTTTGAAGAAAATGCTTTCAAAAGAAAATTATTCAAACGAAATTGTTCTCGAATCAAATTCTCTATAATTTTGATCAAGTGTATACACTTTGGAGGAATAGTGTGACGTTTTTACCTCGTTTTTTACTATAGAAATCACTTGTCCAGTTTTAACTTATTTATTTACAGTCACTATTTATGTACGCTCACTATCACACTAACTTATTTCAACCTTATTAATGTCCTGAATTATGCAACTGTTAATTCACAACTATAAACACACGACCCAATAAACCACTCACTTCATCTAGCGGTGTCCCCTTTATATAAGCACTCCACTAAAATCACAATAGGTGGCGAACAAACAAAACCGGTCTAGACCAAAAGCGTTTTAAATGAAAGTTGTTCAGAATTTAATTCTCAACTAATATTTCTGTGGGTTTAGTAGAATTTCAAAAAATCGACTAAATTGCAGGAGACGTAAATCTAAAAGATTTAGTCCTCAAAGCCAGCGCTCTTGCGTCTCTAGATCTGCCCATTCAAACAGTTTATGGAAAAATTGGTAAGCTCAGTCGATCTAGTCCTGTTCCTGTTAAACGTAATCATTTGATTGACTTTTAAGGAAATCTGGTTCTAAAGGTACCATGGACGTCCATATACACAAAACCAACAATAGTAATGATCGAAGATGTATATCTTCTTGCTGAACCGAATCAGCAAGTGGAATATGATCCAGCCAAAGAGGATAAAAGGTGAAGTCTGATTAGTTTATGGTTAAATCTGCAGATACAATCTTTTTTAATGTAGAATACATTTGGATTTGATACAGAACATTCCCTATTTATCGGATATTTATTATTTTCTGAAGCATGATATAAGTTTCATATCGAGCCTTCATCACATTTTCTTATCAAGTATTTGAATACATTGATTAGAAAATGTAATGAGCATTGGGAATTAATTATCGGGAATATGATTTGTAATTTATTTTGTTTGAAGGCTTATTGAGGCTAAGAGGAGGGAAATTGAGAAGGTGGAAAATGCGAAAAAGGCGGAAGCATTGAGAAATGAACTTCCTGGAGATGCGGGTTTGGTGGAGAAAATTATTCAGCAGGTCATCAAGAATGCCCAGGTGTATATTAATAATATTCATATCAGGTGAGTGCAATTATAGGACCAAATAATTTGGAAAAAATGCCAACCCGCCCTGGCGAGTGATTTTCTAAAAAGCGATTGAACAAGTTTTGTTACGTGGAAAAACGAGCAAAAACACAAGCCAATTTAAAAATGATAAAAAGAAAGAATGATCACGACTATAAAAAAGAAAGAAAAGAATTTGGTTTTCTATGATTTTTTTAAATGTTAAAACATTTTTGGTTTTGATTGCATTTTTTCAGGGTTGAATGTTTTTTCATGGAATTGAGGGCGAAATTCCTCATATTTACTCCCACCGAAGATGTGTATTTTTTCATTTATTCTGATGGAAAATTTTGTGCAAAATCCATTGATATTATGATTTTTCAAGGAGTGAATTAGTTTCGTTCATCTATGAAAATTCAATGTTTCAAGGAATATACAGGGTGTCCCATAACTTATTCGCCAAGTTATGGGACACCCTGTATAGCATATTTTTCATCGCTTATCGCTACTATGTACTTGTCCACAACGGGTCTACAATCCGGCAACGCTGGAACTATCGAATGTTGATAGAAGCGTGACAGTTGTCTTTTTCCAATTGATAATTTTATTTGTTATCATTCTGTTTAGAGTTTTTGTGTTCCAAGTTTTCACAAAAAACTATCAAATGGTCTAACATTGCAATTTAGCATGTTTTTCAATAGATAAAAATTGTGTCAACCTGTAAGTTCTATTTTATCTGGATTTTGAATGATGCAGAAGTCACAACGTCGTTAAATAAAAAAAAAAAGATAGTTAAACAAAGAAATCACTCACGATCGAGACATTTTGCTTATTCTAGTTGTTGAATGTTCAAAGCTTGGAACATATAACGACTAGAATGAGCATAAGTTTACCCCGGAACTTGGACAAATTTTGTGCCACCACAGTAGGTGGTTTATCATTTACGTTTGTACCCTTCCAATGTTGTCATGTTGTAAATAAAAATCGCTCATTAAGTGTAGTGTGTAGTTGTATGTTTTTATTTTGTGTATCAGTCCGGGAGGCACAAGGAATTGGGAAAATATGGGTTGCCTACTTTCCCTTGGGTACAACTATAAGGCTGCCAGGTAGAAACAGGTGGACAGGCGTTGTAAATATACCCTATCTGTTATTCGGCTGATTTTTTTTTAAAGAAAGCTTATTGAATTCCATATCGAACAGTATAAGGTTGCCTGATCCAAAGTGTGCCCCACCCATGAATGCCTAATGTTAAAGGTAAATCTTAATTTTTGATTTCTTCAAATAATTTTTGAAATAATAAAGTTATTTGATTGAGATTTGGCATATAAAGATGGTTGAACACGCAAAATTCAAATCTTGCCTTGGTATGATTCTTACTAGTAGGAGGCGCCACTTATACACCTTTTCACTCTTTCAAATAGTCTTAACTTTTTGGTACAGACCCGTATATACTTTTTAAATTGAAAAAGTGTTTTCTCCGCCCTTTTTACACAAAAAAGGTATACTTTGTAGAAGTGGTTGAGAGTAACCTTTTTCAAGATATCTACACTTAAACTAGAGCATGCAATGTGGTTTTCAATGGCAAATTTTGAAAATAAACATGAGGGGCTTCGAAAACGGCGTTATCATGGTAATTTTGACAGTTTGATTTAATGTTCAATGTTTCTTGATAAAAAAAAATCGGATTTTATATTTTTTTTACTTCATTTATCATTTTTTAGCATTTTTTTAATTTTTTTCCATTTTTTCTTGTTTTTTTTTTAAATAAGAAACATTAAATATTAAGTCACTACTCAAAATTACCATGACAAACAACGGCGTTTTCAAAGCCACCTATAAGTACGATATAAAAATATACAGGATGCTACAAATTCGAGGCTAAGTATGGGGATCTCGAAAATCGTAATAGATACAATAAATTCATTCAAATGGGGCCAAAGTTGCGTATTTTGATGCTCAACAAAATGCCGTTTTTGAAAGCCAAGAAATTCCGACTACGTCTGAAATAATCCGAAAAAAAACCGAAATTTTTCCAAATCGTTTTCTTTTTTTTCTGACCATTCTTTTCTTCTCATGCAGATCATAGAATAACTGCAAACCGACTTTTTCCTTTAATTTCAATTAATTGCCTTTAAGGTGTCAAAAATCAATTCCAAAAAATCCAGGGACGTATTTAAAAAACAATGTTGATGATAGCTGCTCATAGACGAAATGTCGGTTCTTCAATTTAATAACGCTGTCTTGTTTTAGCGGAAATAAAAAAGTTCAATTTATTTTAAAAAATCTTTGCAAATGAGGTCAAAAAAAAATGTAAACGATTTTGAAATTTTGGTTTTTTCGGATAATTTCGGAAGCAGTCGGAATTTCTTGACTTTTAAAACGGCATTTTGTTGAGCATCAAAATACGCAACTTTGTCCTCATTTGAATGAATTTGTATCTATCACGGTTTTCGAGATCCCCATACTTAGCCACGAACTTGTAGCACCCTGTATATTTCTAATACCGTATCTCGAACTGATAGGTGGCTATGGAGGTAGATGGCTTTGAAAACTATGTTGTCATGGTAATTTTGAGAAGTGACTCAATATTCAATGTTCCTTATTAAAACAAAATCAAGAAAAAATGGAAAAAATAAAAGAATAGGTAATACAAAAATGATAAAAAAAGTTTAAAAAAATATAAATTAGATTGATTTTTTTTATCAAGAAACATTGAACATTAAATCAAACTGTCAAAATTACCATGATAACGCCGTTTTCAATGCCCCTCATGTTTATTTTCAAAATTTACCATTGAAAACCCCATTGCAAGCTTTACTTTAAGTGTAAATATCTTGAAAAAGGTTACTCCGAGCCACTTCTACAAAGTATACCTTTTTTGTGTAAAAAGGACGGAGAAAACACTTTTTTATTTTGAAAAAGATGTACGGGTGTGTATCAAAAAGTTATGACTATTTGAATGAGCGAAAAGGTGTATAAATGGCGCCAACCAAATAACTTCATTATTTCAAAAGTTATTTGAAGAAATCTAAAATTGAAATTTAACTTTGACATTAGGCAACCATGGATGGGACACACTTTTGATCAGGCAACCCTATACTGTTGGATAGGGAATTAAATAAGCTTTCTTTAAAAAAAAATCAATCAAATAACAGATGAGGGTATATTTACAACGCCTGTCCACCTGTTCGTACCCGGTAACCTCATAGTTGTACCCAAAGGAATGTCAGTCAGGATTTTCATCAATAACAAATGAGGGCAGTTGATCAAAAAAAATCAATCCAAGTAAATATTATTCAACAGTGAAGGCCCGTGAGTTCGCTAGGCAACCCATGCGCGATTTATCGATGAACAAATTATCTAACATAATCTTCAACATAATCAAAAAACAGATGAGGGTAGATATTTCTAATACCGGATCTCGTACTATAGGGAAACAATATAAAAAATTGTCAGCCGATTATGAGGCCTAACGGTGTAGGAGGCTATTTAAGTTGTGATAATTTTTGGGGCATTTCAGTATAGCTGGAAACCTGTTAATAGTCTAGTTATAAAGAGTAAACTGTCAGCTGCATGGGATATGTGGCAAAAGTTTTCAGCTGGCCTTGTCAATCTGTGAAAAAAACATGACCAGCTTAAAACTTTTGCTACTAATCCTATGCAGCTGAAATTTTTTTATTATTATTTACACATTATAACGAAACTATTTACTGACAACAGAAATTATAATTTGACGGAAAAACCAAAAGTACTATGACACGGCCAAAAGTGACGGTACCTCCCGGACTATATGTTCTCGACATCGTTGATTTTATAGAACAATTTCTTACATGATTTTTGATCTTGTTTGCATACATGAGTTGTTTAACTGTGAAAAATATTAAATCGTCAACGTTATTTAACGAATTGGAGGAGCCGGCAATACAGCTCCAAGCTTCAGCATGCTGTCAAGGTACACCTTCACACCATCATACAATAAATTGAAGGTATGATATCGCGCAGGTTTCCTGTGACGTAATTGCGTGAGTTTTTTTTTGTCGCTAGACATAGCGACATAGAGGCAAAGCGAAAACATTGATGAAAAACATTTTTTTTCACTCAGACAAACACGAAAAATTTATAGTGAATGGGTTGGTTTGGGTTAGTTTGAATGCGTTTTCAACCAGGATACTAATTTTCGTGGGAAAATAGGTGAAAACTACTGTTTATCTGCCTAACGTATACAGGTTGTTACACATTCGAGTTTATGCATGGGGATCTCGTAAACCGTAAGAGATACAAGGTCGACTAAATGGAGGCAAAGTTGCGCAATGTCAATTTAAAAAAAATGCCGCTTCGAAACTTGGAAAATTCCAAAGACTTCCGGAGATATCCGACAATAACCGATTTTTTCGAAATACTTTTATTTTGTCCTGAAATTATTTGAAGAGATAATTGAAAATGAATGACACAGGTTCATGGCCACTGCTCAACTTTTTTTTTTCGAATGCAAACCAAACTTTTTTAATTCAGGTATATCGTGCATGGTGTGATTGGTTAAAATTTGGTTCTATATTTTGTATTGCCAAATGTATTCGTGTATATCGTGACTTCATTAGAAGTAATGCAGCTTTGTGGAAAATATATGTTTCATTAAAATAGTTTTGTCGCTATTGGTATGATACGGAAGACCTCGCATCGCTTACAACGGATCTTCGGCTATAACGAACTATTTTTCAAGTCCCGACTAAACTAGACAGGGTGTTTTTTTGAAGGGACAATAAAATTAGATTTATATGGGTGATGCTCATAAAATTTACATACAAAGGTTCGCGACCATGAAAAATTGAGATCAGTTTATTGAATAATTTCTTTGGCCATGTTTTACCATAGTCCACAAGGTTTCCACAAATTAATAAAAAAAAAACAATTTGCCCAATGTCTCATATCACCCAGACAATTATTGAAAATTATTGTCCGGAATTTATTGTCGGGGAGTGTATAAATAATTTTAGATAAAAAAATAAATTTTTTTCTCCGCATAAAATGTAAACTTTTCTATTTATTTTGATAAAAAAGTGTATGAAAAATTGGTGAAAACATAAATAGCTACGTATTTCATCTGATTTTTTAGTCCCCCATAACTCTTCAGAAAATCACAAAAAATCCACAGATAAAACCAATTTTTCTCTAGATACGAGGATAAGGTAACAAACCCCAAACAACCCTTCTCCATAGGCATCACCTTGTCCAAACTAGTCATCGAAAGCACTGACTCCAACTGGAAAAAAGCCATTGCCGAGGAGGTGGATAAAATCTACAAGGTATCACTCTTATAAACCCCTATGAATACCCCATAAACTCTTTCCCCAAAGATCGTCCAGCTGGAGGGCCTGGCAGTGTACTGGAACTGCGACAGCAAAACCTACGCTCAAATGCCCTCCACAACCCTTATACCTATTTTGAAAAAGGAAATCGCTCATGAACATGAAAAACCCCATAAATATCAATATAGTGAGTTTCCTCTGCACTTCAGGGCAACTTAACCAAATTTTTCCCAGTTCTGGGACCAATTTCAGCCAATGCTCGGCTACGTATGAACCAGAAACCCATGAACGATGAGGAACCCTATACCATCCCCATGTACCATCTTAATTTGGACATGGGCACGCTTTTTATTGGGATAAGTAAGGCTCAGTATCGGGACATCATCGCTTTGGCTGATTCTATGGACAGGATGTCCAAGGGGATGCCTTATAGTGAGTTTATGGGGCACCTATTATCTATGATTTAGCATACTTTTTTGAATATTTCTCCACAATCTACCAAAAATTCTCACAAAAATCATGCTTATTTGTTGATGACAACTTTCGCCACTAATCCTATGCAGCTTATACATGCTAAGTCAAGAGCATGGTTAATGGGTAAACCATGTTTCAGGAAAATTCAGGCCCAATGTTCCTTACAAAGGGCACTACAAGGACTGGTGGCATTTTGCCTATAAAAGCGTTATCGAGGGAGAAGTGAGAAGAGTGAAGAACAACTGGGCTTGGGATCACATGATTTCCTATAGGCGTATGGGAAAAGAGTATCGGCAGTTGTATAAAAGAAATTTGAAGAAAACTGTAAGTGCCTTATAACCATGTTCAGTGGTTACATTAGGTTTTAGTGCACAGTTGCTGACAAAGTACGATTGGAAGAATGCGAAAAACTGCTGGATTTGACGAGTATAGTGATTATTAGACAGCAAATGGAGCTGGAACATGAAAAAACTGCCGAATTGGAGAAGCGGGATAGTGGCTGGTTTGGTGGATGGTTCGGTGGGTCCAGTGGCAAGGGCAAGAAGGGGGGAAATAAGCATGATATATGTAAGTGGTTTTGTTTGTTGAATATTCCGAATTTATTGAGGTTCAGTCTATAAAAAAAGTCCTCCATAACGTCACCACTTCCGGAGTAATAAGAAAGTGAAGTTGTGTGTCACAGTTCCGGTATTTTTGTTTTTTTTTTACTTTCTAGCGTTATTCTGTTGATTAAATACCATGACCATCATCTCTTCTGTATTCTCAGAGAGTTTCCCAATAATGGTTTTGTTTTCCCGATGGCGTATGTCGTTGGGCGGGACAGGGCTGTTTCAGGGAAATGATTTCTTCCTTTACCAAATTTCAGTGAGGTTTTCCGGGACTTTTTTTCCCTATCGCTGGCATATGCTGCTTCCTTGTTTCCGGACACCGAACACTTTCTAGTGAGGGGGCGTTTTTTATAGTAAATTATTTTTAATTACCGTTCTCGAGATAGTTCCGAAACAGCATTGAAAGAGTTTTTGCTGTTGCACCGGTTTTTCTCCAGAACACCATGCCGTTTCCGTCCGTTTCTGTTTTTTTCACTTTGTCACTTTTCCATCTTCTCCATCCGCTTTTCGCGTCATATTTTGCAATTTTTACAGCTTCATTATATCATTCGTATTCATACAGTGCGGCTCTAAAAAGTCCCCCCCCCCCTTTTTTTTAATGTGTGCACCAAAAATTTTGAAAGCATACTTTAATTGCTGTCGAAATACTACTTTTTGATGTTACTGACGTACTTTTAGTATTCAAGATGGCGGTGGGCGCCATTTTGAAACATTTTTTCAAATGGAAAGGGGGGTCGTGTGACACCTCATTTTAAAGATCCTGATGAGTACTTTATAACCCTTGAGTATTGAGTCGATATCTTTAAGTTCTACAAAATGGCGGTACATTTAATTACTACATTGATACATACACTATAAAAAAAAAATCGTCAAACTCAATTCAAAAGATGCTGAAAATATTCTTGACATAAAGTTTGGGTTAGGAATAAATGACAAAAATGTCAAAAAAGCATCTTTTGAATTGAACTTGACGAATTTTTTCAAAAAGTGTATGTATCAATGTGAAGTGATTGAATGTACCGCCATTTTGTAGTACTTGAAGATATCGACTCAATATTCTAGGGTTATAAAGTACTCATCAGGATCTTCAAAATGAGGTGTCACACGACCCCCCTTTCCATTTAAAAAAATATTTCAAAATGGCGCCCAGGCGCCATCTTGAATACTTAAAGTACGTCAGTAACATCAAAAAGTAGTATTTCGACAGCGATTGGAGTATGCCAAGTTTCAAAATTTTTGGTGCACACATTAAAAAAAAAAGGGGGGGGACCTTTTAGAGCCGCACTCTATATTCACAACGTAAGTGGATATTTTCTTGTTTTTTTTTGTAACTCTCACGAACTCTTCCAACATAATTTTCCGGTTCATTTTCCCGGTTTTATTAGAGTTATTCACTTTCCCCATGGTTTTATTTGTCAATTCATAGCTGATTTTGAAAAATTAAGTCATATACATATTCAAATTTTTGATTAAAAATGACATTTGTCAGCAGCCGCCATTTTCCTTCATTTATTGACAATGATTTTTCATTTGACGTTGAGAAATGTTCTATTGGTACGTACAAAACATAAAGCCGCGTTGACATTATTTAATTAATATTTGCGTTGTGTGGTGAATGTTAATGAGAAATGGTGAGTAGAATAGTAATATTGTATTGGGTAAATGTTTGAGAACATAGTATTTTTGATATAACCTTCTGTTTTATTAAAACAATCGAATCGGAAGTCTGTTATTTTGAAGTCAATCAGCATTCAGCATTTGCAGTTTGCAAACTACTTTTGACTGACATTGACCAATCGATGAAACGCTGACTGGTTTGTGATTGTTCTACGAACAGACTTCATATCAACTTACAGACGGACGAGCGGAGTCGCCGGTTTTCTCTAAAATAAAGTTTTCCGTGTAACAATTCATAATCCGCTGTTCAATAATTACTGTCCGCAACAGTCTAACTTGTGTTTCCACCAACTCAATCAGAAAGTTATCTCAACTCAATAGTATATCACTTCCCCACTCCCAAAAATGCATTAAGGCGCCGGGTTTCTAGCTGGGGAGGTGGAACCAACGGAAACTCATAGACTAATACTGTAGATTGGGTGCTATCGGCTTTTTTGGAATCATGTTTGTACTGCCCCCTAGGTGGACTCGGTGGAAGGAAAAGGAGTTTTCTGTTGAGTTTTTTTGGAGTAGGCGTTGTTTTTTCTCGTTGAGTACCCTGGGAAGATTCTTTCTCTGTATAAAGTTGACCGGACATCTGGGAAGTTTCTGTGATTTGGTTTGGCATTCTGGTTGATTGCTGGATGTCCAAACTTGTTTCACGAAATTTTCTCAGACTCCTTCTGTTTCTGGGTGTTCATTTCAATTAACGTATCTTCAGGAAAACGAATATTTGCTGGGTGGGGTTCTTTCAACGGAAGAGGGATAGGAATAGTTCCGAGAAGAAATGTTTCAAGGACACTTTTGGAGCTACTTTTCGTACCCGTAACGTTTAATTCATTTTCTTGCATCCGTGAAGCAGGCAACCGATGTCTAAAGCGAGTTTTCTTTCACTTTGCCGGCCTCTCTCTCTCTCTCTCTACCTCGTCAGTCCGTCAAACTGACCCCGTCGCGTCGGTTTTTCCGAAATTTTCTTTCATTTCTGCTGTTAATCCCGCTCTTGAGAAGTTCAGAAGTACATCTCAGAGCAAACTCTACTGAATTTTGGAGATCACGAACGCTTGGACCACTGTATAAAAGCTACACGATACAGAAG
Organism: Orchestes rusci; assembly: GCA_958502075.1. Lineage (NCBI taxonomy): Eukaryota > Metazoa > Arthropoda > Insecta > Coleoptera > Curculionidae > Orchestes > Orchestes rusci. The sequence continues at coordinate 9,021,889 of OY293308.1, read as the reverse complement.
GTGGCGCCCGAGATAAGGAAACACTATTTTTCTCACGAAAATCGCTGGAAAATCATCTCTTTTCACATTAACCGTTTGAAATGTATTACTTTGGGTAGTGTATCTCACTTAACCACCGGATGTGGTTCACTCCTGCTCTATTTTTCTGGTTTCCGTGTTTTATTGGGCTTATTTTGAGTCACAGTTCAGTCGTACTCTCAGAACGCAGCGGAAAGATTATAGATCGCTTAGAATACTTTTTTCACTGTCTAAAGGCTACCCTATAGTGACTGTGGGCCCTCTATCAAACAAATACAGAAGGTGGCGCCCGAGTTATAGAGAACATAATTCTCCAACCTTGTCAAATATCGCCATAAAAACCCAAAGCGTGTCACTGTTGGAAAATTAACATAATAATTCTGAGCTCCCGTTAAGTTATTGACGAATATCTTGAAAGCCTTAAAATCTAGCGTAAAAAATTACTGAGGTTGAATTAAAGATCATATAACCCTCTATTCATCACAACTTCTGGAGTTGTAAAGTTGTTTGTTTCCTCCAGTAAAGCAATTCGAACAGGAAATGACCGCAGAGGAAAAAGCCCGCCTCTACAAGGCAATAGGCTATCAAGAAAACGCCCCCGCAGCAGTATTTCCTGAAGAATACGTGGACAAATCTTTGAGTTTCTTATTGAGGTGAGAAGCCTCCAATTATCAACAAATTTGATTTTCCGTGCAGATCTCTTGAAGTGGAACTGCGAGATGACGAGGAAACCATCCTTACCACCGCACTGAACGGCGTTAAAATGAAGCTGGAAACTCGAGCTTCAGCTGCAGCTATGAAGTAAGTTTCTACAATCGAGGATATACATCTGAATTACAATTAAAGGGTACACGTGGCAATCGACCATCTACAAACCGAAGGCCTGAAACAGGACGATTTTATGCCCGTTTTGGTAAAACCAGAGGAAAAGGACATAAAAGGAGTAAAGAGTTTGCTAGATGTGGTCTTCGAGACTAATCCTCTGGATGGAAGGTGTGACCAACGCATTCATTTGACAGCCAAGCCTTTGCGCATTGTGTACGATGCCGTAACCATCAACAAGGTTTTGGATGTTTTCAAAATTCCCCCAGATACTTCTTTGGATCAGTAAGTTATCCCGAGAATGTTGTCTTGTAATGCCGTGCACAGAATCCAGGCGGCAGCCCAGACGAGACTGTCAGATGTCAAGGAAATGACGTCAACAGGGCTGCAGCATGCAATCGAGCAGCATTCACGGCTGGACCTGGACATCGTGTTCTATGCTCCATCTATCGTCATTCCCTATGAAGGAAGATATCGGGAATTCTCCAACGTTCTGGTCGTAGACTTGGGACAAATCAAGCTATTTTCTTCTGGACAACGTTCCAGTATTCTTGAGGTAACATTGTGCGTTTTTCAGGGGTTTCTCTTATGATGGTTATAGGTCAGGAAGCTCTATCAAGAAGGGTTAGCGCAAGACGAAATATTTGAAAAAATGAAAACGCACAGCTACGACAGATTCAAGCTGGAGCTGACGGATTTGCAAATTTTGGTGGCGCAAGGCGAGGAAAACTGGATGCAGTATCTGGATCAGTCTGCCAGTACTGAGATGCATCTGTTGTGTCCGATGAGTTTGAGTGTGGAGTACTCCAAGTGTCTTATTACGGACGATCCAAGGTAGGTCATTTATGTGAATGTCAGCAAGTCAATTCTTTGGTTTTTGATTCTTTTAATCTAGCTGTTTAATTCTAAAAAGTTTCATTTCGGATAATATGCGGACTTAGTGCACAAGTTTTTTTTTTTTATCAACAAAGAGGTCATGAGAAACTTCTGCCTAGATAAAGGGTATTAAATAATAGTATCATAATCTTCAGCATATTTTGGATTTTTTATTTCTGGCCATTTTGCCCTAACTGTCAAAATAAAGTGGTGGGGGGGGGGGTTAATAACTCCAGACTGGGAAATCGAAATCAAACAAACTAAGTCTCATCTGAAAGAGTGTTTCTCACTGCAATTTCTACCTTATGATCAATAACAGTATGCATTTGGCAGTAGACGCTAGGGGGCACTTTCTTACAACTTTACGCCTTTTCTCAAAAATCTTCAATGCAACATTTTATTCTAGCTGATAGTATAGAAAAATGAAAGCTTGAAAAGACAGCCACACCGCATCTTGATATCTTTTTCTAAACCGAAAATATTGGCAAAAATTCACTATTTTTGTCAAGTAGAGATCATGAATAATCTTTTGGCAGTATTCTTCGGTTTAGACAAAGATAACAAGATGCGGTTTGACTGAATTTTCAAGCTTTTATTCCTGCTTACCATCAACTAAAATCACACATACTGTTGCATTTAAAATTTTTGAAAATACACGCAATGTTTGTATAGTTTCTGGACAATATTCTTTTGAATGAAACCTGGTTCGTTAGAATTCGAAATACCCAGTTCGGAGTTATTAACATTTCAATAAAAACAGATCTAACTCTTCCCATCAATTCAATTTTGGCGGTTAGAGCAAAATGGTTCCAACATAAAAAAAAAAACGAGATTTGCTGAAGATTATGATGCTATTATGTATAATACCCTTGGGCAAATTTTTCAAAAAATCCCATTTTCTGATTGGCCGTAGCAGTGACGCTCTCTAACAGCCGTTCTAGAAAGTTGAAAATGATTTCCAGCAATTTCACATGTCCTCTTCGATGATATAAGGTTTTTCCGCAGGCCATACGAATAATACTTTTCGATATACAGTCAAGAGCCATTCCTAGTGGGACACCCGGTACATTAATGGATCAACAAAAAATGCAAAATAACCAAAAAAAATATTTCCTATGTCATTGTTTTCCGACAGTAATTTGACAAGAACCAACTTTTTATATCATTTTTTTCGCCAATATTTGTAAAAAAAATCACTCATTTTTGCGCTAATACCTATTTGAAGAAAACCTTATGTTTCAATCAATATCTGCCAATATTGAACAAAAACCAAACTTCCGCTAATATTTGTAGAAAACCTACTTGTTTATTCATTTTTCCGCCAATATTAAAGTTTGGTGAAAACATTAACAATTTTCCTTTGCTGTCCTCAAAAGAAATACAGCAAATGCCAAACAACTTTCGATTCACGTCATAATTGCCACCAAGCGAGTTATTATGTGATTTGCAGGTGACCAAATTTGGCCACCAGCAAACAAAACATAACAACCTGCTTGTTGGCAATTATGACGTAGATCGAAAGTTGTTTGGCATTTGCTATACAAAAGTGTAGTTTCCGATTTTTCGACTTGGCATGAGTCTTTTCGTGCTGCTCGGTACGGACAAAAATCTGCATAAATTGTAAGTGTACGTGTATTTTGTTCAACAAAAAAACTCTTCAAAGACTTGTGGGTTATGTGAGAGATTGTCTTATGAAAATGTCCCAAAAAAAAAAGATACTGCGTAAAGATCAAGCGAGCATGTACTGGATAATTATGTTGAACCCACATCATTGGAATCAGGTAACCGTTTCCAGTTTTTTGAAAATAGGATGGACACCGTAAAATAATTATTTAGAATGTGTTGATATCATTGACTCTTTTAGATCAGTAGTTGAAATGCATCAACCAAAAGAAATTAAATCACGCGATTATAGCAAACTAGGAAACACGTGTCAGCGCAATAAAATGTTTTAATAATAATATTGATGATACAAATTATTATAATGATAAGAAATACTATAATATAGGATAGACCAATGATCTAATAACTTTGAATGAAACATCTCATTCATAAACTGTGAAAAATTGTGTGGCCAACATCGAACATAAAAGAGACGTGAGGAGGAGTTGAGCGGGGCACTGAGTGGGGATACGTTTGCACCTCACTGGAATGTGCTTCGGTTACTACACGCGAAGCTGCCAGTGGCGTAACTATTTTGCAGAATTCTTAAATTCTTATTTACTGCAAGCTTGACACTTGCGAGTCATTTCAATATACCATATAAGTAAATAATGAAGCACTACAAACTAAACCACAATAATATCTTAATAAACATTCACAAAATCAACACTAAACCCTACTCAAAAAACAAGAGACGCCAATGAGACGAAATATGAATGAAACGTGTAGACAAAATCCGATCGATAGGGGTGGACCCATTTTTGGTGCGCTGCCGTACTTCAGCTTTTTCAATTTTCAGAAGAAAATAATGGTTTTTCTAAATCCTAAATACCTAAACAAATCTTGAAGAGATGTTTCAATTTAAACAAAAAGGTTACCATCAACTTATTTGATCAAATTCATACATAAAATGGTTTGTAAAATGATTCCAAACAATGTTTTAATCTTTATGCTGCATAGATATACTTTTAATAGAGTAAGTTTGGTAAACAACGTGGTGGGAGATACTCTGCACTCGGGTGCACCCAAATAAACAGTTCGATGTTGTTTTCATGTTCATTTTGCTATGTTTCATCTATAGTTATTAGATCATTGGGATAGACCAATACCAAGAGACCGTACAGTCGAGTACAACATTATTATTATGCAGAAAAGGAGCAGTTATCATAGATATTGTGGTGCCCTTCTTTCATAAAAATAATAGAACCAGGACCAAGGCAATAAAGTAAGAATATATAATATATAAACCCTCATGAGTAACAGTTTCACGAGGAATCCGGAAAATATCGAGCTCCATACACTTACAGCCCAAGTAGCCGAAAAATAAGATAATAATGTATCAATAGGCATCTACCAAATAGAAGCTAAATAACGCGATTCTGACAAATTGGTATAGGTAACACGCGTTACCGAATAAAATTGTGTTATAATGATGGCTCACTGTTACTAAATCGCTGAAAGGAGGGGTTGAGGCTCACAATTTATGGGTTAGCAGCGCAGACTACTGGATTATTGTGGATCCCCGTCGTCCACCCCAGGTTTGACAAGAATATGATTATTGAAAACATCAATATGATATGATAGGGTCGAATAATTCAAGCTGAAACATTTAAACATCTACTTACAACATTATTCATGTTGAAAGAATTCTTAATCTAAATCGGGTACTTCGGGAGCCTAATTCTTGAGCGGGGAACGAGTGAAAATTCAAGCGAATGATCACAGACCTATCAAAAACTGTATTTCGATACCGCGCAATGAAGCGAACGTTTATTCTCCTGAAATTCAAGAATCAGCATCCTGGAAGCCAGCATAAAGATCTTCCAGCATGTGCTAATAGAGTGAGAGATTCAAAGATGAGAACAGGAGACAAGCACAACACAAATTTCGTATAAGGTGTTTTGTGTTTTTTCTCTAAAGTCAATGATAATCAAGAAACAACATTGTTCGATGCTCAATAATGATTATTCTTGTGATATTCCTCACAACCTTTGTATTAACCGTTTTTCAATATCTCACTGCAAGGGTTCACCTTTTGTTGGACAACCCTGTATAAAATCTTGTTGCTCTCTATATTTTACAATAAGCACTCAACCCCAAAATGACTCCATGAGACATGGGTCAAGCGTATCAGGTAAAACAGATAACAAGTAGCGTTTTTGTGGATTGTGTTTACTTTGAACAATTCGTGCCGACAAGTCGAAAAATCAGAAACCACACTGTTGTGAATCTATTGAGTATTGACGACAGCTCAGAAAACTACAATAAATCATCCTTATAGGTAAGTCAATATTCAATTTTTCCTCCAGTACTTGAAGAAAACGCACTATTTCACTAATTTTCGCCAATATTTGATCAAAACCTCATCATTTTTACGCTAATATTTGATGAAAACCAACTTTGTCATTGATTTTTTCTCCAATTTGTGAAACAAGAACGACTTTTCTAAGAAAACCTTTTTTTGGCAATATACAGAGTGTTACAAATTCGATGCTCACCATTGGTATCTTGGAAACGGTAGGAGATACAGCGGAGTTTAATTTGCGCATTTTGGTGTTCATTAAAATGACGTTTTGAAATTCAAGAAATTCCGAATACTTTCGGAGATATCCGGAAAAACCGAAATTTTGTGGAATCGTTTTTAGGTTTTCCTATGTGTATTTGAAGAGATATTTCAAAATGAATGTCACATCTCCATTGCCACTTTTTCTCCTCTACAAAATGGCGTCATCAAATTTGTGATCCGACGTTTCGTCTATGAGTAGCCATCATCAACTTTGTTTTTTTAAATACGGTCCTGGATTTTTTATTGCGGATTTTAAGAGCCTCTTATGTTCTTAAACCAACGATGTATCGCACTTATCAAAAAAAAAGGTGTTTGTTTTTGATCCTATTAAAAATACATTTTTTGTCTCTCTCTGACACATGAGTTCTTATGGAAAAATCCATTAATATAAAATTTTTGAATAATTGCGATACATCGTTGGTTTGGGAACTTGAGAGGCTCTTAACATCCGTAATAAAAACTCCAGGACCGAATTTGAAAAAACGAAGTGGATGATGGCTGCTCGGAGACGAAACGTTGGATCATAAATTTGATGACGCCATTTTGTAGAGGAGGAAAAGTGGCAATGAAGATGTGACATTTATTTTGGAATACAGGGTGTCCTGAAATTACGCGTCAGGATTTTGGTGGGCGATTCTACATGAAAAATTAATGCAACAAACTTCTATACAATTTTTTCAAAAACTTCAAAAATTTTTTCAAAGTACGAATTTTTAATTATTTAAGGTACGGTTAATGTTTAAAGTCGTTTTTCTCGGAAACCGTTAATTCTACGATGATGCAACACGAGCACCTTTTTAAAAAATATTTGGTGCTCTTTACTAATTTGACATCCAAATTTATAAAAAGATTAAAACAAAAAAGTTCTAAGTAATTTTCCTAAGGTGAAGGACAGCTTCAGCCTTTTGTCATTGACGACTAGCGTCAAATTAATAGGGTGAATAGAAAGAAACACTAGTGACATGCATGCAAAATTTGGCGAAAATCATTACACTAGAAAAAAAGTTATTAAAAAAAATAAGAAAAAAAAAATATTTTTTAACACCCTGTATCTTCCTTAATTTTGAGTTTTTGAAAAATTTTTATAGAAGTTTGTTGCATTAATTTTTCATGTAGAATCGCCCACCAAAATCCTGACGCGTAATTTCCGGACACCCTGTATATCTTCAAATACACATAGGAAAACATAAAAACGATTCCACAAAATTCCGGTTTTTTCCGGATATCTCCGAAAGTATTTGGAATTTCTTGAATTTCAAAACGGCATTTTAATGAGCACCAAAATGCCCAACTTTGTCCCCATTTAAACTCCGCTGTATCTTCTACCGTTTCCAAGATACCAATGGCGAGCATCGAATTTGTAACACCCTGTATATTTTAAAAAACCATTTTTAGTCATTTTCTTGCTTATAATGGACAATTTGCACATTTTTTGTAAATATGAAAAATATAAGGATTAGTGAGTACTGATGCCATTGATGTTTAAACAATCAACCTATGATCTCTATTGATGTAGTAATCACCGATTAAAGAGCGCCAGTGAACATCCACGACGTCACAGAACACATTATGTATCTCCGTCTAGCGTATTAACTGAGATGACTCTCTCCCTCTCTCTCTTGGGAGAGAGAGGGTTATTTAGCTCCGCCCCGTTTTCGATCATAAAGTTGAATTTGAGTTTTCTTTTTCATTTATTTAGTATATTTTTGGGTATTTTGGAAAAAAAAAACGCTCGTTACTTGTCATTTGAAAATGTATGCAAATTGTCCATTAATTTTGCGCCATATTAGAGGAAAACCTATTCTCGGTCAGTATTTGAAGTCAACCTACTTTTTCCTCCACTCTTCCAGACTCCCCCACCAAAAAATCCTCCTGGAGCTGCCCAACATCAACATTTCCGTTACAGAAGCGCGACTCTTGCTACTCGTATCCCTCCTCACAAGCATCCCGTTTCCAGAGACGGGTGAGGAGGAAGCCCCCACAATGGCGATGGTAAGAAAAATCTTGCATTTTCAATGGTTTTTGGATATAAGTGACAACTATGCGACGATCTAACCAATGAAAATCCAATCAACTTTCATAGAAGCACATGAGCGCCTCCACAACCAGCCTGTCCAAATGGCAGGAAGCTATGTCACATACCGCAGTAAAAAAAACACGGACTTCGTTGCAATCCTCTTCAGAAAATGATTTTGTCTCGTTGCTTATCATGGAGGTTGATGTGAAGCTGCAAGGTTTGTAGTTGTTGTGTTGGGGAAACATCGACTTCACGTGACCCCTTTTTAGAGATCACTGTAACGATCAACCAGCAACAGTCGCTATCTTCGGCGATTCACGAGCTGATGACTTTGAGGGTTTTGTCATTAGAAGCGGGTCTTCTTCAGAGAACCTTCGATACCTCCGTGAATCTATATCTGGGAGATTTGAGGGTTACTCAAATGCGAGATAGTCAGATTATTGAGATTATCAGTACACCGAAAACTACAGGAGATGTGGAGTACCTATTTCATGTGTTGTATAGTCAGGTGGACACCAAATCGCCAGATTTTCATACCCTTCACCAATCCTGCGAAACTCAAATTGGCATTAATTTTTCTGTCCTCAATGTAGACCTACATCAGGAAGGTCTGCTGTCCCTTATGGCTTTCTCCCAGTCTCTTACGGACACACTCAACGAAATGACCGTTGAAAAACGGCCAAAACGGAGCGTGGATGTTGGAGGAGAAGGTAAGTTGATGGAACGTGTCATCTTTAATGCCACGTTTGTCAAGGATTCCAACTGAAGCGCGCTCTGTCGACCATAAGTGAAATGAGCGAGGCGGCTACAAGAAAGTCAACAGTTAAGCGGAAAATTGTGGTTGAGAGTATCAAAATGAAAGTAACGGCGGAGATAAAGGAGGTTATGGTGAAGCTGAGCACGGACGAGTTGACTATTTCTTCCTTTGCTATACGAGGGTTGAATGCCGAGGTGGCAATGAAGGATACCTACACGCAAGTTAATGCCAAGTTGCACGAGTTGGTGGTTATAGATTTGAATCCGGCTACAAAACACAATTTGGTAATTATCCAAATGTGGAGGAAATGAATAAATTGCCCTTTAGATTATGTTGACAGAAGACGAACAAGCTTTAACAGCCCAAATTGTTCTCTACAACACCACCAGAGACTTTAATGCCCCTGATATTGATGTTACAGTTAAGATGGGTGGAATACGAATTGTTTTTGTCAACTGGTTTGTCACCAACATTTTGGTAAACATTCTCGTCATATACAGGGTGTTGCGCCGAGAACGACATCTAGATCAATGTCGTTCACAGTGAAACACCCTGTATACAGTTTTTTGTGCAAAACTCGCATTTTAGAATTTCCTAAACCAATTCCAAGCGGCTCAACAAGCGATTCTGGATGCCTCGGAAGCAGCCGCTCAAAAAGCCAGAGACAATGCTAAGGAAATGTATGAAAAAGCGACAAAAATTGCGCTGAATATTCGATTGAGGGCGCCACGAATTCTGGTGCCGGTCAGCAGTCAGTCTATGGATGCTTTGTTGCTGGATTTGGGTGTTATTTCTATTAGTAACAGGTTTTTGGTTATGGATACGAAAAATGAGGTAAGTTTTTGGTTTACAAACTTCGTCATTCGTGGTTTGAGGTTATAAACTCTTAGAACATTGATAGAGCACTTTGACGTTTTAAATGTGGCGTTGCCGGACTGTAATAATCGATGGCGATTCCAGACAATGTTTTTAAATATTTTGAAAAAATCTAATACACTTTCAAATAGATAATGACGATTCTTACTTCTTTTTTATTAAAAAAATGAACAGATGAAACAGGTGCTGAATAGAAACTTTTTTTATGGGAATGTGTGTAAATTTAACAGGCACAGGTATACCAAATATCGCAAAAATAAATAAACAAGTCGTTTAATTTTGAGTATTTTTGAAAAAAAGGCTGGAAATACGTGGTCGTTCGAAAACTATTATGGAACATTTTTTCGGTGTTTGGTTGGATTATGGATTTTTGATGTCATGATTATTATGAAGATATTTTTTGGAAAAACTAAAATAGGTTAAACTGTGAGGGAACCATTCAAGCTTGCTTTCAAAGGAAATATCGCATTTTTGGAAATTTAAGAAGCCTTGACGACGCCATATTATTTTTTTTACTGATTTTATCAAAGATAATGAAAAAGCCCTTACAAAATACTTTACATATTCCATAATAACATTTCAAAAGTTGGAAAATTCGTAAAAAAAATCTACATGGTGTCCACTCTGAAGTGTCCCACCCCTGTAACATGTTTGTTTATTAACCGATTTTCATTTTTTGTTTTGTTTGTTAGGTCCCGTCAAACACTTTTTGAACATTATACCAAATCAGTTCCAGGGTCGTACTTTTGGGTGATTATGGGGTTTCAAAGTGGGTCAAATTTCAGAAAATCGTTTAAGGGGATTTTTTAGAAAAAAACTGACAACGGAATCTCAATCAGAATGACCAAAAACCTCCCTGTTCACGTTTTCACATTTTTTTTTGTTAATTTGTTAATTTAATACTTATACTGCTCATTGAGTCTTCCTGTACGTTCTAATTCACAGTAAAGATGTTAATAAAATCCCAGAATGTGTGTTTTAAACAAAAAATCATCGATACCTAATACAGGGTGGGCGACAATGGGATTCAATTAACGATTTTTATTAAACTTAGGACCATTTTATTTGGGTACCTCGTAAATTAGGGAGTTGAAAATTTGTACAGAGGGGTTTTTTTATGCTGATTAAGATTCCGTTGTCAATGTCACTTTTTTCTAAAAAATTACTCAATATCATTTTCTGAAATTTGACACACTTTGAACCCTCACAATTACCCATAAGTACGCCCCTGTAATCAATTTGTCACATGCCCGAAAAGTGTTTGTCGAGATCTATCAAACAAAAAAAAAATGAAAATCGGTTAATAAACAAAAATGTTACAGGGGTGGGACACTTCAGAGTGGACACACTGTATAAACCTTTCCAATTCTACACTTTATTTGTAAACCTTTCATCAAAAAATTTCATTATGCATTCAAGTTCCGTCTTTGGATGATATCATTTTGATACCTTTATTTTTGAAAGCTTTTGACAAATCTCTTGTTTTATTTTCCTTCCTTCAGAGATATTTTCAAATCTCGATTTTCGTTACACAAAAAACTCAATCAATTACCTTATAGTTATCAAGAAATACAAATGGAAATTTTAATCTTTATCATACCTATTATTCGAGCTTTTTTCAGAGACTATTTTTTTTATCGTGATTGTTGGTTTTTCAAAACACACGGCAGAATGCAAGATTTGAAGTACAATATTATTGCTTTTCTTCATTCTCAAGAAGTCAAAAATCGTTTTTTTTTTTCTCACTCAACTCTTATACTCGTTTGATAATAGCAGCATTTTTTTCTCTTTGACATCCCACGATAATTGGAAACAAAATAAGCTTTACAATGTTTTTTCTCCATTATTTTCAGATTTCTTCAAATTTTGATGGAAATTGTTTATTATTTGAATGCCGATACTTAAGGGTGATAATCTTTGAATTATTTTAAGACAAAAAGTTAATAGTGACATAGGTCCACAAGAGCCTAATTTTCAAGATACAGGGTGTTGAAATTTTAAAAAATAAATGATTTTTTTATAATTTCTTTAATACTATCCCAGATATCTCTATGATATTCGGTACACGTCTCTTATGCATCAATATGCATTTTGTGATGTACAAACAATTTTATCATTTTCACCAGTGGCGTACGTACGGGTTTTGCACTAAATATTTTTGGAGAAGAAAAAACTTGTACGCCACTGCTTTTTTTCAAAATAAAAAATATGATTGAAATCTCTATTTATTTCTGAGCCAATTTGTTCTCTTGATTTTTCTTCGTCCGGCGCATAGTTTTCGCTTAAAAAAATTAAAATCCACTCAATTGCATTGTTACCCTGCTGTGTCTTCCAATATTTTTAAATCAGTGGCGCTCTCTTAAACATTCCCATGCATATTGATGCATAGAAGAAGTGTACCAAATTTCATAAACATATCTGGAATAGTATCAAAGTAATGATAAAAAAAAGTTTTTTTTAAATTTCAACACCCTCTTAAAAGCTAGGCTCTTGCGAAATGTGGACCTTTGTCCAGATGGAGTTTTTGACTTAAAATCATCCAAGAATTATCACCCTTGAGTATCGGTATTCAAATGATAATCACCCTGTATGTACCTAGTGTGTCCTCGGATCGATGCAGGTGAAAAAGGCAAAAAAAAAAAAAAAAAAAATCATATCCTGTGGATCAGCCCTGCATGGATAGAAAATAAATTCGTGCATGTTTTGAAAATTAACCTAGAAGCTATTTTTCTCACTAGTAAACTGTTTTATAGCAGATACGACATGTTTGTTATTGAAAAAAATTGTTCAGAATGAAAAACTTAATGAGAAAGCAAAATGTCAAAACATTCCACCCACTTTGATATTTTGAAGATATTAGAAGTGTTCATCAGCAAAAGCTCTTTCAAATGATGAATAGCGCAATTCTGCAAAATAAAAAACATTTTTTTAGAATTAAAAAACACAAACAAACAATCAATTCAATCTTGATTAATAAATTTCCATTATATTCGGAAAACGTGGAATGGCAAATTACAGATTATCAAAGTAGGCGGAGGGTTTTCAAATTTTGCATTCTCACTCAGTTTTTTTATTCTAAATAATATTCTTCAAGAACATTTTATCGTATCTCCTATGGAAGAAGAACTTTACTAGTGAGAAAAATAGCTTCTAGATTGATCTCCAAGACATGCCCGTTTCTTCGGAACCAAAATTAGCTTTTATCCAAGCAGGGTTGTATTCAGAAGATAAAATTTCAATTCAAAATTTATTTGCCTTTTTTATGCGTCAATCTGGGAACACACTGTATGTTTTTTTTTTATAAATTCAAGTTTTAACATGGACATTATATTATCATTACACCCAAACTATATTTTTTGAATGAAATATGTACCCTGTATATCGAGTTGCAATAATTTCTACCTATTCACCTGGGAAATATAAATAATCCACAAACTAATTTCATTTTGAAGTTACGCGAGGTGACATCTGTGATAAAATCCTGATTTGAATGTTCAAGGAGTTCTCCTGAGATGTCGCAAAAATTAATGTGATTCAAAAAACGCCACAAGCGCTTAATCATGCTATGGGTGTACAGGCTGTTCCCGTATATTTTTGCATTGCACCTAGGGAGTTTATTTGAAAAAAAATTGAAATAAGGTTGATACAAAACTTTCATGGTTTTTCATGAACTTTTAGAATCTGTATGCAAAAATTTCAGAAAAAAGTAAGTAAATGTCAATTATTGACAGGTTGATGATTTTTTCAAATGGAACATCCTGTATATTATTTCAAATTTTTTTAGACCTTTTTATTCTGTTTTCAAATATATATTTATATATTTTTTTCCATGTTTGTTCCATTTGAAAAAATCGTCAACCTTTCAATATTTGACATTTACTTACTTTTTTGACATTTTTGCCTACAGATTCTGAAAGTTCATGAAAAACCATGAAAAAACAAAATTGACATTTTCGAGCGATTTTTACCTAAGACAAAACCTGGGTGGGAAGTTTTTCGTGTCCCACCCTTTATATCAATTGGAACGTTATTTGGTTATTCAACACGAAAATATTGATTTTAACTAATACCAGCTGTCAGAGCCATACAAACATTTCAAGATATTTTTTAGTTCTGGCAACACCGCTAAGAGTGGGATTGTGAGGTCTGGATTTAGTCGCTAATTGACAGGAGTGACATTAGTGAAGTAAGAGAATGATGGCGGTTTGAGTTGTAAAACGAATTAGACGGTTTTTTTGTATTTTAATTTTTATCTTGATTTATCCGATCCATCAGCATTCTTTTCGAGTCGACATTGTTTTCGGTTCGTGCAGTAGTTGTTATAGTACCCATATAACCAGTCATTTGTGATAAATAGAAGTAGTTTTGAAAGAAATTGACTTTTGTTTACTCGAACCGTGTTCCCGGTATCAGACGGGTAGTTTAATATCGGGGCACCCGACATTTGGCGACCGTGACAGGACTGGTTGAATGGTCGGTACGGAGTGAGAAGTGTCGAAAAAATCGCGATCACTGGACAAACTTAACGCGGGTAGCCCAAAGTTTTCGAAAAACACGTTTGGTTTTGACCGAGTTTGCCCGTGAAAGATGGATACGAAGAAGAAACACCGCAAAGTGCTTCGCACAGCGTTCACAAAGCTGTCAATGGAATTGGATGGGTTGTTGGGAGCCTCAGACACACAATCTCGATCTCTCAAAGTATCGCTGAATATTTTGAGGCGCAAAGCTGATGAACTTCAACGCATTGATGGTGAAATCTACGACATTCTCATCCAAGAAGATGCTAGTGAACAAGACCTACTACTGGAAATGGAGGGTGCTGATACCTACTTCAAAAAATTCGAGGACCTCAATAGCCGCTGCGAGGAATGGACGCAAGCGTCGCAGGCACAACAGGCTGAGGCAGACATTGCAAGTAGTACAGCCAATTTAGACCCCGACAGTGTGAGTTCTGTAAGTAATATTGCATGTAGGCGTAAATTCAAGTTACCCGTATTGGAATTTAAAAAATTTGATGGGACCCTCAAAGACTGGCTACCATTTTGGTCCCAATTTCAAAAGATACATGTTGACGCGGATATTGATTTAAATGACAAAGTTGAGTACCTTTTTCAAGCCACTTCACCGGGAAGTAGGGCTCGACAGCTCGTGGAAAGTTTTCCTGCGACCGGAGATAATTACAAGAAGATGATAGACTGTCTTTGTGCGCGATTCGGGCGCGAGGATCTACAAATCGAAGTCTACGTCCGCGAATTGCTTAAATTAGTCATAAATAACACCTCGTCTGGCAATAAAATTGATCTTTCCCTTTTATATGATAAGCTTGAAACTCAATTACGTGCGTTAGGGACTTTGGGCATTCAATCCGAAAAGTATGCGGCAATTTTATTCCCATTGGTAGAATCCTGCTTGCCTTCAGATTTGTTGCGGATCTGGCAACGCTGTCCGCGATCTTTTGACGATGGATCGTCCGAAACTTCCAATTCGAATGTTGCAGGGGTTGCCCTTATAGAAAATCGCCTTCAAAGTTTGATGAATTTTCTCAAAAATGAAGTGGACAACGAGCAACATATTGTTTTAGCAGGGGAAGGTTTTGACATTTCCAATGGCCCAAGGACGTTCAACCGACCGCGAGGCGACAAATCAAGGATGCCGGAAGCAGGAAAGGCCCACAATCCTTCCACCGCGATGGGCCTGATGAACACTAATGATCTGAGAAGATGTGTGTTTTGTCAAAATGTACACGATAGTACCAGTTGCTTCAAAGCTCAGAGCATGACTTACAATCAGAGGAAAGACATTTTGGCAGGAAAGGGGGCGTGTTATAGATGCTTAAAAATAGGACACCAATCTAGTAGATGTCGGGGAAAGTTGAAATGCCTGATCTGTGGCAGAAATCACGCAGCACTTATGTGTTCCAATCAGGCGGGTGCTCAGAAGAAGGAAGATGAACCTTTGGATAAAACAGACCATGCGAATGACCACGTACCAGAGATTAACCAAACACTCTCGAACAGTACAAATACACATGTCTTCCTGCAAACCCTTCGCGTAACCATGGAAAATGCAGGAATCTCCAGGAGTGTACGGGCTGTGATAGACACGGGATCTCAAAAGACGTATATCCAAGCAGCTACAGCTAAACTTTTGGCTTACGATTCAAAACGAGAAGTTAACATCGTGCATGGCCTGTTTGGAGGAACAGAATTATTGCAGAAGCACAGATGTTATGACGTAAAATTGAGACACAACAACTACAGTTGTACGTTCGAGGCTATGGACCAGTCGACGATTTGTGGAGAAGTTTCATCGGTTTTTGATGGCCCTTGGTCTAAGGAACTCCGCGACTTGAAGATTGAAATAACCGATTCACATGGTCCCGCCCCCATAGAGTTGTTGATAGGGGCAGACATTGCTGGCAGACTATACACCGGTAGAAGACATGTCTTGAAGTGTGGACTGGTGGCTTTGGAGACCCTGTTAGGATGGACATTGATGGGAAAATTGCCTTTGAAAGAGCCCAAAACACAGTCTATGTGTTCCTTGTCCCTTCTAGTCAATCATACAACGATCAGCAACTTATGGGAATTGGATGTCTTAGGAATAAGTGATCCTGCTCAGAAGAAATCTCGAGATGAAATGGCCACCGCAGCCAAAGAATTGTTCCTTGAAACGATCTCTATTAACAAGGAAGGACGATATGAGGTGAGGCTACCTTGGTTGGAGGGTCATCCTGCACTGCCGAGTAATTATACATTAGCTAAATCAAGACTAGACAGTGCTGTGAAGAAAATGATCAAACAAGGTTATTTAGAAGCATATGACCAGGTTTTTCAAGAATGGCTCAAGGAGGGAATAATAGAAGAGATTTTTGAGGATCAACCAAGCATTAACGCCCATTATCTTCCCCACAGACCCGTAATCAAATTGAACAGTGCATCCACCAAGATAAGACCAGTTTTCGATGCCTCAGCCAGAAACCGAGAGAGCCCATCGTTGAATCAGTGTCTTGAAAAGGGGCCAAACTTAATCGAATTGATTCCTGTGATCTTGCTACGGTTTAGACAACAGAAGATTGGATTGATCTCAGATATACGAAAAGCATTCCTACAGATTAGTATACATGAAGCTGACCGAGATTTTCTCCGATTCCTATGGATGAGTACAGGGGGTGAAGAAAAGATATATCGCCATCGTCGTGTGGTGTTCGGATTGAGCTGCAGTCCGTTTTTATTGGGAGCCTCATTGGATTATCACTTGGCCCAGATCAAAGGAAAATGTTCTTCAGGAATTGTGCATTCTACTGACCAAACAGTCTCCAAGCTAGCAGAAAGCTTCTACGTCGACAATTGCGTAACCAGCGTGGCGAATGAGGAGGAATTGAGACTGTTCATCGAAGAAGCTAGTATAACAATGGCCGAGGGAAAATTCGACTTGAGAGGGTGGGAGTTCACTGATCAGGTCCAGGAGGTCCCTTCAGATACATCAACTTTCGTATTGGGAATGGCATGGAACAAGCAGGACGACACTATATGTATCAACCTAGACTACGAACACATAGAGGAACTTCTCAGTAAGCCGGTCACGAAGAGAGTGATGCTCTCTCTTGCGCAGCGCGTATTTGACCCAATCGGTTACACCTGTCCGACAACTTTAATGCCGAAACTTTTACTTCAAGAGGCTTGGAAAAAGGAATTAACATGGGATACACCTGTTGATGCTGAAATGGAGAGTCGTTTCCGAAGTTGGTTGGAAGACCTCCACTATCTATCGGCGATTAAAATTCCTAGATGGATCAGAGCTGGACCGAATGAGGCCGAGGAGTGGTCATTACATACGTTTTGCGATGCCAGCAAGAAGGCTTTTTCTGCGGTTGTCTTTTTGAGGGGAGTTCAAGGAGGTCGAGTGTTAATTCATCTTTTAGCAGCCAAGTCCAGGGTGGCCCCTCTAAAAACTCTGTCAATTCCTCGACTCGAGTTGATGGCTGCGGTGATTGGCGTCCGATTGTACAACACTATCAAACGGACACTTAAAATAGAATCCAAGAGTTACTTCTGGAGCGATTCCACCACGGTTCTTGCATGGATAAGAAGAGCAGAAGAATGGTCCACCTTTGTATGGAATCGTATAACAGAAATTCGGAAGACAACTACAGATCAAGATTGGCATCATGTTCCTGGGGTAAAAAACCCTGCAGACTTTCCTTCCCGGGGCTGTTCAGCTAAAGGGTTACTTGAGTCGCAATGGTGGGAGGGACCATCATGGCTCTATGGTGATGCATCTTCTTGGCCTGGAGATGATTTAGATTGTGACGAGGATGAAATTAACATAGAAAGGAAGAAGAAGCTAGTCAAGTCTCTGGTTAATAATGAGCAACAGATAATGACCTCTGAAGATTGGCACTTGGGATATTTTTCTCAGTATACGAAGACTTTACGAATGTGCGCGTGGATACTCCGATTTGCATACAACATCAGAAACGAAGACACTCGGCTCGAAGGAAAACTGACTGCAGAGGAAATCAATAAAGCGGAGCTTTTCGTGTTGCAGCTAGTACAACGGGAATGTTTTGTGAATGGCGACAAGAGGCTCAGTGGTTTTGATGTCTTTAAAGGCGAGGACGAGCTAATTCGAGTTAAGACGCGTATCAGCAGTAGGGAAGATACTGCAAATTTCCGCTTTCCTATTGTATTGCCGTCTCAGCATTTCCTGGTGAATCGACTTATATTTGGGCAGCATGTCAAATCATGTCATGTTGGAGTGCAAGGGTTGATGAGCGTGCTAAGGGAAAACTACTGGGTACTAGGGGGACGAAGGGCCTTGAAATCAGCAATTGTCGGATGTGTTGTTTGCAAACGTTTCAATTCCAAACCAATTACGACCAACTCTCCTCCACTTCCATTGGATCGAGTCAGGGATGCTACAGCTTTCGAGGTGACTGGAGTGGATTTTGCGGGGCCTTTGTTTCTGAGGACGGGCGATAAAGTGTGGATATGTATTTTCACGTGTGCCGTGTATAGAGCTGTACATTTTGAAGTTTGTAGTGGTCTGTCAGTGGACAGTTTTATTCAGGCCCTACGACGTTTTATTGCCAGACGAGGTCGACCAAAGACAATATATAGCGATAATGGTACCAATTTTGTCGGTACAGACAATGCCTTCTCAAGAGTGGATTTTCAAAAAATCTCCGAGCATAGTGCGGTCGAACGTATACGGTGGTGTTTTAACCCGCCTACGGCCGCGTGGTGGGGCGGTTTCTGGGAACGGTTCGTCGGAGTTCTCAAACAGTTGCTGCGGAGAGTACTCGGGCGCGCCTCATTGAATCGTGAGCAACTAGAGACGGTTATCTGTGACTGCGAGTCCGTCATAAACATGAGACCGCTCACCTACCCTTCTTCTGATGCCAATGATTTGGCACCTTTAACACCAATGATGTTCCTGAGAGATCGAGCCACGGATGGAGTCCCTGATTGTGACGTCATTGATAGGGACTCACTCTGCCGAAGAATGGTCTACCGACAGAAGTTGTTGGAACACCTGCGTGGACGTTTCCGCAGTGAATATTTGGGCCAATTAAAGCTCTGGTCCAAGGGGGCCAACTATCAAATCAAGGTGGGAGAAATTGTCTTTGTGGGAAACGACCAAGACAAGCGGACAAGTTGGCCTTTAGGGCGAGTAATGCAAATTTTCCCTGGAAAGGATGGTCGCATTCGCCTGGTTCGAGTTCGTACGGAGAAAGGCCAATTTCTTAGACCTGTGCAAAGGTTGTATCCATTGGAGTGTACAGCAGCAACTCAACATCCTGAAGCGGAAGAGATGGGAGACTGCGGTACCAGTACCAGTGCATCATCGCGCCGGCCAAGAGTGGAAGCGAGTGTCCCCGATGTAGACAAAGAGTGCGCGGAAACGGGAGTGGATGATAGCAAAGTACCCGCCGTCTCGAATGAGAGTGTTACGCGGAGTGGACGCGCGGTGAAAGTTCCTTCGCGGTATTCGGACTGATAAGATTAGTTATAAGTTTGTTGTTCGTTTAGCTGTAAGGAAGTTAGGAATATTGTAAGGTATGTCTCTTTAGTTTGAGTGATCCATGTTTATAGATAGGCTTTAACTATGGCTCAGGTGGGAGAATGTCAGAGCCATACAAACATTTCAAGATATTTTTTAGTTCTGGCAACACCGCTAAGAGTGGGATTGTGAGGTCTGGATTTAGTCGCTAATTGACAGGAGTGACATTAGTGAAGTAAGAGAATGATGGCGGTTTGAGTTGTAAAACGAATTAGACGGTTTTTTTGTATTTTAATTTTTATCTTGATTTATCCGATCCATCAGCATTCTTTTCGAGTCGACATTGTTTTCGGTTCGTGCAGTAGTTGTTATAGTACCCATATAACCAGTCATTTGTGATAAATAGAAGTAGTTTTGAAAGAAATTGACTTTTGTTTACTCGAACCGTGTTCCCGGTATCAGACGGGTAGTTTAATATCGGGGCACCCGACACCAGCGGTAACAATAACTTCTTCATAATAAGTTATAAACAATAATAATTCGCTAATAGCAAATTGTTCAATTTTTATTCTTTTAACCGCATTACAATGCTTTAAAAGAATTCAACAAAAAAAAAGAAAAAATTACATTTATCGTATGCTTTTTAAGGGCAGATTCGCATTTGGAGAATTTTGCGGATTTTTGACATAAGTTCAACACTTTATAACACATTCGTTTGTAAAATGTACATATTATGAAATGTCAAGAATCGCGAAACTGTTAATTCGCCCTAAATATTTACTAGAAATGAGAGGATCTTGAATAGTCGGAACAATTAAATTTCACAAACTTCTCAAAATCCTAAAACTTTCCGAATTTTTAAACATCTCAAGAGTTTTATACCATCTTCCCGAAATCTTTCAAACTCAGAAATCGTGATTAAAAAATCTCAAAATAATTTTGTCAATTCCTAATTTTCAAAAATCTCTAAACTTGTCAAAATGGTTAGTGATTCAAAACTGTACATTTTTTGTCGTAAACTTTGGTGATCAACATTGACCAAGTTTATACGGCAAGGACCAAATATTTGGTACGCGTGACTTCATTTGGTTAGCTTACCAAATATTTGGCCCTTGCGGTGTATACCTAGTCATTATGAGAATCCCGAATTTCCCTCGACAGGACGGTTTCCCAGCAATAGTAGACGACATGAAAGTCGCCCTAACCGACCTGAAACAATCCAAAGTAAAACTCAACACCGAAGGAACCATTCTGGAAGAATGGAGCTTGCTGGAGCCGACCAACTTCGAAATCCGCATCAAAAGAAACCTCTCATCCAGCTGGTACAAAGCCATTCCGGACGTGGACATCAGCGGCCGCATTCAAGTCATCGATTTGCATGTGTCCCAAGCCGACTACAATATGATCATGTCCGTGTTAAGCGGCAACTTACAAGAAGGGAAAACGGAAGATTCCCCGCCACCAATGCCGAAAGCGGATCTTTCCAGGACATCTATTTTGTCCACTAAAATTGACGCTGTGGCCGAGTCCAAGGAGGAGGCGACGATTTTTTTGAAGTTTGCTTTTACTATGGAGAAGCTGATTTTGAATTTGTACAGTGGAGGGTTTGGGGTAAATGTCAAGTCCACTCCTACGAAGAAGGCTGATAATCATTTGGGGAAGTTTTCCATGGAGGGATTGTCGGTTAAAGGGAGGATCTTGTCGGACCAGTCACTTGTGGCGTCGATTTTACTCGTCAATATCTTACTGGATGATATGAGAAAGGGGCGTGAAGATAAACTAAACAGATTGATAGAACGGTCGCTGGGCGACCCCATTGACTCAGTTTCTCTATCTTCGTCGATAGAGTCCACCACCAGTCACCGCAGCATGATGGACATAACATTCCAACAGACTCCAACCAATATGTTTGCAGACGTGCGCATCTTCAGCTTCACCCTTATTCTATCAGTAGAGTATCTGATGAAGATAGCTGAATTCTTTAGTATGCCTGATGCTCCAGCACCAGCGCCATCTGTCAAGAAAACAGATGTTTCATCAAAATCCCGAATGAGCGTCAACAAAGCTCCTGCAGAACCACTAAAACCACAGATCACTCTTAACTTGAAGGTGGAAAAACCGGATATTATTCTGGTGGAAAACATGGATACCATCGACACGAAAGCGATGATATTGAACAGCGAGATTTTGATTAAGATGCGCATGCACAATGAGCACCAGGTTATCAATGGGTTGATCAGAGATTTGCAACTGTACACTTGCAACTATAATCCTGCCACCAGAGCTGAAACACGGGTGAGTAATATTTATATGATTTTACACGTTCTCCTAATACCCTCCAAATAATTGACTAATTTGATCGTGCGAAAACAACCACTTCGTTACATGACCGGAAACAGGGCGTGACTAATGTATCCCGGTGTGACATAATTTTACTTACTATAAGTATAAAGAATAAGAGCCGCGAGCCGCTGATTTCTCAATTTCAGTCGATTGAACTAGGTTGACGGTGACGGTGCGTTTTTTGTTTTGTTTGTATGTTAGCGTGGATGTATTTGACCATGAAATTTCTTTGTCTTCTATTTGCGGCCAAAAGGTGAGATTTATCGACTCGTACAAAAAGTACATTTTTTGTACAGGCCTCCCTAGATTTCAAATTTGAAATCTGCCTATAAGAAAAAAATATGCGAAATATGAAGTTTGGATTTCAGGTAAATCGCCCTCTAGAGGCAGAGTGGAGAAACATATTTTCCATAGAACTCTACAGATTAACAAACTGCAACTTTGTAGGTACAAAATTTCATTTTGATTCGGGTTGGCTTAACTTTGAAATTTCAGACCAAGTGTATCATTCTTCGATTTTTTTTCTTCTTTATTTTGTTTTCTCTTTGTGTTTTTTTTTTTGGGTTCTTCCTCTTGTCTTTTCAAAGTTCTTTCTTGAGTGAGTTTAGGTCAAGTTTATGGCAAGTAGGGTTAGTTTGAGTCAGGTTGGCTTAACTTTAGGCGGTAACTCGAAAAATATGGAGATTTCGATTTTTTTTATGACCTACACCCCTCAAGTCTTTTGACGTTTTTCGTGGACACCCTGTATATTATCCGATTTCAACTTCCAAACATCTTCACGGGAAAACATTTATAAGACCAGGAGAGTACATGGAAACTATCCAGAACCGAGCTATGTACCCTGTTTCAGGGCAACATCCTAAACCCAGTGACAATAAGCCTGGCCGGTAGTACTCCCGAAGGCAAAGGCCTCCACATGGAACTCATGGTGGAGGAGGTGCAGCTAGGAATCTCTCCAGCTACCATTGAGTTACTGAACAGAGTTCTAGAAACAATGTCCAAAGGTCCCACTTCGGACACGGACGAGGAAATCCAGTTCGACTTCCATAGTTTGTGGGAGCAAAAGACCTTCCAGGACAATGATTTTTGGTTTTTGAAAAGTGACATGGCTGTGGAAGCTGATGAAGACGTAGTGGAGCAGATTCAAACCAAGCCTGCGTTGCAGGAATTGTGTATCATTTCCATGCCCTCAATTGTGATCACTATTGAGGCGGGTGTGGCCAATAAGACGTTGCCGTTCTTGTTGTTTGAGACGTCGTTGAAGGGCAGTGCCAAGAATTGGACTTCGCAAATGAGTGAGTATTTGGTTGTTCTGACCCCGCCCCGCGACGAATTAATGTTAACAAGCTATAGCCACACCTCTTCGGTGGGAATTTCATCATATTTTCTGTTTCTTTGTTGGCTTTAAAGCCTCCATTTTCGTTTCAAAGGCATGGAAGCTACAGTAACAGTACTGATGGGCTACTACAACAGCAGACTGGCCCTCTGGGAGCCTCTAATCGAACCAGTAGAATCCAGAAGAGGCAAAAAGCTCACCTTCGCACCATGGGAACTCCGTTTGGACTTGTCCATGAATGAACCAGACGACCCCCTCAACTTCACCAGCCCTCTATCCGAGCGTGGGGATGAGGTACGTTAACTCCCCAATTATCCCTAGCTGTAACACAACTTTAGGTAGAGATTCCTGCCGGTCAACCTCCAGTAATGAGCATAGATGTCACCTCAGATAAAACCCTAGACCTTACTGTAACCAAGACTAGTTTGGAGGTTCTGAGCAACCTGGGCAAAGCCTTTGCATCTGCTATGAAGCCTCAGAAGGTAACGACAATTGGGGTTTTGGCGCCGTATAGAATCTTGAATGAAATTGGAGAGAGTATAACGTTGTTGCTGGAGGAGAGCTCGTTCAAACTAGCCGAAGGGGGCACCATGGAGGATATAAACAAGTCAGCTGCTGTTCCGCTAGTGCTGAAAAGCCCCAGACCTCGTGCCATACAACTAGGCAAAGAGCTGAACAGAAACGAGCAGGAAACCAACTACTTTTTGACCGTGCAAATCAACGAAAACTGCCCGCTGAGTCTTCCAGTAATCCGTGCTGACAAGCGGTTTTTCATGCTAAACACTCCCGGGTGCAACTGGGGTTTGATATCCGATGTGCAGATGGACGAAGGGGTTACCACCATAACCATAAGAAGCATTTTGCAAGTCTACAACCACTTCCAGAACCCCATTGATGTGTACTTTATGACGGCTAGGGGCAATGAGTTGGAGTTGATTGGGTCGGTGGAGGCGAATAAGACGTTGAATTTGCCATTGAAGGCCGTTTATACAGCTACAAGTGAGCTGTTTTTTGGGGTGGCTGGATATGCGGTTTCTACGATGCCGTATGTGTGGAAGGATTTGCAGACGGATTTGAGTTTGGTGAAGATTTTGGAGTGTCCGGTCAAGGAAGTGGAGGATACGGGGAAGAGTCCGTTTTTGATGAAGGTTATTGGGGAGATGGAGCAGGTGAGTTGATTTTGAAAATGTTTTGTGGGTGGAATAATTCAATTCAAAGATATTTTTGATAAAGTTTGTAGTAATTTTGTAGTTATTGTTTTTGTAAATGGTTAAATTTTGCATAATTCATCTTCAACAGTCAATAACCCCATTTTTCCCGGATATATCAACTCGTGATTTTGGTACGATTTCCGGTATTTTTGCAAGATTTACCATTAAATTTACACCGCAAAGTTTGTAGTATTTTTTTTTGTAAATGATTGAATTTCGCATAATTCATCTTCAGGAGCCAATAACTACTTTTTTGTCGGATATATCAACTCGAAATCCAAGTATGAATTCAGGCAAGGTATTTTTTTTATGTCCTGCGAGATTTACCATAAAATTTACACTGCAAAGTTTGTAGCGATTTTTCTTGTAAATGCTTAAATTTTGCATAATTATTCATCTTCAAGAGCCAATAACTCATTTTTTCCGAATATACAGGGTGTTACTACTTAATGGTATTTCAAGGGGGAGTTCCTGGATACATTTTAAGTCGAAAAGGTCATATAAACTTGGGTCTAAAAAAAAAAAAAAAAAAAAAATAAAAAAGGTGTGTTCGTATACCATAATATCCTGTGGCAAAATTCAGTTCAATATCTTAAACCGTCTTTGGAAAATGTATTAAAAACTGAAAATAAAATAAATCTTTGACACCCTGTATATTAAAAACCAAGCATTTCAAGACACAAGTTTATATGACCTTTTCGACTTAAAATTTAACCAGGAACTCCCCCTTGAAATTATGACATACCATCAAGTAGTAACACCCTGTATAAACCCGCGATTTTGGTATGATTCCAGGCAAGGGATTTTTGAGAAGGTCCTGCAAGATTTACAATAAAATTTACACTGGAAAGTGTGTAGCATTTTTTTTGTAAGTGGTTAAATTTCGCATAATTCATCTTCAGGAGCCAATAACTACTTTTTTGTGGGATATATCAACTCGAAATCCAATATGATTTCAGGCAAGGAATTTTTTTATGGCCTGCGAGATTTACCATAAAATTTAGTTCAATATCTTCAACCGTCTTTGGAAAATGTATTAAAAACTGAAAATAAAATAAATCTTTGACACCCTGTATATTAAAAACCAAGCATTTTAAGACACAAGTTCATATGACCTTTTCGACTTAAAATTTAACCAGGAACTCCCCCTTGAAATTATGACATACCATCAAGTAGTAACACCCTGTATAAACCCGCGATTTTGGTATGATTCCAGGCAAGGGATTTTTGAGAAGGTCCTGCAAGATTTACAATAAAATTTACACTGGAAAGTGTGTAGCATTTTTTTTGTAAGTGGTTAAATTTCGCATAATTCATCTTCAGGAGCCAATAACTACTTTTTTGTGGGATATATCAACTCGAAATCCAATATGATTTCAGGCAAGGAATTTTTTTATGGCCTGCGAGATTTACCATAAAATTTAGTTCAATATCTTCAACCGTCTTTGGAAAATGTATTAAAAACTGAAAATAAAATAAATCTTTGACACCCTGTATATTAAAAACCAAGCATTTTAAGACACAAGTTCATATGACCTTTTCGACTTAAAATTTAACCAGGAACTCCCCCTTGAAATTATGACATACCATCAAGTAGTAACACCCTGTATAAACCCGCGATTTTGGTATGATTCCAGGCAAGGGATTTTTGAGAAGGTCCTGCAAGATTTACCATAAAATTTACACTGGAAAGTGTGCAGCATTTTTTTTGTAAGTGGATAAATTTCGCATAATTCATCTTCAGGAGCCAATAACTACTTTTTTGTCGGATATATCAACTCGAAATCCAATATGATTTCAGGCAAGGAATTTTTTTATGGCCTGCGAGATTTACCATAAAATTTACTCTGCAAAGTTAGTAGCGTATTTGTTTGTAAATGAGTTAAATTTTACATAATTCAACTTTGAGAGACAATAACACTTTTATTACCAGTGATACCAATTTGAGATTTTAGTATGCTTTAAGGGGATTCATCCGGTCCGAAATTTCACTCAATGCAAGCATTTTTTCTGGAATGCGCCATTTTTTTATTACATTACCTTTTGGAAAATTTAAGTTTTATTAGGTAGGTAAGATCACATATCACTTAAAATATGTTGGTAAGATATCATCAATCTAGGCAACCCAATATCTATTTTTGAAAAATACATATAATACTACATATTCCGCCCTCTTGTGAGAGACGTATAATCCGTTAAATCAAAAAAATCGATAGTTCAATAAATTGAACCTTTCTGAGATCATTTCTGACAATCTCCGTTTGATATAATTAAACAGAAATCAATAATACCTTCCACAAAATCTCATGTAATTCACAATAAATTGCCACCGTCTTTGAACAAAATATACCCATCTCTTTTGAGGCGTAATGTTTACTTAGTTAGGTTGCCAGCGTGATGAATACCTACTGTCTGTTAGGGGGCCGGCTGACGTGATGAAAACTTATTTTGCTAGCAGTGCTTTCTCGAGCGGATGAATCTCCTCAAGGCAAAGGATTTTGAGTAGATCATTCAAGTTTTTCTGAAAAAAAATACACCGGAAAAA
This sequence comes from Orchestes rusci, assembly GCA_958502075.1. NCBI lineage: Eukaryota > Metazoa > Arthropoda > Insecta > Coleoptera > Curculionidae > Orchestes > Orchestes rusci. The sequence continues at coordinate 8,994,855 of OY293308.1, read as the reverse complement.
TTGTAGCCTTTTTTTAATGTAATTTACAAGATTCAAACTTGAGAGACAATAATTCTTTTATTCCCAGAGATATCAATTTGAGATTTTAGTATGCTTTAAGGCAATGGATTTTGAGAGGATCTTTCAAGTATTTGAACTGCAAAGATTGTATAATTTTTTTTTAATGGTAAAATTTTGCATAATACCTCGTTTCTTCATGGAGATATTAATTTGAGATTCTAGGCAATAGATCTTGTGAGTGGAAAATTTTGTTGTCAACTCTGTGTAATTTCACAAAAATCCACCAACCTGTTTCACCAGGTATACTACGAAAACACCACAAGACACACCATGGCTAGCACCTGCTACAACATACACCTCCGACCAGCAGCAATTTTCAAAAATTGTCTACCATTAACAATCATAGTAAACATCGACGAATTGGCTGAAGAAGTTGAGGTAAACCCAACCAAAAACCAAAACCTCTCCAAAAAAAGTAGAGAATTTCAGGTACAAGCAGGAGACACTCTGCAATTACCCAATGTAGATCCCGGAAAGAGTGTCATTGTTATACGAGTGAGTATTGATTGTGCAAATCTTGGTGGATTTTCTGTTTAGCTTCCAGACTATCTGGAAAAAGAATGGTCTTGTCGCAGAGAAACTGACTCATCTCCTGTAGAATTTGAAGTGTGGACCTTCAACAGCTACGATAGCCCTACAAAAATGTCCTTGGACCTTGGAGTGCACACTATAAACCAAAACGGTTCTTTTATCTACTCTCTTTACTGTCCTTTCTGGATGTTGAACAAAACTGGATTGATGATTGCGTACAGGGTAAGTGTTTTTTGGATAATTCATCAACTTTGAAAATCTCGTGGAAAACTCAGCTGCCAATATTTTCCAGAAATCCAAGAAAACTGAGAAACACGAAGCGATAGGAAGTCCCATAAAGGTAGTTCTTCTCTATGTTGAATGCCTATTGTTGTGGTATTTTTTTTGGGTCAAATATTTTTGACGTGCCTTGTATATGCAATTTTTACACCACTTTTCTTTGTTCATTTGCACTTTGTTGCTTAACATTTTTTGTTTATCAAGTTTCTTATTGCAGCTTAAATTCGGTATATTTTTCTCAGTTTTCTATTTTTGAGCTTCATTTTACGTTCAATCAGTATTGTCTCATAATTTTTATGTCCACTCTGTATATTTTCAATGATGAATGAAGTATCGTTTTTTAATATACAGGGTGATTTATGAGGTGATTGTGAACATTTTCTAATGGGATTACAGTCATATTTTGCTGTACATCTCAAAAATTATCGGATTCATTAGAAAGAGGAGGAAATTTGCAGTAGTTAATGTAGGTTGCGCCACTCACATCCCTTCTCATAAAGTACTTACGAGCTGTCAAAATATACTTTTAACGTCCAAGCCAATAGGTATTAAGATGGAATTAAGTTCGTCAGAAAGAGGAGGAAATTTGCGATAATTAATACAGGTTTCTCCACTCCAAAGTCTTCTCGAAAGTTGACAAAGGTCAAAATATCCTCATAGCTTCGAAGAGCCTCTTATAGAGGATGTAGTTACTCTATATTCGGCTCTATAACTCAAAAACTAATATTGAGGTGAGATCAGCTCCATTAGAAAGAGGAGAAAATTAGCAGTAATTGATACAACTCTTCTCAATAATTACCCAGAGGTCAAAATTACTCTCATAGCTTTAAAGAACAACTTTTTCCTGATGTAGTTACTCTATATTTGGCTCTATAACTCAAGAACCATCATGGATGTTGAGATGATTTTAGCTCCATCAGAATGAGGAGGAAATTTTCAGTAATTACAATATATATTGCGCCACTTACAACCCTCCTAAATAGTTACATGACAGAGATCAATATTTCCTCATATTTTCCAAGAGCCACTTTCTCCCGATGAAGACGTTCCATATTTGGTTCTATAACTCAGAAAATACCAGAGATATTGAGTTGAGCTCAGCTCCATCAGAAAGAAGAGCAAATTTGCAGTAATTATTGTAGATTGCGCCACTCACAACTCTTCTTAATAGTTTCCGGACATAGATCGAAATTTCCTCATAGCTTTCAAGAGCCACTTTCTCCATATGTAGTCACTCTATATTCAGTTCCATAACTCAAAAACAGACAATGATATTGAGGTGAGCTCAGCTTCATTAGAAAGAGGAGGACATTTTCAGTTATCACTTTACATTTAGCCACTTACAACTCTTCTCAATAATTACCGGACAGAGGTCAAAAAGTTTTCATAGCTGCTTTATATTCTGCTTTATAACTTAAAAACTACCAGGGATATTAAGGTGAGCTCCCACCAGGGGCCCGATCCCCGAGTTAGGGAGCAATCGCTCCCTCAAACTTCATAGAAGGCAGGATATTTTTGAGAGAGCAGACGAGTTCCCATAACATGATTTTCGCCATCCCTCCCTTTCCCAGACTTTCGCCATTCTTGAAACGTGGCAGGCTATAGTTAAGTCGAAGTGTCAAATTTCCGCTTGCCAAACGGAAATCATATGTTACCATCTACATTGTATTTGTATGCAAAGTCAATGTGGATGGTAGCATATGATTCCCGTTTGCCAAGCGTAAATTTGACAGTTCCACTTAATTCCACTGACTCAAGTCAATAGAACAGACTTCTATCAAAAATGAGGAGAACATTTTTGATCCCACTTTCAAGAATAGGCATACAATATTCATAAGAGAACCACGCCTACTTTGATCCCAGGAAGCGTTGTTCCCTAACTCGAGGATCGTGTCGCAGGAGGTGGAGGACATTTGACATATTCTTTGTAAGTTCCACCCTTCTCCAGAGCACAAAAATTTCGTGGGACAATACTGGAAAAAAGCTTTAACATGTAGTACCTCTGTATCCCCACTCAGCTTCCCCCAATGCAAAATCCAAATCCTCTTTGTAGAATTCAGACGAAAACTTGAACGTCCTCCATCATCCAGCTGACTTCAAAGGGCCAATTCTGTTCTCCTTCAACCCTCGAAACTTTTTCGGCAAAAAAAAGGCCTCAATCCGTGTGGAATCCGGCGATTGGTCGGATAAATTCTCGATAGACGTTGCCGGATCTTCTGGTGTTGTTCAGTGTAAAAGTAGCGAAAGAGTCTATCAGGTGAGTTAATTACAGTTTATGTCAGACTTTCTGAAATTGGTTGATAGATTGGCGTCCATAATCAACTGACTTACAACAATTTGACCAAACAAGTGACTTTTACTCCGTATTATATTATAATAAATGATGCCCCCTTTGCGATTGAATGTCAAGAAAACGACAGACCTGCTGATCATTGGACTGTTATTGAACCAAAGTCCTGTACTGGTAAGACCCAATTTAAAAAAATTACGTAAATTAACCAATTTATAGCTTTATGGCCCAAAAGTGACCTGGAGAACAAACTACTTAAACTGCGAATAGTGGGGACGTCAGAGACAACTTCCCCCTTTTTGTATACAGAGAGTCACACAACTTTGTTGCAGTTGAACAATAAGGTACAAAAATGGGTTAAATTTTGTGTAACTCACTGTATATTTGTAGTATGGAGGGGTCAACGTCGATATACAACTCAATGAAGGGGCAGTTTATATTAATTTTGCCCCCTATGCTCTTGGCTGTGCCCCTGCGATGATCATTAATCATACCTCAATTGAGTTGAGTTTTTGGGAGAAGGAGTCCCATAAAATCAGGTAAGGGGTATTATCATGCAATTAATTTAGAAACTTGTAATTTACTCTTTATATTAACGAAGATAGCTATTGGCCAAAGTATAATATGTGAACACCCTGTACATAACTCTCTGAAAATACCGTATTCTTGACATATGTAGATTCACGTTTTGGTCAATAATTCCGTAATCAAAAGAGATATCCGAAAAAAGTAAATATGATTGGGTTCATTGGTTAATTTGGAGCAATTTTTGTCCCATAAACTATTGTCGTACCCCATTGGGAAACCTGTCAAAAGTTCGATTGAATTTTACCATTTTTTTTATCTAAAAAAGTAAAAATGATTTGGTTCCTTGGTAGTTTTTAGCGATTTTTGTCCTATAAATTATTGTCGTGCATCATTGGGAAACCTGTCAAAAGTACGATTGAATTTTAGCAATTTTTTTATCGAACTCTTGACATAGTTTTACATTTTAGATAATATTTCCGGAACCAAAAGAGATATCCGGATAAAGTAAAAATAATTTGGTTCCTTGGTTAATTTTTAGCGATTTTTGTACTATAAAATATTGTCGTGCATCATTGGGAAACCTGTCAAAAGTACGATTGAATTTTAGCAATTTTTTTATCGAACCCTTGACATAGTTTTACATTTTAGATAATATCTTCGGAACCAAAAGAGATATCCGGATAAAGTGAAAATAATTTGGTTCCTTGGTTAATTTTTAGCGATTTTTGTACTATAAAATATTGTCGTGCATCATTGGGAAACCTGTCAAAAGTACGATTGAATTTTAGCAATTTTTTTATCGAACTCTTGAGATAGTTTTACATTTTAGATAATATCTTCGGAACCAAAAGAGATATCCGGATAAAGTAAAAATAATTTGGTTCCTTGGTTAATTTTTAGCGATTTTTGTCCTATAAATTATTGTCGTGCATCATTGGGAAACCTGTCAAAAGTACGATCGAATTTTACCAATTTTTCTATCGAACTCTTGACATAGTTTTACATTTTAGATAATAACTCCGGAACCAAAAGAGATATCCGGATAAAGTAGATATAATCGGGTTTCTTAGTTAGTTTTGAATGTTTTTTTTTCATATAAGCTTTTGCCGTACCTCATTGAAGAACCTGTAAAAAGTACGATTGAATTTTACCAATTTTTTTATTGGGTTCCTGGCATAATTTAGTTGAGCCTGAACCATCAGAAAGAGGAGATAATTTGCTTTTAATAATGTGGGTTGCGCCACTCACAACTCTATCCAAAAGCTGTTGAAATATACTTATGACGTCGAAGAGGTTCTGTCACCTGCTGTGATAACTTTATATTCGGTTATATAACTCAAAAACGATCAGAGATATTGAAGTGAGCTTGGATCGATTAGAAAGAAGTTAAACAATTTGCTATAATAATTGTAGGTTGCTACACTCACAACTCTTTTTAAAAATTCTCTACAAGCTGTTAAAATATACTTATAACCTCCAAGAGGGACCTACACCTGCTGTAATAACTTTATTTTCGGCTCTATAACTCCAAAACCATTAAATATAATAAAGTGAACTTGACTATATTCGAAAGAGGAGGACATTTGCTATAACTAATGTATGTTGCGCCACTCACAACTCTCCTCAAAAATTACCTGTGAGAGTCCAAAATAACGTCATAGCTTCCAAGAGCCACTCACGTCTGTTGTAGTTATTCTATATTCGGCGCTATAACTCAAAAACTAACACTGACATTGATGCGTGCCTAGTTGCATTAAAAAGAGGAGGAAATTTGCTATAGTTAGTGTAGGCTGCGTCACTCACAACTCTTTACACAAATCTCCTGGGAGAGGCTAAAACAATCTCACAGCTTCCAAGAGCCACTTACGTCTGATGTAATTACTCTGTATTCGGCTCTATAACTCAAAATCTACCAAAGTTTTTAAAGTGAGCCTTGCTCCATTTGAAAGAGAAGGAAATTTGACAAAACATAACATTTTTTTCAAATCAGGACACTCAGGCCCAAAACCCAAGTCCTTTACACATGGGAAAACCCATCAGGCCCTCGTAAACTAGTCTGGGAAAAAGGGCACAAAATGGAAATCGAAAACGACCTGCGAAAAGACTGCTGTGGCAATTACCATTTAACCGACCAAACTGAAGTCTTTTGGTAAAACAACCCAAACTTTCACGTAACTTCATTGAAAAAATAAATTTAGGTCGTCATTCTTGGATGGAATGCAACGCGTGATTCTATTCACCGAAGTGCGTGATTTGGCGCAAAACGCCTCAAACATTTTCGAAATAATCCAGCAGGAAATCACTCTGTCATTACCTGGCTTGGGTTTGTCATTAGTGAATAATTTAACGCGGCAGGAAATTATGTATATTGGTATTGCCAGCAGTGGAGTGATTTGGGAGACTTGTAAGTTGAATAGGAGGAGATACAAGCCCTTAGGTAGGTGTTTTATTGATTTTATCGGTTGATCTATAGGTTGTCAATACAGGTATCAAGGAATCCACGCAAATTGAAAACGCTTATCAGCAGTATTTGCTGCAACAGCATCGAGAAGGGACTTCGACAGCAGGAATTATTTTGATTGATAATAGGGTTGAAGTTGATTTTGACTTGTTGGAAATGTACAAGCCCAGAAGAAGGAAAATAAGGTTTGGAATTTTGTTGTTTTATTGACTTTTTTATTTCTTTCAAGTAATTACCGGCTATTTATGTTGTTTATTCACTTTTTGTGGAATTTAACTTTTCTCAGGCGAACTTTCCAAACGGGAGTTTGGCTCAACATGAAAACCAGTCCTAGTCAAACGCAACTTCATGCGAAAATCAACAGAGTTCAAATCGACAATCAAATGTACGATTGTATTTTCCCTGTGGTTTTGGCTCCTGTTCCTCCTCCGAAAAGTGTTGCTGCTGATAGTGGTAAGATATATACGGCTTCACGTGACCTCTTTCTTTTTCAAGACCCTTTATGATAATATAATTAAATAGGCAGCCGTCACAAACTTGCTGTTGTCAAGTGGCGCCTCTAGTAACAAAACCTCATATTTCCAGGTATAAAGCCATTTGTAGAGGTCAGCATTGTGCAGCTCTTGATCAAAAACAGTCAAATCAGACAATTCAAGTATTTCAAAGTCCTAGTCCAGGAATTCCACGTCAAAGTGGATATGGGCTTCATCAACGCCATTGTGGACATGATGCAGCAGAGCGAGAACTCTGACGATGAAGTACGTTACTAATTTATAATACACTTAATTGATTTATTCAACACATGACAGTTATAACTATAATCATTAATGTCATTTCAGACAAGTAAATTAGTGACATTGTATGCCACTTGTACGACTTATTTTCAACATAACGCACCAGTACCATAAATAACTGTCAATAAATTACAGAAGCAACTGTTCGAAAAAGACATGCAATTAGTGAACGAAGCCCTCTACACACATGCCGCTGGCCAGGCCCTGCAAGAGCAGAAAAGTTTCTACGACCTCCTTCACTTCTCCCCGTTGAAAATTCACGTTTCCTTCTCGTTGGCTGCAGGATCCAGTGCAGGACAAGTTGCTTCAACTCCCAATTTCCTTAACGTTCTCCTGCAGGGCGTTGGAGTTACTTTGACTGACTTGCAAGATGTTGTGTTCAAGTGAGTCGATAAGAGATGAAAGATTATTACAGTTGCAAGACTATTGTGGCTTCAGGTTGTCCTTTTTTGAACGAGACTACATATTTCTCAACCAGAAGCAGTTGGTCAGTGAGGCCACAAGCCACTATGTGGGTCAGTTAATCAAGCAACTCTACGTCCTGGTGCTGGGGTTGGATGTTATAGGAAATCCTTATGGTTTGGTTATAGGTATAACCAAAGGAGTTGAGGATTTGTTCTATGAACCGTTCCAGGGCGCCATTCAGGGGCCTAGTGAGTTTGCTGAGGGGCTGGCTTTGGGTGAGTTTGTACCGTTATTCACTTATATTCACAGGTTTTCACTTTATTGGCTCATTAAGATAACCGTAGCAAGCCTTTTGAACGTCCTTTTATTCGATTGGCTATAGTTAGACGAAGGGCGGAGCTTAGGAACCTTGGATTAGTTTGGATTGGTCGAGATAGGTCAGTGGGCGGAGTCTTTAAGATTACCTTAGCAACCATATTGATTTGCTTGAGTATAGTTAGACATATTTGAACCTTGGGTAATTTCATTTCCTGATCGTTCAGAGGGTAGAGTTTCAGGATAGCTATGGTAACCTCTACATTATTTCTCCTTTCATTCGATTGACTAAGGTTTGATAGAGGGTGGAGCTTAGGAACCTCGGATTAGTTTTTTTCTAGATTATTTAGTGGGCGGAGTCTTTAAGATAACCTTAGCAAGTCACAAGTTAGCTTAGTGTCCTTGGATTAGTTTGGGTTAGTTCATTTTCAGATCGTTCAGTGGGCGGAGTTCCAGGATAACCGTAGCAACCTCTATATTACTCCTTCATTCAGACAATTGACCATAGTTAGACAGAGGGCGGAACTTAGGATCTTGTATTAGTTCATTTCCAGGCAGTCCAATGGGCGGGGAAACCCATAAATTACTCCTCTGTTAATATGATTGGCTATAGTCAGATGGAGGGTGGAGCTTAGGAACCTTGGATTTGTTTGGATTGAGTTCATTTCGAGGACATTCAGTGGGCGGGGATTGTAAGATATCCTTAGCAAACCATAACTTGCTGTTCAGTGGGCGGGGATTTGGAATATGGTCGTGGCAACTTACAGTATTCCTTTATTATTTGGATTAGACATGGTTGAGTTGTGTGCGGAGCTTAGGAACATGATAACTAAACTCATCCTATCTAGTTCCAACCGAGACCGTTCAGTGCTCCGTCCTTGAATCTAGTGGACGGGGTTTTATGATAGTGTAGCAGTCTTTGGGTCAGTACAGAAAGGGCGGGGCTTATACTATCCATTTTTTCATATTGGCAATTTTCTAATTGATTTAGTTCAGTATAAATAATTATGCTTTGTTGAGGAGCTTTTCTCTTCTATTAATTATTTTAGAGAAGGGTTAGTTTGAGATATTTTAAATACATTTTTCCATGAAGTTCATTATCTGTCCAGTTAGTGGGCGGAGTCTTAGGATACCTTTATGCCCTCCGTTTCTCCGATTGGGTGTAAGTTAAACGGTGGGCGGAGCTTGAAAATATCACACCTTTTAATTTAGCATTCATCAAAACAGTGGGTGGAGTTTCATTGGATATAGTTACACCGTAGGCGGTGCCTAAAAATACTAACTGTTGATTGGTTGAGATTACAATTAATTCATTCACACTGCGTTGCAACTTTCTTTATTTTGATTGTTTTTTGAGGATTTATTTTCCTTCATTAATCTCACTTTTTAAACAGTTGGGATTCATGGTCCCAATAATTAATTTCCAATGTTTTTTTTTCAGAATGTATTCCCCTTTATTAATTTTTTTCAATGTCCCATCCCTTCAAACAGTGGGCGGAGTTTCATTATATCCTTTACAATTCATAAACTCATATCTGTGCATCCGATTGGAGATAGTTACTTACATAATGGGCGGAGCCTAAAGATATGTCCCTTCAATCAGTGGGCGGAGTTTTAGCCTGACTGTAGCTACTCATCCATCCTCCATTTGTCAGATTGAATTTAGTTTTACATGGTCGGTGGAGCTCTAGATTGTCACGCCGTATAGTGTTTAGTCTCTCCAAAATGTGGGCGGAGTTTCTGTAAACCCGTTACAATCTATTATTCTCAAATTCTTGATCCGTCCGTCTTTGGGAATGTAATTAGTAAAGTTATTTGATATGTTCTTTTTCGAAGGATTGTTTCTCCATGATAAAGTTTTTTTTTCAATGTTCCATCTCTTCAAATAGTATGGTATCCATCGCAATTCATAAACTTTTCTCTGTGCATCCGTTTGGACATGGTCACATAATGGGTGGAGCTTGAAAATATGATGTTTCAATCAGTGGGCGGAGTTTTAGGGTAACCATAACAACTCATCCATACTCCTTTTGTCAGATTGAATTTAGTTTTACACGGTGTTGAATAGTACATCTTTTGTGTTCCTCAAAATAGTGGGCGGAGTTTCAGGGTACCCGTATCATATAATTTTTCTCTCTTTGCTCGTTCTATTGGATATAGCTACTCAGTGGGGGGTGGGAAGAATATACCTTATGTAAGGTCTTCATTGAACCCCACTTCGAAGTGGAAGTGACAGATTTCCGTTAACCAAACAGAAATTATAGGCTACCATCTACATTGAATTTATGTTCAAACTCACGCTCATGCCAAATTCAATGTATCTGGTATACGATACCCATTTGGCAAGCAGAAATCTATCACGAAGTGAAATTCGATGTACACCAGGCATTATTCTCTTGATCTTTTATTTGAAATTTCATTTGTTTTTTTAGTTTTTGGGGAATGTTTCGCCTTCATCAATTTGTTGTTACGTCTGCGTCCCATCCCTTCAGTCAGTGGGCGGAGTTTGCATTCTTCATTTGTCCGATTGGGTATAGTTACAAGGTGGGCGAAGATTCCAAATATCGCGCCTTCTAGTGTTTTATTATTCCAAACAATGGGCGGAGTTACAGGGAGTGGGGGAGATTCATAAATGTTAAATCCGTTCGTCTGATCGGGTAGTGGCACAGTGGGTGGTACCTAAGAATAATATCTTGGATTATTATACAATCATTTATTCGCAAATATTCTTTGCTTTGTTTGTTTTTTGAGGATTTTTTATCTTGGGCGGAGCTTGAAGGTATGTGCCTCCAATCGGTGGGCGGAGTTTTAGATCCGTAGCAAATCATCCATCTTTCGTTTGCCCGATGGATTACAATTATACGGTGGGTGGAGCTTCTGAATTGTACGTGCTGCGTACGTTTGCGTTTTGCGTTCCTCCAAAGTGTGGGCGGAGGGAAGGATTTTTTCCTTCATTATTCTTTTCTGTGATATTTTTTCTTTTGTTCTTCCAAGTAGAGACCGAAGTCCTAGGATACCTGTATCAACCATTCTCCGTTCGTCTGTTTAGGTAGAGTATATGGTGGGCGGAGCTCCAGATTATCACGCTGTATAGTGTGCCGCCCTAAATAGTGGGCGGAGTTTCATGGGGCTGTTGCAATTCATAAATTTTTCCTTCGTCGTTCGTGGATAATTAATTGCCTAAAATACCCCTTTTGTTTCAAGGAAAGTTTTTCGTTCATCAATCTTTTATTTATTGTGCGTGGAGTTTCAAGGCACCTGTTAAATTCAATTTTACTTCGAAGTGGAACTGCCAAATTTCTGCTTGGCAATCGGGAATCAATCGCTAACATCTACATTAAATTTGTCTTCAAAGTCATGCTTACGCCAAATTCAATGTGGATGGTATCATATGATTCCCGTTCGCCAAGCGGAAATTTGACAGTTTCACTTCAAAATGAAACTCAGGCATAATTCATACTTCTATTTCCATTCACCTCTTTTTCCAGGCGTCAAATCACTCTTTGGCCACACAGTGGGTGGAGTAATGGGCGCGGCCACTCGCATTACCGGCGCTATGGGCAAAGGAATCGCGGTTCTGACATTTGACGAAGATTTCCAGAGAAAACGACGGGATCAGATCAACAAAAAACCGGCCACTGTGCACGAGGGGCTGGCCAGAAGTGGAAAGGGACTTGTTATGGTGAGTTAAATTTGCACCTACACCTACAAAAACAATTTCTTTAGGGGGTTTTTGACGGTGTAACCGGGGTATTCACCAAACCTGTAACCGGAGCCAAGGAACAGGGAGTGGAAGGGTTTTTCAAGGGATTAGGTAAAGGTGCGGTTGGTTTGGTTACTCGTCCAGCTGCTGGATTGGTTGATTTTGCCAGCGGCTCATTGGATGCTGTTAAAAGGTAACAAACCAATCCCACTTGTTTTTTGTATTAATTTTCCCACGTAGAGTGACAGAGGTGGGAGAGGACACTTTAAGGCTACGCCCTCCTCGCTTCCTACAATCAGACGGCTTGGTAAGGCCGTACAATTCCACTGAAGCCGAAGGCCACAAGCTACTGATGGAGCTGAACAAAGGGAAATATGCCAGTACAGACATTTACGTATATCACAAAGAAATTATCGATAAGAAGGAGATTATCTTATTGACGGACAAACGAATGGCTTATGTGGTGAAAAACGACTTGTTTGGGGGGTGGCAGATTGATTGGTCGTATACCTGGCAAGAATTGACCAGTCCAGCCAGGGTGGTGCCAAAGGGCGTGGTTATTGGAACGTCAGATAAAAAGAAGACATTCTTTGGGTCCAGTGACACCACTAAAACAATATTAATCGGAGATCCAGAAGTTAAAGAAGAACTGTGCATAAAGATTGAGCAGTTGCGGAGTGCGTAATTTTATTTTGTTTATTATTTGATATGAGCTTGTTTTGCACAATTCATGCTGTATTGTTTTTTTCTTATTCTATGTGCGATTATTTTCATAATAAAATTATATTGATTTACGTCTGTTTATTTATCTGAATCTATTAATAGATCCATTGTTCTATTTTTAGGCTCAAATCAACATTACGTATTTGTCTAGTCATCTAAATGAGAAATTGTGGAAACATTCATGGGTAAACTTCAAAAATCACAAACCATGAAAATGATTAGCGTGCAGTGTGAATAAGTGGCTAATTAGTGGTGATCGGAGGTCAAAACATGTAAACATCAACTAGTAGGAATAATATCTCATTGTTACTGAAGATGGAATATCTTAAAAACCTTTAAATTTAGCGAGAAATATTAGTGTGTAAAAAAAATAAATAATAGTATATTATTCAACGAGCGGGAAATGGTCGATATGGCGAGTAGAATACTATACTTTTTCTATGATTATTCAATAATTGAAGCGAACCATCCAATATTTAATTTCATTTGGATGGCACTTTTTGACAACTACTTTACTTAAAGTGAGGTTAGGTTGTTAACACAATGTGACAATGACTATTAAACCAGTATGGACGGTATAATGGGCGGTTTCAAAATGATGGTTTTGAAGGTTGACATTTTGTCGAATGTTCTGATTGGCTCTAATTGATTGGCAGTAATTGAAATTTAGATTCTACTAATTAATATGAACAATTTTCATTCTATTTACATTTTTTCAACTCGTCAGTTTCGAGATATACACCTGCAAAGATTTTTCAATATTATTGATTTCAAACAGTTGAATTACAATTTTGAATGAACCAAATCCAGTTGAAACTTACTTTTTGTTTTATTTTGAATGACAGTGAAGTGTGCTCTCGAACCATGACAAATAGTGGAGTTCCCGGGGGGTTCGACCCAGGACTTTTGTAACACAGAATGAATTTATTTTTTTGAAGTGGGATCTTATTCTTCATGCTATAAACTAGAATGTTTACCAAATTATTTTGTGCACTTTTGATTTTTTGGTCATATACAGGGTGTAACCAATTCAATGTAACAGCATTGCTAATTAGTTAACCGTAAGAGATGGAGAGTCGGTTAAATGTTACTTCGAAACTTGGAAAATTCCGAGCGCTTCCAAAGATATCCGGGAATAGACGATCATTTTTTATTTTGTCCTGAATTAATTTGAAGAGAAAATTGAAAGCGAATAACACATTTTCATGGCCACTTTTCCTCCTCTTCAAGATAAGATTGTCAAAGTTTAAATCCGACGTTTCGATCTTCTACAACCATCATCAACTTTATTTTTTTCAAATACCCAATTTTTTCAATTTATTTTTATATCACTATCAATCTAACGCTTGACTATTTCTGCGTTTTTTTTTTCATAATAACTTGATTGTGACACAAAAATACTCCACAGCCTAATTGTATTTTTATAATAATTCAATTATTGCCATTTTGATACCACATAAGAAGTGAAGGGCTATCCAAAAATGATGTTGGGTTCGTATTTGAAAAAAAGGTGATGATGGTTGGAGATATTCGAAACGTCGGATATTAATTTTGATGCCTCTATCTATGAAGAGGAGAAAAAATTACCATGAAAATGTCTTGGTCGTTCTCAATTATCACTTCAAATAAATTCAGGACAAAATAAAAAATGATTTCGAAAAAATCTGTTATTTCCGGATATCTCCGGAATTGTTCGGAATTTTCAAAATCACGATGAGTCATTGTGTTGGAATTGGGTGAGTTTACCTGATATTGTTCATTCCAAAAATTCAAAAAAAAATAAAAAAAAGAATTTTTGGAGAGGACAATCTTATACAAACTCGCCTTTATTTTTAATGCACAATAAGATAAAATCATAAAAATTAGGGCTTTCCATTTGAAAAAAAATGGATTTTTGGCCGTTTTCTGAATTTAATTTTTGATCTTATTTTTGGCCCACCCTGTAATAATAGTTTTCATATTGCTTTGAAAAATATATTAAAGTATGTCCTTTTCAACAAGAAATCCAATACAAATTGAATAATGAAGGCTTTCTTATAGGTGAAATTCCCATTTAAACAGGAGCCTTCAATTCATCATTTTTGACATAAAAACTAAAATATTTCAAAAACGCTCATACTTAGGTATAGGACATGATACATGAAATCTGCCTAGGATTTCACGTAGAATCCAAAAATGAAATAATATATAGGGTGTTTCATTTAAAATAAGCGAGTTGACACCTACTTCCGGTATAACCGGAAGCCGTGCAACGTTGCTTTTATTTCATTTGAAAAGAACATTTATGAATATCCCACCATACAAATTTTCAGAATCCCAATTGCTTTATTTCCCGAGATATTCTAATGGACGGTCCCCGTGAGACACCCTGTATGTCTTGAATTTTCTAAAGAATCCAAAAATTGGATAATATACTGAATGTTGTATTTAAAATAACAAAGTGAGTATCAGCCCCTGCTACATATGACACTCCCTGTATAAAATGTTGTTCCTGGAAAAAATGAACAACCCAAAATATCAATCGACGTGTCCTAGCGTTTTTTAGAAAACGTCCCCATTCATTTGGTTATCGGATTTATTACATTTGGCTGCTACACACAGTTTTTTTAATAATAGTTCTCTATTTAGAGTAAATAAGTCCAAGAACAAAGATATCACTTTCATTGAGTCAGAAGGATTTATCACAAAGTATCGCACTGAAATCAACAATTATTTGATTTTTCACGGCTAGTTCTAGCCCAGTAAAGATGTCGGTTTGTCAAAAAAAAAATGCCAAACAAAGGCTGAACAACTTTTCCTGAGAAAGGGTTTTTCATGATCTCTAATTTTTTTTAAAACCACCCCAGTTGCCAGTCAAATTTTGTCATTTATTGCGCTTTAACGCATTGAGTGTTGAGCTGTCAAAAAATGTTATAAGGCAAAGTTGTTCAATTCTTGGTCTTCTATAACTTTTAATGAGGTCATTTTGCTCTAAATACATTTTTAGGAAACCACCTCTTCAGCGCAAAACGTACCAGGAGTTCGAGTCAAATATTTTGGCTGAAAATATCGTTCTGTTAGAATTTTTTTTGCCAACCCCTATTATAACTTTACTGGACTATTATTCTAGAAGTTTTTCATATGACAAAATTGAGTTTATTGGTCGAAAGTCTTCAATTTTATCACAATTCAGTACTTTTTGCACAGTAGTTATCACAAAACTTTTCCACTCCTCAAGAACCACAGCATATCGAGTTACCTTTGATAATGTCCAACCAATAATCTTCCCAGCACTTTCACTGACATTTTTCAATATCTGAGCAGTTCCACCGTATGAACTTTATTTGGTACCTAGTAGTATCTTCAAATTTGTCCTCATTTACCTTGGGTTATTTCTGGTTTTGTCTAGAACAGCCTGAAAACGATCATTCTTTCCATGTCTTATTTATAGTCTAGGAGGCAGTGACGATTTTAGGTACCTGTTTTCCCAGTCACCACACATGAATAGAATTGTTCAGTTAGTAATTATTCCAAGCAAAATTCATTTGTATTTAGGGGGGTCTTCCGATGAGTTGAGGCGGAAAATGCGTCAGAACATACGGATATACTGCACTTATTTTCCCAGTGTTAAAAATAGTTCTAGTAGTAGAAGGTAAACTGAAGTTAAGTAAAAAAAATTGTCTGGCTAATCTCTGCGGATTGATGATGTCTGGCAAGTGAAAAGTAAAATTTTTTCATCAAAAAATTTTCACATATTTTCCCAGTCATGAAAATTTTTCCCATGATAATAATAATAATAATAATCGTTTATCAAGCAAAGCTTACAATAATAATAACAGTAGTCGGTGTAAAGAAATAATGGTAAAATAACAACGAAAATGGTACTTAGGTAAATATAGAATTAAAAATATCTACTACATACTATTATAAATATATAAAAATAATAAAAGTGATAAAAATGTAAGATAAAAAAAAATGGGTGTATATGGTACATCAACTCGACAGACTAAAACTTTGATAAAACATGTTCTCTGGTCAGTCTTTTGAATTGGGATAATGTATCACAGCATTTGATGTCAGGAGGTAAAACATTGTACTCCTGCAAGCCCTTATATAAAATTGAGTTAAACAATAGATTAGTATTACACTTATTCACCAAAATAAAATCATGTCGATGTCTTGTAGCGTAACTATGGACATCACCAAAGTAACTAACTCTATCACATATATATGGTGGAAGCATACCCTTATTGATTTTAAATATAAAAATATATACATTCAACATGACCTTTTGTTTTACGGATAAAAAACTCAATACAGATAACATCAGTCTTATCGGTGTGTAGTTATCACATTTTAAAATGATACGCATGGCCCTGTTTTGTATTTTTTGAATTTGATCGGTCTTGTATTTTGGCAAATTACATAATAGTGTGGAGCAGTATTGTAGATGAGGTGCTGCGATAGTATTATACATAAGTATTTTGGTGTATATGGAAAGTTCCTGTCCTATTCTAGCTATAAAATTCACCTTTTGGGAAAACTTTCTCATAATATAATCACAATGAGCCATGAAGTTCAAATTTGTATCCAGAACAGTCCCTAAATATTTAATTTCTGAAACAATGGCTAATCTCACATCATTCACTTTTATCACTAGCTCTTTCATATTAATATTATTCAACTTGGATTTTGAACCAAATAAACAACATTTAGATTTATCAGTATTTGGGCTTAACTTATTGCTACATAACCAAATAAACAGGTTCTCCAACTCTTATTTGTTCATTACATTTTTCATTTCGGTTATATCTTTACCTACAACATACATCATGGTATCATCTGCGAACAGCACGATTTTACAATTATCATTTGTCACTGTTACAATATCGTTAATATATAACAGAAATAAAATTGAGCCCAAAACCGTTCCTAGCGGAACACCATATTTAACAAGATTACATGACGATACACTATCCCTGTATTTAACTTTTTGACATCTATTAGATAAATATGATCTAAACCACTTTAGGACTATATGCTCAAAACCATAATTTTCAAGTTTTTTCAATAAAATGTCTCTATCTACCGTCTCAAAAGCTCTTTTGAAATCCAAAAATACGGCTAACACCAGATTATCAGTCAATAGCTTCGAAGAATTCATCACAGATATTTACAATAACTGACTCACATGAATGGGAAGGTAAAAAACCTGACTGATTAGGAACAATAATCTTTTCTGCAATACAGTACTGCATTAGTTGGTTCTTCACACACATCTCCAGGAGCATGCTGTTTCGTGTTAGGAACCTTTGGTACTGGGATGACAGTTGCCATCTTCCAACTATCAGGAAAAACACCATAATGAAGTGAAGAGTTCAGGACGTCAAGGAGTCTATCACCAACAACAGAACAAGCATCTGATAGAATTTGCTTGCTAATTCCACTCTCTCCTCCACCAACATTCTTCATATTCCTCAGATACTGTTTCATTTGAGGATGTCCTATACTAGTATAACAATTTGAAATGCAGTCTGGCTAATGTGTCATTTTCCCAGTAACTGTATACAGGGAGTCTCTGAAAGGTACTGAAAAAACTTCACCATATACCCCTCAGGTCAAAATATGGCGAGCCGTTTTCGAGATATTTCCATTTAAAGAGTTCCATGGCTCACCAAAAAATTCCGAATATCCGACTACTTTACGCGAACGTCTCAAAAAATTATTCACAAAATTACCATAAAGTTTCAATGAGACGTTTCAAAGCAACTTACCTCATTCCGAAATTGCACCGTTTCCGAGATAAAGCGTGCAAAATGGAATATTAGGAATTTTGGTGTGGCATATAAATGGAACTTTTTAAATGTAAATATCTCAAAACCGGCTCACTTGAGTGAACTTTAGCAAGAGTTCCTTTTTCACTATGAATTATCTGTGAAATCTTCTTCTTTAGAAAAATTATTTGAAAAAATAACAAGGAAAATAGTTTGTTATGACCATTTTAAACCACAAAATGCGCAGTCGAGGGCGCCCTCTAGCGTGCACAGTAAAACGGACTTCATAATCGAATTTCTCAATCCAATATGTGGAAAAGTGTCCAAAATAATGAGAAAAATCTATTTCCAATTTTAAACTCGAACACCCTGTATCTCAGAAACGGTTCAATTTTGGACAAAGATAAATTGCGGTAAATCGACATATTTTGACCTCAGGGGTATAGGGTAAACTTTTTCCCGTACCTTTTAGAGACTCCCTGTTTATACATCAGCTACTGGGAAAATGAGTTAAAAAAAAAACCCAGCTTCCTCGACGATTCAAAAAAATTCCATCATTTCGTTAGGTCAATCTTTTTTTCCTGCTATGTGGTCATGTTTTCAAAGTATTCTACCAACAGAAGCTATTAATAATGCATTCGCTGAATAATCAACATCAGTTATGTAATAATTACTGATCCATTCGTGTTCTCCTAGTTGCTCTTGAATAACTGCTTTGTTGTAGTGCGATACTATTTTCGATCATTTTATTTGACCTCCAACATATCATGATTTATTATTGGTACTAGTGTTGACTTCATTATTTATCTTGAAGCTATCAGGATAATTTTTTTAAATCTGACGACTGTAGTTGAATAAAGTTGAAAAATCAACATGATTTCTCTGAGGTATTGTTAAGTGATTGACACATTGAAATATCTCAAAAACCGTTGAAGGTTGAATTAAAAAACACAAAATTGCATATAAAGAGATCAAAGACTTCGTCTTAAGTAAGTCTACATAAAATCAGTAAACATATCTTTATAGTCCCTTTCAGCATTTAACCTTCAAGACCACATGGATTCTACTTCAACAAAACAATGTAACATCACACCATCAGAAGTCCTTGCTTTCCCTCAGATGTTCAACTAATGATTATCTCGTTGCGACATCGCGGCTATTAGATATCATATCAGGTTTATATGCTGTAAAATCGATTAAATGAATTGATAAGTAAGTCACTTTGATTATCTGTAGAAATTCACATTGAAACTAAATTCCTTCTCCAATATGCCAAGATATAATGTTGACAGTTCTATTTTCACGTTATTTACTCTCATAATATCACACTCATCTCCCCCGCTTCAGTACCCCGGTACTAAAATTAATTATTAATACAGGTAATTCCGCTCATCGCCACCTGTTTCGGCTAGGAATTACCTGGACATTATGGGCTTGATTTATTTTAATGTTGTTTTTACCAAGAAAACACCACCATTTAAAGGAATTTAATATTGGATAAAACATATTGACAATAAGAGAAAGTCCCAGATAATTTATACAAAATAAAGAATTATATCACGCCACACCACAAACTACATACAAGATCAACAACCACGCCCATTGACGTCATTCTTGTGTATTTCCCCTTGTACTGAAGTGAATGGGTTATTTTTAGCTTTTACCTGGGCTACCCCAGTTAATTGATTTTGAGATTAATCAATTAGGAAAATCCTTCTTTAATTTGTTTTTGGCCAGAGCGTGTTGTGAGAAAAACACAGTTGCATTGTAAAATATAACACAGAAAAGGCAACAGCGCTATCTGTCAGAGGCTCTCAGTTATCCCTCCGTTAAGACGCTAACTTCATAGTACTTATTTTGTCAAGAACTAAAGAACCAACGTTATATACCATGGAAAATTTGACCATGTACATTTTTGGAACATAAAAAGTACAATAAAATTGCCCATAATGTTTTTTGTTGAAATAATCAGTGACAGTGTGACTTTTCTATTTTCAACGCGCCTATTGGAAAAATCATTTGAAAATACGTGCAATGGAATTAACAATGTTCATAAAATTAAAGGACCTCCACAATCAGTTAAACACGATTTTTTAACCTGAAACATGCACCAGCATTATTCATTAAGATAATAAAATGCTCACAATAAGGTGATTTAAAAAAAATAAATTGTCACGCGTGCATTATATGAATCTTTAAATATGGTAAAATAATATCAGCCTTTTTCCATTGAAATAATTTTGAATGAATTAACATGTGAAACAACAAATCTGACAACGAATGACATCAAGTACAACATGGCAACATTGCTATATCCCACATAGCACATCAAGCATCATGTGATAAATACGAATATGCCTTATATGTTCCTGAACGTATATTCGCAGTGGAATCTTAGCAGCATGTCCACTGCATATTATCAAGAGTTATATTCTTTATAGGATAAGTTAGACTATGTCCGGAATGTTCCCAACAATTCTATCCTTTCAGGAACTATCATGTCATTGTTTTCATGAATATAAGGAAATTTTCTGGAAAAACGTATGGAAATTGTCGAGAAAAATATTAATCTTGGTTTCACAAAACTTACATTTTCTCTGAAGATATTGTAGATATCGAAGTGAACCTTGCACCATTGAATTTTCCAATTAATTCCCCATTATTACCATGTAGGTACATTTGGAAAATTATCTAGGTAAACTTATGGAAACTGAGGCAAGTATTTATAGTCGGCAGAGCTTGAAAATCCGTTCAGTCATCCCTTCGTCCCCATGTTTGTCACGTTTGTTAGGGTATTTTTTTTTTGTGGACTTTGTCCTCTTTCACAATACTCTCCACTGGTTTTTTTCAATCACATTAACAAGGAATCCCCCCATGAAATTCTTCTTGCCGTGAAACGGTACTACTAGTGACCCCCACCGCTCACCGAATAATTATATTATGGTATTTACCTTTTTGTGCAAAATCTTTACGATTTTCAGTTTGTTTTCTGATATGATTATTTGAGGAGTGATAAAAGTTTCGCGAGTGGGAGATATTTTTTAGCGCGCCACAGGTGGAGATCTGGTTTATTATTTTTTGAGGAAAATAGAAACAGGTGAGTGGCAATTTCTCCCTTTCTATTGATTGTAATATTTTTTATATTTTGATACTTTTTATGGATCTATTTTATGTTTATTGTTTGCTGTTTGATAACTATGTACATTTTTTTAAAATTTTGATCCAAATTCAAACATTTTTCTCAGATTATCAAAAAATATTATTGAATCAATCGATTTAACTTTGTTTAAAAATTCTCTCTGTGGAATTTTCAACAAAAAATCGTAGGAAGTGAATAAGTTGAACAATATTCCCGAAGGTTTTTCTTGAAATGTTTGTTGAAGACTGTCCACCTCAAATTTAGGACTTTCATCTCTCCCAACAGAAAATTGAGGACCTCCAAAGACATGCTATAATTTTTTAATTATAATGCAGCAGCCAGTTGAAAAAATTGTTATCAAATAAGTACAATAAAATAAGCAGCGTCCATAAAGTTTTTTATTGAAATAAAAGTTAAAGAATGTCCTCAAATTTTTTGACTCCACCTCCTCTTGAAAAAAAATAGAGGAACTTCCAAAGACACGATACATATTTCTTTAATTTTGATGCAGCAGCCAGTCAAAAAAAATTAATTCAATGAAATTAGCAATAGGGTTTTTTGTTAAAATAAAAGTTGAAGAAAGTCCACCTAAAATTTCATACCTCCTCCACCTTCTTTACAAAAAAATAGAGGACCCTCCAAAGACCCTCGCTATAATTTTTTTTATTTTTGATGCAGCAGCCAGTTGAAGAAATGATTACAAAAAATACAATGAAATTATGAATGTTCATAGAGTTTTTTGTTAAAGTAAAATTTGAAGACAGGTTTAAAGAGTGTCCAACTCAAATTTCATACCTCCACCTCCTCTCCAAAAAAATTGAGGAATCTCCAAAGACACGCTATGTTTTTTTTTTAATTTTCAAAGCAGCAGTTAGTTGAAAAAGTTATTACATAAAAAGTACAATGAAATTAAAAATGTTCATAATTTTTTTTGCTAAAATAAAAGTTGGAGTGTCCACCTCAAATTCCATTACTCCACCTTCCCCACAAAAAAATAGAGGAGCCTGACCAGCAATGATTTTTTTATTTTCAATGCAGCAGCCAGTTAGAAATAATAATTATAAAATAAATACAATGAAATTAGCAATGGCCATAAAGTTTTTTTGTTAAAATAAAAGTTAAAGAGTGTCCATCTTAAATTTCATTCCTCCACCTCCTCTACGAAAAAATAGAGGAACCTCCAAAGACACGCTATAATCTTTTTATTTTTGAAGAAGGAGCCAGTCGAAGAGATGATTACAAAAAAAGTTCAATGAAATTATATATGTTCATAATTTTTGCCAAAATAAAAGTTGAAGAGTGTCCACTTCAAATTTCATTACTCCACTTCCCCTACAAAAAAATAGAGGAGCCTGACCAGCAAGAATTTTTAATTTTTAATGCAGCAGCCAGTTAAAAAATAATACAAAAATAAATACAATAATTAAATTAGCAATGTTCATAAAGTTTTTTTGTTAAAATAAAAGTTGAAGAGTGTCTATCCAAAACTTCATACCTCCACCTCCTCAACGAAAAAATTTAGGAACCTCCAAAGACACGCTATAATTGTTATATTTTTAATGCAGCAACCAGTTAAAAAAGTAATTAAAATGAAATTAGCAATATCCATGAAGTTTTTTGATAAAATGAAAGTTCAAGTTCTCAAATTTCATACCTCCACCTCCTCTACAAAAAAAAATAGAGGAACTTTCAAACACACGCTATAATCTTTCCATTTTTAATGCAGCAGCCAGTTTTAAAAAAAAATAATCAAAAAATAAGTACAATGAAACTAGGAATGTTCATAAAGTTTAATAGTTGAAAAGTGTCCGCCTCAATTTTCATACTTCCACCTCCTCTTCAAAAAAAAAAGGGACCTCCAAAGACACGCTATAATTTTTTTTACTTTTAATGCAGCAGCCAGTTAATAAAATAATTGAAAAATACATACAATGAAATAAGCGATGTCCATGAAGTTTCTTATTAAAGTAATATAGTTCAAAATGTCACATCTCAACCTTCACTAGAAAATAATTAAGGGACCTCCAATTAAGAACATAATTTTTCTATTTTAAATGCAGACAAAAATAATAAATGAATTATGTCACCATCAGAACAGGTACAATTTCAATCCATGCATTATTCAGTTCATACACATAACTTTAACCGGTTTATTAAGAATATAACTTGTATTTTTTTCCTGTTGACATTTCGCAGCAATTTATCGAGATTTTTTTTAACCCATTCTGTCTAAGCCCAGCAAAGTTACTTTAATTACATCAAAATAAACACCTTTCCCACTGCTGAAAATTACCAGCGCAACTGGTAAATGTTAGAATTTCCATGGAAATTGCCATCATTCCAAATATAACCTGTTTGCAGGACAATGACTTGGATGCTACTTTTGACGGGAATGTTGCAATTTTCTAATAATTAGTTAATTAGTTTTGTCAATGTTTAATTGTGAAATTATGTAAAAAAGATATCAGCGTATCCTTGTTGTAAGGTTGTAAAATGTAAATCACGCGATTAATTTAATTTAAAAGATATGTAACAGTTTGGATGTTTTGTAATAATTAATTAAGTCAGGGGATTATGAAGATTTGCATTATTTGGCACTTATTTTTTCAAAAAATAGTTTTCTGCATGGTCTCATCAATCAAAGAGATCTTCTTAGTATTTTATAACTGGCGGAATTTATTAATTAAGAAATCAACAAAAACAGATCAAATCGTTGGTAGATGAATGATTTTATTTAATAAGAAAAAATTTTAAAGGTCAAGAAACTACCAAATCCTACCCATTGTTCTTTGACATCCTACCTGCAACATAATCAAAAATTTTCATTAACATCCGCATACAAAAAATCCCACCTTAAAATTTCGAAGAACCTAATGATAATTATCAGGAACAAAAAACCCAAAATTCCACCGTGGAGTCATAACTAATGGAATCATATTACATAATTAATTATTTTGCAGATGCCATGAAGTCAGAAGTGTTTTTGATTGTAACTGGTTGCATCATGTGGATTCATGCACGTTCAAACGGTACGTACTATTATTTACAAGGTAACATCATGCATGAAATAATGATTTTGTAGTATCATTTTCCCTCAATGGAAAAACTACAAGGCTATTGGAAGGCCTAGCAATATCGAACTATTTAAACTGGCCATTAATTGATGATACTAATTGAAGGCCAATAGGAAGTGGAAAATTTACAATTATAGAATTTATCCCAAAAAGATATCTCATTTTAATGCCTAAGACCTTGTTTTGTACACACAACACATAATAGCTTGTTTGCATTTACATTAACAATGTCGTTAAGCTAATGATTGCCAAATCATGAGATTGCTTAAGCATTGAGCTTTTGGGTTTAGTGAAGATCAACTTTAATAATTTTTATGCAATGGAATTAACAATAATGTTCATACAATTGAGAAAATGCTCACAATAAGGAGATTTAAAAAAATGAACAATACAACCTGACAACGTGGCAACATTGCCATATGTCATCAATATCATAAAGCATTCTTCATTATTTGGCGTATAAATTCACGTCTAATTCCTTTACAGTCAATCTCTATACAAATCAAAACGATTCTCGATACGACGTGCTACTGTCAAATTCTGAGACACATCCATGCAACAGAAAATGCCAATATGGTGCTGCCCCCATGGTTTGCCATTACAAATTTGAAGTTGAAAATTACTTCACCATGTCGAAGGCTTGTTACGATTGTCCCCGAGTTAAAAGCGATTGTTTTCGAAAAGACTGTGTCACTGGGGATGGTCATGAACGAAGCGTTGTTACTGTTAATAGGCAGATGCCTGGGCCACCTATTGAGGTAAGAGGTGCATCCATATCACTTTGTATACTAAGCTTAGACAATAAAAGTTTATGGTCCGTCGAAACAAACAAATCCGGAAATAATCCCACCAATTTTCTACAAAAACACCAATTCATTTAATTATGTTGATCCAGATTAGGTTATAAATCAATGACCTTGTGAAAGAAAACACTAAATTTTCCATCGTCTTCCGATAGAGCTCATCACAAAATCAATAAACTATACGTGATTTCTCCCTGATTGTCTGGATTTTGAACAAATAATACAGATAATTTTCTAGGTTTGCCACAATGATATTATAGTGGTGGATGTAGAAAATCATCTTATGGCGGAGGCGACAACTATACATTGGCATGGGCAGCATCAGAAGGACACTCCGTATATGGACGGGGTGCCATTTGTCACGCAGTGTCCCATTTTGCCGACAAATTCTTTTCGGTATCGGTTTAAAGCTGCCCAGGCGGGGACACACTTATGGCATTCTCATGTTGGTAAGCAAAATGTGAACCAAATTTTATATTTTTTTTCTTTTAAATTGTTTCAATATCTTTGCTGCATTTTTCAATTTTTGTTTTTTTTTGGGCCTTTAACTGTTTTAATTATTATATTAGAATTTTTTAAATGTCTTGATTTTAATTTCTCAAGTCTTTTTCATGACTGATTGATGCATATCATGAAATGATCAATCGTATAAAAAATGTATTGAGAAATTACCTTCCAATCTTTTGGCAGTAGTTTCTTTCATGATTTGTTTTCATAATTTTTTTGGGATTTTTATTTGTTTGAGTTATGTGTATTGTAGTTTCATTGGGAATTATTTTCAAATGTCTAAAAATTGATCAAGGCATTATTTTTTTTCAATTCATCTGTGTTATTTTAATGACAATGAGTAATAGCATTTTATAATAAGACTAATTCTAAAATGGTAATAGTCATGTAGTGAGAAAATCGGAAAAAGAAAATCAGAATTTAAGTCCTCTTTTTTTTTAATATTTTTTCTTTTCAATTTCTTCACAGCAGTTTTTGGATTCGTTTTGATGTTTTCATCGTTTTTAATTTTTTTCGTGATACTTCTCAACACTGATCAAGGTTTTATTTTTTATGAGTTCTTCAATATCTTCAATGAATGAATGTTAGTAATTTATATCTATGAGTAAACTTAAAATGTTTTTCCCTTTTAAATAATTTAATATTTTTAATATTTTTGTAAATGTCTTGATTTTTTCAAATTTTTCATCGGAGTTTTAAGCTTTTAATCGATTTCTCAAAAATCCTATGATCAAGATCTATTTTTTTTCCTAGTTTATCAAAGTTTTTTTGATGACTGATGAACTATTGATCGTCATAAAAAAAATAAATTCAAAATAAAATCGAAATCATTTTTCCAATAGCTTTCAAGTTTTTTTTTCATTTTGATAGTTTTAATATTTTGCTGCAGTTGAAGGTTGAAGGGATTTTTTTTATTCTTCATCGTTTGTTTGAGCTTTTAATTTCATTGAATCAGAATTTTCAATTGTCATGAAATTATTATGTACTAATAGTAAGCAGAATAAAATTAGGAAATCAAATTTCCAATGTTTTTGAAGATTTTGTCTTTTTGATATGTTTCCTGCAGTATTTCAAGGTTTTTACTGGTTTTATCATTTGTTTGAGCTTCCAATTTTTTTCGTTATGATTGGATTTTTAAATCTCTCAAGAATGACCAAAGTTTATTTTTTTATTGGTTTTTCGGTTTTTCGGTGTCTTTCCAATTATCGAATGATTAATAATTGCCATAATATATTATTGATAGTAACAAACAATGATTATATTTCTAAGTTATTGTTTCTTTTTTTTTTTCATTCAAATCGGGTAATCTTACAATTTTGCCGCTCAATTTTGAATGTTTTTTTTTCAATTGAGCTTTCAAGTTTTAGTCGTTTAAAGTTTGATGACTTGATTATTAATTGACATGAAATGTTGATTATGAAAAAAAAATATTCCAAATCAAAGTCAATTTTCCAATAGTTTTTGAGATTTTTTCCTTCCTTAATCGTTTTAATGTTTTCGTCTTATGATTTTTTTCCATTTTTAACTTGTTTCCTTTTGTCATGATTCCAATTATTATTTAACAATCAAAGTTCACTTGACTTTTGTATTTCAAGGACAGACAAAACTCATAAAAATTTTAAAAATATTCGTGAAAAAAAATATTAAAACAATAACACTGATGAAGCTAAAAAAAAGATAAACAGAATACAAACACTTCCATTCATGAAGTAGAATTTTTAATAAGAAAGTGACTCAAAAGAAATGAACACAATAGAAACGAAAATAAGAAGATTTCCTCAATAACAAACAAAAATCTGTGGAAATTATAATAAAACCAGATAGATAAACCATAAGAAAAATGAAGAAAAGTTTGAAAAAAAATAGTCTTGAAAGGATCCAAACAAAAAATGCATAGGTGAAGAAAGAAATGAATAAATAAATATACATCTTCTATTTAGCACTATGCTATAACAGCAATACAATATAAAATATAAAAGTCAAGTGAACAAAAATTAATTGGATAAATGAGGAGAGTGAATAGAGCGTCAAAAAAAATAAAAAAAACTTCAAAAGTTATAATTACGAAAAGAATCTTCAGAACTCTACCTCTACGCAAGTGAAAATGTTTTTGACCATCTGTACAGACATTTTCTCCTAAAAACTCTTTTCTGGACCTTTTGCAGGAATGCAACGAGTTGACGGTGTATTCGGCCCACTAATCGTACGAGTTCCCGAAGAAGACAACCCACATGACCCCCTATACGACTTTGATTTATCGTCCCACGTGATCAAAATAATCGATTGGGAAAATGTGAGTGGCACAGAAAAGTTCCTGTACCACCATCATAGTGTTGGAGACAACAAAGCGGCAACACTGTTGATCAATGGACAGGGCCGGTTTAGGCAGTTTAATGAGACGAATGGGACGTATTTTATTCCATTGGCACGGTTCAAGGTCGATCAGGGCTACAGATACAGATTCAGACTAATCAATGCAGGATTCCTGAACTGTCCCATCGAAATGTCCATCGACAACCACACCATACAAATCATAAGCACCGATGGAAACGACATCAAACCCGTTGAAGGTACCTCATCCTCATACCACCATAACCACTCAAAATACAATTCTGTTGTCTTTTAGCTGACTCTCTCGTCTCCTACGCAGGAGAAAGATTTGATTTTATTGTCAGTGCTGATCAGCCGAAAAATCTATATTGGATTCGATTCAGAGGTCTGATGGATTGTGATGAACGTTACTTTAAAGCACATCAGATGGCGGTGCTGGAGTATAACGATGGTTCAGCCTTATCGACGTCACTGGACTTTTTTGAACTGAATGACACTGATTTGACTAATGACGTCACCAATAGAAAAAGATCTGTTCTTATAGAAAGTCATCCAGCTACTGTGAGGGTTGTGGAAGAGGAGTTACTTCCGGACGGGAATCCGGATTATGATAATTCTGTTAGACATGGCACGGTAAGCAGAGTTCTTTTCACATTTTTCTTTTATTTTTGATTACAGATGTTTTTTTTTCCCAGAATCACCTTAATTTTTTTTTAAATACATTTTTTACGTTGGTGAACAATGTTTTTTTATCACGTTTTTTCACCAGTTCAGAAATAGTTCGCACCTCTTATTTTTTCTTTTTTTTGGATTTCTTCTCTGTCGCTTCTTTTCTTTTGTTTTGTTCATTTTTAATTTTATTTTCCTCATTTACATTTTTTTAATGAAAATATCTGTTTCTAAATTTCTTCACCTTTTATTGTTTGTTCTCTTTCTTTTGAACGCTCTTCCTTTTTTTTTAGTTTTTCAATTACTTTATGTTTTTTTGTTTCTTTATTTTCGACGAGACTTTTATTTTGCATATTCTAGTTTTCTGTTATGTCTGTCACTTATGTTGATTTTTTTATCTACTGAATGTGTTCTATTTTTTTTTGTTCATCGTTTTTTCGTGTTGGTTTTTCTGTTGTATCAATAATCAAAATGGAAGAATCCACTTGCAACGTCTTGGTTGGGAAATTTTAACTTTAATTGACACCTCACTTGATAGTACCTAACCTCAAAATTAACAAAAATGGTCTAGAACTCCTCACTCGATAATCAGATTTAAAAAATTACACTTGCATCGTCTTAGTTGGAGAATGTCAACATAAATTGACACCCCACTTGATACACTTATCCTCAAAATTGACAAAAATGGACTAAAACTCCCCACTCGATAATTAAAATGGAAAAATCCCACTTACATCGTCTTGGTTGAAAAATTTCAGCATAAATTGATACCTCACTTGATACACCTAACCTAACAAATTTTGTTTCTCTTTAATTTATTCGTCTTATTTCATGCTGTTTTTCTCCCTTGTCTTTTATTTTTTTCGACTGAAATAGTCTTTCCTTTTCAGCTGTCTTTCAATAATGTGTTGAATGTTTTTAAATATCGTTTATCTATTAATATTTATCCCAAGGAAAATCTTCTTTTTACTTTTTGTTTCTTTTTCGTTAATGTTCTCTGTGGGTTTTTGTCTATTAATTTTTTTCTTATGTTTATTTACAATTTTTTTCAGCAAGTTAATTCCTTAAACAAAGGAACAGAATCAAACAGTTCCCACATTGCCATGCCCAAACTATCATCTCTGAAAAAATGGGACCACAGCCTGAAAACCAAGCCAGATTTTCAGATTTTCCTGGCATACGACTTCTATCGTCTGGACAATAACCTTTTTCATCGAGGAGGTTACGAGTTTTTCAATGGTAAGCGGATCTCTATTATCGACACCAGTCTGTAATTAACCATAGTTTCCAGCATCGAAAACCAACTGCTCACTCCCCAAATAAACCATATATCCATGGAAATCCCCTCTTTTCCTCTTTTACCTCAGAGAGATAAAATTCCAGACGACTTTTTTTGTAATGAAAACACAATGAAGGGGAAAAATTGCAAAACGCAGCACTGCGAATGTCCGCATGCTTACGAGGTAACCTCATCCGCAACAAGTCAACAATACAATGTTGCCAATTTTATAGATTCCTTTGAAATCTATTGTGGAGCTGGTGTTGATTGACGAAGGCTTTGCCTATGATGCCAATCATCCTCTTCATCTACACGGGTATAACTTCCGCGTGGTTGCAATGGAGAAAATTGGCGAAAATGTCACAGTTGAACAAGTAAAACAGCGAGACAGAAAGGGCTTAATCAAGAGAAACTTGCTGGATGCGCCCATTAAAGATACCGTCACTGTACCAGATGGAGGATATACTATTGTAAGATTCCAGGCTGATAATCCAGGTATAAATACTTCAACTAAAACTTTTTTGATATATCCGCTACAACCAATTCAGCTTTATTGAATGTTATTGCAACAAAAGTTTTTCTTCAAAACAAGTGTTTTCAGGATTCTGGCTGTTTCACTGCCATATCGAGTTTCATGCGGAAATTGGCATGGCCTTGGTTTTGAAAGTTGGCCAGGATGAGGAAATGCCAGAGGTGCCGCAAGGGTTTCCCAAGTGCGGAAATTATATGCAAAAGGTAATATTATTATATTGAAGGGTATTTTAAGCAACATTCTGATTTCAAGATCAAATAAACGTCTCAAGGTCATCGGGGACGCAGTTTTCCATGTCATATTTGAAGGAGACCTTGAAACTATATTTATATTGACCTTGAAATTGACTTCAGTTATTTGAGGTGATTTCAAGGACATCACAAGTTAACAATGCATGGTCACTGTCATATATCAACTTTCACGGTTTTTTGAAGGTCATTTTTATACTTTTGCTTTGTTTTAGCAATGAATTTGACCCCTTCTAAGCCATCTCTAACATGTTTGTGTCGTGCAAGGTCAAGGTCGCTCAAAGGTCGGTTCATTTCAAGCTAATACAGAACCTTGGTAACCAAATAGTCTACCTTGAAAGTTCCGATGAATTTTTGAAAAGACAAATATTTCAGGGTCATTCAAAAGGTCAATTAATTTGAAAATTATAAACCCATAATATTTAAAGGTCACCTTCAAACCTTTGATATTGTCTCTCAAGGTTATTCGAAAGTCAATTCATCTCAGGATTACAAAAACTTTCATTTCAGAAGGTCATCTTGGAACTCTTTGATATATCTTTAGCAGTGACACTTCAAGGTAACTTGATGATCAATCCCATGCCATCTATGAGATCATCTAAAATTAATTTGAGTTTTTCAAGGTCAAGGTCATGGTCGAGATGGTGAAGATAGGTTTATTTCAAGATAACAAAGAACCTTGGAAACTTCCGGTATCGACTTTATTGATATTATTCGGAGGTTCAAGGTCACCTACCTCAAAGTCACCTCATAATTGATTTTAGTGATTTGAAAAATAAATCAAGGTCATCTCAAACAAATAATAATACGAATTATTTTAAGGTCAATTTTTGAAACTGTCCTCCAAGTATCATTAATATTTTGAAGTTTTTGCCAATGTGTTTCAGGGTCAAAATTAACTTGAAGATTATTAAACCATTATATTTTCAGGTCACCTTGAGACCTCCGGTATTAACTTTGATATTATTCGGAAGTTCAAGGTCACCTCAAAGTCACCTAATTGATTTTAGTAATTTCGAGGATGAATCAAGGTCATTTCAAGGTCATCTCGAATTTAATAATGCCATTGTGAAATATTTAATGGTCACCATCATTGTCCTTGATATTGTCTTTCAGGGTCGATCGAAGGTCGATTTATTCAAATAATATGAAAGCATAACATTTGAAGTTCACCCTAAAACTTTTGATATTGTTCCTCAAGGTTATTCGAAAGTTGATTCATCTAGGAAATGCAAGAAACTTTCGTATTTCAAGTTAACCTTGACAACTTTTAAAGTCTTCCAAGGTCATTCAAAAGTCATTATCAAATTATCTTGAAATATTGAAAGTTGATGTTCTCCTTGCAGTGACATTTCCAATTCATTCAAAAAATTCAAAGAAACCACTCCATCTAGGGCGCCCGTAAAGGTCATTAGGTTAGTTTATTCGAAAATAACATAGATTCTTAGTATTTATTTGTAGGTGACCTTGATTTTTTCTTCACAATATCACTTGAATGAACCAAGCCCAAACCCCGCCATCTATGGTCATTCAAAATGTATTGTCGTCCTTCAAAGTCAAGGTCATTCGAAAGTCAGTTTATTCCACTATCACAGGGATCCTTAGAATTTGAGGGTCACCTTGATATCGTCTTTGCCTTGACCCTTCACTTGTTGAATATAATCCAATTCATCCAGGATCATCTAGAATGTATTTTTGTACTCCAAGTTCAAGGTCATTCGAAGGTCAGATCATTCCAAAATCACAGAGAGTCATGTTGATTGAAGGTCGTTTAGGGACAAATAATTCTATCAAGTATTCTTTGGATTTTGAACTCCGTTTGAAGGTCATACAATGGGTACCAATGATATCGAAAAGTGAATCAAATATCTTTGACATTTTTATAAAAATTGTATGACAAAAATACTCAAAATATGTCAATGTCAATGCAGATTTCGAGGTCATTGACGTAAAATATCCAAGGTTAGATCAAGAAAGTTCATATAATTCAATGATGTCAAGTAACATTATGGTGACCTTGAATCCCTGCACTTGACATTGAACGATTCAAGGTTAATTTATTTATTCGTTGAAATTTCAGGAAGCACAACCCATAGTTGATGAACTCAAGCCGATATGCAGCAGAAGTCCATTGATTAACAAATTTGAAAAACTGCTTTTCGGCGACTACTGTCAGGACGTATCAGGAGGCAGCAAAACAGTAGTCATGAGTGTTTTTATGACTGGTTTGACAATTTTAACGAGGTTTTTCAACTAAATTCAAACGAAAACGTTGCTTATAAAATCGTGATATGATAAGACTGTGATTTAGTGGCTATAATAAAAGTAAAGTATAAATAAATATACAGTAGAATTTATTGACATCAACACAAGGACCTGAATAAAACAACATCGATACATAAAACCGGTTCGTTAGGAAGTATTTCTTCGACCGATCGAATAAAAACTAAATTTGCATTTGGATGCAATTCAGCATGGAAACGTTGAAGCTGGCTGAGCTATTATGGATTGTATTATGTAGATGAGAGAGCTGATTTTTTTTTTTAATTTAAAATTTTCCACTTTCATGACGACTTTCATGGAAATTCGAAATATTCCTAAAAGCCTTTGATAAATAATATTAAGAGTGACCTGTGATGAGTACACTTCAAACACAATAAATTCTGATGGGTATGGATTGAGGTTTGACTCCTCATTATTCCAATTAACTGATCGAAATGTGAATTTCATAAATTAATGTGTGTGTTGAGTGCATCTAGAGTTCCACAAACTCAGATAAAAAAGGAGTCGAGGTAACACTTTTTGAAATCTGAGCCCTTTATCCCAATTAGCTGACTCCCCTCAAAATTACAAAGTCATCCCAATCTGATGAACTGAGCAGTTTTTGAGATTGGATTTTAACAAAAATTTAGCACTATAAAAAAATAATCGATGTTGAGTGCACATAAACAAGAATTAGCACGTACATGGCCATATCAGTTTCCGTGAAATTAATCATCAAGGCCCTTTGGAATGTCACATTTGTTTGCGTGTTGGAAGTGAAGAGGCTTTAATGAAGAATTAATGGAATTGTAGGCTCTTATTGACTTGATTTCCAATATTTTTCAATATTTGAGGTCAGTGAGGAAATAACTACATACATTATAATATTGGAAATATGGAAATTAAGAAAAATTATTATGTCACGTCAGCAATCATCAAGACGTAATCACTCTGTTGGTTTTAATGAACTGAAAGCTATTTTGAAGAGTTTTTGATTGTCTTTTGAAACCTTTTTTTCGCGTTAAAATATCTTTGACACTTGCGGAGTTATGGATAAATGAGTTCTGCCACGTCAGCATTTTTCAAGACGCAACAATTTTGTTAGTTTAAGACGGATTTTGATCACCAAAACGTCATCTTGACGAGTATTTATTTGTCCATTGAACACTTTTTTCTTCGATGAAATATCTTCAATACTTCCGGAGTAAAATGGAGGAGTTAATTCTGCCACGTCATCATTTTTCAAGGCGTAATAACTTTGGTAATTTTAGACGGATTCTGATGAGCAAAACGTTATTTTGAAGGGCTTTCAATTGTCTATTGATCGATTTTTTCCGCATTGGATACTTCCGGTGTTATAGAGCCATGAATTCCGCCACGTCAGCATTTTTCGAAACACAATTACTCCGTTGATTTGATACGGATTTTGATGTTGAAAACGCCATTTTAACAAGTAATGTATTGTTTATTGACTCGTCGTCCGCATTGAAATATCTTTAATTCTTCCGGAGTTATGAAGGAATGAGCTCCGCCACATGAGCATTTTTCGAGACAAAATCACTCCGTTGAAGTTGGATTTTGATGAACAAAACGCCATTCTGATGAGTGTTTAATTGTCCATTCAACGCTTTTTCTGCATTGAAATATCTTCGATACTTCCGGAGTTATGCAGAAATAAATTCTGCCACGTCAGCATGATTCAAGACGCAATAACTCGAATAATTTGAAACGGATTTTGATAACCGAAACGTCATTTTGACAAGTCTTTAATTGTCTATTGAATGCTTTTTTCCGCGTTGAATTATCTATGACACATCCGGAGGTATGGAGAAATTAATTCTGCCACGTCAGTATTATTTGTGACGCAATAACTGAGACGGTTTTTGATTAACAAAACGTCATTTGAACTAGTATCTAGATGTCTATTTTACATATTACAAAGAACTTGGAGTGACGTCAGCAATTTTAAACATCATGTGTCACCACCAAACTTCCAGAAAAAAAACATAACAACTTAACAGCAATACATTTATGTTGCACAACTCAATAGACTACAATAGACGATTTTTCTAAAACTTTTCAACCCACCTTATCGCATGCGTACACAAGCTTATTTCAGTTTATGCGAACAAACACATATAAAGGGGATGACACTCTGCTAAACTCACCATTCTTGCGCTTCGTTCTCAGCAACAAGTGAACTCAGCTACAATCAGCCCTTCAGTGTAGCTGGACAGTGCGTCTGTGTTTGCCAAACGGTAAGTTGATTTTATTTAATTGAATTGAATAAAATAAAAAATGATTATTGGTGAATCATACCCAATGAGATTATGGTAAATTTTTATTTTTGAAAAAATTGCGAAATACAATTTTTTTTTTAACTTTTATAAAATTTCCTGCATAAAATTCCATTAGCAAAAAATTGTTGCGTGCAAAAACCCATCATGCAATCTTTTTCCGCCTATTATGTGATACTTATCACAATTATTTGATGCATAATAATGTCACAGTTGGTGGTGAAATACAGTCGACATTATTTAATTTATGGATGTAAATATTATACAAATTCATGCGAATGTGGTAGTTTATGACAAAAACTCGTATTTTGGAGAGTTATGATGGTTTTATGTGGTTGTGGTTGCGCTGTTGATTGTAATGGACTCGTTTTTGTATTATTATTAATGTTTTGATAGACTTATCAACTTGATATTTGGGTTGTTACCTTCTCAAACATACAACTTGGAGTTGAAAACTTAAAAACAAACGTGCCTTGGATATTTTTATTTAAAGGTATTTTTTTATTGACGAGAGCTGTACTCACGTTCCTTATATATCAACTTATCAACTTGATATTGGGCATGTAACCTGCTTGAACAATTTGCTTCGGGCTAATATAGTCAGAAAAGCAGCTTTCTCGATATTTTCATATTACCGGAATTTTCTATTGATCAATGAATTCAGCCATTGGACAATTTGCATATATTTTCAAATAACTTGAAATTTTATATACGTATTCAAGACAATATTAGAAAGTCACCAGCGAAATTTTTTTTCCAAAATACTCAAAAATATACTAAATAAATAAAAAAGAAAACGCAAATTCCACTGTATTATCGAAGACGGGGCGGAGCCATATTACGCTCTTTCGAGAGAGAATACGCCAGACGGAGATAGATAATGTATTCTGTGACGTAGTGGATGTTGATTGGCGCTCTTAAATCTGTGATTACTACATCAATAGAGGTCGTAGGTTGATTTTTTGAACATCAATGGCATCAGCATTTACTAATCCCTGTATTTTTCATATTTCTAAAAAATGTGCAAATTGTTTATTATTCGAAAAAAATCCCAAGCCTGTAACAACGTTCACAAAAGAGTTAACAACTTCAAATTTGGCATGTTTAAATTATCAACTTTAAGCTGATATACTCATCAGAACAGCAGCGTTCTCAATATTTTTATTTTAGTGATTTTTTTATTGACGAGGGAATTTAGCCAATTACACTAAAATGATTGGAAAAATTCTCAAGCCTGTAAGAACGTTCGCAAGAGAGTTATCAACTTCAAATTTGGCATGTTACCTATTTCAATGATTCACTTTAAGCTGATATACTCAGAAAAGCAGCGTGCACAGTATTTTACTTTTTATTCTTTTTTTTATTGATCAATGAATTAAGCCAATTATTACTTAAAAAGAATCGGAAAAATTCCCAAGCGTTTGACGACGTTCCAAAAAGAGTTATCAACTTCAAATTGGGCATTAAACCTTCCTGATACCTATACTCAGAAAAGCAGTGCCCTCAGTTTTCTAATTTTTATTCTTTTTTTTTTATTGATCAATGAATCCAGCTAATCACTTAAAAACAAATCGAAACTTTCCTTAAGCCTTTAACAACATTCTCAAAAGAGTTCTCAACTTCAAATTTGGCATGTAACCTCCTTGGATAATTCACTTTAAAAACTAGAAAAGCGGCGCCCTCTATATCTTTATTTTAGTGAATTTTTACATTGATCAATGAATTTAGCTAATTACATTAAGGAAATCAGAAAAATTCCCGAGCCTTCAACAACGTTCGCAAAAGTGTTATCAACTTCAAATTCGGCATGTAACCTCCCTGAATAGTTCACTTTTGGTTGATATACTGAGGAAATGCTCATCCTGGGTGTTTTAATTTTTGAGCTTCTCTTATTGATCAATAAATTGAGCGAATTACATAAAATCATCAACTTCAAATTTGGCATTTAACATCCTTGAACGATTCACTTTCAGTTGATTTACTCAGAGAAACAGCGTCAACGTTTTTATTTCAGTGAATCTTTGTCTTGATTAGTGAATTAAGCCAATTACACAACGTTCTCAAGAGAGTAATCAGCTTGAAATTTGGCATGTATCATCCTTGAATAATTCACTACAAGCTGATATACTCAGTAAAGCTGCGTTCTCAACAGTTTCAGGACCCTGAAATGCGGATATGTTATGACATTATGATGACAGGAACGTCAATGATGGAGTTCGGTGACGTCACCAATATGGGATCGATTCGATCTAACATTCGTGGATTTCCGATACGGCGCAACCTTTACATATCAATTAACCTTGCTAACCAATCACATTATTATAATTATTATAAATATCTGTAGTGCTGTTACTTCGTCCTCAAAGGACGTATCAACTTGAAATTTGGCCTTTAATCTCCCCAAACGTGCTTCTTGAAGCTTCTATACCCAGAACAGAACAGCGCCCTCACCACAACCGGTTCATCAATTCAATTCTTCAGAGAAATACACATCAAAAGATATCCATGGATATATAAATATTATTTCCCAACTGGAAATAGGCTTCAAGGGCAACAAAATACAAAGATGCCATTAATTCTCAGGAGGATTCTCACGCGTGTCCAATCTGCTCAAAATAATATTCTGGTTTCCCACCTGGCTAATCACAAATCCAGGTAATACCTCATCAATTTCCACTTAGATTTTGACCTGTACGTGCCTCGTTTAATCAGAAGGTATATGCATGTGATAAATATTCACTAGAATATTATGCATATGCATAAATGAAAATTGTGTTGTAGTTGTGACACAAAGCAGGCAATTATCCTGAAGTAATGCTGCATATATGGAGTTTTTTCTTACTGATGTAGTTCTGTAGGTGACAACTTTGTTGTGGCTGTGATAATTATTGAAGTTGCAGCTTTTGTTGAACTTTGGTTTTAGTGGAAATTGAAGAGGTTTTTGTTAGAGTTAGACTTTGTCACAACTTGAGGGTGTACGATTCACATTACTTCTTTTATAATACAAATTATTTCCAGGATTTACTTGAAATGCTTGGACCAATATGGAGTTGATATTTGAAGACAATATTTGGAAAAAATTAAAAATCGAACGTGGTTTATGAATTTCAAAACACATTTTTTTAGTTGTACGCATCAATTTAGAAAATAAATTTTGTTCAAAAAGTGAGTTCAAAGTAAATTGACGGGTTGGTTATGATGAAATTGAAAACCGAAAGTGAAATTGAGGTGAGGGTTATTGATTTACTCTTACTTTTATGTATGGATGAGAAAAGATAACGGTTTGTAACTTTTCTGAAAAAATAAACTTTTTCAATTTTCAAAAATACGAAATCATTCATAATTTCTCATAAGTGGCTGAACATCCTACAACATCACCGCTAAGGTAAAGGAATATGGATTTTTTTTATCAAATTTGCAGGCATTATTAAAAATATTCTGATCAACATCAAGTTGAAATTGGAGAAAAATATTTTAAGCTCATCATATTCAACATTGCAAGTAGATTCGCGGAAAGGAATTTCAAAAAAACACAAACCCTTGTCAATAGATGATTTTTTTATAAAATTCATATAAATCAAGTACTTTGATCAACATCAAGTTGGAATTTCAAGGCAATATTTCAAGTAAAAAATCATTTATCCTTGTCCAAAATTTTTTTTTTCCTGAAACTCGCAGGAATAACTTGAAATACTTTGATTTACATGAGATTGAAATTTCAAGATAATGTTCCAAGTAGATTGAGTTTGACTGGCTGTCAAAGTTTAAATTTAGAAGTAGATTCACAGAACTCATGAAAAAATCGTAAATCGCTGTAAAAGGAAGATTTTTCCCGAAATCCACAGGAATTACTTGAAATATTTTGATCAACATTGAAGTTGAAATTTTAAGACAATATTTCAAGTACATACATCAAGTTTCATTGGCTGGCAAAGGTCAAATTTGGAATAGATTTACAGAAAATCAAAAAAATCTTTTTTCATGGAACTAGCAGGAATTACTTGAAACGCTTCGATCAACATGAAGTTGAAATTTTAAGTTAAGTAAGCTATCAAAGTTCAATTTTGGAAGTGGATTCACAAATAAGAAATATACAGGGTGATTGAGGAAGGTTTTCTCTACAATTTGTTTCCTGAACATTGAAATTCATTCCACAAAAATAAGGGCATGGCAATTTTACAAAATTACATATTATAATGATTAAGCATTTGACATGGACCAAAATCAACCTGTATATTATCATACAGGGTGATTAAGAGAGGTTTTCACTATAGTTTGATTTTTGAGAATTGAAATTCCCTCCTGAAATCAGGGCGTGGTGATTTTTCAAAAATTACAATGATTTAATGAAATATTTGTCATGATTTCATAGATCATCCGGTATGTTAATTCCAGCAATGTTCTGATTAAATACAAATATACAAGATTATTGAGGAAGGTATTCTCTATAAATTTATTTTTCAACATTGAATTTCTGTCCACAAATAAGGGCGTGGCAATTTTTCAAAAATTACGTATTAATGATTCAATGAAGCATTTTATATGAACCAAAAAATCATCCTGTATATCATTTCCGGCAAATCTCTTTAAAAAAAAGTATAGAGCGTTTGAGGAACTTTTTCCCTACGATCAATTTTTTGAAAATTGCATATTATGGAATTCCGTTCACATATAAATTCAAAAATTAAACCCAATAAATCGTTGTAGAAGAAAGATTTCTCATAAAAATCTTAAAAAAAAACAATACATCAGTTACGCAGGCTGTCAAAATTCAAGTTGGAAGTAGATTCACAAAAATCAATTTCATAAAAATCATAAATCCTTGTTCAAAAAAGATTTTTCCATAAATCTCGCAGGAATTACTTGAAATGCTTAGATCTGAAAATTATCATGAATCGTTCTCCAAAGCAGATTTTTTCATGATTCTTGCAGGAATCATTGGAAATGCTTTGATCGACATTTCTTTAAAATTCCAAGTAAATCAATTTGCGATGGCTGTCAAAGTTCACCTTAAGAATTAAATTCGCAAAAATCGACTTCAAAAATGTTTTAATCGTCCGAAGAATATTTTT
The DNA here is from genome assembly GCA_958502075.1 of Orchestes rusci. Lineage (NCBI taxonomy): Eukaryota > Metazoa > Arthropoda > Insecta > Coleoptera > Curculionidae > Orchestes > Orchestes rusci. The sequence goes on along the minus strand of OY293308.1, from coordinate 8,954,800 downwards.
TTTATCCAACTCGCAGGAAATACTTTGTTCAACAAGTTGACATTCGAAGATAATATTTCAAGTGGGTTTCGTTGGGTGTCAAAGTATGGAAATAGGTTCACAAAAATCATTGAAAAAACATGGCTGTGGAAAGAAGTTTTTTTCATGAAACTTACAGGAATTACATACATTCCACCACAGCAAGTGAGTTTTCAAGTTGAATTTTTCACCACCTTTTCGGTCATGATGGTCATTATTTCTTTTTTTTTTAGCCTTATTTTCAATTCACCTCCATGATGAGGATGTAAGTCAATTAAATCGATGAGGTTCATTGCAGAACAATAACGCTTGAAAGGGCAATTTTGTTCTACTCCAACGAATAATTATCTTATACGAATGAACACAGCTGACAAACGGAAATACATGGAAAAGTTTGTTCATCCTGATTGAGTCAAGATAGTTTAATGAATTGTCAACAAGTTGCTCTATTGACATAGCAATCTGATAGAAAATTGATTTTCTAAACTCATTCAACGAAGAAAAAACAATCACATTCTATCAAATAATGGAAACTGACCCCAAAAAGCAAATATAAAGCCAAAATGGCAACAATAAGCTGCGAGAATCTCAAATATGTTGGGGGTGAGCTTAAGGAAATTTCAGCCTAGCAATATGCCGCAGCAATATAACAGCTTTAGTCGGAAGATGTGATTTAATCACGTGCGTTAATGTTGGGAGATTATTTTGAATGAGCTTCTGCTTACGGGCACGGAATCAATCAGTGGGTAATGAAGTGGGGTTTATTTATTTTCGGACGCACGTACGATGATAATGTGATTTTTCTGAAAATATTCACTCTATATAGGATATTGGGGTTAGATTGAGATGGACATTTGCGAAAAAACTGGTTTTACTCCAGTTGACGAAGATTTTTTGTGGGGCAAAAATGTAGAAGTTTTTTTCTCAAGCCTCAGATTCGTATTCCTAAAAACGCCGTTTCGGAACCTTGGAACACTGAACTATTTTTGTTCATCGCAATATCCACGTAATCAACTCGCAGAACTCCCTATTCAAGTATCAACTTTCAATCTAAAAAAAAAACAGAATCGGCTGATCATGCTCGTATGAGTTATGAAAAACTATAGATTTACAAAAAAAAAATCAATTGTGAAAATTGAAATTCACGTACTTGGACTTGCGCAACTCTCCATTCTCATATCACAACCTCAAACTAGTTTCTTATCAAAAACTAAATAAAAATAAATTTGCCCAAAATGCACATAATAAACAAACTCTGTTCTGTCAACTTGAAATTTGAAGTAATAGCAAAGGCTGATCATATAGGGGTATGATCAGCCTTTTCTATTACATCGTTCGTGAAAACCAATTATTGGCTGGTCTTAAGGATCAATTTCTTCAAACGTCTTTCTCTTCTTGGTCGAAGTGTTGTGACTTGATAAGAGAAAAGTGTCTTTACTGCTTAACTTGTCCCAAGTTGGGAAGATATCACAAAAGAAAGATAATACTATAAATAAACCAAAACAAATTCAATAAATGTTTTTTAATGAACATCATCTGACAAGTTTCTTCAATTATTCCAATGCCATTTTATAGATAAATCGATTTTTAATGGATAGAAAGTTCAGCAAGCAAGACAAAGATTATTAAACATGATCATTAAAAGTCATTGAGTTATGAAAAATCAGGAAAGACCATTTCATTGATTCAATTGATCAACAACTAATCAAAAATAACAGCATTATCATTGAGTAGATTCACACATCAAGCAACTCCACCCTTATGAAGCTACTCAAACATTATTTCCCACAACCTTCTTCAGAAGCTAATTATTCAAATTTTCGCCCATCCGAGGATCAGATAATGGTTATCTTGAAAGTCAAGCTTTTGAATATATTAATAAATAATTTGTGACATAAGAGCATGCAATGTTGTCCCATTGGGAAATTGAATGCTTGTTTATGGTATTATTTGATATGGGTGGATGGTTTCTATTTGTTTGAGAATGTTTGAGGAGTGGTTCCTTAAAGTTTGAGGTCTCCATGTCGATTGTGTACTGAGGAGGATTTTGATTAGTTGACAGTGTACTAAATCTCGACAAGTGAACTTGATAATATTGGAATTTTCGTTTTTTCAAATTTAAATAATGATTTAGAAAGTGTATATCATAAACCTACAGATTATGGAAATTTGCAAACAGGTGATAATCGATTGACAAACTCTTATCCTAGTTAACACCACCTTCAAGTTGGCAAACATCCCCTCAAGCTTCAAAACTAATCCAATTGCCCGTATCCGAATGCACAAATCTATTCAGTTTGCCTTAATTGGACTTTAGAAAATTAGATGGTTTTCAACGGCATTAACGTCTTATGTGCTCACATGGCTTGTTATGGGAGGGGTTTGATTAATTTATTTTATGATTTATCAACGATTGAAAGTGAATTTGTTATCTTAACTTTACACTCCATTACTCCACCTTGTATAAAAAAGTTTCACAATTTGCGGGGGCATGATGGGCATTTTATAAATTTTATCAATCAACTTCCACTCCAACAGATAAAGCCCCATTTGAGGGACGAGTTGCACTTGAATTATTTATAAAAGTCAATAAAAGGGTTTCGCAGTTTTCTCGGAAAAATTGGGGATAACAATCCATTATATGTTTCTATTATGTAGAGGCGACAATAAAAATCATTTCAAACGGTGCACTTGTACGATTGGTCTTTGTTGAGTCATAAATAGGAAGACTTGTGACGTAATTGATTCGTTTGTTGGAAAAGTATTTCAACATTTTTCATTAGGGGAATACTCCTTATTTTGCCAAAAATAAATATACTGTAGTTTGAAAAGTATAAAACTGGACAAGCAAAGCAACATATTATGCAAAAATGAAAAATTAATTGAGATTTGTTTCAATACTTTTGTATACAAAATTAAATCACCTATTTTGTGAACATGAATAAACAATCAATACAAAGATCTCCATATAAAGTGAAATAAACTACAATGGAGTAGAAAAGATGGAATTTGAATATATTATTATGATCTCGTTAATTGTTTTTTATGAGTATTCTGGACAAGTTATCAATCACTCCTGATTTTAGAAACTTTCAGGAGTCAAAATTTGAGGCCTCCATGATCTTTGAGTCATTTTTGTCAGTTCCTCTTCTTTCGAGAATGTTCTAAGAGTGCCTCACTTTTTAGGGTACGTTATTTTTCTTTATTGATGAATTTAAATTTTTTCAAGATACATTTTCACGTGATTCTTCTTCCAAAAGCTCTCAACTTCTCTTTTTAACGTTTTCAACTTTCTCAAGGATTTTTATGTATTTTTGAAGATTTTATCCTTTATTTTTATAAATAAAAATGTCTTTTGAAACGATTTTTAGTTACTCAAGTGGATTTTTGTCGGACGTTTTAAGATGTTTAAACCACTTTCCAAAAATCTCTAACCACTTTTTGCTATCTTTGATACTTTATAGGGCATTGTTTATTTTCTTGTTGATTTATTTTACATTTTTCAAGTTTTCAAACGTTTTAATGGCATTTTTTACCTTTTTTTCTTAAAGCTTCCAACTTTTATTTATGCGTTTTTTTACTTTTTCAAGGATTTTTGTATAGAAGAATTGATTCTCTCCTTGCCGAACTGAAAATTTAACTGAGCTTTAGTTGATTTCTGCCAAAGTTTCTAAAATTTAATGTTTGGGTTAGTTTGGGTTAGTTATCCGGTTTTGTCAATCTTTTCCATTTTTTGGAGCATTGTTAATTTTCTTGTTGATTTATTCTACATTTTCCATGGTTCTTTTTATAGCCTTCTGTCATTTTTTCATTTTATTTTGCAGCTTCAAACTTCTCCTTATTCGTTTTTTCACTTTTTAAAGGATTTCTGTATATTTTAGACGACTCTATTTTTCCAACTGAAAATGTCATTTCGTCTTTTCACAGGAAGTACTTGAGTTGATTTTTGTCGGACCTCTTGGAATTTTTAAGCCACTTTTCAGAAATCTTTATCAGGTTTATTCAATCTTTTTCATTTTTAGGGCATTGTTTATTTTATTGTTGATATATGCTACATTTTTTTTGTTTATTAGTTATTAGTGGAATTTTTTCCACTTTATTTTTCCCCTTTCAACTTTTTTTCACTCAAAATGTTCCAGTCACGTTCAAGAAATCTTTATAATTGTTGATTTTTTTTTTATCAATTATTCTTTTGAGTACTTGGTTTTCAACAATGTCCAGAATTGTCCACCTTATTATTTTCTGGAATGAAACTATGCTTCGTAAATAAAGTTCTATGAAAAAATTGAGGTGAATTCTGATTATTTGTCAGTTCCTCCTCACTTAAGAATGTTGGAGAAGTGATTCCTCGAAGTTTGAGGCCTCCCTGAGGTCTGAGTAGTCTTTGAAAGACTACGAAATTGTGCAAACTTTTCACGAGAATCAAAACAAAAAATGAGTTGAATTATCAAAAATGTGAACTTGAAGTACAATGAACTAGGAATAAATTGAAAAAAAAAATAGTTAATGATACGAAATATTTCAATATGAAAACATCCAAATAAATCACCTATGTAGGTATCATAAAGAAAAACCTAAAAATATACTTTATTCCAATATAAAAATAGAACTATGAACTAAAAACTGATGAAGAATAGACAAAACAAGAGAATATGAAGAAAATGGAATTATTTTAGTTGAAAAAGTTATTGAATTGAAAAATGATTTGAAACAACGTGAGATGAAATAACGCCGATAAGTTGGAATAAAATTAGAAACGACATTGGGTAGGAAATTAAGAAATTATAGAGTAGTTTTAAAATAACTGTAACGAGTTGAAAAAATCAATTTACCACATCAAGAAAAAAAATTCAGCGAAGTCACTTGAAAAACCAATTTATTTATGTATTTCCCAATTAAATACAAGCGCATCGACAATTTGAATTTTACAGTCCTCAGACAAACCTAATTACATCAGCTAATTAAATGGATATAATAAATTCTAGTCGGCAAAATGTCCATTAAATTCACTCAAATAGCTATTTATTTGGGAAATTAGAAAACTTTAATATGTTATCCATCAAAACAGGGTAATCAAACTCGTAATCCTGCTTAATCCCAATTAATTATTCTTCAATTGCAGGACATACAATGAACATCAGCAGTATATTCAAGATCTTCTCTCTCTTCGTATCGGTCATGTTGTTTTTGGCCAGCAGCGTTAAATCTGCCCCTGCGTATTCTGCAGAGTACGATGGTAAGTTTGCGTGTTTTTTTTTATCAGATTTATTGATAACACAGGGATGGGTCAAATGAGGCGATTTGTAGGCAAGTATACGGATTTATATTCACCAACAGAAAAACTTTTAATTCCAATTATTGCAATTTAATCAAATAATAAACAGTTGCTACGGAGTAGCTGGGACAAGATATGTCTGTTTGTGACATATTGTGTTGGGTGTAATGCTGGAACGTGTTGCGCAATTCGGATTTGATCTGTATTTGTTCCGATGAAGCAAACCGGATGTTTGTTGGCGTTTAGTAATGCTTCTTGTGAAGCAGGAAATTTCATATCACTTATTTTTGTCAGTTTCAAACAATTGAAAAAAAGATTTATCTGACTTTTTAACTCAAAGAGTTTGGGGTATTTTAATACACTTCTGTCTAGAATAAGCAATAAATGTTAAAATAATAATAGTAGACAACTTTTGTAAAAGAAGTTTTGCTGCTGATCGCATTGTTCATTCGCTGGAGAAGGGTTAACTTGAGTCGACATATATATATATGTATAGTGGATGCGTGTTTTATTGAATATCTACACTCCTGTCGAAAATAAGCAAAAATAGTTTAAATAAAAGTTGTAGAGGACAAAATTATCCACAATTCTTGTAAAGAGAGTTTTGTTGTAGATTGTGTAATCAATGAAATTTGGAGGAGTGAACTTCAGTTGACATATACAAACAGGTTTGTAGAAGACATATATTTTAACGAATAACTCTCGCTCCATTATAAAAAGCGGAAAAAAATATTCCAATCAAAGTTTTCTACAATTGATGAAATCAAGAAGGTCTAAGTGGAGTGGAGATTAATGAAATTGCACCAGTTTAAGCAGACCTAAAATTCAACTTACGTCAAGTATCCACACCATTTCCAATAAACGCATAATGGAAACTTTACTCGGCTGCACCCTACAGTTCTAATTAGATCGCAATGCAATATCCATATTTCATCATTTGTTTTTCAATCTAGTTATTAGAAACGAAATTGCCAAATCAATATTTACACACCTAGTTATACATGATGACACATTTAATCTTATCTTATTTACTTCAGTTAGTACCGCCCTTAAAAGGCGTCCGCCCCGTTCGTTTTATTCACTAGAATTGTTGTTTTTCTATAAATACTTAAATTATTTTCTACTGTCAACCCCACCCATTTATCAATTCCTATGCAAACAAGCATATTAGAATTATATTTTGCAATGAATACGCGGAAAAAGATATCGGCAAGTGTCAAACCCTATCGTGTGTAACAAAATAGACGCTAGATTCTTATTATTCACCTCAAAAACCCTCCATGTGCCAATTTTCAGCAAGATCAGCCATAGATTGATAGTAGAACGTATAGATTCTCAATTTATAACGACATTATGCAAACATAACCTCACTAAATTGAAAATTAACTATATCACGCATCTCCCATAGAACCTCCAAGTTTTACGAAATCTGTTGAAAATAACTAAATTATGGAAATATAACCTGACTTTTTTCATGAGCTCAATCGTTGCACAACTCTACGAGCTTTTGTAGCGTCCACAAACACATTTTTACTTATATAGATATATGACGCATTCATTACAGATCACCCTGTAAATGCTGTTAAATAAATCATTTATATTTTAATTTTTCCAGGAAGCATCCGGGCGCTGGTTGAAATGCTACTTCAACGGGAACGGGACAGTCAGGACGACAACGTAGGATACCACACAGTGTCCAGAAAGGCGGGACGCTCTCCTCAGCTACGTTTACGTTTCGGAAAACGTATGGACGGACAATATCCGGTTGGTTATTAAAAATGTAAATTGCTCGTTAGCAAGGGTGTGTAGTTCTGTTGCTAATGGGCTGCATTGTGCACAGGACAAATTGGATGTATCATGAAAAAAATATATAGGGTGTGAAAAAAGTTCAACGTCAGAAAAGCTTACTAATTTCAAGGTATTAAGGATATATCAGTCTTTTTTAGCACACTGTATAACTCGACATAGCCCTTATTATTTCGTAATTCACGTTCTCTCAAATCCCACAAATTGGGAAGTGACTTTTCAATAATAAAATGTCACGCTGGCATTTTCCAGCTTTTACCAAAGAATGTTCCTATAAATGTCATCCTCGATTTTTCCTATGCATCAAAAAAAACATAAATCTGCCCTGCAGCAACTTTGAGCTTGATTCATTTGAATGGGAAATGATGATCGGATTTTTCCAGATTCCCGCTGCTTTTATCAACGACGCCCCCGACAACTAGGCCGCTTTATTTTTTGAAGAATAAACTGGACAAAATAATGTTATTACAGTCTGATGTGTTATTTAGATTAAGTTCTCGTAACTGGCAATTTTGGGAATTATTACTGATAGTGGTTATCATTAGTTTATCGAGTTTAACAGTCAGTGAAATATCAAATCAATTCCAAGTAGTCAATTGTCACATGTATGTATAATAAAGTATGAACATGGAAATAAAGTTAATTTTTGTCACGTGTGTGAGACCTGTTTGTTGAATCCCTTTCCAATTATAGTAATAATTTGAATGAAACTTGTTCCTCGGTTTATTGTCTTCAAAATTAATTTGAACTATTTTTTTCCTGAGGAGTACTATTTTGAAGATATGCCGTTGGTTATAGGGGCTGATGACGTCAGACTAAATTTGATTGGAATTAAATCAAAAACCACAGCTCAAATAAAAAAACTTCTTGGATGGAACTTTTTACAGGATTTATCTTGACAGTTTTTCTTTCAGCGTACTACTTTCAAGTTATCGTTGATAGTCTACGCTCATTGGTTATATATATCAGAAAAAAATTGACAGCGATTATATCATCAACCGTTACTGAAATCAAAAAACTTTTCACATAAAAGTTCTTCATCGAAGAGTTTTTTTCCCAGAAGAATAATGTTCAAGATATTATTAATAATAATTAGCACATTACACAGATTATAACGAATGATGATATCAGACAGTTATATCAAAGTTGCCAAAAACAACATTGAAATACAACAAAAGTGACTCAAAATAACCTAAACGAATAAAAAATTAGAATGTCCGAAAATTATAAATGGAAGCAAATTCAAAAGATAATACATTCAATGATTCAAACCAAAATTTGCGGTGATAATTGCAATTAGTAAAACCAAACAATGTGAAATTTTTTTCTCCGGAAGCAAAATTCCCAACCTATCGCAAAATTCCGAAAAAAATTAGTTCTCCGTTTTTAAAAGTCATCACAATCGGAAATGCTCGCCCACTCATTATTTACGTATATCTATTGAATTATTTGAATTATAATCTACTGTTCATTATTCACTTATTCAACCAATCAATAGGGATATATTGTTCTAAACCGTTCACGATAAAGTGAAAAAAATGATTGACCCAAATTAAGTTGATTCTGTTTAAGTTAAATCTGCAGAAATAATATGCTTATCGTTCTGACGAAAAAGTCAAAACTTCCACTCAATAATGAACAGCAATTTCAAAAGCCAAGTTTATTCGAAATAAAGCATTGACGTATTATTTTCATGGATTGTGGGTTCCCACCAAATTACAACAAAATATAGAGGTGGTTTCCATGAAATTGTTTTTTTCATCTCCCTTAGGAGCCAGATAGGATTTTGTCTGATAAAAGTAGAGGTTTTGTCACAATTTACCCAAATCAATGAGATTTTTCGATGCATAAACCGAAATTCAAAGTTAAGAAAGGTGAAGGATCGAGAGGTACAATAAAGGAGACTGCAAAGTATTCTGGATGATTGTGATTGACTCATCATGACTTTTAATGGGGGTTTTTGAGTGAAAGTTTGCCTCAATAATAAAAACGGTTCTGTGAAAATTGTCTGAAAATTTCAACCCCTCAGCTCACATGGATGGATTTATTTAGGAAAATGTTTTACATGATTATTTTGCAATTCGAATTTTAATATTATCGAAAACCATGTTGGGGGGTTGAAAATATAACCCAATAATAAGGGGGCTCTTACAAGACTAGCTTCAAAATTTCAATAATCTCAGTGAATAAAAACCGCATCAACAGGCTAAGATAAATTATCGAATAAACTTTATTAAAAATAAATCAATGTTTGCAATAACTCTCTATAAACCAGTAGACATTCCATGACGTTCATGGTAACATTTGATGACAAAGCATAATTTGTAAGAGACGTCACAAAATTATGATTTATTTATAAGCTTTTAGTGAATTGATGACGATGTTTATTTTTATTACAAAGTGTTGTATAAAATTGATTTAGTCTATTAAAGTAAAAAGATTATTAGGAAATTTGATTGAGAGTAAAACACACTAATCCAAAGAGCAAATTTGCCTTGCAGCATAAAAAGTTGAAAAACAAAATTTGTGGATTTTGAAATTTTGAAATCGATTGTTCAAATTTTTTCAAATATCTTTTGAACGAAGCGCCGCAAAATAAAAATGTTAAATATCATATTTGAATATTCGAAAATTTTCTATAAAAAGTATATCATTTTTCCACAAAATCTAGGATGATCGAGATACAGGTCCACAAATAAATCAATATTTTAGTTTTTAATTAATTTCCAAGCACTAGAATGTGGAGAATACATCTTATAGATTTTGTAATTATGTACAAAACATGTTTCTAGACATTTTTTTATAATCAAACAATATGATGAGGGCTGCAGCGCAGAATTATGATTTAGGTATTTCAAACTTTTTTCTATATTTTCATCATTGAAGTGTATAAAATAGATTCAAATTAAAAAGATCAAAAGTTCAAATCGAACTTTCTCCACATCCTCCCATCCGCAGCACCCCAGGCAAAAGGATTTTATAAAAATCCCAATTATTGACTTGTTAAAAATAGCACGCCGGTTCGTATACAAACAAATGATTAAACCCGTCAGAAATCGTCATTATTTCAATTGGGGGATCCCGGTGTCCCCCACTTTGGTTGCGGGTACTGTAAATCCCCGTTAAGTGACGCACTTGGTTGCGCTGTTGACAACTCGAGTATCATAGAAATCATCATTGTGATTTTCAAAATAAAATTCACACTTTTATTGTTGTTGAAATTTCATTTTCAAAAAATAATGGAAAAATGTACACGGATAAATAAATTACACTGATATTTTTCATTTATATAAAAAAATCACAATTTAAAAAAGCTCAAAAGGTATCGTCGTGAAATTTACACTGATGAATTTTATTCAAAATTTCAATGTAAAATTGTTTTTTTGTTGGCCGTGTAAAAAGGCGGAGTGTATCGATCCAAATTTGATATTGATATCTTTGTTTGAATGAAGTCTGACAACGTTGACAAATCTTCCGCGCACCTTTCCCAAGCACAATGTGCTTTGAAACGGAATATTTCAGTCAAACCAAGCCGAAATCGCGGGGATTTTGCGATTTCCGAGATTAATCATAGCGGATGGAGAAATAGTTGAATAGTAACAAATCCGCATTAAGAATGTCAACATTTGTAGAAAAATCTACATCGGGTTTAGCGGCAGGAATCGACCCTTGTTCCAGTGACAATAATTATTGTATTGGATTTGATTTTTTGTGCGGCTTTTGTGATGATTTGAGTGAACGCATTGTGGGGGCTATTTTTTTTAATAACGGATTTTTGAACGAAAAGGTAAGAGTTAATTTTACTTGAAATTTTTTCAAAATATATGTTCACATTTTTCATTTTTTAATCTTTTGGCTTGATATAAAAAAAAATGAGTCTTATTTTTGCTTGAAATTTTCATTTTGATTCTTTGATGTATTTAATATTATTTTTATCCCTTGGAAATTATATTTTAACACTCTTTTTATTTTTTGGTTAAATTTTCAACCCCCAAACCCGAGCAAACCCTTATTATGGTTTCCGATATTTATAATCCAACTAAAAGTTACAAATGAATAATTATTTGGATAAAAATTCATAACGTGAGTGAGGATTGAAATTTGCAGGAAATTTTCAGGATCGTCTAATAAAACTAATAAAAAATTCACCCTCCTGCGTCAAGCGATTTCGATAATTTGGATTTTTTTATTGATTTTTGTAAGAAAGTGATCGATACAGATTCAATTTGAACTAGATACTTAGTGGATGTGCCTAATTTGCTGATTATTAGCATTTTGCTGATCGATAGAAAATCCCTATTTTACAAAAAAAATCTTGTACAATGGTGCGCTCAATCGAGAAAAAGGTTTCAACATGTTTAGTTACTTGATCGCCGCCCCTGCCGCCCTTGGGTAATTAAAAACTTCGATTTTAAAAGTTACAAAATGATATTTAATTTGAAAAAAATGGTAAATATAGTGCGGTCAATCGAGTAGGGTGTAAAAATATGATTGGTCACTTGATCGCCCACCCTGCCGCCCTCGGGCAATGAAAAACTTCGATTTTAAAAGTTGAAAAATAACATTTAATTTGAAAAAAGTGTGAACTCAGTGCGGTCAATCGAGTAGAGTGTGAAAATATTTTTGGTCACTTGACCGCCCCCTTCTCTGCCGCCCTTGGGCAATGAAAAACTTCGATTTTAAAATTTGAGAAATAACATTTCATTTGAAAAAAGTGTGAACTAAGTGCGGTCAATCGAGTAGGGTGTAAAAATATGATTAGTCACTTGACCACCCCCCCTGCCACCCTTGGGCAATGAAAAACTTCGATTTTAAAAGTTGAAAAATAACATTTAATTTGAAAAAAGTGTGAACTTAGTGCGGTCAATCGAGTAGAGTGTGAAAATATTTTTGGTCACTTGACCGCCCCCTTCTGCCGCCCTTGGGCAATGAAAAACTTCGATTTTAAAAGTTGAGAAATAACATTTCATTTGAAAAAAGTGTGAACTAAGTGCGGTCAATCGAGTAGGGTGTAAAAATATGATTAGTCACTTGACCGCCCCCCCCCTCCCGCCCTTGGGCAATGAAAAACTTCGATTTTAAAAGTTGAAAAATAACATTTAATTTGAAAAAAGTGTGAACTAAGTGCGGTCAATCGAGTAGGGTGTAAAAATATGATTAGTCACTTGACCGCCTCCCCCCTCCCGCCCTTGGGCAATGAAAAACTTCGATTTTAAAAGTTGAAAAATAACATTTAATTTGAAAAAAGTGTGAACTAAGTGCGGTCAATCGAGTAGGGTTTTAAAATCGAGGTTTTTCATTGCCCAAGGGCGGCAGGGGGGGCGGTCAAGTGACCAATCATATTTTTACTCTCTACTCGATTGACCGCACTATATTCACACTTTTTTCAAATTAAATGTTATTTTTCAACTTTTAAAATCGAAGTTTTTCATTGCCCAAGAGCGGCAGGGGGGGCGGTCAAGTGACCAATCATAATTTTTACACTCTACTTGATTGACCGCACTATATTCACACTTTTTTTCAAATCAAATGTTGTTTTTCAACTTTTAAAATCGAAGTTTTTCATTGCCCAAGGGTGGCAGGGGGGTCGGTCAAGTGACCAATCATATTTTTACACTCTACTCGATTGACCGCACTATATTCACACTTTTTTTCAAATCAAATGTTATTTTTCAACTTTTAAAATCGAAGTTTTTCATTGCCCAAGGGTGGCAGGGGGGGCGGTCAAGTGACCAATCATATTTTTACACTCTACTCGATTGACCGCACTATATTCACACTTTTTTTCAAATCAAATGTTATTTTTCAACTTTTAAAATCGGAGTTTTTCATTGCCCAACGGCGGCAAGGGAGGCGGTTAAGTGACCAATCATATTTTTACACTCTACTTTATTTGACCGCACTATATTTACCATTTTTTCAAATTAAATGTCATTTAATAACTTTTAAAATCCAAGTTTTTAATTACCAAAGGGTGGCAGGGGCGGCGATCAAGTGACCAAATATATCAATAGTTTCTTCTCGACTGACCGCACCAAATCTATACTTTTTTTTGGTTAAATAATATTTTTTACCCTTAAAATACAGCAATCAGCAGAATTTTGCTGATCAGCAAATTAGACTTTCCCATACTTAGTTGAAATTTTCAGGAAAGTTTAATAAAGCTCCCTTTATTTTTTGTTAATTTTTCAAACCCCAACCTTTACCTATATTTTTTGAAATACCTATTTCAATTTTAGTTTTGTTAAGAAATTCATAACTCCACAACTAAGTTGAGATGAATTTAATTTTTTATCATCTCAACTATTTTAAAATAAGAAAACGCTTTGTTTTCCTTAAACAAATATAATATACAGTGTCCCGAAAAGTTAACGTTCAAACTTGAGGGATGAATAAAAAAAAAACAGGAAAAAACATTAAGCATACAGGGTGGTCCGTAATAGATGCGAATGTTGAAACTTACCGACATACAGGGTGTTGAAAATGGAATTTTATTTTCGAATTTTCAAAATAATTGGTACAAAGCTTAATTTTTGTACAAAATTTGACAACCGGAGGTTTTTTGAGGTGAAAAATCAAAATTTGGTCTACATTTTTATGTTAGATTCAGAGGGCGCTACGTACGCCATTATCTTTTATTTTGATTGGCTCTAAATTTTTCGACAGTAATCTTTTGACTTTTTTTATGCGTTGACATGATCCCCACACCTTTTTCGGGTGAAAAAGTTGCCCTTTCTCATTATCGTTTTCGAGATATTTGCAAATTTCGGCATGGATGCAAGTTATTGAACTTTTTAGGTGTCAGGTAGATTATGATTTTTTAACTCAAATAACCCCCGGTTGTCAAATTTTGCACAAAAAAATTAAATTTTGTGCCAAAGTTATTTTGAAAATTCGAAAATAAAATTCTATTCTCATAACCCTGTATACAGTGTGTCTGCTTAAGTTGGCCACATATGGGAAACTTTTTAATTATTAATTTTAGGAAAAAAAGTTATTCTTTATAAAAAGTTCAGCATGTTCCAAAACCTAAAATGCAACCATCAGATATTACATTTTTTCAGTCGTATACGAGGTTTGTCAAAAAATATGAATTTCACTCAAGAGTAAAATTTGACAATATCGAAAATTGTTATAAAGAAAAATAAACACTACCATTAAAATGATTGTTTTTTTCTTTTTTAAATTAATTCAATTTTATAAATAAATTAATATTAAACAGTAATCTCTTATTTTAATTATTGGACATTTAAATCAATGCATTAATTCAAATGAAAAAATGTAATATCTGATGGTTGCATTTTAGGTTTTGGAACATGCAGAACTTTTTATAAAGAATAACTTTTTTTCCTAAAATTAATAATAAAAAGTTTCCCATATGTGGCCAACTTAAGCAGACACACTGTATATCTCAGAATTTTAGTCAAATTGCATTATTTTGACTTGAAGAATCTTGAGTTACTCTATGACGCATTCATTACGGACCACCCGGTATAGTTTTCGGTCAATTTCAATTCCAGTTGCAAATCGATGATTTTGTGTAAGAAATCGAAACTTCAACCAAGTAGGTGGGGTTGAGATAAATTTAATTTTTTTCATCAAAAATTTTTAACGGTAATTTTTCTTCTGTCAGAATTTGTGAAAAACCACCATGATTTTTTGAACCCAACTTTATTTTCAAGACTATTTTTCTTAGTTTGATGAGAAACAAATTTGAATTTTTATGATCTTGGGTTGAAAAGCCTTTTAAGAGTGTTTTTTTCAGGTATTTTTTTACCCCATGCTATATAAATATAATCATTGCCAAAATTTCAAACTGATTACGGAACATCGCAGTTCTGGAATTACTTTGAAATAAAAAATTCAAATTGAAATCTTATGAAAAATCCAGAAAATGTGAAGAAAATACCGTACGAGTGAATTTCTTTTTTGCAAAAAATCACCGTCAATTATTGTGAAGGATAAACTCGAAAAAGGCGAAACAATTATTCAATACATTAAAAAAATCAACAAATAACGTGTGAAAAGAATATTTTTTTTTTAGCTAGGATCCCAGAAAACCATTGGAAAAATGTTAACAACATTGAAGAAAACAATAAAAGATAAATCGTTAAAAATCCACGTATCAGTGATTTAATTTTGGAAAAATCACCGTCAACAAAGCCCATATTTGGGCAATGTTTTTTTTCAACTAAAAGCAAACAAGTTAAATAAAAGGTTGAGAAGAAAAAATCCAACTTTCAAAACCACAAAAGAATTCTCAAAAATTCTTCAATGATGCAAATCGTTGCCAAATTCAGGTTTAGTGCGTTGCCTTCGAACCCACCAAACGACCATGGTTTTTGATACAATAATTATGAATTTTTGCAGTTGCATGACGCAAAAATCAAGGTATTCCAGGAAAACCCAAAAAGCGGAAAGTTGCAAATATTTGTTCTATATTTGGCAATTTGATAGGGACATTCAGCTAGAGAATAGTTCTGAGAATTAGTGTTGTTTGCGCATTTGCCTATGTGTGTGTGTGTGTGTGCTCTGGAATTTATCGCCTTCTGACAGATGGCGTGACCTCTCTGACTAACAATTTAGTTTTTTGTACTTCCTAACGATTTATCTCAGTGCAAATGTGTAAGATAAAAAGTTTGTTTTCTCTACAAAAAGTAACCGATAACCGATAATTTGGTTTATCTGGAATATCTCTCGACTGATGGTGAGTGGTGGTATAGGTCCTGAAATTTTACACAAAAACGAAAAGTTTTCTTTTACTTAGATAAAACCTTTTCAATTACAAAAAAAAATAAAACTTAGTTTTTCTCAAGTGGACAACAAAATCTATAGACTCTACAAAGAATGTATTTCGATATTTTCTCACAAAACGAGGGCTCCTTAAAGTAACGAGTAATCAAAGTTTTTCTCAAAAAGTGTTTTTTGACATTTTTCAATAAATGCAACAATTCTTGAGATAGATGCTTGATATGCAATTAATTCTCAAAATGAAGCCACATCACATCAAGAATCAATTTTTCTCAAATATCTTCTGAAGGCTGCTTTGAGGAAAAGT
This sequence comes from Orchestes rusci, assembly GCA_958502075.1. NCBI lineage: Eukaryota > Metazoa > Arthropoda > Insecta > Coleoptera > Curculionidae > Orchestes > Orchestes rusci. Next base: position 8,938,643 of record OY293308.1, on the reverse strand, counting down.
GTGTATGAAAAGGTTCATTGATTTCTAAATTTGCGACGCCCCCAAAAAATCAATGATCTAGTTTCTTATCAAATATCTTTCAAAACGTTGCAACTCAACAAAAAACGTCTAAATCACATCATTGATAGATAAAAAAATTCTCCACGAAAAGTTTATTCTGGCATTTTTTCCCTAAATAGACGGTTTTCATATAACAGCTTATATTAATATTAATCATTATAAGACATTTCAATTTGAAGCAAAAAACCACGATGACCAGCTGTTCCAAACAAGCCCCAGAAAAAACTTGACCACAATTATTAAGTAGTCAAATTAAAATTTCAATAATCACTTTCATCGAATGATTGATCTCACGCACCAATCTCTCGGTTCTTTGACCCAGTATTCGCTTCAATTAGGAATTCCCGTAGCAGATTAACTTCTTTGGCTGTGATAACTGTACTAGAACGTGGGGTTTTCCCAAAATCTACTTAGTCAATGATTGCGCATTTTTTGCAATTATTCGAGTGAAAAGAATAATGGTCAATGTATCGAAAATTACTCTTCCAGATGGAACCTAACCAGCACAAAATCGACTGTCAGTGCTCCGAATGCCAGCTCAAATTTGGAGGCCTAGGCCTGATTTTAAGAGGCATCGAAACCCGCCCTTATGAGCCCGATCTGCTCAACCAGTACCCTCTGGAACCCCCAGAACAACCATATCAACCATACTACGCCCCTTATCAGCCGCAACCTGAAATGTACAACATGGACTTTCCGCAGTACGAGGTACCCTATCAAAGTGCTGATAACTTGCCCACGTTGCTGCAGGAATTTGAACCAAGCGAACCAGATCCGAACCAGCCGAGTACCTCCAGCGGGGTGTACCATCAGCAAAAGAAGCACAAAGTCTGTGATCATTGTCAGAAACAGTTTAATCATACTGGCGATTTTAAGAAGCATTTGAGGAAGCATACCAAGGAACAGCCTTACAAGTGTTTGCAGTGTGGGAAGAAGTTTTCGCATACGTCGAATTTGCACCGGCACGAGCGTTCGCATAGTGCTGTCAGGCCTTTTAGGTGCGAAATCTGTGATAAGGAGTTCAAGAGGAAGGATAAGTTGGATAGTCATATGAAGAGCAAGAGTTGCAGGAATAAGAGGCAGAAGAGTTGATAATAAAAATGTTTTTTGTTTGGGACGTTTTATTATTATTAGATATTGCCAAGGTCATCAAAATCGGTCAATCCAGTAAAAAGTTATGACGTTTAAAACAAATTGTGAAGATTGAGTTTCTTGGTTTTCAAAGAAAGTTTGAGTTGTTAACACTCTTCCAACAATGGCTGAGTTTAACTTGGCGCACACTATATTAACTCTTGTCACTCTTTTTTTATTCCAAAATCTTAATGACACGTGACTACGGAGCCGCTTGATCTACTTCGTTGCTTAAGCCAAAATAAAGGTTTTGGAGCACAAAAAGGTGAGAGAGTGCCCAAGTCGAACTCAGCCTATCAAGGCTCATATCTCCGTCAATTTTTTAGTTTTTGAAAAAATTCGTTGTGATAGAAAATCATAAAAAAAACATAAAGAGACTGCATCAAAATCCCCACGGAATGTCGCAAGTATCATCAAAATCGGTCAATCTAGTGAAAAGTAATTCCTTTTGAAAAAATTGCGATTTTTTTTTTTTTTGTTTTGGGTTTTTGACATTGTTCCATCTGTCAAGGCTCATATCTCCGCTAATTTTTGAGATATCGAGATGAATTTCGTGTCATTTTTTGCAAAAATCCCTCTCCTTTGTTGAAACATTTTGCTAGAAATATTGCTGTGAAGTAGCTCCCCTTGAAAAAAATGATGAAAAAGCGATTTTTTAGGATTTTGACGAAATTTGTCAAGATAGAAAAACACAAAAGTTTAAGAGATCGGTCAAACCAGTAAAAAGTTATGCGTTTTTGAATAAATTGTGAAAATAAGGCTTTTTGTTTTCAACGAATTTGGGTTTTTGACACTGTTCCATCTGTTGATTCTTGAGATATAATCAGGATGGATTTTGTGTAATTTTTTGCAAAAATCCCTACTTTGTTGTGAATTTCTTGAAATTTTCAGAAAAAAATCTTTTTGAAAAAAAAAAATTGCTGCAAAGTACAGGGTTTTTCTTTATACCTATATTGATACCCCCTTATTTTTTTTATTTGACGTTTCTCAAAAAAGCGTCTTGAATAAAAGTTTGATGGTTTCAAGTAAATTTTTCAAAAAACTCTATTTCGCATATACAGGGTGCCTGAGAAAGTCTTGGCGTGGTCCAACTTTCTTATTTCAAATGAGAACCCTACTTTTTTATTCGATTTTTATTTTCTCCTGAAAATTCTAAATATTTTGTATGTATCATACGCTATACCTAAAATTGACGTATAAAAAGATATTGACTGTCTGATAGATTTTTTGGCAGCGTCGTTATAAATTACTCACACAGATGAAAAAAAGGTGATATTCTTTGAATATACTATCAAAATAACAAAAATGCATACAGGTTAATGCCAGTATGTTTACCTGATTTCAGCAATTTTTATTGAATTGCAACTTTTTCGAGGTCAATATCTTTTTATACGTCAAATTTAGGTAAAGGGTATGCTACAACGAAAATATTTAGAATTTTCATGGGAATATGAAAATCTAATAAAAAAGTAGGGTTCTCATTTGAAATAAGAAAGTTGAACCGCGCCCAGAGTTTCTGAGGGAGTATATGCGAAATAGAGCTTTTTGATAAATTTACTTGAAACCTTCAAATTTTTATTCGAGACATTTTTTTCAGAAACGTCGAATAAAAAAGATAAGGGGGGTGTCAATTTATAAAAAAAAAAACCTTGTACCTCCCCTTGTAAAAATTGAAATTTTTGAATTTTGACTAAATTTGTTGATATAAAAAATTACAAAAATTCACGAAGAAACTGTATCAAAAACCCCATGCACAAAACAACGCAAGACATCGAAATCGATCAACCCAGTGAAAAGATATGTCGTTTTGAAAAATTTTAAAAATTGAGTTTTTTAGTTTTCAGTAAAGATTTGGATTTTGATACTTTTCCATCTTCCAAGGTTCCGATTTTTTCCGAAAATCCTACAGTGCATTACTTGGAATTTTCGGAAAAAAATCCTTCTGAAGGAAAAATTGCTGCACAATGCGCACGACCACTTAGAAAAATGGTTGAAACATTGAATTTATTGGATTTTGTCAAAACATGCGTCTCCCTTCTAAAGAAAAAAACCTTCATTAAAATCGATCAATTCAGTGAAAAAATTGTACGGTTGGAAAATTGAAAATATTGAAAGTTCGAATATTCAGTATTTTGCTGAAATTTAATGAGAAAAAAACATGTCACGAATTGGTGATGAAAATAAATTAAATTCCCTACAAAACAACGTGAAATTCATCAAAATTGGTCATTCCTTTCAAAAGATTACAGAACTTTGGAAAATTCAAAATGTTGAAAAATCGAATATTGTGGATTTCGTCGAAACTTCAAGAGACAATAAAACGCAAAAAATCATAAGAAAAGGATCAAATTCTCAACATGAAGGAAAATTCCTCAAAACTTTCGGCGGCATTTTCTATTCAAAAATAAAATTGTCTTCAACACAATTGAAATCATGAGGTATCACATGACGTCACTAGTGAACGAGACAACCTACCCATCTACGTCCTTCACATTAACCTTTACAATAAGTGAGGTTAGATTGATCTGTCACTTGTAAAAAAAGAACGACGACTAACTTCATTGTTAACAAAGTCAAGAAAGGGAGTCATTCAAGTGAAACGTTATTTTGTGAAAAAAAAACGAAAATAAGCAGAAAAATCCAAAGAAAACAAAAATGGTGAGTAATTTAATCAACATCCTATGATAATTAACAACGACAAGGTTTATTTTCACGGTCGATAACCGTTAAAGTCCAAAGGCAAAGACAGGTGTGTCATTCTAGAAGCCGGAATGCACGTGCATTACCAATTTTCGGGAAAATGGGGTGATTTTCACGTCAGAAATCCATCACCAGGGTCAAGTGACAGGAAATTATGCTAAATTTGCGTAAAATGGAATAGGGAGTTTTGATATTGTATGATTGTACATTTTGATATGAATTACATGAATTCAGACTTATCGGTGATTAGGAGACGTTTTGTTAATTAAGGGGGGTTCGTTCCAGTCATCCAATCAATAATTTATCGATATATTTGGATAGGGGTTTGATAATCAGGTTCAACAACACAAAATGAGAAAAAGACAATGGGCCTTCAAAAAGCATTGATACCTTGATACCAATGGTGAGCATCGAATTTGTAACACCCTGTATACATATTTATATTTTTTTATAATTTTTTTAATTATTGAACAAATGAATGTAATTTAACATTCAACGTTTTCTTGGTTGCATATGCAAAAAGAATTCATAAATTTTAAGCTCTATAAAAATTAATAGAGGGACGTTAAGCGAAAATAAACGCGATTTCGTGAATATTATAGATCAAATCTAGGATCAAGGACAATTTTTGGAAAGGAGTAGGTATAATACCAATACCCCATTGAGTTAATCCAAGGAGAATATAAAAACCAAGATTGATATTTTCTCTTCAAACTCTACATCGGGAATTAGAATAAAATTTAAATCAACTTATCAGCAAAATATCGAGAATCGGCCCTCTTTGCGAAAACTCAAATCGGGATTTACGGCCGTTTCACCGTGAACTCATTTAACCATCTGTTAACTAACCCGTTGTTAAGACTTAACAGTCTGTCTTGAACACCATAAAAAATCGTGATCCTGTAAAATCCTGTTAACAGAGTTGAATCAATATCCCTAGAATTTGTGTATTGTTGCGCCTTCTTTAGCTAGCTTTACTACATTATACAATACATAACCTCAACATCAGACATATTTTTATGTTTGTAAAAGAAAACATACAAAATCAAAACATTATGTGCGAGTGGTTGTTGAATATAATAATCATGACATATTTTTAAGAACAAACAAACATAGTTTTTGGGTACAATGAAGAAATAGATAGGTGATAGGTACAAGATAATTTGATATTATTGAAGGACAAACCTATTATTCCAGAGGATCTGATTGTCTTCTCCGAGAACACAGAGTTTTGTCAGACTTCGCAGACTGATCACTCTTCGGCATTTGTATTAATTGAGGAAGTGATGCATCAATATTTCTAGCAAGACTGACAAGAATTCGTGATAGGAACTGTAGGCTAGAAGACATTGAAATGATTTCCTCAAGATTGATATAACGTTTCTCTGTAACACAAAAACGTAGAAATATCAGTATCAGATTTCTTTTTGTAATTGTTTGGTTTCTGTTGTCTACAGGTTCCTCGATATTTTGAAGGTCATTTTCTAGATCGCTTTTTTTCTTTCACAACTCGGGCTCGTCTTGGAATATCTTCATGAGAAGAACTACAGTATGAATCAAATATAATGTTGGTCTATACATTCTTTATTTTAATCACTCACTATTATACTGACGAACACTCATAGATAAAAACGATCACGTAAGAGTATAAGCCTACTTTTTTACATAAACAATTGGTTAACAGCTCAAAATTGCTCTGAAATCTTAACAATAAGATATATCTCACTGATAACTCTCAACTGCCAATGCTAAATAACAAGTCAAGGGTTAACAGTCTTTTAACAGACTGTTACCATTTTACCAGGCAATGGTGAAAACTGTCGGATATCAAATTTCAGTTAAATATAATAAAGCTTGAGATTCATCAGTCTGTATAACTACAAAATTTCGATCCCCGGTTCCTTCAAATGAGGGGTGTATTCATCTCAACTGCGAAACACTGAAGATATATTTAATACACGATAAATTATATTATTTATAAAAAGGTTTTTTGCTTTTTTAAGTTTAGCTATATAATGTGAACCAACGAAATTGGGTCTATAAACTATGGTGGCTATGGCTAGAAAACAGGCTGTTGCTAGTTCTACTAAGTCTTGTTGAGTTAACTCAAATTAAAAGTCACTTACACTCCACTTATTGTAGTCATGAACGTCACCAACCATTCTCAGTTCACTACACAGATAATTCGGTACCAAACCGTTCCTGATCTTAAAAATTACTAGAAATGTTCTATAGGTACCTACATAACAATTTGCTTGAAGTTTAATAATTCCATGGTTTTTAGAATTAGTATACAAATTACAGTCTAAAATGGTTCTTGAAGCCTGATCTTAAATTTTTTATAGCATTTACAATTTTTCTTTGATGAAAACATCATAGTGTAGTAATAGTCTAAATGTGGTGCAATTACAGACCAATGAAAAGTAATTTTTGATGTACAGATTTCACTGATCCTTCTTAACAACTTTTCTTGATATTTTTGCGGCACGCTAGTTAAAAATTCAAGATTTCGCCCAGATACTTGAAGGTGGTAGTTCTGTCCATTATATCTAAGAAAAATTCGATTTCTGTTCTCAGTGTTCTAATTATATATTATTCCGAATACGAATACCATAAACATAATCCTACGCGTTCTCAAGTTCAGTGCCATAGGTACTATTATCATGTAGTTTTTTCTGCATATCCACAATATCATGTCTACAAATGTAAAGCATCGTGTGCTCTGCGAATAGCCTCATTTAAGAAAACTTGATACTTGATATGCTTGAAAACATCATTAATTTATAATGTGAACAGAAGTGGTCCCAAGACTGTCCCTTGAGGTACATCAACTTCGATTTTTTTACACTTCTGAACACTTGTTACAGAATTCCACTCTTCGTTCGTTGAGATATGATACGAGCCAATGACTAATTGTGCCCCCAAGGCCAATTCTGTATAGTTTTTGTAGTTCCAAAGACCTAAGATTTTGTTGTGTTCTGTCACATATCGATCGGGATGGCGACGATTTTCTCTTTCTTATCCAATTAGTATCTTCAATGAGTATCTTCCAAATTGTGAGGACGGTGCTTGAGAACCGATGACGTCCGCTTCAAACCATAAATCATTGCTTCGACTAAAAACGGGGTGAGCGACTGGACACAATGAGTCCCCTTTCAGGTTCCCATCCTCACCGCAAGTTTGGGTTTTTGACTTTCTTATTTCCCAAAATATCAAAATGATTTTTGCGCCATTTTTTTGCGAACATCTTTATTCTTTGTTGTCCCATTTTTTATTTAAAAAAAAAAAAAACACATTTTCTTATGATAGGTTTCCCTAAATCCTGTACGAGTTCTCAGCCAAAATGCGGAAGAAGAAAAGGCTGAAATCGCCAGATTGAGCAGTTTTGTCGGAGCTATTGCTATTGGTGACTTGGTTAGAAGTACTTTAGGGCCTAAAGGTACCAATCATCAATTTATCCTGCAATTCATGTTTTATTACATCTTTCCCAAAGGTATGGACAAAATCCTCATATCAAGCGGCCGAAACGCTGGTTCCGTCGAAGTAACAAACGATGGAGCTACAATTCTTAAATCAGTAGGAGTCGATAATCCTGCCGCCAAAATCCTAGTGGATATGTCTCGTGTGCAAGACGACGAAGTCGGCGATGGAACCACTTCTGTGACGGTTCTAGCGTCAGAATTGCTAAAAGAAGCTGAAAAACTTGTTGAACAAAAACTTCACCCCCAAACCATCATAGCCGGATGGCGAAAGGCCTCCGATGTTGCCAGAAAGGCTCTTACTGACGCCTCACTAGACAACAGCGCCAATTTTGAAAAATTCCGCGAGGATTTGTTGAACATTGCCCGCACCACTCTCAGCTCCAAAATTCTTTCGCAGCACAAAGAATTTTTTGCCAAATTGGCAGTTGATGCTGTGCTACGTTTGAAGGGATCAGGAAATTTGCAGGCTATACAGATTATTAAGAAAACAGGTGGTACTTTGGAGGAGTCGTTCTTGGAGGAGGGGTTCCTTCTTGATAAGAAACCAGGAGTGCATCAGCCCAAGCGGGTGGAGAATGCCAAGATTCTCATTGCGAATACTCCCATGGACACTGATAAAATAAAAGTTTTTGGATCTACGATTAAAGTCGATTCGATGGCCAAAATCGCCGAGTTGGAGTTGGCTGAGAAGGAGAAGATGAAGGACAAGGTTAACAAGATTTTGAAGCACAATTCCAATGTGTTTATCAATAGGCAGTTGATTTATAATTATCCGGAACAGTTGTTTGCTGATGCTGGCGTGATGGCTATTGAGCATGCTGATTTTGATGGCATTGAGAGGTGAGTACTCATTATTCATGGTCAAAGTGGAGTTGAAAAGAAAATAATCCCATGTCAATTTGTATTTTTTTTTTGTTTTGAGGTACGGACACAAATATTTTTTGAACAAAACTTTTTTTAAATTTCGATTTCTTCCAGTCATTCAAAGATCACAATTTCCATTGTTCTAATGTACAGGGTGATTCATTTTCCGCGACAAAGTAACAGTTCTCGTAAACTTTCATCACAGAAAAAAAAATCTGTAGATTAATGTGTCCAAGAAAAAATTCTGGATATATATTTCAAATTTCTCGGATCGCCGCAAGCGGGCGTAGCAGTACTCTGAAAACAGAAAATCGACATATTTTCGAAATTTTTCAATTTGAACTACCAAAAAAATTTATGGAAACAGATTTAGGACGATATTCTCTACAAAACTGCCCCCCGATACTTCTCCCTAAGTTGTCAAATATGACAGCTACAGGCCGTCAAACTTGATGTTACCAAATTGCTTATATCCCTTAAAGGGATTCTTTCAAACGAGCCAAAGAACAATCAAATGGATTGAGGGATTCCGAAGTTATAAGCAATTTGGTAACTTCAGGTTGGACGACCTGTTGTAGCTGTCATATTTGACAACTTAAAGAGAATTATCAGAGGGCGATTTTGTAGAGAATATCGTCTCAAATCTATTTCCATATTTCTTTCTAGTTCAACGGGAAAAATTTCGATATATTTTTTGTTTTTACAGTAACGTTACACCACCATGCGGCGATCCAAGAAACTTAAAATATATTCCCAGCATTTTCCCTTGGGCACATTACTATACACATTTTTTTTCCCTAGGTCTTTATGATAGATGGCGCTTTGTCGCTGAAAATGAATCACCCTGTTTGTCAATGGTCGGAGAAATTTCGAATTTCAATAATCACCTTTCAATTACTGCGACCCCTAGTGGCAAAATGTTTATCTTGGAAATAATTCCCAGCATTTTCTAGAGATAAATTTTTTTCATTAGTGAGATTTCTGGTTTACTGAACTTTCAAGCCGAGTAGTTTTCGCGATATGGCCGGTGTGGCCAACCTCACTGACACACCCTTTTGTTTATAAAGACATAATTACTGTCATGATTTGAGTTGAGGTGAGTTTGGCAACATTGCATTGAATTCTGTGATAGAGCACTTGCAGGAGTTTGCAACACTGAATTCTAGTGAAAAATTGATTTATTTAATTATTTGGTTTTTTTCATTGTTCCATAGCGACAAAACTATTCTCAAATGAAAAAAACTTGTTGAATCGTGAACAGCTAATCTTTAAAATTCCCAAAAAACGCATTCCGCACATCCGAGAGTTATAGATTTGGTGAAAGTATTCAAATGTGTTTTTTCGAATTTTTCCTTAATTACAATCATGCAAAACCAATATTTGGTTATCACGCTCTCTTGCGGAGGTGTCAATGGGTTGCAAATTTGAGGGGATATCAAAACAGGGCACTGCCTTGGAAAAAATCAAAAATGAAGTAATAAAGTATTGTTTGTGTAACGAGATCAAAGATAAAATAAATAAAGTGCGCAGATAATAAATTACCAATAAATCTTAGGATTATTTAATTTTCGGGTCTGCATTTTTCAGGCGTTCGGCAATTCGCGATCATGTTTAGTTGTTTTACGTCACTCGATTTTCCATATTTTTTTAATTTAATTCGATATATTTCCAATACAGAATCATTAGGAATCAATAGTCTCTTTTCTTGTACTATTTTTGTCAAGAAAACATACATTTTCACCTCTAAGGCTTGGCCCAGGGCTAAATGGCAAACATTTCAGATTGGCTTTGGTAACAGGAGGAGAAATCGTCTCCACCTTCGACCAACCCGAATCCGTGAAACTTGGAACGTGTGATCTGATTGAACAAATTATGATTGGCGAGGATACACTGTTGCGCTTCAGTGGCGTCGCCCTAGGGGAGGCTTGCTCCATTGGTACTTATCCATTTTTGCCAAACTATTATTATAAAGGATTATGTAGTTATTCGCGGAGCAACCCAGCAGATCATCGAAGAAGCTGACCGTTCTCTTCATGACGCTCTATGTGTGTTGGCTTCAACAGTCAAAGAAAGCCGTATTGTCTTTGGAGGCGGCTGCAGTGAGACTCTTATGGCGGTAGCTGTGAGCAAAGCTGCCCTTAATACAGCTGGAAAGGAAGCTGTAGCTATGGAAGCTTTTGCCAGAGCATTGCTACAGCTTCCTACCATAATAGGTGACAACGCCGGCTATGATTCTGCCCAATTGGTCACCGAATTAAGGGCAGCCCATAATAATGGTAAGTCAACTTACCATGGTTCCTTTTAGTTCTTTACTATAAACAGGACAAACAACAATGGGCCTGAACATGGAAACGGGCGAAGTGGGCGACATGCTCAAGCTGGGAATAACCGAGTCATTTGCCGTTAAACGACAAGTTCTGATGTCAGCTTCAGAAGCGGCAGAAATGATACTCAGAGTGGATAATATTATCAAAGCGGCACCCAGGAAGCGTGTTGAAGACAGGGGGCATTGTTAGGATTTTTCTTTTTTTTTCTCGGGCTTAGCTTTAAAGACACGCAGTATTTACATGTGGTGCCTTTTTTTTAATTTGCTGTATTTCATAGCCTATTTTTACATCAGGTTCACGTCACTGTTTTTGTATTAACATGAATAAAAAAACTAACAGATTTTGTCTTTTATTTTCGCCTTTTGGTGTCTTTATCTGGAAATTGGAACTATTCGGTATAAATCACTGATCTATATAAACTGGATAACCACAATCATTGGGACCGGCTCTGAAAAGTTGGTATACTTTCGAAATAGGTTAATATGTAATGAACTAAGGCATATAATATGTTAACGACGCTGCTTAGACCTAATCTAATAAATGAGGTTGTACTAAGACTAGTTAAGAATGCAACTATTGCGCATGCTCCTCCATAGCCGCTGTGTTTACATTTTATCGTCGTAAATTCGCCACGCCCAGAGGACGGCTGTATGTATCCGGTTATATTAAAATATTACGTCATCGGTGTGCACCGGTCTGCATCGTGTCATTCAATTTTTGATTGGACTTCACATTCAACTTATTTTGTCATTTTTATCCAAATTATTTTTTCGATGTGTAAAAATTATCGTTTGGTTTATTATTCTTGAATTTATTGGTCAGAGACATATGTAAACAAAATACATTATCATCATTTTTTATGGACACACTTACCTTTAAACCCCTATTAATGATTGACAAATCCAAGGATAAGACCTTTATGGTTTATCGAGTTTTTTTTCAGGGTGGAGTAACATTTTGAAGGAGTTTAAAAAAGAGAGGTCCAATTCTTCGCAGTTTAAACTGTGGAGAATTGGACCTCTCTTTAAAAACTCCTTCATACGATCTTTATAAACAGTTTTCAAAACAGAAATGGATAGTTCACGAAAAAAAAACAGCGACACAACAAAAAATCTCTTGACTACCACGAAAAAAAAATCAAAAATCAATGGAATTGGGTGAGAAATTTGCACACCAATGATGTCACGCGGCACGGCAGTGACCGTAGAAAAAAACCATTTGAATTTTGTTTTCATGTCTGCTAACATTTCGCAGGAAATTAATATTCTTTTGTTTTATTACATGATTTTGAATCTACTTGGTAATGCAAAAGTGGACCTGGGTGTGAAAAATTGAATTAAATTTATTTAGTTCTTCAAGGACGTGTTCAAAAAAGTCCACACCTGCTGTAATGCTCAATCTACACCTGCGAATAAAAATTCGTTCAATTCGTCGAAAGGTTGTTTATTGCGACTGATTAGCTCCACAACATTTTTCTAAAAGATTCAGCTCATCAGGGGACTGTTCAGTATCCTTAGTTTCCGAAATAACCCCATAAAAAATTAAGTGGGCCATTGCATTGGCCCTCCTCTTGTATCTCAAAAACGATCAATAATTGGATAACGGTGTGGTTTTTCTTATTGCAAATGGCATCCGCTATAGCGCAGAGCCGTTTGATCCATGACTTATCGGACACCCTGTATACAGACCTTGTATAGATCCTATAGGTTCATGGGTACCAGCTATGGCCTCACGCAAGAAATATCTCTTAGTTGAAACAACTCAATCAACCGTCCCGTTTGAAGAGATGTTCTGGTCTTTCAGTGTTCTAAGTACATGACTATTTCAATTCAATGATTTCATTCCTCCAGATTGAATACTCTTAGCTTTGTAATTTAATATAAAAGCTGAAAGAACTAAATTATGGGTCACAGAAATCGACTAACCTTAAATCCACACCTGCTGAAGACGTCCATCGATGGCCTCAATCCAATCAGAAACATCCTCTCCCAAAGGGCGGGAGATACATCGGGCTTAGACTTTACATGCTGTCGCACTCAACTTCTATTTTATTAAAATAAATACACAGCACGTGTGGAGACCTTGTTCTAGGGCCCATTCTGATTGGAGAGGTGATACCCGTAGGGCGCTCTAGAAAAAAAAAAGTAGTTCAGATATGAAATGGAGTGATTAGCAGCCAACGTTTCGACATTACTGAGTGCCATCCTACTTGCCAGACTTTATCGTAGGTACAGTTATAAGTCATACAGCTATTTTTGTTTCTGGTCATGATTGATAATACTACGTGCCCAAGATAAGGAGGGCCAGTACAGGGATCTCCGTAACCATGAGAGATAGAAAGTCGGTTAAATGAGAAGAATGTGGCCACTTTGAATTCTAGTAAGTTCTCAGTAGTTCTGGAGATATCCGGAAAAAAAAAACGAATTTTGGAAAAATTGATATTTCCTTTGCTGAGTTTATTACAAAAGACTTTTGAAAATAAATGACACTTTATATAGCCACTTTTTCCCCTCTCTAAAATGGAGTTTTTAAAATTTAGATCCGACGTTTCGTCTTCGGGCCACCATCATGTTTACTGACCTTGCTTATCTTGGACACGTTGTGTATTGTTTGAATTTTTATTTATTTTTATTATAAAATAAAATAGAAAATCTGAAAAAGATCCCTCATGTCCCCCTGTGTTAGACTTTCTTTTGAAATAATAATACACATGACCTCTATATCACTGTCTTTTGACCTTGCACAAGTCAAAATAACTTGACTGCCAAATACATAAACATTTCCAATGTGAAAAATCAATACACCCTTTCCTTTTGCCGTTCTCCATTTCCGTTAATACCAAACACAAACTTGGTGCTATGTGCCTTCTTAACAGCAGATTTTTAAATACACTACTTGTCAATGATATTTTATTTCTAATTCAACAAAAATATTGTTTTGTTTTTGAAAGCAACCAATTTGTTTCAAACAACGATACACTATCAAATAAGTAAAAAACTTAAGCTCACCTTCCCCATTCTCCCACACAATACACCATCCGCCATTTCCCACATACCGGCGCCGGAATCCGATAATGTTTATTTTCCGTTTAAATCGATTTTGCACGTTTTCATCCTGTAAAACCCCGTCAAAACTGAAACACATACACCTATAAAACATTTTGTACTTTTTCATGTTTTGTTGAAAATTCGTAGATATTGCGATCACAGCAGCTGGACTATCATTATTTCAATTATGAAATTCTCAGGAAGTATATAACTTATTGTCCCACTTTTGAATGGTACTAGCCATTTTTATCAAAAACTACTCAGGAAAAAGTTAGAAAGGTAGCCTTTTTTGAACGGGAAAAAAGGGCACTAAACAATTTTTTGAAAAAAATTGCTACCTCTTGACTGACAAATGGATTGAAGTTTTCAAATGCACCATCATTTCTTTGATCACTGATCCAGGATCAGACTTTAAGAGTTTTATCAAATGGCCCTTTGCATACATATTATGTCCGCCAATGTATACCACTCGGACCAACGGCCTCGTGAATTTTTTTTCAACATAACGCACTAGACTTGAAGTTCACTATTATCAAATAAATGTATTCCTCTTCGATATTCAAAGAGAGTGTAGCCTTTTTTTCATCGCTATCACTACTGGTGGTTGAATACTCGAACGATTTCCCTTGACCTTTAACACTAAAAAGTTGAGAAGAGGAATTGTTATCACAAACGGCAACGTTGGGCATCAATCGAGCTATTTGAAATACGTTGCCAGGACGTTGATAGATTCGTCAAAGTGACGGTTGTTGTCATTTTCCAGTTGAAAATAATTCATTTGTGCTCGAGAAGAAGATTTAGTGTGGCAATTATACCAAAAAAGTGCTGTATTTGTGAAGCTTCTTCATGGACGGTTAGATTGTATAGACAAAAAACAAAATGTTATCGACTCAAACAAATCGCATACGTTCGGGGTGCTATGCTTGTTCTATTGGTTTCAATGTTCGAAGGTCAGGAACGTCCCTTTTAGCCAATCGGCGAGCAAGTGACGTTGATGACAAATCAAACTGGAATGGCCTCATGATACCATACTCCATGAAAACGCTTAATTAATTTTCTCCGTTAGAGTGAATATTGGAATAGAGAGAGAATCGAGAGATCCTACCTAAACTGGATTTTTTAAATGAAATACCCGGTATTTTTTCACACTACATTCATATTGAGTTGCAATAATTCTTACCTTTTCACCTATAGATGATAATACCCTTACATAATCCACTTGATCAACTTTTTTCAATTTATTTCTCCTTAGTTACATCAACACTCGTAATTCTTGCAGTTGTTAAACGGGTGTTTGCGGATGATATCATTGGACAATGAGAAATTTATTTTGAAGAGACTAGCGAGGTGACATCTGTGTTAAAACCATGAATTAAGTGTTCGCTGAATATAGATCTTTGCTAGAAGTATGGGCTTATAATAAAACAAACCATATAAACTGCAACTTTATTGATTTCTCTAATCAAAATTTAAGTATATAAAACGAACATTACGACCCATATAAACAATAAGGTATAAACATTGTATAATATAAAATGCGGGCTATACATTGCTGAAGTATGACACACTATAACGTGGGGAGTAACTCAGAACCGAGTTGGAAGCTGCGTAAAAAAATTTCGTTGGTTCCGAGCGGCAAGTAGACAAAAATCTATGAGTATGTTGGTTAGTCTATCGAATGTAGGACAATTAATGAGCCAGTCCTGCATTACTATATACTATAAGTGACTTAGAATGGGGAGTATACAGTCTTTTTAATTGTATTCCGTTAAAGTGATGAAAACTAACAATAAGACAGAAATTATCAGACAATTTTGAACCTACACAAGCTGGAGTAGAAAAGTCCTTAAAGCTATTTAATTCTACTACCTGAGATTTGGGCCTATAAATCAAAGTCTGCCTTAGTGTTAGTGGATCAACAGTTGATGCCAAAATTTCCTATCACAGTTTTGCTGTAGATTGAATGGAAATTGGTTGATCTCAATCAATAGACTATCTTATCATTTCCAGATATTTCTGTTTATGTTTGGCCAGCATTTCCGTCACAGTCACCAGTGTTTTAATCGATTGATTCAACTTGGCAACACTCTGCAAATCCGTCAAATGCGCCACACAAATATGATGCAACGTTGCCAACTCCTTGGCAGTATCCGGCTTCGACATAATCCTCGGCTCCCCCGGATCACCCACCGCCGACAACTGATCCAAAAACACCACCATACGTTCCTTGTTTTTCAAAATGAACGGATTCACCACCTCCATATACGGCTCCTTGCCGCCAAATTCCACCAAATTGGCCAAATTTTGCAGACATTTGGCTACCATAACCAAACTTCTGGTGGCCGCTGGACTTGGCTGCTCGGTAACCAAGCCGAAGGTCCTTGGATTCAAGAGCGCCGGACATAGAAGACGCAGAAACACGAAACCAGATACCACTCTGGTGCGCACGTGGCGCTCATCTGGCCATTTGGCAACGGCGGCTTTTTGGAGGCTGCCACAGATGTAGCGGACTGAACGCGGACATGCGTCCGGGGATGTGAAGATGCTTAGGGTCACTTGGTCTAGAACCTATGAAAAATGTGATTTTATGGTTCTGAAAACTATAAAACCCTTCTCAATTCTTGGACGGTTTACGGAAAACGAGTCATATATTGCTCTGAACATTTGTTAATTTATACAGGGTGTACCACAGCCAACAAGATCGATCTGTATATGGAGAACTATACATAGGAAAGAACCTTTGAATATTGAACCTCTAGAAGCATAAACAAACAATATTGTGTGAGTCGAACATGTCAATGTAAACATAGGGGGGAAGGGGAAAAGCAAGCTCCTTGTTTGCCATATTTACTTCCTCGAAATACCTTTCACCAGATTTTCTGTCACCAATTCAATAACAATGACTTGATGTTCACTATCATCAAATAAATGTATTTCTCTTCAATATTCAAGGAGTGTGTAGTCTTTTTTTCATCGCTATTACTACTTGTCGTTGCATAATCGAACGATTTTCCTTGATCTTTTACACTAAAAAGTTGACAAGAGGAATTTTTCTCAGAAACGGCAACGTTGGGCATCAATCGAGCTATTTGAAATGCGTTGCCATGACGTAAATAGATGCTTCAAAGTGACGGTTGTTGTCATTTTCCAGTTGAAAATGTGCTCGAGAAGAGGATTTAGTGTGGCAATTATACCAAAAAAGTGCTGTGTTTGTGGAGCTTCTTCATGGACAGTTGGATTGTAGAGATCTTATCACAAATGTGTCAAAATCACATCACATTAACATAAACAAAAACAGAATGTTATCGACTCAAACAAATCGTCTACGTTCGGGGTGCTATGCTTGTTCTAGTGGTTCAATGTTCTAAGCTAAAAGCAGTGTTTTGGAGATTTTGCATGAACAACTTTTGTATCCATATCATCTTCAAGAGCATTGAAAGATCAAGGCTTACAACCTAGAGTGGAATTTTGTCAATTGATTCAGACAAAATATCATCACGACCGTTTTTTTCTATAAAGTGTTGTTTATTAATTATTCAAACGTTATTTCCGGACACCCTGTATAATATTTTATGTTTGGATTGTAAATAAAATTCTATGCAGATTTGATGAATAATGTCCTATACCTACATAAGTACAGGGGTTCCAGTAAGAGTGGCCACCGGCCATATTATTATCTCGGAAATTACTCGACTTGAAAGTTCAGGAAAAAAAATTATTACTAGTGGTCACGAGAAAAATGCTGGAAATCACTTTCAAGTTCGACATTTTCCCGAATTGAGAGGTAAAAATTAAAATTCTGGAAAAAATTTACCTTAAAAAAAGGTCTTTGAGGCATCTTGAAATGTTTATAGGATCAAAATTAAAATCAGGTGATTGTGGCGCCAAAATTAAACTAGGGTAACTGACGTAGGTGGTCTGTTAAAAGTACATATTTCAAGAACGGCCTTTCCAAATGTTTTAAATTTTGGTATGAGTTGATATGAAAGTGTAATGCAACTTCTAAAAATATTTTCATGCTTGCAGCGTTGCCAGATGCACTAGTTTTTCCTAGCAACTTTCTTATTTCAAGTAGAACACCCTGTATATTATTTGATTTTTGAATTCTGTATAACTTTTATACGACATGTTATATGTCTAATGATGATACTTTTATAAATATTTGTCATGTTATTTCAATAATGACAAAAACGTCATTGATTGTTCAAAATAAGATTTCTTAAAAACACTAAAGAACTGAGAAGTGAAAACTTGACAGTAATCTATCCAATACGAATCAGTTTTTATGGCTTTTTATATTGATCGAACATTTTTCAAAATTGATTTATCAATAGCAAGTTTGAAATTGTTGATCTAAAACACGATAAACAAAAGTCGTCGACCGAAAATCTATAACCAATGATAAACAACTCCTGTATCTTTCCATAGTTTTGTTAAATCAATCAACGTAGCAGGGAACGAAAAATCTGCAGAATTACAAATTTCACAAGAAAAACCCGATATATTATGTACTACATTAATTTATTCTCCACAGTTTTTGCCAAACTTGATCAAAGAATTGACACCAAAAAATCTTCAAAAGTAAAGATGTAGGAATTTTCCAAGCGTTTTGGAAAGATGACACAAAAATCTTTAAAATTTTGATTTTATCGAATGTTAGGAGGTTTTCGAACACTTTTTTTGACGAATAACTTCAACAAACTGGAATAAAGTTGACAAATCGTTGAAACATTTGAAAATATCTGGTTATAAACACCGGAAAAAAATCTTTTACAATTTGAAATTAGGGAGATTTTTGAACATTATCAAGATAAATGAGTTCAACAAACGGGAAAATTGACAGAAATAATCGAAAAACATGAACATTTCCGGAAAAAGCCATCATATTTGATTAATAATTCAAAAAAGTGCAGACATCTTGAATATACAGGATGTCCGGGAAAATGTGGGAGATCTCTCGGATTCAGATAGAACATTGAAAAATAAGATGACCAGTTCTCATAAACTTTTTTCCTAGAGGCCCTCTCTACGGCGATACGGGCCCCGAAAGGACAGGACACCACTGGAAATCAAATTTTCTTGAATAATTTTTTAACCACTTAATATAATTTGATGAAAATTCAATATGATAAACAGTCAGCATTACCTTTTAAAATACTGCCCTTAAAACACAATTAGCTTGTTTAGTTTATCAGGGGCGAACTAGGTTGTACATTTTACATGCTTACATTTTCAACACCCTGTTTGATAAAGACTTGAAAAAAATAAATTAAGATAGCCTGAACCTTAGGCGACAAAAAAGATACTCTTGTTTATTATCGAAAATATGAACCGTTTTCGAGAAAAAAACATATTTTTATTGAAAAAAACCATCGAAAATGGCCATAATGCTATCACTCCTTGACGAAATTTAAAAAAAAAATTAAAACCTATATTTTCCTCCAAATGTTTATGAAAATTGATCTGAAAAAACAATGCAAAATTTTAAAAAACATGGGTTCACATTTTTTTAAAGGGCACTACTTTGTCATGGCTATTTTCGATGGTTTTTTTCACTAAAAATATGTTTTTTTTCACGTAAACGGTTCATTTTATCGATAATGAACAAAAGTACCTTTTTTGTAGCCCAAGGTTTAGGCTATCTAAATTTATTTTCTTCAATTCTTCATCATACAGGGTGTTGAAAATTTAAGCATTAAAATGTACAACCTAGTCCGCCCCTGGTAAACCAAACAAGCTAGTTATGTTTTAAGGGAAGTATTTCAAGAGGTAATTATCATATTAGATTTTTATCAAATTATATAAAAAGTTATTCAAGAAAAATTGATTTCCAGTGGCGTCCTTTCGGGGCCCGTAAAAAGTTTACGGGAACTTGTCATCTTATTTTTTAATCTTCTATCTGAATCCGAGAGATCTCCCACATTTTCCCGGACAACCTGTATTTAGCTCTTGTCACCATAGATATTGGCATCCTGTCAAATTTTCCAATGTTTTTCATGTACTGTTTGCCATACTTATAAAGATCCCTCTTGTTCCAAGTAGAACACCCTGTATAAGCAGTGATGCTCTATCGATCTTAAATATTTTCAGTGATGCGACGTTGCTGCTTATATTGAAAAAATGCAGCAACTTTGATATTTTAAATGAGACACTTTGTTTTTTTTTTCTCAAAATATAGCTCTAGTTTAATTTGTATTTCTACGCCACTGGGCTTCATAGAAAGTTCAAATTTTGAAAATAGTTGGGAAAGACCTTCTGTAATATTTCTGTGTAAATAATACAGGTTCGTGTACAAATTTTCTTTCTCTAGGTACAAAAAAGCTTCAAAGTGCGTTTTTTCAAATGGAACATGCTGTATATTATCATTCATCATTTTAAAAGTAGAATCCCTTTCGGATGATTTTTAGATAGAATCATTTTGTAGTTGAGAGCACTTGCCCTTCAGCGACGACCCGAATGTTCACCTAAAATTACGATCCGTGCGTCAAATTCCGACTTTTTTACTCACATTTTGAGACTTTGACTCCGTGTTCTTTCTACTTTTAGGATTTTTTACTCACGACCACGAGGTAAGACTCTTCGCCGGTTTTAGATCCGGAATTCTCTCAACTTCACCGCGTAACTTTTTCTCAGGGTAGGGTAAAATACAGACCATTCCTGAGATCGGTCCTCGTTACAGTGATTGACCGACGCTGTGAAAATGAGACGAATTTTTCCGGAAATTCTCTTTCATTCCAAGAGATTTTGCGCTTTATTTCACTACCGTAAGGAAACTTTCCATAAATCTTCAAAACCGCGATTCTTTAATTGTCATAGGTTTTTCATTAACCCACATTGAGAGAGTTCCGAAATTCTGTTCATAGAAGCCTTCTGGAGTTGCACTGATTTTTCCTTTGGAAAATCGCACACACATTTTGGCGTCCTGAACCGAACGTATTCAAGAACAAAATGATTTTCTGATGGAGAATGAACACAATCCGTATTTTCGTCTATCCTTAACATTTCTATTTGGAATCCTCTATCTCATAAAAAAGGGCGTATTTTTGGGAAATAGAATATTATTATAATTCACTCACTTGTAGCAGGAACTCAGCATTGTTGCACGCATCATCCAACGAGTCCATTTTGGCAGGATTGAGCTCCGCAGACTGTTTACTTTCGAGTAATCTCAACACGATTTCCAAAACTGCGGCCTTTAAACACAATTCCATCAGTTTATACAGAGTGTCTACTAATTAATGGATTCTTTAATGAAAAATATCAGGATCTACTGTAGTCCAAAAATTGCTATTAACAAATAGGGCGTCATTATTCCTATTTATTGAGAATTTATTAAAAATAATGAAAACAAATTTCAACTTTGACACCCTGCATCTTGGTTATTATCATTTTTTGGACTGAGATAAATATGGTTAAATCCTGATATTTGTCATAGGCGCACACTCTGTATTAATTAACCAATAAATTACCTGCAAAAATCCCCCACACTCTGCCTTCATATACAAATCCATAAGCGTAGTGGCCAAAGAGGCAGCTCTAAAAAGCGTACTTGTTTCCGTTTCCCGTGTAATTTCCGCCGAATTCAACTCCCGCAACAGTTCCGTTTCGCGCCCCTCAGCTCTGTTTATTTGAGAAGAAAATTACAAATTTCCCAACAAAATGTTCGCAAAACCAACCTGAAAACCCTCAATAGAGCAGTGGCCAGAGGGGCTCTATCAGCATGGCAAAGCTCCGCTAGAACTTTAACCGAAGCCAACCCTGGTTCTAACAAAAGTTGCTGAAGTGGGCTGTACTCTTCGGCTGGCATGACCAGATCATGGAGATACCTTGTTCTGAGTCTCAATGACCCCCATTCGCCCATTGGGGTTAGACCGGATAGGGGGTACCATTCTTCACGTTCCTCTCCATTTCCTTTGGTGGACAAACCGTGAAAATCACTCCTAATGGGAAGGAAAACTCACCCAATTCGGACAACTCGACGTGCAGCTCCGCTACTTCTGTATCTTTGCCCCGTTTTCCTTTATTATACACAGTGAGCGAAAAAGACACTACATCACATGGTACGTCACTAAACAAAAAAAAACGCATGGGCAAAGAATCTACACGTGGAAGAAGTGGATATTCTTTACCGCTTCCATCAGAAAGAGAGAGAGAGATATAGTTACTTTGTTGAATTCAGTGGCGTGGACAAGGTCCCTTTTTATCAATCTTTATCAAAATTGGAACATTAGCATCTTGGGTGATGACGAATCGACGCCAACTATGTATTAGATTTAACATAAATTGGGTCCTAGCTAACTTGAAAAAAATTCTCTTTAAAAAGTACGCCTATGAGTTATCATACTTCGTACCCGGAGGAAAATGTGAGCCTTAAGCTACGTTCACACCGGAGGAACATTTGTGCAACTTTGTGTTCCCTTTTTTCCTGAATAGAAATTTTTATTCACAAAAAAAGGAAACACAAAGTTGCTTAAGGTTGCTCAAATGTTCCTTCAGTGGAAGATTCATGCTCATACATCTTCATACTAAAAATGAACAAATCATTCAAGAAACAACTGAGATATTGACTTGTATTCATCTTAAATGGGACACCCTGTATATTTGTGTCAGACATATTCAAACATTCAATGCAACCAGTCAACTTTTAAAGAGTTTTAAGATGTGATGACGTGGCAGAATTAAATTCGTTGTTCAACAACCGATTAAAAAACAACTTGAAGGAAACGTAAAGTTCTGCAATATAAAATTTTACTCATTCTGATATGTCGATAGGGCTTAAGAATGGTATAGAGGTAAATTTCGTTCGATAGGTAGCAAACGGGGTCCACTAACTCCTCCTCAAAGGAATACGTCTCACCAGTCAGTCCAGTCACCCTGAATACAAGGTGATTCAGGAGGAAATGTCAATACTTCAGGGCTCAAAAATAAACATAAAAGTTCATAGAAATATGAGTCCGCCTAGCCTTCGTTTTCTAAATACAGGGTGTTAAAACTGAAGACCTGATGATGGTTTTTTGTAGATATTTCCGAAACCTGTGAAGATAATTGAATACAATTTGGTACAGTTGCTAATTTTTTTACGCTTTATCAAATAAATGAAAACTTAGTATTTTGTTACCTTCATGAGTGGGATATACAGGGACGGGTTCAAAAAAATATGCCTCATTTTTTTTAATTGTTGATTTTTTGTAGTTTTGTTTTCAAATTCTGAAAATTTAGAGTTTTCTACACGGATAGAGTACTCTTCTCGTACCTCGCTGGAACGCACTATTTTCGAGAAAAAAGCATTTGAAAATCTTTTCAATATACCATATACTAACACAATAAACATTCACAAAATCAACACCAAACCCCACTCAAAAAACAAAAGATGCTAATGAGACGAAATATGAATAAAACGTTTAAGCAAAATCCAATCGATAGGCGCGGACTCAATTTTGGTGCGTTTCCGTACTTCAGCTTTTTTAATTTTCAGAAGAAAATACTGTTTTTTCTAGATCCCAAATTCCTAAACAAATCTTGAAGAGATGTTTCAATTTAAAAAGAGGTTACCATCAACTTTTATGATTAAATTCATACATAAAATGGTTTGAAAAATGATTCTGCGTAGTGATACTTTTAATAGAGTAAGTTTGGCAAACAACGTGGTAGGAGAAACTCTGCACCCGAGTGCAACCAAATAAACACTTCGATGTCGTCCTCATGTTTATTTTGCTATGTTTCATCTATAGTTAATAGATCATTGAAAAAACTCAACTTAGAGTATCAATTGGATGACACTCTCGGACGCCACTGGAATGAACACACACAAAAGAAAGACCCCTATGGCGATAAATAAGCGTGCCATCGTCAAAATGGGCTAAAAGCTTTTGGAATAATTAATAAAAAACCATTTTTTCTTTCTAAAAAATTTGACACGTTGAAACGTTGAGAAAATTACTAGTATACAGGGAAACGCAAACTGTCTATTTTTTCTACAATGGATCACTCCATATTTGAATTTATTTTTGGATTCCTTGTAAAATTGTAAGCAAACTATTATAGCGTTTTGAAGTTTGATGACGTGGCACTATCAACTTCATTGTTAATCAACCGATTTCGCTGAATCAAAAATTATTCGGAAAAAAAAGTCCTTCAAAATGATATTTCATTCGTCAAAATCGGGTTTTAAATAAACGTGCTACGGACGTTCAAAGTATGATGATGTGGCAAAATTATATTCGTAATTCATGGGCAGATTTTGATGAAAAATACTTTAAAATCATCAAAATCTGCTCTATTTAATTATCTCTCTCTCTCTCTTTCTCATTGCAGCAATAAAATTTATCATAAAAAGAGTCCTGATAATAACACCACATTAAAAAAAAACACTTACTCAAAAATAAACTCCTCATCCCACACCGGATCCGGAGTACTCTTGGCACGTGTCCTAGCAATCCGTACTTGATTGTTAAACTGAATTGTAACAAACGGCAATGGTACCAACTTATACGGAAGCCTATGCGCATCCAAAATATGCAAAGTCAAACAGCGCAGCTCTCTAAGACGTGGCACTTTAGTTGTGGCTCTGCTCAGCTGAGGCTGACACAGTGGTTTCAGAGCATTGGCCCACTCCTGGCACTCTTCAGGCGACCGTGCTGCTAGGTGAGTTGACGTGGCCAAACATGGAAGTGCACGCTCGACTATTTGTAGACAGTTGGCTCGCTCCCATAGAGAGTCGTGGACTTGGTACAAGTAGGCGCATGACAAGTCGGTCAAACCTTTAGGTTTGGTTCTTTTGGGATTTTCGTAGAAACACAAGTGGGTGTCGGTACCGTCGACCAGGAGCACAAAGTATAGCAGTTTCCACTTTTTAGCCCCTTTGTCGGATTTTCTGTGTAGATATCCTTGATGCTGCGGAATGGTTAGGAAATTATAGAAACGTTGTAGTACGAACCTTGATTCCTCGCATTTTTTTCAAACCAGCTTGATCTCGGCACTCGCGCAAGGTGGCGTAGATTTTTTCTGCCTCGTTTTTTGCCTTTTGATTCTCGGGTACCCAGTCTAGTTGCTTGCTACCATCAACGACCAGCTTATATAAATTTTATTAAAACATTATTTGACAATTGACAAGTTACCGGATGTTGCAACGTGTACCCCTCAACAATCTGTTCTTTTCTATATCTGTTAATGACGGCGTCCAGACACTCGAAAATTCTGCCCCCCATGAGATATCTTACTCCTTTTTTTTCAATACGAAATCTCTGGATTTGGTTGTTTATGTGGAAGAACAACGAATAGTCTCCCGGTGAGTTGTCGCTAGGTCTTACCAGAAAACTTCCAGGACCAGCTGGAAAATGGGGATATTATGCTGGGTGTATAAAGGGACGAAAATCACCCTTAACAAGAAGATCTACAGCCTCGTTTTTGGTACAATTAGGGTGAAACCATGGAAACACTGTATTGGGGTCTATGCTGTCATCCAGATCTTCTACCAGTTCGCGGAAAATCATCCCTGGAGAAATTGGTGTTGAAAACAATCAACTCAAACCCAACTCACCTTGTTCTCCAGTCCTATGAGCAGTAACCCACAACCAACCATTATCCATATCATTATGAACAAAAAAAATATCGCCCTTTTTGAACGTTAATTCATCAGTGTCGGGCATTTTCGTATAAGGCAAAATCGCCACCACCCTCTGTAAACTCAATAATCAATTTCCATGCAACATTTCGCTAAAACGCACCTTTTTGTCGTTAACCGGCTCGGGCGGTGCAACAGGATGCACCAATCTCTCCCGTTTTAACAAATCACTACATTCAGTGTAATATCCTACTAAATCGTTTAAAGATACGAATTGACGGCCGCCTATGTAAAAGTCACCACAAACTGCGGTTATTCTGTGAAATCGGATTTAGAATTGGTTTTATGATTAGAAATAATTGAGGCACCTGAAGTGGTTCATGCCGGTTCTACCCAGGTATGATAGAACGTACGATCCTGGTTTTCTATCACTTTCTCTGACTAGATACGATCCCAGTTTGTTGCAAATCCATAGACGTTCTTCTGCTTGATATCTTTGAAAGCAGAGAAAAATTAAGACACCGCCCTTGATTAGTCAGAGATTCAAAAACACAACCTTTCATAATCACCCTGTATACACACATGTTTCTGATCCGACTATTCAAATTATACAGGTAGTAAATCAATGAAAGGCTTTAATTCCTGAACCAAATTCAAGTAGAGAACGTGCTAAAGGTTTGGAAGAAAATTGGATTTATTATTAATATCTCAAAGATCTTTTTGCCGATTTTGTTGAATTTTGGTTTTTCATTCAAAACTTCTATCTAGCACTAAGTAGATGATGATTATGAATTTCAGTGGCGTCCCGAGAATTAGTTTCACGAATAAATGCACTGAGATAAGTTGAATATTTTATATTTTTTTCAGATGAAGCAGCTGAAAGTACAAATAATGTTTTGCTTTTTGATATTTTTTCGTATCTATCTTCATTTCCGAGAAAAAAAAATGAAAACCACTCTATTCCAAGTCGAAAAATTGGTAAAATAAAATCAGGTTAACTTTGCTCGAAAACTAAAAAGGACAAGGAAAAATATCAAGAGACAAAAAAGTTGTATCTTTAGCTGCTTTATCAAATTAAGTCAGTGGCGCACATTTTTTTGTCAATATTATTCGTGAAACTGCCCCTCGGACGACACTGGAACTCATAATTACCATCTAGTCAGTGCTAATTTAGCGTCTTAAAAAAATTAAAATCTTTGTCAAAATTCAATGAAATCGGCAAAAGGATCTTTGAGATACAAATAATAATATCTACGGAGTGACCCATTCGAAAGCGGGCCACCCCCATAACATTTTTATTTATGAAGCGATTTTGACGATTTTTTTTTGAAATGTGGAGATTGGAAAGGTTTATTTTGAGGCCAGATGACGTCAAGTTTTTTCAAAGTTCAATGGCTACTTGTTCATATTCTAAAGGCTGAAAAATCCAGAATCCATATTAGCGATTTTTTTAGAAAAATTCTGCCTACGCCACTGGATTCGTCATATCCTGAAATGGATCTGTACCAAATTTCATGAAAAAATATTAAAAATTAACGATAAATTTTATTATGCACCAAGAAGTATTTCACCTCGAAACTCTTGCGATAGCAAATCTATCAGAAAAAAATTATTAAATATAAACATTTAATAGATATTCTCATGTCAAAGTACAATGAAAACCGACAAACGAGAATGGCAAAAAAAAAGAAAAAATATTACACACAGAAATGATATTTTTGAATTGAATATTTTTTCATGAAATTTGGTAAAGACCCATTTCAGGGGATGAAATATCCAGTGGCGTAGGCAGATTTTCTCTGAAAAATCGCTAATATGTTTTCTGGATCTTTCAGCCTCTAAATATGCTCTAGTAGCCTTGGTTTTTGGAAAAAACTGGGCGACGTCTGCATCAAAAAACAACTTTAACGTCAAAAACGATCAATAAATTAAAAAGTTATGAGGGTGGCCCGCTTTCAAATGGGTCACTCTGTATAATATTCTAAGCCTTCAACAGCCTGCACTTCGAAAACCAGACTATTTAGGACACTTTTCCACTTGAATTTGGTTTAGGAATACGTTTTGGGATTTACGGCATTTCATTGAGCAGCACCCTGTATAGACAATGATTTATACATCTCTGACAGCCACAAAAATTCCATATAAATGCTTGATATCGTGGAATTCAGAAAAAAAAATACTGGACCGCCCCTGATGAGTCAAAAATTTTAAAAAAACTACTTTTTATAATCACCCTGTATACAAAAATGTTTACTATCCGACCTTGTAAATTATAAACATAGTTCGACAGCAGACACTCCAAATAAATGCTTGACATCAAGAAATTCAGAAAAAAATCAACAGAACACGCCTGAATGGCAATAAAAAATAAAAAATAAAAAAACACACAAAAATGTTTATGATGAGACTCTGTAAATCATACAGGGTCTTTTTTAAGTTGGGTTCTCCTTTTAACATGAGAGAAGACTTGACAGAAAAAGCAAATTTCTCAAAAAAGATTTTGTTGAAAACTCAAAAAGAAAGGTTATGTGGCTAAGAAAATCCCTTAGTCCCTGCAGAAGCTGAAATTCTAACAAAAAGTGTAGTGAATCTCAAAGATAATGGAAATGCAAAATCATTATTCAAATGTGAAGCCTAGAAAAACTGTTCAAAGTTATCGCACAGGGACTTATTTGATTTCTTTATCTAACGCATGAAAGTTATAGGCTCGGTTATAGGCGTCATTGATGATAATTAGTAATAAGTAATAAGTAGTAAGATGAAGATATCAGATTTTCTAGAGGACTTCAAAGAATAAGTTACATAAGTTAAGTTACAATTCAAAATGGTTTCGAGGAACAGGAAATGTCCATTTGAGGTTAATAATGTACACTTAAAAAAAATATCCAAAAAACACATTTGACAATAGAATCATCTCACAAATTAACAAGAAATCTTGCTTTCTTGAAAAATAAAGGGGAGGAAATGGCAGCTGATAAGTTGGAGAATTTTAGAAAAAGTTGAGATGAGAACCAGAATTGGAGCGGAGAAGTTGAAGATACAAGTTTTTTTTGAATCATGGAAGAAATGAGAAAGAGATTGTTGAGAACCAACGAAAAAAAAGACATCAAGATACAGTTTGAAAATGAAGGACCTCTACAAAAATAAGTGAAACTGTCCTGCCCAGGACCCTCTAATCCTCAGTTGGACTGTGATGTACGGGGTGATTCATTTTCAGCGGCAGGGTGCTAGTTCTCGTAAACTATTGACCCAGGAAAACAATTCTGTTGAGTAATGTGCCCAAGAGAAAATGCTGGAAATACATTTCAAGCTTCTATAATGGGAATTCATCAGAGAATACTCAAAAAATCTACTTATAAAATGAAACACATAAAACCCTGATTATATAACTCTAAACCAAATTCAGAGTGAAATGAATACATGAACCTGAAAGGGTCGATAATTGGTCGTTTACCTTCGTCAAAAAACAAAATTCCACCTTCCATAATCACCCCACTAATTCAAAAGTATGATCCAACCCTGTACATTATACAGTGTGTCCGGAAATGATGAGCAAAAAAATCAGGGGAACATTCTAGACCAAAAATAGATGCCACCTTTTCCCATGACATTTTTTCGAACCTAGTTACAGGGAGTTAAACTTAAATTTTATTTACAGTTTTTTGGCAATGCCTTTTGCCACGCTCATAATATTTTGACGAAATTTCGTATCTGAAGCTTTATCGGGATGAGGAATACAAATTTGATCACCGTTTTTTAACATTTTGTAGAGGGCGCCACATACCAGTCTATACTTTAATTTGAATGTTCCCAACTTTTTTGTACTACACTGTATGCGAGTTTCGAGTGATTTGATAAATCTGACTGTTTTTGAGGAAAACGCTAAGATAACATTGCTTGCACGTGACCAATACGAAATGTTTAATTTATTTTCAACCTCAAACATAGCATGTTTTGGAATCATACGCTAAAGGTTGCCGTAGAAACAAATTTGGAGAGAATTAGTTTTAACAGTTGGTAATTTTGAAGTTTTTTTGATTTTCCAGTATTTTTCTCGTTGGCCACCATCAGCGTAACAACAAATTTTCAAAAAATACTTTCAAAACTAACTCTTATCAAACTTGTTTCCACGGCAAATATAGCGCATGTTTCCGAACCGAAGCATGCTATGTTTAAGGTTGAAAATAAATTAAAATAATTTTGATTTATTTTACGCAAGCAGAGTTATTTTAGCGTTTTTCTCGAAACATAAGTAGTATCCCTTTTTCATGTCAAAAGCTTGAGATAATAAAAATATATATTGGGTCAAAAGTCGCATACAGTGTAGCACAAAAAAGTTGAGACCATTCAAATCAAAGTATAAGTTCGTATGTGGCTCCCTCTATAAAATGCAAAAAAAGGTGTGCAAATTTGAATTCCGCATCCCGATAAAGCCACAAAAACGAGATATCGTCAAAATATTATGAGTGTGATCAATACATCTATGACAGTCTCAAATAAATCAATTATTAGCCTCATATACAGGGTGATTAACGAATCAATTAACTACACAGAGTGTTTCTTCTCACCTATCAAGCCGTCCATGATACCACAACGTTTCAGCAGGAGCATAATGCGCAGAATCGCCCAAATCTGGATCTTCAGGTTCCTTGGCCATCGCGCCTACAGGCTCGTTGGGTTCATTGCCATCATCGCTGCCTGTACTTGGCGAGCCCAATTGTTTCTCTTTATGTCGCAATTCAGCCATTTCGCTCACCCTGTATATAAACGGCTATCAGTTCCTGTGTCCGCTGCGATAACAGAAATGTTATTTGCATGCAGCTGTCTAAATATGGGTGCATTAAATATAGATTCACTTGGGTAATTGCTTTCTAAACAATCGCTATTGTTTGTGGGATAAATTGGGTATTGATGAGTGGACAGTTTGAGTCACCTTTTTAATTTGTGTTAAATTAACGTGTAATTGTTTTTAATGGTTTTTCTTTCTTCCTTCAATCAACAAACAAATATACAGGATGTCTCAGAAAACAAGTGTTACAAAATGTTCAATTTCTCCACAAATAAAACCGTCTGCAAACACATTTTTTCATCTTAAGCCATAAATCTCATTTACCAAAAATCCACAATATGGCCCCATATGTCGATTAGGTTTGTAACACCCGACCCGAAAATGCAAATATTTGGGTTATACCCAATTTGGTAAACACATGTTTTGTGGATTTATTGGTAGAGTTTGAAATTACCTCAACCATTGCCTTTTCCTATGGTACAGATGGTTTTTGAGGAGTTTTGAGTGAAACAAGGTCAACCAATTGATTTATCTTTGAGTTTATCAGATGATAATTATTACGATTTATTTTTAAGTGGTTGAATTTGTTGAATTCAAAGACTGATGACTGATTGTTAACAACATTTTATCTACTGTTGTCAAAAACACACAATTTTTCTTCAAATAAGCTTTTAAACGACATAACTTAACTGAGTTGACAGATTTGGATGATTTTTTTTCGGAAAATCTTGAGGATTTTTTGGGAAAAAGAGGGTTGGTGATGTAAATACACAATTTTGAACAGTTTCAATTACAACACTTTGTAGTAATGATTTGTCATGCTATGTTTTCTGTCAAAAACTCATTTTTTCAATCAATTATTGAAGAAGCATAATTTTTAACTGAATTGACCGATTTTGATGACCGATTTTGAACCTATTGCGTCATTTTGTAAGAAATTTACATTGATTTTTTATCTCTTGAAATTCCGACTTAATCCAAAATCAGGTCCGAAATATTTGTTTTTCAAAAATCCAATTTTTCAACGAATTTTTTAAAACGCTACAAACTAATTGTTCGATTATGATCAATCTTATACGTCATTTTAAAAAGAATTTAATCTACATTCTTCAATAATAGTTTGCACAATTTTTTAACTTTCGAAATCCCTACGAGATTTAGAATATTAGAATATTTAATTTTTCAACATTTTCCCATTATTCTTTAAAAGGCTATAATTTTTGAACGAATTGACCGATTTTAATGAATCTTGCGTCATTTTAAAGTGAATTTGATCTACATTCTTTATTAATTTGCACAATTTTTGAACTTTTGAAAACTCGAGATTTAGAATATTTATTTTTTCGCTACTTTCCCTTTATTCTTCAAAACGCAGTAATTTTTGAACGAATTGACCGATTTTGATGAATTTTACCTCATTTTAAAGAGAATTTGATCGACCTTTGTCACCAATTTGTACGATTTTTTGTTTTGAAATCTTGGCAAAAACCGGAATATTCAATTTTTCAACATTTTCCCGAATTATTTGAAACGCTATAACTCATTTGACATGAATTCAATGTCAAAGGGAATCTGATCTTCTTTCTTATCTTTCTTCATGAATTTGCACGATTTCTTAAATTTCGACGGAATCCAAAATATTCAATTTGTCAACCTTTTTCCAAATTCTTACAAACGCTCAACTTTTGAATGAACTGACCGAATTTAATGCAAATTGCGCCATTTTCAAGAGAATTTGATCCACCTTCAAGAATTCCAGAATAATCAACATTTTCCCTATAATTTTTGAACGAACTCAACGAATTAAATGAATCTTGCGTCGTTTAATGAAATTTGATCTTTCTTCATGAATGTTCACGACTTTTAAAGTTTTGAGATTTCGACGAAATCCGAAAAATTTACTTTTTCCCAAATTCTCTAGAACGCTATAACTTTTAAACGAATTGACCCATTTCAATGAATCTCACGTCATTTTAAAGGAATCTTGATTTATTTTTTTCAAGAGTATGCACGATTTTTCATCTTTAGAAACTTCGACGAAATCCGGAAAATTAGAATTCATCAAACTCCCAAATCTTTTGAATACCTTTATTTAACTTTTGAATAAATTGGCGAATTTTAATGAATTCAGCGTCATTTTGGAGAGAATTTGATCTTCTTTCTTCATGAATTCGCACGATTTCTCAACTTTTGAATATTCGACATTCGACGGAATCCAAAATAAATAACAATTTTTCAACATTTTTCCAAATTATTCAAAACTCTATATAACATTTAAATGAATTGACCGATTTTAATAAATCTTAGGTCATTACGAGGTCATTATAAAGGGAATTTCAGCTATCTTCTCCATGAATCCGCACGATTTTTTATCCTTTGACAAACCAACATTTTCTCAAGATGCTTAAAACGCAACTCTTGAGCGAATTGACCGATTTTAATGAATTCAACGTAATTTAAAAGAGAATTTCATCTTCTTTCTTAAGGAATTTGCACGATTTTGTAACTTTCGAATTTTCGACAAAATCCCAAATATTCAAAGTTTCAACATTTTCCCAAATTCTTTTAAACGTTATAACTTTCAAACGAATTGACCGATTAAGGTGATTTTTGCGTCATTTTCCAGATAATTTAACGTACATTCCTCTTATAAACATAATACACTCTGGTTTCCAAAGAAATCATCACAAAACCAACACATTATTATTTCGCAATTGATAACTCATTCCTGGAAAAATGATAAATAAAAAATCAGCATTTCCTTTCCCACTTTGAAGCGACAACAACAAAATCATCCAAAGACATCCTGTTCAAAACAGTTTCTACTTAAACGCCAATTAAACAAATTTACAGTTAAATCCTCTTTGTCTGAAATTCAGCCAAAATATGGTCACCTGTTAACTTGTGCTAAATTCACTTCCCATTCCTACATTCACAATTTTAGGGCACTTTAGCCGACCACAATGTTTTTCACACGAAATGCACTTCTATGAATGAAATATTAAATGTTTATTGACGTTTTAAGGAAATCTTTTCGCCGGAGATGGCGAATGGTTGGATAGACTTGCGCCGTTGACAAACTCACTGTGGACATCTAGGAGTGCGTTTGCCAAGCTTGCGTTTGTCGATTTAACCGCACTAAAAACAAGGACAATTATCTCATATGATTCTATATTACAATGTAACCGATTGTAACCGAAAACACGGATACAATTTATTTGCAATGTTGTCAATTGTGTATCGACAGTCTTTCAGGAAAACGACAAAACGAGTCGAGGTTATACAAGATCTTAGCACAAGATAGATTGGGCAGGAGTGTTACCTTTTAAACGATATCTAAGAGAACATCCACCGGCTACGCTGGGCAGGAGCGTACCTTTTTACTCGGGCAGGAGCAGCCATATGGGCAGGAGCGTTACCTATAAATCTGCAACGTTGATTGAATAATTCAATCAACGTCTGCAATATATCTTATTAATAATTGAACCTCTACTCGGTGACTTGGCAACAACGCATGACGTGCCTTGTGATTTTAGAATTGTATCCGTGTTTTCGCCAAGGACTTTAATCGTAACCATAGACTAATATTATATACCCATCGTAACCTAACCTCAACAAACATTCTAACCTCTGTGCTGTGTTTTGTTTTTTTGTTTATTTTGTTATAACAATGATTTTCAAACAAATTTTGAAAAATTGCTGCTCAAAACTGCGTTATTATTCATCAGAAGCAGTAAAACAAAGGCAAAAAGACTTAATGGCTCGCGGTTTACCCAAACAAAAGCCGATCGAAGGGGTGAAACACATTGTTTTGGTGTCTTCAGGCAAAGGGGGTGTTGGAAAGTCGACTACAGCTGGTAAGTTTTAATTTGGGAAGCTAATTTTTAATTATTTTAACTCTCCAGTGAACCTTTCGACCGCTTTAAAACTAGTCTATCCTGATAAGAAAGTGGGGCTTCTTGACACGGACATTTTTGGCCCCTCAATTCCGCTGATGATGAATCTTCACGAAACCCCGTTTCTTACGGAGAAGAACTTGATGAGGCCTTTGGTTAATTTTGGCGTAAAATGGCACTTATTTTTTATTTACTATTAATTCGACAAAAATTCAAGCTCGGATTTTTGTTGTTTATTGAATTTTTGTCGATTGTGTTTTTTGTCCATACAGGGTGTCCCGACTATAGATAAAATGATTTGTTTTCGAGACAAACGGTGTTAAAATATCGTGATGATTTAACGATATTTTCGAAACCATTCAAGGTAAAAGATAATAAATCATTTTTACGAGCCTTACCTTTATTGGGAAAAAATGACAAAGTCGGACATTCAATTGAATATCTCCGGAACCAATCAACATATCATGTTTAATTTGGTACTGACGGGTTCCTCAGTAAATTCTCTCCAAATTATTTTATATGGATAATTACGGTACCACTTGATGAACCACGTCAAAATCGATCCTGAACTTTATTGGGGAAAGGGAAAAAATTACAAAGTCTTACATTTAATTGAATATCTCCGGATCCAATCAAAATATCGAGTTGAATTTGGCACTGACGGGTTCCTCACTAAATTCCCCTCAAATTATTTCTTTTGAATAATGACGGTACTACTTTACGAACCACGTCAAAATCTAGCCCAAACTTTATTGAGGGAAGATGACAAAGTTTTACATTTAATTGAATATCTTCAAAACCAATCAATATAACAATTTGAATTTGGTACTGACGGGTTCCTCACTAAATTCCCAACAAATTATTTCATATGAGTTATTACGGTACCACTTGAGAAACCACGTCAAAATCAAGCCTGAACTTTAAATAAACAAAGCGTTTATTAGCAAAAATGCTATACAAGTACATAGAAAATAATAAAAAAAAAAGTGTTATATAATACAAACAGTAGTACACAGAATAGGTGAATGAGGGCGACACACTTAAACTAGGATCAACTATGAAAAACGAAAACAGGTATCTAAAACTATAAATTTGGATCACAGGCTACTTATTAGGATCAAAAACATACCCCCTTAAACTATTTTTAAATACACCTACACAAGAAGAGTTTCTGATGTCGATGGGAAGTTTGTTGAACTCAGAAAGTCCTTTATAAAAGATGCTTCCATGCTTTTTGTTTGAGCGGCTTGTAGTGACATAAAAATCTGTTGCAGCCATTGAGTTTTATAAAGTCAATGGTTGCAGCACTGCGTGTTTTATATCCATGGACATCACAAACATATTTCAATTCTTTACACAGATATTGAGGTACCAGTCCATGTTTCATTTATTGGGAAAAAAATGACAAAGTCTTACATGTAATTGAATATCTCCGGATCCAATCAATATATCGATTTGAATTTTGTACTAAAAGGCTCCTCACTAAATTCCCAATAAATTATTTCATGTGAATAATTATGTTACCACTTGAGGAACCACGTTAAATCGAGCCTAAACTTTATTGGGAAGAAATGACAGTCTTACATTTAATTGAATATCTCCGGAACCAATCAGTAGATCGAATTGAATTTGGTACTGACGGGTTCCTCACTAAATTCCCAACGATTTTTTCTATAAATAATCACGGTACCACTTGAGAAACCACGTCAAAATCGAGCCTTAACTTTATTGGGGAAAAATGACCAGGTCTTACATTTGATTGAATATCTCCGGAACCAATAAACATATCGATTTGAAATTGGCACTGACGGGTTCCTCACTAAAGTTTCAACAAATTATTACCTTACCATCTGAGGAACCACGTCAAAATAGAGCATAGACTTTATTGGGTGAAAATGACCAGGTCTTACATTCAATTGAATATTTCCGGAGCCAATCAATGTATCGATTTGAATTTGGTACTGATGGGCTCCTCACTAAATTCTCAACAAATTATTTTTATGAATAATTAGGAACCACGTGTTTGTTATGCCGCACCCTGTATAACATTTAATACCCTTCATCTCGAAAACGAATCGTTTCTGGACATACTACTTTGTGAACGCAGGGACAGCCTGTATATTCAGTGACTGAAGTGATTTTACAATTTTCGTTCCCCCCAGTATGTCGTTCGGATTCCTTATCGAAGATGGTTCCCCCGTAGTCTGGAGAGGCTTAATGGTGATGCAAGCCTTGGAAAAACTGATTCGACAAGTCGAATGGGAGGAAATTGACTATCTCATAGTAGATACCCCTCCCGGAACCGGAGATGCCCACTTGACCCTCATCCAGAACCTCCCCATCAGCGGTAAGTCACCAAACTCCTCCCTCTTTCACTACCCTTGTTCTAGGAGTTGTTCTAGTCAGCACCCCTCAAACTGCAGCGCTGCAAGTGACCAAACGCGGCGCAATGATGTACAAAAATCTCAACATCCCCATAATTGGGATCGTTGAGAATATGAGCAACGTGATTTGTCCGTCGTGTTCCAATGAAATACGAGTGTTTGGAGATGGGACTAGGAAGCTGAGTGAGGAGCTGGAGGTGGATGTGTTGGAGAGTTTTCCGTTGAATGGCAGGATTGCTGAAGGAGGGGATTCGGGGGTGCCGGCAGTGTTAGACGAGAGTAGTGAGGCGGATTTGTATAAGTGTGTTGCCGAGAAGGTTGTGCAGTTTTTGAGTACAAATAAAAATGATTAGTTTTTCGTAATTGGTAATTTTTTTTTTGACCGAATACTCATAATGGTGCCTTATTCACTACACTATTCATCGTTGGTTTAGGAACATAAGAGGCTTTTAAAATCCGTGATAAAAAATCCAGGACTGTATTTAAAAAAAACAAAGTTGATGATGTCTGCTCATAGACGAAACGTCGGATCATAAATTTGATGACGCCATTTTGTAGAGCATCAAAATGCGCAACTTTGCCCCCATTTGAACTCCGCTGTGTCTCCTACCGCTTCCAATAAAATACCAATGGTGAGCATCGAATTTGTTACACCCTGTATAGAGTTTCCTGATCTCCGTTGCTAAAATATTGAAGTTTCATTCATTCTGAACATTTTGCTTTTTTGTTAATTTGATATCCTTTTTCTCAAAAAAGATATGAAACTTTGTGATAGATCATGTTGACATTGAGTCTTATGGAAAATGAGTCGGTGTAACACTTCTAAATGTCACTGAGTATATTTCTAGAACGCATTTTCCAAAACTTTTTAATCTTGATATAAGTCGATATACAAGGGTAATAATGCATCGTTGCTTGTTTGGACATCTGCTAGCATCAACCTACTATTCTTTCTCTTTCAATAAACAAACTGAGGAGTAATGATTTTTGTACAATTTACTTTTTACCGACTTGTTGGCATAAATTCAAAGTTGATATACTTCGGAAAGCATTTTGCGATTCTGTACAGTCTCGCGACACCATACCAAAATCGTTCTCTCCGATTGGTTGATTCGATTCACTCCATAGGCAACCATCCGAACTTTCATAGCGATTATTTACAGTTGTTCATGTCTGTAATTCAGTTGATTTCGCGTTCGAAGTTTATATTAATATAAAATATTTGATATTGTCTTTGATGGTTTTTGAGAAAATAAACGTTGTATTGAAGTTTGTCAGAAAAAAAAATTTTTTTCATGAAAAAAAACACCACTTTGTATTCAATTAACATCTGCTTGAACAAATTAGAATCCCAAACTTTTTGATATCAAACCCAGAGATTTGTCTGATCAATTCACTTTCAATGTAAGTGCTGACTTACATTCAATTTCACTTTGAAGTGGAAATGCAGATTTTCGCTTGCCAAATAAGAATCATACCATGCATCCACATTGAATTTGGTGTAAGCGTGACTTTGAACACAAATTAATGCAATGTAAGATGTTAGGTTCCCGTTTGGCAAGTGGAAATCTGACACTTCCACTTCGAAATGAAATTGAATGTAACTCAGGCATATTTCTCCACCATTCCCACATTAGTGTAACGAAGTTACAGAGTTTTTGAATTCATTTTGCCGTATTTCGCAATTTTCTGATTTATTTTCCTGTCGTTCCGATTTTTTTCGAATCATGTTTCCGCCTTTGATCGAGCAATTCACTATTTCCCGTACGAAAGACCCCGTATTTTTTGTAACTAATGTCTGCCGTGTAAGAATCAATATTTTGCTGTTCAAAATTCCCCTCCAATGTCGAAGCGCTCGAAGCCTACCTGGACGCTAATTCTTGAATTTCAGGAAAATGAACGTTCTCTTAAGAGAAGGGATCATTCCACGAGATCGAAATACATTTCTGTGATCGTTCGGTGAAGTTTTCACTCGTTTCCGGTCAAGAATAAGGCTCCCGATAGATTGAAACGCAATGAAAGTGAAGAGTAAAGGTAGCAGTGGTAGGCGGACCATTGCACTCGCTGTTGATTCCGGCACGTTCTGCGGAACTTCAAATCCTCTGTTTTTACTGCTTTAAATTCCTTTTACTTTTTCAACCACGAGGTAGGGTTTTTTCACTTGTTATTATGCCCAATTTTTGCTGAAATTCTCTCAAGTTCTATTTACTGATCACTATTTTGAGTCTCCGTCGGGAAAGTTTGACTGATTTTTCAATTGTTTTTTGATTTACCTGATTTTTTGGGTATTTCGCCACCCCCTATCAAAAAACAATCAAACTAGTGTTAATATACCGGATCTTCTATATCACCTGAAAAAAAATCTATTAGTAAACAATAAAACCTAACAATATCAAACGTTTCAAAAGCGAATCTGCTTTCGTCGTCAGTGGAACCTAAAAAAGAAACAATTAATTCAAATTCAAAAATTATTCTACGTTTTTTTAGGATTTCGCAGTAAACATTGTGTTTTTGGCACAAAATTTTGTGCCACAAAACTACAGAGCATATCTACCAATTGTTTTTTTTTTAATTATTTTTTTATTTGCTAGTTGGAAACCAGTCACATTGTTAATATTTGGGAACAATAGACTGTTTCATTTTTTGTTTCATCAACATCCGTCTTTTTCTTCAAAAGTTCAGTAGCTTGGACTTTCTCATCTGTTTCAAAGATACCCGATAGGCATTGTGGGCCCTCTACCACGTAAAATACAGGGGATGGCGCCCGAGTTTCCAAATAATCAAATTTGTAAAATTTCTCCATACATTTTTTTGATGATCACGTGGATGATGAACGATTAAAGACCTCATCATTAACATAATAAAAGATACAAAAACACAGTTTTTTCTACTTTATGTCATAACATGAGAATACAACAAGTATAAATAAAATAAATACAAAAAATCACACTTTTGTAATGACCTGACATGTACAAACTATGCATATATACATAATCAAAAAAAAAAATCAACTGATCAAATATGTTACACAAAACAACCTAAATATACATGGTGAGATATTATACAACACTGCAGCAAAAACCCCAACTAAACGGACGGCTAATTTGTTATATTCCCACGAATCGGCACAAGAATAAATAATTTGGGCTTAAAATTACTAAATAAATAATAAGGACCAGAATCATGTTGGTTTTTAATACTGCCTTACTGCGATGTTATTTTGCTGCAGATTTCGTTGGTAAATTCCGAGCATTTGGCTTTTCCACCCAAATCACCTTGGAACAAAAAATTACACTACTATATTTTATAAAAAAAAAACTCACCAGTCAAAAACTTAGCCTCCTTAATGGTATCAAAACAAGCCCGTTCAATTTTATCCGCATGCGCACCCAACTGCATATATCTCAACATCATTACCGCACTCAGTAAGAGAGCGGTAGGATTGGCCTTGTCCTGTCCAGCTATGTCGGGGGCGGTGCCATGAACCTAAAAACCACCCTCAATCCCTGTCCAACCAA
Source organism: Orchestes rusci (assembly GCA_958502075.1). Classification (NCBI taxonomy): domain Eukaryota; kingdom Metazoa; phylum Arthropoda; class Insecta; order Coleoptera; family Curculionidae; genus Orchestes; species Orchestes rusci. The sequence continues at coordinate 8,898,882 of OY293308.1, read as the reverse complement.
TCGCATCGACTCACCGACTCGAACAAAGCACCATTCAAACCGATGTTGCCCGAAGGGGTCAAACCCAACCCGCCCACCAAACCGGCGCACATGTCCGATAGAATGTCACCGTACAGATTGGGCATCACCAGAACGTCATATTTTGACGGGTCTTGGACCATATTTAGACAAACAGTGTCGAGGTATTTTTCTTCGAATTTCACGTCGGGGTACTTGTTGGCCATTTCGCGGCAACAGCGCAGAAAAAGACCGTCAGACATGCGCCTTGAATAGAGTTAAGTATAGTTCACATAGGATGCGAATCACGGATAATTGCGGACACCATTCCTATTGGTCGTTGCTCTATCAAGAAAAGTGACAGCTGTCATAATTCTAGGGGGAGCAGATTTTGAAGGTTTTCTGATTTTTAACGACCTTCGTTGCAAATTTTATCTGAACTTAAGTTAGTGGTAGAGTTTTTGGTCATTTTGTGTAACCATTCTTTATAATGATCAAATTTGACTAAATATTTTCCAAAATGTTTCCCCATGACTATGAGCATTTTCCATGTGATATGTATAGAGAATTTTCCGTAGAATTCACTGGTGCAAAAATCAAAATGATATCTCGATTACTTTATGAGTTATTACCCATTTTCTGTCCAGATAACGATTTGAACTATTCTTTATGATGAAGTTTAACTCAATATTTCTCAAAATGTTCCCCCATCACTATGAGGTTTTTCCATGTGATGTTTATGGAGAATTTTCCGTAAAATTCACTGGTGCAAAAATCAAAACGATATCTCGATTAGTTTTTATGAGTTAATAACCATTTTTTGTTCAGATAACGATTTGAACTATGTTTTATAATGAAGTTTGACTCAATATTTTTAAAATTTTCCTCCATCACTATGAGCATCTTCCATGTGATGTTTATAGAGAATTTTCCGTAGAATTTACTGGTGCAAAAATCAAAACGATATCTCGATTAGTTTTTGAGTTATTGACCATAATTTTTTCCAATAACTCTCTTGACTATTGTTCATAACTCAATATTTCCCAAAATTGAATCCAAAAAAGGTTGTCACCCGCAATTTGTGAATCTCAATAAAGCTATCAAATAATAATAATAATGACCTGAAAAAAAGAGAAAAAAAACTCACATAATGTTGGCTTTATGGACTGCCGTAACTTTTTTGCGTTTATTTTCAATGGCGTACTGAAAAGCAAACTCGGCCACCCTCATCGACGCTTCCTCAGTAATCAACTTGATGCTCTGCACAACTCCGTCGACAATTTCGTGTTCAATACCCGAATATTCACCTTCGGTGTTTTCTCTGATTGTCACCACATCCACGTCATCGTACAACGTTTTATATCTTAAATTTCAAGCTGATTAGAGCTCAAAAATTCAGCAACTTACCCTTCCAAACTCCTGCAAGGTCTGACATTGGCGTATAGATTAAACTCCTTCCTCAAGGCCAAGTTTAACGATCTGTGACCTTTACCTATGGGGGTCATTAGGGGACCTTTTAGACCGATTTTGTTTCTAAATTGCAATATTTAGTGGACATATTAACATAATTTTAGTTTGTCACCTATTAACAGAGTCAATGGCAGCCTGTGGAATGCCGAATTTGCCATCAGGGCCGCGAACGGGGGTAACATCAACACTTTCCCATTCGATGGGCACTTTGGCAACATCGAAAATCTGTTGCACAGCCACAGAAATTTCGGGTCCAATACCGTCTCCGGGAATGAGGGTGCATTTTTTTAGTTCGCCGCTGTATAAACGTGAGCCCACAGGTTTGTTTGTTATCTGGGAGGTTGCAAAAAATCACAAAAACGCTTTGGGTGGGTTGCTGAATCAATCAATTATCATCTGTGATTGTTCTATTTGCTATTAAAGTTCAACCCCTTTTTTATCTCACATTACTAAAATTAATCATTTTTAAGCTTCTATTTTCTGAATATGCACGAAGAAGAAAAAATGACAAAACACCGAAGTCGGACAATACTTAATTAATTATATTTTGGCAAATTTGATCCATTTATATGGGAAATTTATCACTCAGTAGTAAGTTTCACTTTGAAGGATAAAATGAAATATTTCTACTTGATCCAGCTCAACCAATTTTTCCTCAAGGATTAATCAACTAGTTTTTTATAATCTGTGAAAATTTCAAGTTGAACTCCCAAATTTGAAATAGGGAATGAAATAAATAGGGAATTTGTCACTCAGAGGTATGTTCCACTTCAATGGATAAAATGAAATATTTCCACTTGATCCAGCTCAACCAAACTTTCCTCAAGGATTGAACAACTAGTTTATCATAATCTCGAGCATAATCTGTAAAAATTTCAAGTTGATATCCCAAGGTTGAAGGGTACAGTAGATTTATATAGGAAATGTGTCACTCATCGTGGTAAGTTCCACCTTAATGCATAAAATAAGATATTTCCACTTGATCCAGCTCGACACAATTTTCCTCAAGGATTGATCAACTAGTTTCTTATGATTTGTGAAAATTTGAAGCTGATATCCCCAGTTCAGTAAATGTATAAAGGAAATGTGTCACTCATTGTGGTAAGTTCCACATGAATTCCACTTTAATGCATAAAATATTTCCACATAATCCAGCTCGACCAAACTTTTCTCAAGGATTGATCAACTAGTTTTCCATATTCTGTGAAAATTTCAAGCTGATATCTCAAGGGTTAATGAATTTATCCAGAAAACTATTCCTTTACAGTAAAACGGTATGAAAATATCCAATCTTGACTGAAATCTCTCTTGATTCGACATGTCAGCAAAAATCAAAATCAGCAAAAAAGTTATAAATCTGATTAAAATCAATAAAAGTAGCAGACATGAATACCAGCAACCATTAGACAAAAAAATCAATAAAATGACTTGATAGAACGGCAAATTTTGCTGAATTGAATTATTGAGCAAATTGTGGATACACAACCTTTATAAAATTTAGCAGAAATAGCAAAATAACAAAACCAAGCACCTGTGTATAAAGTTGGATTTTTGATCAAATTTGAGCTAAAAAGCCTCCAAAATGTCACTAAAAACCATATAACTACGTGGCAAACACACTGTCCACTGTCCCATCATTTATACGAAAACGGTCAAATACTGATATTTTCCTAAAAAGTTTGTTGTAAGCCGGAAATTGGAAAACCCAAAGGCATGTGACATAACCTCTAAATCTTCAACGACTTCCCATTATATAACACTTACAATTTCCCCGTTTCCCTTCAAACCCGTTTGAGTATTTCCGTCCACAACTTTAAAAACACCATCCAACCACTTCCTAAAGCCGCTATTCCGGAAAAACCCCGTCATCTTATAAAATAAACGCAAACCCCTGAGAAAGTACTTTACTGATAGGAATGTGACGAAACACTGACATATTTTGCACTGGTTGTGTTAATTGAGAGAGGGATTTACTTACGTTGACGATTTTCCGGAAAATTTGCGATGCCATGATTGAGTAACTGTGATATTTTTATTTAAAAATAACCCCCCTTTTATTTTTAGACCCCTTTAATTTCGAAGGAAGCACTAAATGTAGACTGGGTCCGGACATCGATGACAGATGTCAGTCAGTGAGTCACAAGTGCGATATGGTGTTCAGTGTTGCCATGTTTGGAGCGATATCACTTCTTTCCGATGCATAAACCGTAGTTCATTATACTGATGCTCAAAGTTGATGCGACATAAAGTGTCAGTTTTCTCTTGAATCTTCAGACCAACATTAGAGATTTTTTTTAATTGTATCTTGATTCCTCATGAATCTGTTCAGACATCGTTCTGATTTATTTCGTTTTCTTGTCATATGCAGGTTTAAGAGTTTAAGCAAAGAGAATGGAATAGAAGGTTCTTTTTCAGAACACCCTGTGTAATGATCTAGCTTCTTCTATAAGAGATACGACAAAATGTTATTGAAGAATGTTGTTCAGCCCACATTGATATTTTGAAGAAATTAGAAAAGTTCATCAGCAAATTCTTTTTAATGATGAATTACGTAATTCTGCAAAGTATAAATGTATTCAAAATTCAGAAAAACACAAATTGGCGTTCAAAATATCAAGATTAAATGTATTTCCATGCTATTCTGAAAACTTGGAATGGGCAAATGCAAAATATCAAAGTAGGCGGGATAGGGTTTTGAAATTTTGCAATCTCGCTCAGTTTCTCATTCTGAATAACTTTTTTCAATAAGATTTTGTAGAAGAAGCTCTTTACTGGTGAGAGAAATAGCTTTTAGGTTAATCTCCAAGACACCCTTGATTTTTCGAAACTAAAATTATGACACAAATTTGTAGTATTTAAAGTCAATGGCTGAACCACAGAAGATGAAATTTCAATTCCTTTTTTTTTTTTGTCCTTTTCACCAATTCATGCGTCGATCCGGGGACACACTCTAGAACTTTTCACATGGTGTATTTTAAGTTGGAGTTTTCCTTGTAACCTGAAACAGGACTTGGTAAAAGAAACAAATTTCTCAAATATATTTTTTTTTTCATTGGGTTTTTTGCATAATCATTATTATTTCCTATTCACTACACATTTCCTTAGAATTTCAGCTTCTTTTTCGTTTTAAATAGAGTTTTCGCATAGAGACTTTATTTATAGTCACATCTCTTCACTTTTGAATTTTCGAGAAAATGTTTCTTGAAAAATATACTTCTTTTATCAAGTCCGGTCCCATGTTAAAACGAAAACCCCAACTTAAAATACACCGTGCGTTTAATTCAAGAATCTTTCCATCTACCTCACGTTGTGAAGTTTTTTCTCGACCTGTTATTTGGTAAGCAGATGAGAGAAGATTTGGCTTATGCACGATAATGGCTGCCTTCACATTTGTGATTTGTGTGGTTCGTTGTGTAAATGAATTCCTGAATGACGTCAACAGGTCAACATAAGAGCAATATGGATTGACCTGCATGCTCCCTAGACCTTAATCTGATTGAAGATGTCTGGGAAATGTTAGAAGATTGTGAAACAGATTTCCGCTTATTTATCTGTCGAAAAACCCCGTATTCTCTTCAAAATAATATAATGTTTGCCGTGTAACAATTATTAATTTTTTGATTTTATGTTATTACTGTCCGAAACTGTTTTTCTTTGTTTTCCACCAACTCAGTCAACGAATTATCTAAACACACTAGCCGCGCATCTGCTAGATTCAAACGCAGAATCAACAGAAACATGCACATTCATTTCCTAAGCGAGTCGAGAGCGCGGGAGTCTTAACCTATTGAAAAATGAAGTGGAACCAAAAAAAAATTAGCACCACTTGCTCGCTGACGATGGTTCGCGTTAGTTGATCTTGAACACCGACCCGTTTCGCAATCTTTCAAAGCTCATTTTTCTGTTCCAAATTCCATTTACTTCTCAATCCACGGGGTAGAACTTTCTCACCCTTTATAATGTCTGATTTTTGCTGAAATTCTCTCAAGTAGAACCGGGTTGTGATAAAGTGAGTAACTGGATGAGAAAACATCACTTTGCGAGTCATAATTTATTGGTGAGTTTTCTTGGGACAGGCCTGATTACCCGCGGAAATCAGATCTGTTTCAGGGAAAATTCTTTTCTGTTTAAAGGTGGTCAGATATCTGCAACTTTCTGGTGAGGTTGTGTTGGCACTTAGTCTCATTACCGGTGTGTCTGGTGTCAGGACCCGCCTCATGGAACCCTTCCAGATTTTTTTTCTGTTTCTACAGTTTTGTTTTATTCAATTTTTCAGGAAAACGAATCTTTGCTGGTTGGAAAAAAAAGGTCGGAGCGAGTTTCCTTTTGCTAATTTCCCGTGCCTCTCCCGTCTTATCTCGTCAGGGCACATACTGACCACGTCGCCACAGCTTAAAAACAAATGCTGTGACGTCGCGTTGGTTTTTCCGAATCATTTTCTCTTTACTCCATCGGAAAATCTCGAGGAGCGTCACAATATGACAAAAAATGAAACAAATGAGAACGCTCTCATGACACGAACTTTTCACCAGTATCTAGGAAACACCTTGTAGAAGTATTGACTTTTTGAAAAGTATTTCCTTGATGATTTTCGGCAAAAGTTTGACATGGCAACACTGTGGCCACTCACCTGCCGTGCCACTTGACGTTGATAGATGACAGCCCCCTTCAACTTCAAACAAATGTTTGTTTATATTTACGTTTTTATGAAACCCCACTATTAAGAAGTTTTTTCAATATTTTTTATGAGAATCGATACTGAACGGTGTAATGGTTAGTGATATGCTTAATTTTATTGGATAATAATTGGAGCTTAATTGCTTTTGTTTGTAATGTGCTTTTTTCGCAGCTTTTCAACGAAAACGTTGATTTTTTGCACGGAAGAATATTATGAGTGAAACGGATGATACAGACGATTTGTTACTCATACCTCCCGATTTTTTTGTAGTACAATCCGAACCTGAGCCCCCTTATTATAGTATTGTAGACAATTTGATCAAACAGGTTAGTATTGATAAAATTTCATTTTCTCACTTTATCAAGGGGAGGTATCAAAATAGAGTATTAGAGGCACCACTCATTTAATTTGGATGTCATGATTTCACTAGTTAAACAGGACATTCCTGCAAATGTCACTTCAAAATTCCTTTAAAATAATATATTATTTTTTTCAATATTTTAATTTATTGAGGGAGTTTTAATTTCTGGTTCCAATTAGTGGCACCACTCCGCAAGATTTAAGAGCAATATCATTATAGTTGAGGCAGGACGGTTCTGCAGAGATTTGTTATTTTAGATGTAGTTTTCTTGACTTTAACCCTGAAGATGATCACTATTATACGAAACATTCGCCATTATTTATTGTCATCAGGTTACAAATCTTCAAGACAGAATCGAAGGAATCGAATCACTTTCTGATGTCAGTCTTCTAAGTTCCCATCGCGAATCTCACTCAGAAATGTATAAAACCAAAGCCAGAAGATATTACAGCCACGACGACCTCTATCAACCAGGAAGCAACCAGAGCACCCCTCAGAAGAGTGAAGATCGAAACCGGTTGCATTCGTTGCCAAACACTCCCAATGTGAAGAAAAGCCCGAGCAAGAACTTGAGGTCATCTCAGAAAAAAAGTGAGTTCAAAGAGTATAGGCAAAGATTTATACACACATCACACATAAGCCTAGTTTACACCGACAACTTGGTCCGCGGACCAAGTACTAAATTCGAACTATATCAGAATCAAATATTTGGTTCGAATGGTGTTAACAGTTGCGGACTAAGCTAGTCCGCTCTTGGTTCGGTATCCGCCAGCAGGTGTACCGGACTAAATTTGGTCTGGATTTGGTTCGATCCTGATCAAAATGATGAGGTTATGTTGGTTGTTATTGTGAATTGTGTTGGTTCTGAGTTTCTAAGGCAATCTGAGCGTACTTACTTATGTTTTATTTTTGTTACGAATTGTGTTGATAAATAATTTCGACTTGTTTTTGACATTTGACGAAATGCGCGCGTATTCATTTAGTTCACGCGTTGCAAGTCGGTGTAAACGGGCGAGAAGCAAGCATTGGTCCAACAGTACAATCCCCACCCACTTGGTTCTATTGGACCGAACTAAACGAGTTATCGGTGTAAACTAGGCAATAGATACTCAGCGCTTATGGCGTTTTTTGAATCACATGACACAGATGACACCATTATCACCTCGCTAGTCCCTTCAAAATTAAGTCTCCATTGTCTAATATGGAGTGCGGCTCAAAAAGGTCCCCCCCTTCTAACTTTTGAACCGTTTGATATGGGAACGAAACTTGGACATACCATTTGCGGACGTTCTGCATTTTTTGACATATTAGTGACGCCGAAAACGTCAAAATCACAGCTGGGTGTCATTTTGATTAAAAAATCAAATGGAAAGGAGGATCGAGTGATACTTATATTAGAGGCCCTTTGACCCTGATTATAATTGCCGAGTTTCAAGCCCCTGCTGTCATTCCTGTTGATATGACAATTTGCCAAAAAAATGTTTTTAATTTTTTTCAACTCAATAAATACTTACCCGCAAGAGTTGATTTCTTCAAACCAAGAGAGTATGATCAGGGACAAATGAGCTATCACTCAATCCTTTTGACGACAATGTACTTCACCAAAAAAAAAAAAAAAAAAAAAAAACGGTGAAATAAATGATCGTCAAAAAGATTGACTAATAGTTAATTTTGAAAATCTTCTGTCCCTTATGATATAATTTTAGTTTGGAGAAGTTAACTCCTTCGGGTAAGTATTTATCAAGTGCAAAAAAAAAAAAATATTTTTTGACAAGATGTCTAGGGTCTTCAAAATAAAGTATCACTCAACCCCTCTTTCCATTTAACTTTTTGATTCAAAATGGCGCCCACCTGTCATTTTGACATTTTCAGCTGTCACTACTATGTCAAACAATGCAGAACTTCCTCACAAATGGTGTGACCAAATTTCGATTTCATATATCAAACGGTTCAAAAGTTGGAAGCGGGGGACCTTTTTGAGCCGCACTGTATATGCTGTGGTCTAATAATGGCATTCGCGAAGACCACTTTAACAATAGCACGAATTTAGTGTGTTGATTTATGAGTGAGAATAAAATAAAAAAAAGGTAGTTAGCTCAATCTACGTGAATTTGTTTTCACATAAAATATTTCGAGACATTTCGAGGTCTTCAGTTTGGTAGTATTTGAGATATGTTTTGTTGTTCCCTATTTTCGTAATATTTTGAACATGATTTTTGGAAAATTGTATTTATTTATCAACAAATTCAACTAAGCATCATTCATTTTCGTCTTTGATATTCGAGCAATAAAACTAAAGTATTCTCAGCGCCAAACATAATTCATTGTAACTCATCAATGCCACAAAGCGTGTTGCTATATGTACTTTGCTTGTGTCCACAATATAACGTACAATGGATTATCTGTGGCTGCTGTTATACATGTTTTATTCTCTATATTCGCTTCTCAGCAGCAGCTTTTTACACTATTCTTACAGGGTGTCCCGAGTTTCAAAACTCTGCTGGTATTCCTGTTGATATGACAGCATGTTAAAATGTTTTTTTTTTTAGCATTGGAAATGTTTATGTTCGTATATGAGTGTAACGAAGTTACAGAATTTTCGGATTTGTTTTCCGAATTTCATTCGAGTAGGTAATTTACATTTAACTTTTTCCCGTAACTCAGTTATTTGTCTAATTCACTAAGATGTCGTTTTCCGTACGCCGCGTTGAAATTTACTGTCCAATTACTGCCCACAAAAATCTACAAAACGTTTTAATGCACCTTTTTTTACTTTTACCTGGAAAGTTTTCCGGGAGTTTTGAAAATTGGTGATTTTATAGATTTCGATGTGCTCTTTTAACATGTATAAATTTACAAAATGAAACTATAAAAAATTTCCTACAATCTATGTCGCAAAAGGAATAGTTTTGACGTACGAGCGCTGCAGAGTTTAGTTCAACATGTGTTTTGTCCAAAAAAATATTTTCAGGCCACCTTGAAGTAGAGTGTGCGAGGTGTTTTCTTTTCAATCGTGGTATCCCCTGAGGACCCGACAATTCTTAAATGTATCGTATTCTCCTTCGTTTCGCTGTTCTTCATTGACCAAGTATTACGGTCTTCTGTACCGATCGAAGTTTCACAGACCGAAATATTTTCCAAGTCATCCGCTATAGGATTATAACTTTCATCGCAATCTTCTTCGTTTTTTGATTTCTTCATACGTTTGCTCGAAAATAGTCTTCCTTTCTTCCTCTTCATCGCTATCTTGCAGTGGAAAAGGAAGAAACGGAGACTATTTTCGAGCAAACGTATGATAAAATCAAAAACAGAGAGAATTGCGATGAAACTTTTGATGATGTGGAAAATATTTCGGTCTGTGAAGTTTCGATAGGTACTAAATAAACGCCTTGCACACTCTACCTCAAGGTGTGGAAATATGTTCTTGGCCAAAACGCATGTTGAACAAAACTTTGCGCCGCTCTTAAATCAAGACTATTCATTCAACGAAAAAAAAGTTATTACATATATTGATTTTCTAGGTAAAGATCCAAAAAATGTCTGCTCTTGTTCCATTTTATGTTTTTACATTTTTGAGACGCCCTGTATAATAAAAATCAATTTATTTATCTTGACTCCTATTTTTTCGACAAGCAGCCTTTTTTTTATCAAGAAAAACTTTTTGTTGTATCTTTCAATGTTTGGTCCATTTGTCTTCTTGTTAAACCGCATCCGCGGAAGTTTCGATGAACTTCTTTATTTTTGTTTTTATTGGTTTCTCGTTCAGGCACTGGGCGACCACTTTTCTTGAATTCGCATATTTTTGCAAAGTCAAGTTCTTTGGCACTTTCAATTTCCTCGATTTCCTGCACCAACGACATTTTATTACCTACAGTATGGTGATAATTTCCAAACAAACAAGGACCAGCCGCTTAAACAAAGCATATTCGTGACGCGTTGACGTTTTCAGTGCGGCTTTGGCGTTGCGATGTTTCTAGTCTTTCAATGTTCTAAGGTCACTCCCCTGAATTTCAGTATCACCATTTCTGGCAAAAGAACCCGAATTGATCCACGAAATCGACACTTTCCTATCAAACGTGAAAACCCTGCAACGAAACCATGCAGTGCGCAACCTGCAACCTGCATTTGAAAAAGTCCAGTCAAACAATCAAGACGCCAAAGAGGTGCAGGAGATTATCGACCGAGTGAACGCATGGAGGTGTGGCGAGGATTTGCGGGCGGATCCTCCGGAAAAACTATCCAAAATCAGCGACTTGGACTCAACTTTCGAAAAAACGGACAGCAGCTCCGAATCCACCCAAACGACCGCGTTGCGCATCAGAAATTTGGACGGTGCCAAGTTGAATTCCGGCGACTTTCTAAAGGTATTTCCCCTTTTTTGATTATAGTAATAATTCAAGGTAAATTCAGCCCAATGACAATGCCCTGGAAGCGCTCAATATGCACAAAAAACTACTGGAAAGCTCCAAATCCATTAAACGACGTGGTATCAACACGATAACCGACCATCTGCCGCTACCAAATCTGGCCGATATGTGGGCCAGCCAGTTGTCTCAAAGCCCCTCCAAACTGTCCATGAAAATCCAAGAGGAAAAGCTGAGACGGCAACATTGCGAGCAGCTCATCCAGGAGTTGCAGAACAAGAATTTGGAGCTGCAACAGAAAATGGCGGTGGCACTGACGGTGGATGAAACAAAGAACAAAACCATTGAGCGATTTCAGGGGGCGTTGGAGGAGGTGCAGGACAAGCTGGGGAAGTTGAGTGAGGAGAAGCAAGGGTGGGAGCGGGAGATGGTGCGACTGCGCAGCCAGTTTGACGTGGAGATTGAGTCTGCCAACCAGAAAGTGTCCTACTACGAAAAAGAGGCCTCCAAATCGCTCAGTTTAGCACATGCAAATCAGGATCAATTGTCATCGTTGGAACAACGCTGTGCCGATTTGCAAAACGATTTGGGGCAAATCGAACAAAAATTCAAAGAAGTGCAAGACAACTATGTGAAGGAGCATGAAAAGAATAAACATTTGAGCGAGATTCTCAGCCAGAAGGAAATCGAGCTGAAAGAGGTAATTTTTGACGTAGATTATGGGTTTCACTTGATTTATTACAGAATAAAGTGTTGCTGAACAACGCCAGAGTTGATGTGGCTGACTGCAAGAAATCGATTGAAATGTACCAGATTGACTTTAGTCAAATGAAGCGTGACAAAACCTCGCTGGAGGAGGCACTGAAACAAGAAAAACTCATGAACATTGACTTCAAAGAACAAAAAAAGAAGCTGATCCACGAGTTACAGACGTACAAAACGAACGAAAAAACGTTGAAGGACGCGTTGGATCATGGCAAAGCCAAGTTGGAGAACACCAAGTTGGAGTTGCGCAACTACTATCAAGGTCAGCTGGAAATCATCGTGGAGAACAAAAGAAAAGAGATGCAAAGTCAGCTCGAGCAAGAGAGACAAAACAACGTGGACGAAATGAGGAAAAAAGAGCTATCCATAGCCAAAACTGCCGCAGGTCACATCAAGGAACTTACCGAGAAGTGCGCCCTAGAAACAAGACTTTTAGAACAGAAACACCAAGAAGAAATTCGGCTGTATCAAATGCAGCTGTCGCAAGCCCACAAAGAAAACGAACATTTACAACAAAAACTCGCTCAACTTCCCGAAAAACGGGCTCAAATTGCCAAACAGCTGCAAAAGGCCATGGAAATCCAGTGGAATGAGGCGTTGAAGATGATGAACGGCAGTCCCGCTCCTGTTTGTGAAGAAAAATTGGTAAAGATAATGTTTGGGTTATTCGGGTTAATTCGAGTTGTTGCAGAACTTTCCCCATCAGTTTCCTTCGAAATTGGACAGTGACAGGGGTGATTGTGGGTCGGATTTTGATGAAACTCCGGTTTCTAGTCGCGGACAAAAGCAGGGGGATAGTGAAATTCAGAAGTATATTAATATGGTGAGTAAGCAACTTTATGGTATAAATGTTTTCAGATATCTTTGCTAGTTAATAATTTTTGACTAGATGAATTTTGAAACAGTTTTGTTATTTTCATCTTTTGTTCATTTTGTTTTTACTTACTTTTGCTTAATTTTATATTCATTATAAACATGTTTTATCCAACTTACTTCATTATCTCACTACATCTTGGCCATGATTTTTGCTTATGTTAACAAGGTTTTACTACTTGAGAATCCTCTCATTTTTTAGTTTTTCTTCCACCAACTCTTGCTAATTTTGTCAAGATTTTTGGTCCGACTTTGTTTATCCGTTCACGTATACTTATGTTTTTTTGCTAAATTTTTACTAATCTTTGCTGGGATTATACTCATTTCAATAAATTAATTCCAAGGTATTTTTTGTCAGACTTGTTCAACTTTTATTAATTTTTTGATGATTTAGATTTTCAAATACGTTTTTGTTGAAATTAGCTGAATTTAGTCTTCCCTTTTTTTTAGGTATTTTTTGCTTAATAAATGACAAATTTTTAGTACATATTATTTCGTCTAGTTTTTGCTAATTTTATTATGTATTTTCCCAGTAATTCAGCAGATCAATTTTCTAAAACGTATTGAACAGCGTGAACTATAATTTTACTAAATATCTGTGCTTATTCTACTAATGTTCGTTAATTAAATTTTGCAACAGTCTTGTGGTTTTGCTGTTTTTTTTTTTCGTCCACTGTTTGCTGACTTTTTAGATATGCTTTTGTTGAAGTTGGCTGAATCTGTTCTCTGAATTCTCTGGTATACAGGGTGTTACTTCATGGTAGGCCATAATTCCAAATACGCATTCCTGAACCAAATTCATGTAGAAAAGGTCTCATAAACATGTGTCCCAAATAGTCTGGTTTTTGAGATACAGGATGTTGAAGGTTTAGAAAAAAAAACGAATTTATTTTCAATTTCTCAAAGACCTCTTTGCCGATTTTGTTGAATTTTGGCAAAGTTTTCCATGTAACAAGATGCCAAATTAGCACTAACTAGATGGTGATTATAATGGACAATTTGCATACATTTTCAAATGATTTGAAACTTTATATACGTATTCTACTCAATATTTGAAAGTCATCAGCAAAATTTTTTTTCAAAATACTCAAAAATACACTGAATAATCAAAAAAGAAAACTTCACAAAATTCCCGAAAAAGGGGTGTGGCCATATTATTTCCCGTGACGTCATCATCTTTGCGATTGAGTCAACAGTCATTGGTCGATGGTTTACCGATCTATCCTTCCATGTCTACTACCTTGTCGATCGCTCTACATTTAGTCGTTCGAGACAGTGACCTATGGTGAACCTTTAATGAAAAGAAATACTTTCCCACGACTTTTTCATTTTACAGTAATGCCACGGCCCATTAGGAACTGCAGCAACTGAGTCAATGATAAAATTGTCAATCAACCTATACTTAGATTGGAATGATCTTCCCAAACAGCACATAAATGAGCCAATGGGGCATCACTTCTATTCAATGCTTGAAACGTTATGGCGCGACCATGGGCCGAATTCCGTGTACCTGTGGAATTTAAGCGCCACGTCGCTTTCCCATCATTTTACGCAGAGAGCGACTATGGAATTCCACAGTGCACGGAATCCGGCACATAGAGAATGGGGAGATAGGGACGAAATTTAAGATATTCGACTAATAAATACTGTGACGTCACGTCCATTTCGACAGAATAGGCGAGTGGGCGGGGTCAGGCGCAATTTTCAATAATTATTCACAAAATTATTAAAGGCCGCAAATTTTTTCAGCGTTAATGGCATTATCACGCCCTAATCTTGACCAAAGTACCAATTTAGCGTCTTTTTACAAAGAAAAACTTTGTCAAAATTCAACAAAATCGGCGAAAGGATCTTTGAGATATTAATAATAAAACCGATTTTTTACTAAACCTTCAACATCCTGTATTTCGATAACGAGACTATTTCAGACGTTATTTTTTTTAGATAAGTTACAAATACAACTTTTTTGTCTCCTTATAATTTTTTCTATCTTTCTTCGTTTTCGAAGAAAAAAATCAAAAACACTTTATTGCATGTCAAAAAATTGTTAAAATCAAGTGGTTTGTCATTTTTTTTTTACCCGAAAACGGGAAAAAATGCGATAAAGTATCAGGATACAAAAAAGTTGTATTTTCAGCTGCTTTATCTGAAAAATATAAAATTTCCAGAAAAAGTCAGTGGCGTACATTTTTTGATTGTATGATTTTTAAGCTGATTTTAAAAATTAATGATTTGCTTATTGGTGTATTTTTGTATGTAGATCTTATTTTACTAACTTTTATGTTATTTTTAAAGTTCATCTTCATTTCAATCAAATTCTTTCATTGTCAACAAATATCTATAGGAATATTTTTCATACAAATTGCTGAATATCAATTCAGGAGATCCCCTGTATAGCTCAAACATTTCTCCCCATCCCGTCCAAAGGACAAAATATGTAAATTCCAAAACCAAATTATCCAGTTTCTCCCATCTAGGCCTCCCACATTCTGACAAGAATAGCCACCATTTGTCACAAAAGCCTCAACGATATGTTTGGTTTATTGCTTGTGTATCTACGATATATAAATTAAACAATAAAAACCCAAACGGCCGTTTCATTGAGGTTTTTTCAGCTTTTACATCGACCTCCTGGCAATCCGCTTGGCGACCAAGGGCCCAGTCAGCAGAAAAACTGGAACACTGGTGTAAGTAAGTTCCATTTTTCCTGTTTGGCTTAGATTGTGGTTTGATTCTTTGTTGTTTCAGGACCTCGAAAGTAAGTACGACCTCACTAAACCCTCATTTAAAGACAGAAAGTCCGGCAAACCTCCTTGGAAGTGACTTGATTAATTTATGATTTATATTTTTGCCAAATAAACTATTTTCGTAATGTTTGCCATTTATTTAACAATTAATAATGCTCTATAACCTTATAGATCGATTAATTAAAATATACACTATTGTAGTACCTTTGGATTATGATTTTGATTGATTCAAGCCATAGCGGACACCGGCAAAGAACTGTGCTTCGGTTTGGTTTTATTGACGAAAACTTTGATCACTCCGTTGAAATCGGCCGAAACAAGAACATAGCCGCATCCTTTGGTGTGTTGCTCGACGACAGGATCTTCAACTTTGCTGCACTCACTGTTATCACTGCGATTTTCCTCCAGCATTTTGATGATGGCTTCGGGGTTTGGCGCGAAAACTGCGCACGTTACAACAGCATTGTGCGCCTTTATTGCTTCCCAAAAGTCATTTCTGTCTCGTCTAACCGAGGAAAACTTGGCGTAATCGTGGTTGGTTTTCCAGATGTAGATGTCGCGGTTTTCCGACCCGCTTATGATGTATTTTCCATCGTGCGAGAAACTTCCTTTTATTTGACTGCTCATGTTTACATAGCCTGTAAAATTAAACGAACTACTTTATAAGTTTTAAAAATGCAGGAAATGAAGGAGAAATGGGGGTAAAAGCCACAAAAAAAATTGGGACACTCTTTATAAATTCTAAATCCAACGACGCCACACTTGACATTTTTTCTGTCGTGTTTTGCCACTTTCTACGTTAATAAGAAAGGACTAAAGATGACAGCAATGATCGGATTACACTTTTCGAAAGCGCATTAATGTGTCCTTTTAAGTTTCCCCCCACTAACTTATGAACCATTTGGTATATTGTAATGACACTTGGAACAAATTTTGTCCAACGGATATTTGCCACTGTGCGTGTCATACCTCGTTTTTAAGGTCTTTTTATACCAAATGCATTCCCCAGTTTAGAAAGAATTTGGTTGAGTGATTTCCAAATAAAAACCAATAATTGACAGATAGTATATCTTAAAATCATTGAAATCAAACAAGAATGAATTGATCAAAGAAAAAAATTACAAAATAATAATGAAATATTACAAAATTATTTTAAAAGATATTGAAAATGCCTGACAAATGAATGTTCTATGGATCTCTGACGAATATTTTTTTCCAAGACGGTATTTACCACGCAAGAGATAATAAAATTACGTTTTTCTCGAAAACGGTTGGATTTTGAGAATTTAATCAAGTACTTATACCTTCATCAGGAATTTCAAGTATGTTATGAGATTTGTAAAAAATCGGCGCACAAAAGGCATTAGAGATACCGCAAGTGGCGCTCTCTGGGAGATGGTTGGCAGCACTACTAAAAACTGTAATATTTAAAACAGTACAACTGGAAAAAACCACTATGACTAAACTCCATAAGGAAAATTTCCTCACTAACACAAACAAGCCTGAAAAAACACCAATGGTCGGTAAAATTCCATATTTAATAATATGTTGATTGTATTTCAACAAAAACATGGAACCAGACTGTAGGGGATGCACTGGAGAAAAGAGAAAAATCATGGAATGAGGCCCAAGCATTGTCCAGAAATAAGAAGGAATGGCCAGATTCGTGCACAATTGATGAAAATTAATCAAAAAAAAAGTAGACATGTATATACTCTACACCATTTCAAATGATAAATTAGGGGTTTTTTGATAATATAATACAGGGTGTTTATTAATTGAATGCCGATACTTAAGGATGATAATCCTTGGATGATTTAAAGACAAAAAATTCATATGAACATAGGTCCGCAAGAGCTTAATTTTCAAGATACAGGGTGTTGAAATATTAAAAAATAAATGATTATTTTATAATTACTTAGATACTATTCCAGATATCTTTATGAAATTTGGTACACGTCTTCTAGGCTTCAATATGCATTTTGTAATGTACAAACAATTTCATTATTTTTACCAGTGACGTCCGTACGGGCTTTGCACTCAATATTTTTGGAGAAAAAACTTGTACGCCACTGCTTCCTTCCAAAATAAAAATTATTTTTAAAATCTCTATTTATTTCTGAGACAATTTGTTCTCTTGATTTTTTTCCGTCCGGCGCATGGTTTTAGCGTGAAAAAATAAAATCTACGTAATTGCATTGACACCCTGTTGTGTCATCCAATATTTTTAAATCAGTGGCGCCCTGTCTAACATTCCCATGCATTTTGATGCATAGAAGACGTGTACCAAATTTCAAAAAGATATCTGGAATAGTATCACAGTGATGATGAAAAAAAGGTTTTTTTTTTAAATTTCAAGACCCAAAAAAATTCAGGGTGAGTTTCCCCACTTAAAAATAATAAGAAAACTTTATATAAAGGTGTGTCCGGAAATGCTTCGTTACAGAGCTACAGGGTGTTGAAGTTTTATTTTAATTTTTGTTTTTTCTAAATAATATTTGAACCAATGTCTATATTTTCATAAAAATCGGTATTTGAGGGTTTCTTTTTATGCGGAATTCGAATTTTATCTCAGTTTGGCTCCAACTTGTAGAGGGCGCCACCTACACTCATTTGTCCTGACATGTACAGCCATAACTTTTTTGGACGTAACCGTATGACATATTTGAGTGAAAAAACATATTTCTCCTTTATTCTTATGCAAAAAAGGCATACTTGTTAGAAGTCGCTACGTGGAACCATTTTCGAAATATTTGGATTTGAAATAATTAATACCAAACTGAGATAAAATTCGAATTCCGCATAAGAAGAAACCCTCAAATACCGATTTTTATGGAAATATAGACATTGGTTCAAATATTATTTATAAAAAACAAAAATAAAAATAAAACTTCAACACCCTGTAGCTCTGTAACGAAGCATTTCCGAACACACCTTTATATGAAGTTTTCTTATTATTTTGAAGTGGGAAAACTCACCCTGATTTTTTCCGCAATATTAATGAAACACCCTGTATACAGGGTGTCCGGAAAGTCAACGATAATACTGAAAGCGGTGATAGACCAACTCATAATAGGCTCCCAGAAAAACATGATATTCATTTTTTTTTTTTTCATTTTTTTTTTTTACTGCTCCCCACCAACTTTTTCTTTGCAATTACAAGTCAGTCACGAAAATTTCCCCGTCCTTGGTAAAAAAGAGAATAAAAATAAATTATTTCTCTGTAAAATAAGATTTCTTATTGAATATCTTGAAACAATATCTCGAAAACCATAGAGTTTTTACTAAGGTCATAATATTATGTTTTTCTGGATGCTTATGAGTTGGTCCATCACCCGTTTCAGTATTATCGTTGACTTTCGGGATACCCCGTTTATATTGTATTTCAAAAATAATTGGGAAAAAAACATGTTTTGATTACGCAAGCTCTAAATTCCTATGAGCAACAAAAAGTACAATAAATTTCGCATAAAGTGCTAAAATAGCAAAAACCGTTAGGTATACAGGGTGTTACTTGATGATGGTCCGTAATTCCAAAGACGAGTTTAGAGAAAAGGTTTAGTCAAAAATCGGATTTATTATCAATATCTCAAAGAACCTTTTGCCGATTTTGTTGAATTTCGGCAGACTAACTAGATGGTGATTCCAGGGGCGTCCCGAGGGGCAGTTCCTCGAATAATATTGACAAAAAAATGTACGCCACCGACTTTTTCTGAAAATTTTATTTTTTCTTAAGATAAAGCAGCTAAAAATACAACTTTCTTGACTCTTTTGAGTTTTTCCCCGTATCTTTTTTCGTTTTCGAGAAAAAATAAATAAAAATCACTTTATCGCATGTCGAAAAATTGTTAAAATAAAATCGAATTTGCATGTTGCTGGAAAATGTGGCTTCGTTGTTACAATGAAAAACTCTGCCAAAATACAACAAAATCGGCAAAATGATTTTTTAGATATTGATAATAAATGCGTTATTTCAAAATCTTCAACAATACGTGGTATTGAACCAAAAACCTGACACGTTTATAAGTTATTTTCTCCTTAAATTTGGTTCAGGAATACGTCTTTGGAATTACGGTTCACCATTAAGTAGCACCCTATATAATTACCGACGAGCTAGCAAAATAAAAATGTTTTATCCATTCTCAAGAAAGATAAACCATTCTATACTTACTTTTGTCAATGTCGAATTTGTGAGTAATATCACAAAAAATCGAAATTTCTTGATGACTATTATTGAAGATAGGTATAGGATAAACTTGAGAGAATTGATAGGTTTTTTAATCATAAATTCAATGTAATAAAAATACGGGGGTATGCCATTTATTTGTAAAAAATGAGATTTTCTGTTTTGAAAATCAGAAGGTTTGGACGATCATAATAAATACCCTGTATAACGAATGGCGAATATTTCATGGCCAAACATTCATATGACACTAGTCATTATCCCTACCAAATATCAAGTGTCTAATGTATCAGTCGACTGAGAAAATAATTTTCGGGATCAAGAAAATGCTGAATTTTACAGTTAGATTCGAATAATTCAAAAACTATCAATTTTAGACTCATAAATTATATAACAAAAAAAGTTTATGCATAGAATACAAAAATAAAATCAAATAAAGGGTATTCCATTAAAAAAAAATCGTACCTTTTCACGCCACACGTTTGTGACACACCCTGTATACTCCAAAATATTTTCAAAGCGTGTGCTTTTCACTCCTTTATAATTTTGATACTAATAATCATCACATACCCAAAAAGCCCACATCTGGAAGAAGTCGAAAATTTTGAAAAATGTTATTTTCAAACAGAATTTTTAAAATAGTGTTTTCTTTTACAAAACAGGTTTTCATCCAGAATTTCATCTTTTCAGAATAGTTGAACGAACTACAATTTTCCAAATTTTTCAAAAATGCGCAATTTTTCCATAATTTGAGTTTTTCATCCACTCACCTTTTCCTTTATATTTACAAGAAACATTCAAATCTCTCAAGTCATACAGCCGAATCCTGCTATCATTCGAAGTAACCAATATCTTGTCTTCCCCCGGCATTGGCTCAATCCCGCTCACTTTTCTCCCAACTGCATTTCGGCCTCGCGACGATCTTACATGGATTTGCGTGTGGTACTTCAGTTGATCAGTACTACACTGAAAAACATGTACAACCCCGACAAAACCACGGTAAATTACCTGTAAAAAATACACCGCCCATCGTACGTGCCCACAACAGCAAACTTGCCATTCTGACAAAAATTGGCAGCGGTGATCAGTTTCGGATTTCCTTCAACCTCGTTCCACACGGCCACTTTTTTATCCGGAATATTCCACAACCGCAATTTTCCATCCAAAGATCCGCTCAGAAAATACCGATCGTCTCTTGGATGGAAAACAATGGCTGTCACAAAGTCGATGTGTTGGAAGCAACATAGGCATTCTTTTCTCGAAATGTGCCATAATCTTATTCAGAAAATTAAGAAAACAATCAAAATGGGTTAATGATGGTTACCTGACAGTTTTGTCCATACTTGAGGACAATATAAAGTAGTTCTTCGACCAGGAAACATCCAACAGATCGGACGTGTGTCCGGAATAAGTGCAAAATGGTTTAGGCATAAAGGCTATGCGGGATGCTTCTTCAGGACTTAATGCTTCCAATGCTGCCAAATTTGGGTGTTCGGATGAATGGTGCGAAACTAGAGACTCTTGGGATGGGGTGGGGGATACTTTTTCGGCGTTGTATTTTGTTCGCATATCCTGACATTGATAAAATAGAAACAGCAAATTAATGATAACACCAAAATTGTGGGGGTATCGAGTTGACATTTTCACAAAATTTGCTCCAATCATTCTCCAAAGTATGCAAAACATTTCAAGAATTTCAGTCAAAAACTGCCAAAAACATACAGAGTTGAATGTTAGGTATGAGGATCATCAAAATTGATGTTTGTAACAGAAAATGAGTAATAACTCCAAAAGTATTCGGGGTTTTGAGTTTAAATTTTCACAAAAGTTGCTCTCATCATTCTTCAAAGTATGCAACAAATTGCAAGAATTTCAGTCAAGAACTGCCAAAAATATACAGAGTTGAATGTTGGGTGAGGATCATCAGAATTTATATTTGTGACAGAAGATGAGTAATCACTCCAAAAGTAGTGAGAGTTTTGAGCTGAAATAATCAAAAAAATGTTCCTATTATACTTCAAAGAATGCAAAACCTTTCAAGAGCTTAAGTCACAAACTTCTAAAAATATACAGAGTTCAATGTTGGGTATAAGGATGTTTTGAGTTTGAATTTTTACGAAAGTTGCTGTCATCACACTTCAAAGTATGCTCCAAATTTCAGGAACTTCAGGAAGTATCGGGTTGAAACGTCTCGGATTATACTTGTTGCTCCAATTATACTTGAAAGTACTCAATAAATTTCAGGAACTCCATTCAAGAACCACCAAAAATATTCAAAGATTCCTATTACATAATATGGGATAAACCTGAATTAACAACCAAAAATGAGCTATAACTCCCGAAGTACTGAAAGTATCGAGTTGAAATTTCCTCAAAAGTTTTTTCAGTTATCTCCAAAAGTGCTCAAAAAAATACAGGAACTTCATTCAAAAACCATCAAAAATATTTGAAGAATCCTATCACGTATGGGAATCATTAAATCCGAATTAACAACAAGAAATAAGTGATAACTCCCGAAGTACTGAAAGTATTGAGTTGAAATTTTCTCGAAAGTTGTTTCAATTGTCCTTGAAAGTGCTCAAAAAAATACAGGAACTTCATTATACTTCATTATGCTCCAATTATACTTGAAAAAATTCACTGAAAAAAACACCAAAAATATACAAGATATCAAGCTACAATTGACTAACCTGAAAAAACGGATAAGCATCCTTAACAACCCAAATCCTCAAAATCTTGTCCTGGCCAGCAGTGGCCAACAATCTTCCGCAACTCGAAAATTTCATGCACCAAATCGACCCTTCATGTTGGTCGTCCTTCAACTCCTGAATATGCTCGATTTTTTCAAACTCGAATGGCCCTTTATGCGAGTTGGAAGCCTAAGACAGCTATTAGACCAAAAACCTGTCTAAATATTTATCAATTGTACCTTCAATTTGCAATTTTGTTCTCCTGGATGAACGTTATCGACGATATCAATAACATCTTCTTTATGTCTGGCATGTGATACTTCATGGGCAATACTCTTGGCTTTGTACATCGCTTTTTTCACGTTGGTGCCGATAAGGCGTTTCAGTTTGGCAGTCTTTTTGCGCATGCCTGCTTCAAACACACCTAAATTACGTTACAACAGTCGTAAAGCTCACCTCCAGGTTCAGTATCATCTACGATAGGAATATCAGACTTTTTGATGTCAATACTCTCCTCGTCACTCTCCTTCTCCTTCTCCACACTGGAGGAGCTGACATACTCCGACGTCAGTCGCATTATGTGAAGGGACAGCGGATTAATGCACTGCGGCAACTTATCCTCCGCCACACTCAGCGGAATTCTTTCACCTAAAACCGCCAGAAATCTAGTACACCAAAAAAGTGTAGTGTGAAATATTGTTATTTCAGCATTTGTTGGCGACTGACTTCTGAATTTGAAATCAGCAAAAACTTTCATTGATAACTGAGCTTATAAAAAAAAAACGCGTTTCTTAAAACTGTTTTAAACTAGCGTCCAATACCGGTTTTGCACAGCTTGATCTTAATAGACTGCCTAAGTCGTGACGTCACAAAAGTGGGTGGAGCTTATATTTTCCAAACAAATTCGTGTTTTTGAATTTGTTAGAAGCAAATAAGACTTCTAGCTGTGATATTTGGTTGGACGAGCGTGATATTTAATGGAATCATATAAATTTTTGGCAAGGTTAGTTGATTTTAGTATACAGGGTGCCACAGGTTCGAGTGCATGGAGATCTCAGTTATTATGAGAGATACAGGGTCGGTTGAATGGTTGCAGAGTTGCGCATTTTTTTGCTCAAAAAAAATGCCATTTTGAAATTTGAAAAATTCCGACTACTTCCGAAAATATTCGAAAAAAACCGAAATCTCGCAAAAACGTTTTTATTATTTCCTGCGTTTGTTTGAAAAGACATTTTAAAATAAATCACACTTTGTCATTGCCACTCAAATTGGAAATCTGACGTTTCGTCTTCGAGCTGCCATCATCAACTTGATTTTTTTAAATACGGACCTGGATTTGTTATTTTATTTTTAGTTATCTTTTGACGTCCTTAGGGCATTGAGGTATCGCAACCGTCGAAAATTATACTCATCTGAAAATTAATACCAGAGAAAATCAGTCAGGCAACCCTTGTCTCCCTAAGACATAGTTTGGTTCATTAATCCATCCTTATTCGACACGTTATTCTCATGAGAAGACCTGCACAACTAAACAAACCTAATTGACTGAACCAAAATTGAAATAATATCCAATAACGATAAATTTAATGAAATTAAATCAAATCTACAAATGACATGGAAAATAAAAAAATTACATAGAAAAAAACTGAATCAATTTCTGCGAAAGTGTTCAAAAATATTGCCATTTTAATCAATAATTAAAAATAACAATAATAGGTGAATCAATGATTTTCCAACAACTAGATATAGCCCGACGTCTCTTTGTGTGTCACATGTTTATACATTTAGGGGAGAGAGGAATTCTTGCGAGTTCGCCAAACTGCAAATTTAATAAGTAGCTACCTTCTATTAAAGGTATTTTTATTCTAATTAAAAATACTCTATACTCTATGAGTGCATCTCCGGTAGTTGCCAACTATATAATATGTACATTTTTAGATCACTAGTGATAATAAATCATTTTCAATGAGACCCATATTTTTCCATGAACCTTGGTTACTTATGTAGACACGATGCAACGAAATACATCTGGCAACACGACACCAATGCCTATTTGAGATCAACCAATCACAGCTGATGGTCATTTTAACCAATCATAGCCTGTAGCTCCCTTGAAACACTGTTGTCGGCTTGTTCAAAATTCAGTATTTTTGAACGCCGAACAGCTGATTTATAGCTAGTTCTAGTGGGTTCTATGTTCTAAGAGGTGAATAATAATTGAAAATATTGAGGTTGCAGAGGCAACACATCACTCTACATCCTCATCCAAGCACCTCAATGCCTCAAGGATGTCAAAAGATAACTAAAAATAAAATAAAAAATCCAAGTCCATACTTGAAAAAATAAAGTTGATGATGGCAGCTCGACGAAACGTCAAATTTTGAATTTGAAACTACCATCTTGTAGAGGAGAAAAAGTGGCAATGACAAAGTGTAATTTATGCTTTGACATAGGCTACGGATTTGTTGGAAAAAATATAAGCTTCATCCACTTTGTGACGTCAGATTTAGCCAGTCCATTATCGATATGAAAATCACGTGATCATGTTGGTCCGACGTCTGTCATTTTTTCGATTTCCTCATTATCCGCGTTATAAAAATTGTAATCTATTTATTATTCACTCCAGTATACCTGGATAATATGTAGTGAAATAAAAATAAAAATCTGGAAAAATTATTGGTTTTTATTTTTTTGGGCTAGTCCAGTTCGAGTAGAGAGAAAATGAGCAAGCGCCCAAAAAAAAGGGGGTGAAATTAACACTCGCTAGAAGGATTGAGTAATAGCTCATTATGAAGATCTTCTATCTCTCATCATATCCTCTTAGTTTTAATAAGTTAACTTTCACGGTTAATTATTCATTAAATAAAAAAAATCAAAAACAAATGTTTGACAAGCTATCATATCAACAGGAATAAGATATTTAAGACTCAGCAGTTGTGATCAGGATCGAAGGGCATTCAAAATAAGGTATCACTCGACTCCCCTTTTCATTTGACAGGGGGTGATGATGCAAAGTTGAAAATAGACGAAAATTGTCTCCTCCTCGGAACAAAAGTCGACGGACGGGTCCGAGCGTGTTTGATTTTTATTTTCTTGGGGCTCGTTATTTAGGGTGGGAAGTTTCCAAATTGACACCCTGTAAGTATGTATTCCTGGTGTCCATTTGATTCAATATTCGAATTCTGGCTCACCAAATATGTTAACTTCAAATTTTTCTCAAAGGTATGTATAAAGTTCATTTGTATTTGAAGTTACAGTGACAGATCAAAATTGTAGATTAAAGGTTAGCAAACATGTTTTATTACGATAGTCATAAATTGAACTGTGATTCGTTTTATTTTCCCATAGTCAAAATGTATTTGATTTGACAGAAAAAAAAAACGTTCGAGAATAGAGAGTGATGATAATGTTGGAAATGATGATCAAAATTCTTATTTAATCGAGAAAATTAAGTCTTTCATCAAATTTGTTATCTTTTCATTTCAATTAGCAAGCACTATATGTCATTTTTTTTGCCAACCTTCAACCTCCAATTTTGATCTGTCACTGTAACTTTAAATAAAAAATGAACTGTACTACTTCTTCTACACAACCAAACTAAAGTAGTTCATAAAATAATAATATCCTGTTTACTATTTTAACAAAACTAAGTTGGTCACGTGGCAACCCAATTTTTTTGTTAGTGCCATGGCATGTTCTTCTCATTGGCTTCGTATCGACATGACATTCCCAAATACTTCATTACGCTTGTTCCAACCACCCACAAGAACCGTTTCAAAATGGTTTTTTCCAGTCAATCAATTCAAGTATCAATATAACTTGTCAAAAATTATGTGGGCCACAAGAAATTATTGGTTCTGGGACGGTTCTATGGGGGGTTGGAACAAACCTAGTGGTCGCGTTCATAAAACGCAACAGCTACCGCTAAGTTCCAGGAGCGCTCTTTGGCAACAGACAGTTGATTTTTGGTCTTATGATCGGCAATTAACCTCAAATGTCAATGATATTCCATTCTATCCTTTTATCTGCCATAACTTTATGCCCGGCCCTGTATATTCATATCTATTACAGATCTGTAGCATCAGCTGCATCATCTCTCGATTCGATTACTAAGTAATACTATCGGCTTCAAGTGTGTTCTTTTGTTTGGAAAAATAGAAATTAAAAATATCTATTTCAAAGAATACAGGGTGTTTCCGGAGGAAAAGGACATATTTTGGGAATATGTTCAGAAGGTCAAAATAAAAGAAATTAACCCATACGTTTTAATCCGATTCTTAACATGTCAGTATACTCCCTATGGGTGAATGTGTGTGGCATTATGTATGGAACCTTTTCTCTTTTCTCTTTCATTCAAACTGACAACCATGCTTGTCAAAACTGAATCAAAAATTAAAATATTTATTAGTAATTAATTTACAAGAAAAACTTTAGAACCGATTTTTTCGGATACGGTTGAGGATCGGATTAAAACATATTATGGGTTAATTTCTCTTATTTTGACCTTCTGAACATGTTCCCAAAATAATTCCCTTTCCTCTCGAAACCCCCCGTATACATAATATTTGATATTTTTCTTTGAACTTGAAAAAAATATTTCAAAATCGCACCCGAATATTACAGTCCGGCAACGCCGCATTGAAAATGTAAGGTCCATCCTGCGCGATGGGCCAAATCAGAGCCGGCAATATTGTAATACAAGCTCTGAAGTGATAAATTTGACAACACCGCGTGAAGACCGGATTAAGGTTAGGTTAATTTCTAATTCCAACTATACGGCTCTGCAACTATCCAACTGCTTTAATTCACTTTCAAATTGTATTTTGGAAAAGTAGTTTGAAGTGATTTCTGCATTCTAAATAACTTTTCCAGATTAAGGAGAGTGGGTCGAAACTAAAGAAATCGTAATCTAACAGTTGATATTTACCAAATAGGCTGGTAGATAGTTTCAAATTATTGAGGTTTGTGTGTTTGTCTATACTCTATATTATTATGCATTTCGGAGAATACTGATGAGAAAAAGACGTATTTATGCAGGGTGCCACAGATTCGAGTGCATGCATGGGGATCTCAGTTATTATGAGAGATACAGGGTCGGTTGAATGGTTGCAAAGTTGCGCATTTTTACGCTAAAAAGAATGCCATTTTGAAATTTGGAAAATTCCTACTACTTCCGAAGGTTTTTAAAAAAAAAAAAAACTGAAATTTCGCAAAAACGATTTCAATGTTTCGTTTGAGAACGACAATAAATGCTCTGAGAAATTTTCTGAGGTTATGGCACAGATTTTTTGTTTTTGTTTTGTATGAATTCCAAAATCATTATATCTGAGATTTTTATAATTTTATCAATCACTACTAGAAAGGTTTAGATATGCTTCAAAGCCATTTTCTTTAGCATAGTCTGAGAAAAAGTTTAAAAAAGTAGACAAATATAATATAACCTCAAAATGTTTCCAAGGATTAATTATTATACAAAATTCAACTTACTTGCTAGAAGAAGTCTTATGTGCTTCTAACAAATTCAAAAACATCCAAGAAACATTTTCTTATGTGATTTTGACATTGGATACGAATTTGTTGAAAAAAATATAAGCACCACCCACTTTGTGACGTCAGATTTAGCCAGTCTGTTGTCGATATGAAAATCACGTGATCATGTTGGTCCGACGTCTGTCATTTTTTCACTTTTCGCATTATCCGCGTTATGAAAATTGTATTCTATTTATTATTCACTCCATTATACCTGGATGATATGTAGTGAGAGAAAAATAAAAATCTGGAAAAATTATTAGTTATTATATTTTTGGGCTAGTTCAGTTCGAGTAGAGAGTAGACATTTCCGAGAAAAAATGAGCAAGCACCCAAAAAAAAATTGGGGTGAAATTAACACTCGCCAAAAGGATTGACTAATAGCTCATTTTGAAGATCTTCTATCCGTCATCATAATCATCATATCCTCTTAGTTTGAAGAAGTCAACTTTCACTGTTAATTAGTTATTGAATAAAAAAATTAAGAACAAATTTTTGACAAGCTGTCAACAGGAATAAGAGACTTGAAACTCGGCAGTTTTAATCAGGATCTGAGGGCCTTCAAAATAAGGTATCACTCGACCCCCCTTTTCATTAAACAGGGGGTGATGATGCAAAGTTGAAAATAGACGAAAATTGTTTCCTCCTCGAAACAAAAATCGACGGATCCGAGCATTTTTGATTTTATTCTCTTGGGGCCCGTTATTCATGATGGGAGTTTTCAAATTTACACCCTGCAAGTATGTATTTCAAAGATGCAAAAATCATGTATAAAACGCGACGACTCGAAAACGACTGAATTCGGGAAAACATACAATGATATCACAATTTTTGCTCAAAATTGAAAGCATAGTTATTGAAATTTCCATTCTTTCCTTTTATCTCCCATAACTTTATGCCCGACCCTGTATATTCCTATGGCGGTCGGCCATCGACGTTAGATGCGACGTTCCAGATTCAGGCGTTTTTCGCCAGAGAACATCTAGATTATTGAGTTGTCAATATCACGTACTCGCCAACCCTCTCGCAGCAAACACGTGATCTCAAGAGGTCGTCATATGACTAAAGCTGGTCATGTTAAGTTAAAACATATTCAGTGTTGCCAACCGCAGGAAATAAGGAGACAAAATAGGAAAATTTATGAATTGACCATGACAAACCATCCTTATTGCTCAAAAAGTGCAGGGAGAAAGTTTCGAATTTTGCTTATTTATAACACAGAAAATAGTCACTGACAATTGACAAACGCTGAAAAAATCGAAAAACTGAGTTTAACTGGTCTATCGAGACAACGCGGGACAAAAAAGCTGTTAAAACATTGCAAAAACACACTTTAACACCTTACCCGAAACCGAATCATAAAGTTGCACATTAGGGTCTTGAAAAAAATCATTAACCATCAATTCCCTTCAATAAAACCCCCCATCTTACCTGTATCCAAATTCAACACGGTGACCTGCTCCAAAATTTCCAAATCCGACAATTGTTTGCCGGAATCGGTGTGGGTGCGCACTTTCATGTTGTTGCCGTACATCAAATGTTCGTCTCCTGCTGATTTTCTGCGGTCTTTCGAGTTGTGGCGGCTGGACGATTGATGGGTTCCTCTTTGGGATTACAGGGAGTTATGTGGTTTTATAGGAATGGTCTTACCGATGTGGTCCTAAGCTGTAGTGGCCCAGGCTACTTCTGTTTGATGTTCTGCTGTTGCTGACTGATGGTTCTTCCACTGCTAAATTCAACCTATGCAAGATATTTTAGCGTTTATTAGATCAAAGGTGTGGTGGTACCTTTCAGGACCAGAAGTAGAATGTTCGACAATCTTTTTCTTGGACGAATAGAAACCAGTTCCTTGAGCTTTTATGCTTTCAGTGTCCATTGGTTTAACGACAAACTGGCCTTTTGATAGCTGAATAAGTTTATAATAATTAAATTGATTTGAAACTTCAAGCTACATTATTTAATGTTCCTATAACATTAAATAATGTTTTTATTTATCAAGTTGGATTAAGTTTGGGTTGCGGCCAAGAGGGGTTAGTTTGAGTCAGATTAGGTTAGGTATGAATTAATTTTAGGTCAACTGAAGTTAGTTCCCAAACTTAATCCAACTTGGCGCAAACTTAACCGAACCAGGCCAAAACTAACTCTTTGCGTCGAAATCAATTATGGGTAAAGTATAGCCCATGTTATTAAAAATAATATCAATGTAAAAATCATCAAAAATGATAAAACAACCTATAAGATAAGCATGAAAAAAAGTGAGATAAGTGACAAGAAATACTTCCTAAACTCTCTTGAAAAAACAGACTGAATAAATGACCAAAAACGAAGCCAAGAGAAAAATGCAAAAAAATATAGTACTTAAAAACAGTCAACTGAATGTTAGAGAAATAGTAAATAATAGAAAATCACGCGAAATAACGGAAAAAATCATGAAATAAGTACTATGGACCTGCAACTGCATCACTCACCTGTTTAATATCCAACGAATGTCCACTCCTCAACGTAGAACTCTTCGACTCATCCGAGTGCGGCACCAACCCTCCCTTGACTGACGGTAGCCGCTCAATTTCCCGCGTCAACGACTCTATGGTACTAGCAGGACTAATCAACTCCTTTGACAAGGGAAAGGTGGCGCTAGACGCGGACTTCTACAAGCCAACCTGTCAATACCACAACCCCCACTAACGACACTTACAGTGAGCTCGGCGTTTTTGAGTTTCTTCTTCCGACGCGGTGGCGCTACTGGCATGGGGGTGGGTTTCTGAGACGTGGACGCCTTGGCGCTCGCAACGACATCTGGCTCTTGCGATGGTTGAATGGACAGAGCAAGAGTACTGGGGTACTTTTTGGAGCTTTGCGTCGACTCCGAGTCCAGTGAGCTGGATGACAATGCTGAGACTGACATGGTTTTGCGAGATGTGTCTGGAAAGGGGTTTATTGGGGTTGATAGCGTTAGCAACTCACCGGCATTATTGTTGTTGATGATTCTCATCAACCGTCCCAATGAGTTCAAGCTTTGTAGGCTGATGGTATCCTGTTCGATAACCCGGAAAGGATGGGACGTTTTACTGGCACTGGCAGCGAAAACGCCCTCAATTGAGGAGGTTTGGCTGTGCGGAGGGGTCAAGTTGCCGCAACCTTCGTCGTCGTCATTTTGCAGTTTTTCGCGAAGTTCTGCAATTTTATTGTCATAATGGAATTGTTGCTATTGGGACAACCTTTGAATCGTTTTCTGCTACTTGCTATGGTACTTTGGGGTTGTATAAACACAGTTTTGTCGTCAACAGTCTCTGGTTCGGTGGCATTTTTGGTAAAATTGGGAACGGAGTTTGAACGTTTGGTTAGGCTGTCGGCTGATACTTTGCGGGGTTTTTGTCTGAAAATGGAAAATGGTCCAATATGAGGTACCAGATTGTTTCTTTATACAGTGATCTGAATCAACAAATAGGATAACGGAATGGACATGGGTGCTGGGCGGCTACCTATGACCTATCATTTTCTCACGGGTTGAAAACTAAGTGAAGTGCTACAAAATGGGGTTTTCAACAAACTTCAAACAATATCGTCAAAAATAACAAAAACAAATAAAAATTCCGAACCTTACTGCAAAAATAGTTTACTTATTATTTCTGATATATTCTTGGATATATTCCTCGAAAGAATTATTAGTATTAGTTAAATCTTATATTTCCTATCAAAACTGACTCTCGAATGCTCTCTCTAGACTGATTCAGCTTTTGTCCAACTGGGTTTCCTACACAGGTTTTAATGAGAAAAGTGATTTTCGGACTCTGGAATGCTCTTCAGACTAATTACAAAGCAGCTTTTCTCTGTTTTTTTTTTCAGGAATATGATCATTCTACTCTATTTATGCAAACCAAATTGTCCAACTGGATTTTCAACACCATTTTCAAAGAGAAGAGGGATCAATTCTGAAAAGCATTTTTTTTTTTATTTTTCATTATTCTTCTTTATCTACCGAAGTTTCTGCTATATTTTTGAGGATCAATTTCTCCTTCTCATTCTCCGAAGATTTGGAGATTTCTTGGGATCTTCCTTCTTCATTGGATGGGGTTTTACTTTTTTCTAAATCTTCCAAAAGATGCTACAACTCTCTTATGCTTCTGAAAACTGAAGATATTCTTGGATGTGGTTGCAACTTTGCAACCTGCAACCGCAGATTGCAAAGATCATGGTACGAGAAATTAAAGACAATGAAGATGTTTCTGGCTTCTGTTCTTCAACTTTGACAGATTAATCCTTTCTACTATTTCTTCAAGAAAATTTGTCAGGAATGGGTTCTTCGACTGCTTTACATTCTTCTGAACCATGCTCCCATAAGTTGAAGATAAAGAAGACGTTTCCGTTACTTCTTTACCAGCTGATATTACAACACAAATAGTAGCAGAGTTTGTGCAATAGAGAAAGACTGCCACGATATAAAAGAGTAGAGGAAGCAGAAGCACAAATAGCAGCGAAATCTGTTCAAGAAACAAAATTTGCCACGATATAAAGGTGTAGAGAAAGAAAAAGCACAAGTTGAAGAAAATGGAAATGTTTCCGGTTTTTCTTCAACAACAGATACAAGAACTCAAAATGCATCAGAATCTTTCAACAACCAAAATTTGCCACAATATAGAGGAAGAAGGAGCACAAGTTGAGGACAATGAAGATGTTTCCGTTTCTTCTTCACCAACAGATACAAGAGCTCAAAATAGCAGCAGAATTTGTGAAACAAACAAAATGTATCACAATATAGAGGAGTAGAGGAAAAAGAAGCACAAGTTCAAGACAATGTCATGGCTACCGACAAAGTATCAGGCGTCTTCTGACACAAGCTTCAGTTTCCCGCAAGACTCCGGTCAACACAACCTGTTTTAAGGCGGAGTTGCTTCGACTCGTACTTCAGTGGGAAGTCTGTCGCGACAGTGGTTTATTTTTGATCATTTTGATATGTACAATATTTTTTGTTAATAGAAGAAACTTGCTGGCATCAGCGGTTCAATAATTATAAAACGTCCTTCAATTGTTTTGCTACAACATAAAGTTTACAAAATCTAAAACATTGGTATGTTTCATTTTCTTTTTGTGCAGTGGCACTTCACCTTCTTCATCTGAACAGCCGCCATTGCCATGATACTCAATGTTTGTCATAGTATCATGACCTATACTTCCTATAATTATTATTTTTATAACTATATTTAGGGTAAAGTGGGGTATGTTATGGCTACTTTTTAAAACGATTTTCACATCATACTGGGTGCCCCAAAAGCCTTAGAAGTATGAAAGTTGTGTTTTTTGTTTTTTCAAATCGAACCCCATCTATTTCATTGCATTTTTGGATTCTCTGATCAAAATAAGTTTTATAATACGTAATCTTCAAGGTTTCTTAAATAATTTGGATTTTGTGAAAATCTAATCTAATTTCTATGTTTCAAATACTTAAGGTGTATTTAAGTGTGTCATTTAGCGACTCACGCATTTCACACTTTTTCAAATGGAATTATGGGTAGACTACAAAAAAAAAGTAGAGGTATTTTCAGTTTATTCAGAGAAAAATGAACAGAATCACTGAATTTTCTACTTACTTGAAAGGCAAACTTTCGTGAAATCTAGTGGAGCACTGCGAGAATATTTTTTTTAAGAGGAGACTAAAATCCATATAACGTGAATTGTCAGTAACAAAAATCCGAAAAAACGTCGTTTCAACCGGAAAAAAAAATACAGTGTTGCCATATCGGCGATTTATAGCAAATAAGCTACTTTTAAGAAACAACAATTTACAACAAAAATTCAAGAAAAATAGTAAAGCGGTTCTTGATTTCCTCCCTTTGATTCGACGTTTTTTTGCTATATCTATTTTGCCTAAAATCAAACATAATCAATGTTTATTGAGTTTCTCTTCAGGGTGGAGTGTCATTATAAAGGGTTTAATCAAGTAATTTACATATATTTTGAAAAAATTTAATTGCGAGGTGTACAGTATTATTTGCAGTTGGCAACTGGACGTCGTGTCAGGTGTCAACTCTTGACATGAGGAAAGAGTCTACATAAAGTCGATCCAATAATGTCGATTTGCAATTTGAATATTTTCAAAAAAATAATTCGTCTTATCTCTTATTGCTACATTCGAAATTTTGTTACCTAGTCAATTAAATCTGGTTATTGATATCAAACTTCAACGAAGATGGGAAATACAATTAATGTCATACAAATAAGAAATGGGAACAAGAAGTTATTTTTCAAGGTATGTTTTGCAATTATAAATTATAAGTATCCATAAATGGGATCATAACCACAGCAAATGACATCTCCATAAATGATACAAAACATATCTGTTATGCTATAGCTATCATAAAAAGCCATATTCCTATGTAACCATGGTTTCTATAGACCAAATTGACGTCACTGCGCAGCATTGAAATGCATACTCAATGCTGCACAGTTGAAGCCAATTTTTTCTCGTGACTGACATACCTACCTTGTTTGACAATAGCACGTATCAACGCTTACAATGGTTGAGTCGGTTGAGCAAATGGGCGATGTTGCCAAGTGTTTGAAAAAGTTAAGGCTGTCAATGTGCTCTCTAACCCAAACAAACCCAAACTAAACTGACCCAACCCAAATCAAACCAACTCAAACTAACCCAGACTATTACAGATTTTGTGAAAACGAACTATACAAAACAGTTTAAAAATAAGGTTAGTTTTGCTAATTTAAAAAAAAAAACTGAATTTTGTTTTTGTATAATGTGTTTTAGAAGTTCAACTAGGTATTATTCTATAAAAAGAGCTTCATTAAATGCGTGGGTCGCTATAAGACACAAGAGTACAAGAGCACAACTCAGGGTGTCCAAAATTTAAAACCGAGTTTAAAACTAATCAAATCAAAACCAATTTCGGTGGATGTGGATTAATTTAAATCGAACCTCATAATTTCTACTTTATTGGTAAATGTCGAATGATATTGGGGTGTCCTAGTCCTATACCCAATTATTTGCGTTTTTTTGTACCATTGCAGTGTTGTCACTAAGTAATAAGATCTACGGCAACGGCAACATAAACAATCTCAGCGCCACCTAGTTAAATTACTCATCCACCCTTGAAACCTTGGAACTTGGAACCCAGTATCCCAGTGATGTTGTCATCAATTGTCAAGGTGAAAAACCAACTCAAACTGACATTTTGACAAAAAATTATTGTCACCCAACTGTATCTACTTTACGCAACCATGCGAGACAAATTTCATGTAAGTACCATTATAAAGCATAATTAATTAATGATGATTAATCCTACCTGGAACCAACATTGGGAGAAATATCTTCGGCATCGTAAAATTCCTCGGAATCACTGCTGCTCGACATTGTTGTTTTGGGGCATTTTCACGTTTTTCGCGGGTGCCAATTTTTCCCGATTTTATTAGGAGAAAAACAAACTGAAATTAATTTATTATTTACCATAGAACCAGCCATCGGCTGTCAAATTTGTCGATAAGGTAGGTCGCGCTCGCTCATGTCGACCAATGTTGGTGTCAATTGTGAAGACAGGGAGGCATTCAGGTTCATGGTTGATGTGTGTGAGTTTCCAACACCTAAAAAACTACAGATTTTTGCGACAGTCAAAGTATATTATCACTAAATCACAAAACTAATAATCAAATATACATTATGTGCACGAATGGGGTTGAAAATGGGAAAAACTTTCCTATTTTTCATTTTTTGAAAAAAAGTCATTCTTTATGAAAAGTTCTGCTTGCCATAAATATGCGACTGCAATTGGTATACACGTTGATGAAAAATTGGGGAAAAAAATGTGTCAAGAAAGTAGTTCTATTATCTATTACTTTTTTCAAAAATGTTATAAAACAAAATTGTTCAATAGATCACATGATGTCCAAATACAAATTTTGAAATTAAATTTAGACTTATCGATAAAAAACAATTCTATAAAAAAAATTCAGAGCCTGTACAAGGTAATTTTCACCGATTCATAAACAAAGAAGCAATTCATGAATTCAATGAACCACGAAT
The DNA here is from genome assembly GCA_958502075.1 of Orchestes rusci. Taxonomy (NCBI): domain Eukaryota; kingdom Metazoa; phylum Arthropoda; class Insecta; order Coleoptera; family Curculionidae; genus Orchestes; species Orchestes rusci. The sequence goes on along the minus strand of OY293308.1, from coordinate 8,863,196 downwards.
CATTCGTAGTGTACGGTAAACTTATTAGGCTAGCGGAAAAGAGTGTGGAGGTGGGAGGTAGAGCTATGTGGAATAATTTTATACATTCGAATTTTCATTATTGTTTTTAGACTTTATTTTAGATCATGAACAACTTTGTCCCGTAACATTTTTGATACAAGTGATAAATACTTCTCTCTTGACACACTTTCTTTTTTTCCTAATTTTCCAACACCCTGTAAGATTTGGTATACAACCTAAAACTTTAATATGGCATTCGCATTTTTTGACAAGCAGAACTTTTTATGAAGAATTACTTTTTTTCAAAACATGAAAAATAAAAAAGTTTTTTGTATTGGGAACCACATCTATGGACACACTGTATGTTTTGGTTATTTCGGTCAGTTTGGATTGATTTGTCTTTGGCAAAAATGAGCGACGTCTGAACATTTGAAATATTTAATTGTGTATACAGGAGTTATGACCCATTTAAGAGCGGGCCACTCATAACATTTTTATTTATTGACCATGTTGTCGATTTTTTTTTATATAGAGGGAAGAAAATTGAAGTATAATATATTTTGGAACCAAGCGCTGTCTAGTGTTTTCAAAAACCAAGGCCCAATATATCTTATTATGAGGCTGAAAAATCGATAATCCATTTTTAGTCCAACTAATAAAAGATGTGTAGTGTGCGTGAGCAGGTAGGAGATGAGTGGCTTCTTCAGAAAGTTTTTCGAAATATTTAATTATTAAACATACTAAAAGTACCCACTAGTAGAAGAGTCAAAGTCAGGGGGGCTCTTGAAAGGCTACATTTTTCAGTTTTTCGCTTATATCTCGAAAACGATGCATCGCACAAAAAAGATTTTAGGTACCTACAAAAAGAGAGCCTATAAAATTATCTAGAACTTTTGTACTTAACACTTTTTTGAATTTGTCTTGAAACAGGATCAGTTACCACGTTCATTTCGACAGCTCGATCCGGATCGAAACTCAAGTGGCTTGGTAAATTCCACTTGACTCCTCGATGTAAACGTTTGAGTGGCTTGAAAAAATAGATCCAATCCCGAAAGCTTTCAGGATTTACTTGCACTTGAGTCGAGTCAATCCCAATTCTCGAGAGATAAATGCTTAATCCATTTTCTATCCGGATCCAACTTTTGCCCCTATAGCTTTCCCTTTTTTTAACATTGCCAAATTTAATTTGAATATGGAAAGTTTGAGGCTAGATTTCTCATTCAAATCAGAACAATAAACAAATTGTACATAAAAACTGAAGTTACAATTCGGCGTCTCGGTCGTGTCAAATACAGTTAATCTTAATTTCATTCCTCGAAATGAACTGTTGAAACAAGGATCCAATTTTGAAGCCACTTGCGTTTCGATCGGGATCGTGCTGTCGAAATTAAAGTTGTCATAGACTATAGATATCAGAATCCAACCCACGAAGGATACTCAAACTACACTTGGAAAGCAACAGGAAAAATGGAAACCATAATTTTCATATTGCAAGAAAGACAGCTTGACAGTCAAACATTCCATTGTCGACATTCTTAAATTCGATGTTAATCTTCTCGCTCTACATCCGTTTTAGTCGGTTTTATTATTTTCCAAAAAAAATGAGTTGGATGTTTGACCACGACATGCTATTTCAATTTTAATGTTTGAGGAATGGCTTCATATACTGATTGACACAAAATGATAATCTTATCAATCGATTCAAGAGATAAATGAGGAGTTTTCACATGTATGTTGTCTTGGAACAATTTTTAAAATTGGGCAATAATAAGATGACAGAAATCGCGTGTGTACAACCTATTTTACTTCTGATACTTTGTCGATGCGTGCGCAGTAAACTAATGTCTACATATTAGCTTAGTTCGCGGGTCGGTTCCGAACCAATTCTGAACTGATTTGCAAGCACAGTTGATTTAATATCACGAACTGCGCATGCTCAACAGTTCTGAATTGGTTCGAAACCGACCCGCGAACAAAGTAACAAAGCTATTTTCTTACGAAATTGTGGGAACCACACCCAAGAAATCCACACCCCCTAAATACGTCCCTGTCCAACCAAACTGTCATTTTAATTTTTCGCAGAGCGCCAGTGCGGCTCGCTCTCCGCTCAAGGCTGTTTCCTCATACAAGAGGGAAATCAACATGGAGGATTTAGCAGTAGAAGTTGTCGGCGAAAATGGGGCCCTTTATAAGGTCAGTACCGTCCAAGTATAATAAATACGTTGTCGAAAGTGCGTCAAATCGATTCCCCGCAGTTTGTTTTCCAAAAATGTCGCGATAAATGCAGTTAAAGCCGTTTTTCCCGCCCGGAATAGTGCTTGAAATATCAGCTTGCAAACGCGGTTCTTTTGACGCCATGCCCGTTTGACAGGGCGTGATTGGTGCATGTGTCTTGCAATTTTCCCATTTTCCTCAGTGCAATTCATGCAATTTTGCAGATTTTATTGTTATTATGTTGTGGATGTATTTCAGCTGAGGTTATGTTCTAGAAAGTATCAGATTACCAGTTTATATGGAGCCCCCTTTAATGTGGTTTTTTTTTGTTTCAGGGCTTCATTCTCGATGTGTTCGATGATGGGGTTTTAGTTCATTTCGAAGACGAGTAAGTACAGTGTTTTTTTTGTGATAAATTATTTTTGACGTCTAAATTTGGCCTAGGGTGAATCATTTCTATGATTATGTTGTGTGATAATGGGATGCTATCTAGCGATTACGTTATTTAGAGTGTCAGCTGTTTATTGACAATTTATTCAATGCGTAAATACTTTGTTGATAACATGCAGTTGTATGCTAATATTTTCCAGTTTTCAGCTCTCTTTTGCGACATTTTTTCAGTGTGTCTCGTTTTTGATTAGAATACGTTTTAATCACTCTTGATTTTCATGAGGAAAACCAATTTTCATCGACGTTATTCATGTCTAGATAATTTTTTACGAGCCAAGCTACGTTATTCATGTTTTGACAGTGTTTTGTGTTTTCCTTTTTATATTTTTTTCGTTGATGTAAGGTTTATGAATCTCACTTCGAAATAGAACTGTCAAATTTCTGCTTGGCAAACAGGGATCATAATATGCTTCCATTTACATCGAATTTGTGTTCAAAGTTACGTTAATACCAAATTCAATGTAGATGGGAGCATATGATTCCCATTACGCAAGGGGAGGTCACTTTTACTTCGAAGTGAAATTCGATGTAAATCAGGCGTAAGAATTCGTTTTCGTAATCGAAATGGTTTAGTTTTTTCTGCTGTTTTTTGCACTTTTCTCCAATTATTGCCGTTTCCCCATTTTTGTGCGATTTTTCAGGTCATTTATCCATTAAGGGTCCATATTTTTATCAATTTCAATTGTCACTTTCTACGTTTACTGACATTTCCATTTTAGGGCTGCTTTTTTCACTTTTAAGTAGGCTTTTATTCTTTTGGATTTTATTTTAATACGATTTTCTTCTCTAATTGCCAATATTCATGCGGTTCTCTCCACTTTCAGGCGGTTTTTCAGACCACTTTCCATTTTGGGTTTTTTTATTTTAATTGTTTTCCACTTTTAAGGTGAATTTTTATTTTCAAGCGATTTCGTTGATTTTTCATTCTAACCGCCACTTAAGGCTTGACAACAGACTGAGATCAGAAATGTCTACTACATACAGGGTGTCTGAAAAAATTGCGTATGTTTTTGACATGGTGAATAGAGTAGGTATGGTAGGATATTCGTTTTTTTGTGAAAGAACATTGTGTCCGCAAACGTCTCGTAAAAAAATTTCAAAAGTTAAGGAAAATCTCGATTTTCTGAAGATTCGAAAAGCCTCAAGCGATTTTGTTGAATCTTTTGGTGAATATATCCGGGGTTCTTGAGCATTTAATTGAGAAATTCGTTCGGATTAACCTTTTCCAGGACCGGACCTAGAGCGACTCATATTTCTTTTATCGAAGAAAAACGTGGTACGCCACCAAGTTTTCACAAAGTTGAAACCATGTTTTGATTTTCCATTTAATTTTGAGCAGAAAAGGTAACTTGTTTTTTTTTCACAAGTGCATCGTTTTCGGTATAAAAAATGTAAATGAATGTAATGCAGAAAAACTCACTTATTTCAAGCTCCAAGAAAATTGGAGAATCGAATTGTTTCATAATAACTGCACAAAGTGTTGCGCTTTGATGCTTGAAAAAGAACCAAACTTGAAAATTTTATTAAAATCGCTTTAGACGGGATTGAGGTTATGTTTAGGGATGGAACGGACGTCCGGTTGAGGTACCGAATCCGGCCAGTCCGGCCTTCCAACCGGAGGTCCGGCCCGGCCGGATTTTTGGTAACAGAAATGTACTATGATTTTACCGGAAATAAAACACAAGACCGTAGTTTATATTTTAATCTATATTCAGTCAAAACAATTTTCACATAGCTTACACTTTGCAATAGACTTATTTTCATCAGATATTACAAAAAATGTCCAAACTTTACCTCGGTTGAGCGACATAACTGCTGTGAACCGTTGATTTCGTGTGAAAAATCACTGTCACACGTTCGGAGATTCACAGACAGAAACAAGTCGTGGATAAAAACATTTCATAGGCTGTGTTGCCAGACTTGGGATAATGTTTGATATTATATTTGATAATATGAAATTTTGACAAACTCAGTACAGTCAAACTTCCTCGTCCTAGAATCTCCCAAGGGCATGAAATTCAATTCGGAAAAGTATTTTTTTTTTGTTAAAATATTTTTCATTCTTTTATTTTCTTTTGGCTCATTTGTAGAGAAACTAAAAAAAAACACTGAGAATCGGTAATTTCCCGAAATAGTACACTAAATTGGTGGTTTTCCGAAAAATGCTCCTTAATTCATTTTATTATAGATGTTATTCAACTTACCTACCTATAGAAAAAAATAAATTCGACTTATGGAGAAAAAATTATATGCTGAGGTGGTAATATGTGTAATATATAATATATGTATTTGTAAAGAATGTTTGATTTGGAGAACCAGGAGAACACATCGTGTAAGAGAAGTTTCACTGTACCAGTTAACAGTTTTTTGGAGTCGCCATCAATTTTTAAAAAAATTATAGAATTCATAGGTCCGGCCGGTAGTCCTGCCTAATGTGAGTCCGTTCCATCCCTAGTTATGTTTATTTAAAATTATTCAACTGCTCTTATGAACTTTCGAATTAAACATATTTCGAAAAAGTGGGGTAATTTCCTTGTGTAGTTTTACTTATTAAATATATACTGTGAAAATTTTGATGTTTGATGTCGTATTTTTGTGAAATTGGATTTGGAAATAAATTATGATTGCTAATAAGACGTATTCCTCTGCAATATGTCAGCTGATAATCTAGAAAGCGACATCTGATGAACTTCTTGAAAAATAAAAAAAATGAAATATATATTGTCGATAGGGCTTGAGAATAGAGGTGAATTACGTTTAGTCGGTAGCAAATAGGGTCTACTATCACCTCAAAGGAATACGTCCTATTACCAATCACCCTGTTTATCCTTTATTCAAAAATACAAAACAAAATCTGAATTCCCCACCGAAACGGGTTTTCAGTCCACCTTCTTTTTTAACAATTTTTTTTTTAGTTTTGATTGTCATTATCAACTTGTAGAAGATTGTTTTGATCTCTTCAGTACGTTTTTCACTTTTGAGCAAACATTTTTGTCACAGATACGCTTTTTTTGCCCTTTTCTTCAGTTCTTGACTTTTTTCCGTATTTATTCGACTGTTCTTACGTGTAGACGATTTTTTTAGATAATTTTTTTGCGAGCTACCCATGAGTTTAAGAAAAGTTGGCTGTTCTGATTCAACGTTCCACGCTCGTCTCATCAATTTTTTTGTCATTATACACTTTTTACTTCTAAAACATGTCTGAAAGGAGAAGGGGACTGGACAGAACATTCAAGTTTCGCTTAAACTTTGCTCTGTTCTTGACAAATAAAATGGAGGTACTCAATGCCCTACATGGTACGGCCGTCGCTCATCATTTCTTGAACATCTTGATCGTTGTCACTGATTGAAAAGTCTTCCATTCTATTTGAAAAATATGCCAAGAATACTAACAACAATCGACAAATAATGTCAGTTAAAAACAACATTTTGAGGTTATTCTAGGGCCAAATCCCATAACCTGTCGTGAAAGGGCGGGTTTCATCAGCCCAGGGATAACTCTCAGTTGACCCGCGATGAATAAACGCTTCTCAGAAATTGTTATTTCCAAGGACCAAGTCTCGATTGATAAACTGGCCCTGAGTGTCCAAGATCAGAACTTAGAACATTGAAAGACTAGAACCAGCATCCTTTCTATGGGCAGGTTGTTGGAGTTCAATATCTCTTGGTCAATAATTCGAAATGCTAAAATATCCCGGTATTCTTATTTCACCTTACACTGTCATATTTTCGCAGTAATATACAGATAATTTTTCTGATATGGATTGTGATGTGAACAAGGAAACGTTTTGATAATTTAATAAATTGTCAATTTGTGGCGTCAAAAATCGAGGGAACCAATCATAGGTCATCGAACGAATTACAATGGACAATCTGGACAATTTTTGAAAATGGGGAAAATAGCAAATTTATGGCGTAATAATGCCACAAACGTTTAAAAAACTACCCTGCGGTCCTAAAATAATGTTTTTGATATTAATTTTTGAAAATTGCACGTGGCTCCGCCCACAAGAAACGCGCGTTTCCGTCATGATACTCGTGACGTCACAGTAGAAGTAGCATATTTTGATACTTTATCCTACAAGTCGTTTGTCCTTATAAATGATATTTATATTGCTGCTATTATCAGATGTTTAGTTATTGAATGCCGTTACACCCAATATTACTTTTATTATCCTTTACTTCCCAATTTTAATTCCTTTTTGTTTCAACTCCAACAATGTCAAGATTTTGTACAATGAGATTCATCAATATGGATGAGTTAATTTTTTGCAAATTGTCAATTTATCCCTATTGACCTGTTTAAAGCCTTGTTCCATTGTCCAACAGTCAACCCCTGAACTTCACACGTCTTCATTCACAATAATCATACAATCAACAAGCGGAAAAAAGAATAAACCAACCGTTAAACCAAACCACAAAACAAACTTGAACAACGCTAAAGCTACAACCAATGCTTCTGATCTGTCAATCGACTAAATGATGTAGAGCGGTTTACAAGGCCGTAGGCATGAAAGGTCGACCGGTAGACTCAATCGCAAAGATGATGACGTCACGGTTGATAGGTCACTACCCTTTTTCGGGTACTTAGTGAAGTTTGCTTTTGGTTTTTGTCTCTTTTAGGCCCATTTTCACAATATCTGGTCACCAAAAAGTCTTGGTCAGTATCCATAGTTTCAATTGAAAAATCACTATGCAAACAATAGAAACCGCAGCAACTAACCAGGACTTTTTGGTGACCATATATTGTGAAATCAAGCCTTAGTAGTATATTTTTGGGTATTTTGAAAAAATGTTTCAAATATTGGGTAAAATACAATGTCATTCGGAAATGTCTGCAAATTGTCCATTACATCACAAAGCGTCTTCATAAATAACACAATTTTTTTAAATCAACTAGTGAGTGAAAATAAGACATGAACAACATAAACACCTGGTTAAAATGGGGCATAGCAACAAACTAACTGTGATTTGCTGATCGAAAACATCCTCAAGAATCTTCCAAGTTATAATATGCCCCATGAGTCAATACTATCTTGACTTTCTTTCTGAACTTTCCAAGGCAATTAATACGTCGAACTCGTGTTTGTACGTGTAGGTGAATGATCAAAAAGCTTTCTGCTCTCATAAAATGTAGACCTTGTAAGTTCGGAGCAGGGTCTATGGAGTCGAAAATCTCTCCTACTTTCGAGAGATAATCGTTTTTCCATCTCGAAGACATTTTTATTTAAATTTTGAACGTCATTCATTCAAACTTGCCTTCATTCTGGAACGTTTCTATCTTTGACTACTTTGACTTCCAAGCAAATTCATTGGGATCTTCTTGCACTATTTTATTCGTCTTCGAGAAACTTTTTTATTTTTAGGCGATTCATCTGTCTACATTTAGTTGAGTCCTTGATGTTAACTAATCTTTTACTTCAAATATGATCAAAATAAGAAAAACGGATCTGCCTGTCGCGTCCTAATTTTCATCTTACTAGAAACGTCAATTAACTATGAAAAATGTACAGCACGCGGGCTCAAAATACACACAGATTCATATTTATACACTTATAATTAACACAAATAAACAAGATAATTATATCGAATACATACAAACATGTTTTATACAAATTCCCCAGACTATTCTGCTATTTATCGACTGAATTACAGCATTTCCATGTTGTCTAAAAATAGACAAAATCTATCTCTATTTTTGTAATCACTGCTTGTGATTTAATTCTCTTTTTCGATGAAATTTGGGGCAAGAATGTGTGTGCACTATATGAAACTATTTTTCAAGATGGCAACCAGATTCAAAGTTTCCCTTCGAGCAAGTTAGGTTTCCCCCCGCTCCCACTGCCAATGACACCAAAGTGGAGTACACGGAGAATATGGAGGTGGAGGTGTTTTCTAGGTCAAACAACCAAGAAGGGTATGGATGGTGGAAAGCGAGGATTAAGGTGAGAAAAAAAAAACACTTTTCTAGTGATTGATTTTTTACATGCCTTGAGGTGTCTACAGTTCGTTATAAAAGTAATATTAAATTGTTGAAGGCATACAAGCCACACATAATAATTCTTATTTCAGGATTCAATCAAAACTTTATAGTCAAGTTTTTTCAATAAAAGCAGGATGTATAACTTGTTCAATTACATTTTGTCTCATAAGCTTCACTATTCTAATAAGCTTCACAAAATCAGTCGTAATAATATATCATATTTCAAAGCTGATCTTCCCAAACGCTTGATTGTGTTTGGATAAAACATACCTTTGAAGCTGCTTCATCAGCTTCAAATAGACTTTCAATGAGTATGAAAACTCTTAAGATATTTTTTGGCAATTTTGAAACTCGTTTTTTTAAAGAATCACTTGGAATTTCAGCTATAAATTCATTTTATCTAACGCATGATAACTATAGGTGTCATTATTGATGTCATTTTGGACAAGTTAAGTGTCAAATCACACACTAGTGTGTTATAATCCATAACTCACTAGTCACCATAGCCTGGTTTATACAACAAATTCATAAGCATAAGCATAACTTTAGTCATAAGCACAAAAGTTGAACGTATGGTTTCTCATGAACGCGTTTATACAACCTTTCACAAACGTAACGATAAGCATTAGGATACGAAAGTTGATAATGTTCATCTTTATGTCTAAAGTTAGGCAAAAATCGGAACAGCGCATGCGTCATTTTTGGCAATCTACGGTAGAAGTCAAATATAGTCCTGTCTCTTACTACATACAGTGAGGACGTAAATAGTCCCCCCCTCTCTAACTTTTGAACGCATTAATATTTTTGGCTCAAATTTGGAAGTGTGTTTCAGGGTAGGCTTTACTAAGTTTTGACCTCCAAAAAAAATTTTCATCTGTCAAACTGACAGCTGGGCACCATTTTGAAACAAAAAATTAAATGGAAAAGGGGGTCATGTGATACTTTATTTGAAAGGTCCTTCCATTCTCTTTTCACCCCCAAAGTTTGAAGTCCTTATTATTTTTCATAAGGAATGAATAATTAAATAATTTTGCATGATTTCGTTCTTAATATTAGGTTTTTTTAAAAATTTTTATTAAATACTGTTGTAGAAACAATCACTTATGTTATAGGTTAGTTTTTTCATTGTTAATAAAGTTCTTTTAAGAATTAGAGATAGTATTTTGACCCAAATAATTTATTTTCGATATGGCGCCATTTCCTTAAGAAAAATGCTAAGGACTTCAAACTTTGGGGGTGAAAAGAGAATGGAAGGACCTTTCAAATAAGGTATCACATGACCCCCTTTTCCATTTAATAATTTGTTTCAAAATGGTGCCCAGCTGTCAGTTTGACAGTTGAAATTTTTTTTTGGAGGTCAAAACTTAGTAAAGCCTACCCTGAACAACACCTCCAAATTTGAGCCAAAAATATTAATGCGTTCAAAAGTTAGAGGGGGGGGGACTATTTACGTCCTCACTGTATAAGTATCATCATGATTTTCTTTGGCGTCTGGCTTCTCGATAGTTGTTTAATGTTCTGTTTTGGTTTCTGAACTGTTTATTGTTTTGTGCATTTTTGTGAATATTTCAATATTTTCTGAAGTCAGTTTCAATTTGATGTTCTGATTGACAAGCAAATTTTTAACGTTTATGCTTATGAAGTTTTATAAACCACCTCAGAGTCACGCATATATTTACGACTGTGTTTATGACTAGGGTTTTGCTTATGCTTATGAATTTGTTGTATAAACCAGGCTTAAGTCACGAGTGAGTTATGGATTATAACTCACGTTCCCGTGGCAAACAAACAAACAAACAACCCATCACGTTTCCATGGCAACCTAACAAACATTAACTTATATTATTAATTATCTCATAAAAAAACGAGTTCCACCATTTGTTGGACAATAGTATATTATTCAATGAGCGGGAAATGTAGGCTATTACTCACGAGGATGAAGTTATCATTTTTCTATGATTATTCAATAATTGAAGCGAACTTTGAAATATTCAATTACATTTGGATGGCACTTTTTGAGAACTAGTTTACTTAAAGTGAGGTTAGGTTGTGAACACAATGTGACAATGACTATAAAACAAGTATGGACGGTCAAATGGGCTGTTTCAAAAGGATGTATTTAAAGGTTGACATTTTGTCGAATGTTCTGATTGGCTACAAAACAGTGGAGTAATGAGATTAGATCATTTTCATTAGTGAAAAACCATTAAGTAATAAAAAAAAGTCACTGGTATGAGTAACGAGTTACATTAACCAATAGAAAGTGGATGTAATAGATGTCTATTATTAAATAATCATAGAAAAAAACATTGTATGGCACTCGTGCGTTATGTTTCACAAGTCACTTGAGAATTTTTCAAATCTGGTACGCACTAGTACCATAAATAAATAACTATGAAAAAGTAAACTGGATTATGACGCTCAGTGAGTGGAGATGCAGGAAATATTTTTTTGGCAGCATTGAAAGTGATGTTTTGTTGGTTTTTGTGGGAGTATTGAACCTGTTTCAAAAATCTATGATATTTCCTGATATCGTGAACGGCTTTACTCCCACTCATGGTTGAAAAATCCCGTAAAAGACTAGAAAATTCCAAATTGTACGAATGATTGTCTTCCGAAATATGGAGATTTTTCTATCTATATTTGTACATTTTCAAATTTTATTCAGTTCGATCAATAATACATAATTAATCATACGATTTCGTAAATAACGTGTATAATAACAAAGAAAGTTGGCACAATATGGCAACATCAACGTCCTGGCTTCGTTCAAGTTAGTTTCTGGCCTTGACATCGGTTTGTTAAGTTGTGAAAACAATGACCACTTACTTTGTGAAAAAAATGACTCAAATCGCCTGTTTTCGGCGAGGCCCGGCAAACTGCAATCGCTCTCAAAATTTAATAAATAAATTTTGTTCATTTTATTCCAGTATATTGTCCTCATTCATCATTTAATTGGTTTTTTCAGATGATGAAGGGCGATTTCTACGTCCTTGAATACCTTGGCTGGGAAAACACCTACACCGAGATTGTGAGCAACGATAGACTGAGGCAAAAAAACGTAAACCCGCCCATCGATAGAGCCATGTTTTTCAAATTCGAACTCGACGTTCCCGAGGACGTGCGCGATTATTGCAAGAAAGACACCCACAAAGAATTCGCCAAAGCGATAGGCGCCGGTCGCATATTCTACAACGCGGACAAGGCCGTTTTGGTGGTGATTTCACGATGTGATACGAGCCGCAAGAGGGCGTCTTTGTTGCAAGATATGCACTTTCGAGGTTTGTCGCAGAAGGTTTTGTTGATGAAACGAACGGAAGAGGCCGCGCGGCAGCTGGAGAGCACCAAGTTGGCTACGATAGGAGGGTTTTCGGATGAGTTTCACGTGAAAGAGGATCTGATGGGATTGGCCATTGGGGCGCACGGGGTTAACATCCAGAACGCTAGGAAGGTGGAGGGGGTTACGAATATTGAATTGGAGGAGAATACGTGTACTTTCAAGATCTACGGCGAGACTGATGAGGCGGTGAAGAAGGCGAGGTCGATGCTGGAGTATAGTGAAGAATCCCTTCAAGTGCCGCGCACTCTGGTGGGAAAAGTTATCGGCAAAAACGGTAGAATCATTCAGGAAATTGTCGATAAAAGCGGCGTGGTACGTCTGGTAATCATGTGAAATAGTTTTGGCTAACTTTGTACGGTTTTTGCAGGTAAGAGTGAAAATTGAGGGTGACAACGAGCCCCAACCGACGCTTCCGCGGGAAGAAGGGCAGGTTCCTTTCGTCTTTGTCGGAACGGTCGAAAGTATATCCAATGCCAAGGTCCTGCTGCAGTACCACTTGGCGCATCTCAAAGTGAGTTTGCTCCCGCAAACTCCACAAACTAATCCATTATTGCAGGAAGTAGAACAGCTGCGTCAAGAAAAACTTGAAATCGACCAACAACTGCGCAGCATCCACCACGGTTCGAATTTGGGCTCCATGCAATCCTTGTCGCTGTCCAATCGCCGATCAGATCGCGGCTACAACTCGGACATGGACAGTCGAATGCCGCGAGGTGGCGCGCGAGGCGGCCGCGGAGGTGGCCGTGGTCGAGGACGAGGCAACGATCGATATGGGCAAGGTGCGCATTCTGACTATAACAGTAAGAGTCGGTACGAGTTTAATGGGAAAAGGGGCGGGTACCAGCCGAATGGGCGGATACCGCGGGGCGGCAGAGGCGGGCGGGTTGATTCGACGGAAGATCGAAAGTGATTGATGATTGGCGGACCCTTTGCGGGGTGGATTTGATGAAATGAATGGGAATTGAAGGGGGTGGGCTTGTGGGCTGGGATGGTTTGATGGTTGATGGAGCTGATTGTATATAAAAATGGTTTTTGATTGTTTTATTTTCATTTTTTGCACATGTTTTGTTTGTGTTTCTAGGTAAAATGATGGGTTTTATACCACTTTGTTGTTGAACATTGACGAATTGAGGTCTGGAGTGGTAAGACTTTGTGTTTTTCGTGTTGATATCTTAATTTTATCGTTTTTTTTTTAACGATATTTGTCTATTTTTTGAATTATTCGTGACACACATATTCAAGAAGGTACTTAACGTCAGCAGATTAATTTTTTTCCGTGTTTTTTTCTTATAATATCACGCGCTTTTGATGGTTATTTTTCGAAACGTTCATGATTTATGTCGATTTTTTAGTTTGTTGAACTCATTCATGAAAAAAAAAATGAAAAAATTCCTGCAAAACGATAAGAACCCATATTTTCTTCCCGAAAAATCGAGATTTTGGTGTTTATGATCGGACATTTTCACATTTTGTAACGATTTTTCAGCTTTATCCCATTTTGTTGATCAAATGCGTAAAAAAAATGAAAAATTCACTTAATATTGATAAAAATTCAAATGTTAGGCGATTTTCTTCCCAAAAATCGTTTATTATCGGATATTTTCACATTTGTTTAACGATTTGTCAACTTTGTTCCAGTTTGTTGAACATATTCATCAATCAAAATGTTGAACAATTCCCTTAAAGTGAATAAAAATCCATAATTTCGAAGATTATCCACCCAAAAATCAGGATTTTGCAGTTCAGAACTGGATATTTTCACATTTTTAAGGATTTGTCAGCTTTATTCCAGTCTGTTGAACAAATTCGTCAAGGAAATGTGGAAAAATTCGTTAAATGTCGGTAAAAATTCAAATTTTTGAACATTTTCTTCTCAAAAACCGAGATTTTTGTTATTATTGTCGGATATTTTCACATTTTTTGACGATTTGTCAACTTTATTCTAGTTTGTTGAACACATTCGTCATAGAAAATGTGGAAAAATTACCTAAAATCAATAAAAATCCAAATTTTAGAAAATTTTCTCCGAAAAATTAAGTTTTTTTCTGTGTATAGCCGCATATTTTCCCATTTTTTTAAGTTTTCTTAACTTTATTTCCGTTTGTTGAACACGATGTTCAAAAAAAGGTCGAAAAATATCTTTAAAGTCGATAAAAATCCAAAATTTCAGTAAATTTGCCTCCCAAAAAATCAAGATTTTGATGTTTAGTCCTTGATATTTTCACATTTTTCAACGATTTGTCAATTTATTCCAGTTTGTTGAACTCATTCGTTGGAAAAGATTTAGAAAAATTCCCAGAGAATCCAAATTTAAGAATATTTTCTTCCCATAAAAAATCGAGATTTTCCTGAATATGGCCGCATATTTTCACATTTTTTGACGAAGTGTCAATTTTAATCTAGTTAGTTGAACAAATTCGTCAAAAAAAAGGTTGAAAAATTTTCTTAAAGTCGTTAAAAATCCAAATTTTAGAAAATTCCCTTTCCGAAAATCAATATTTTGCTGTTTAAACAGCTTTTTTTCACATTCTTCAACGATGTCAATTTTGTTCCAATTTGTTAGTTTCTTTATACGTTAAAAAGGCTTAGCTAAACCTTTTTAGTACGATAAAAGAAACGAACTCATTCGTCAAAGAAAACGTGAAGACATTTAATGAAAATCCAAATTTTAGAAGATTTTCTTCCAAGAAATCGGGATATTGATGTTTATTACCCGATATTTTCTAACGGTTTGAAAACTACCTAAATCCTATATTTTTCAAGACGTGTCAATTTTGGAGCAAGGTTGGCAGAAAGTATAAAAAATGCATCATTTCCAAGCTTTTTCGGATTCTATTAAGTTCATTCATTCAACAAAAGTGTAGAAAAAAACCCAAAAGTTGTCCTAATTGTTAATCATTGAAATTGGGGACATTGGTGGTTGATTTTCGTTAAAAATCCACGAAATTATCCACATTTTATATGCTCTCAGCCCAAAACTAAAATACCACAACCATTACCAGCCAAACCCACAAAAACCATATTCCAAATGACTTTATAGACTGACCCGGCCGACGACTTTTAATTATCGTGTCTTTGATCAACTATTTCAAACTTGCGATTGATAAATCAATTTGGAAAATGTTCCGACATTTTCCATCGCAATCAATCTTGAAAAGCTACAAAAAACTGTAGTTTTTGCTTGATTCGTTGTAAAACGAGCAACGAAATGGAATTATGACTGCGCCTGGACGCAGTTGTACATACAATAATAGAGACTTGCAAGTTCAAGAATGGGACAGCCACATGCGCAATAGACAAGTCTGACGTCACAAAGTGGGCGATGCTTGTATTGAGTCCAAACAAACTCGTATACTATTGAGAAATCTGAAAAAGTCGATCAAAATGTGGTCTTTATAACCTCAAAATGTTAACTCACACCAAATATCAAGCTTATATCAAATATTCAAAAAGTCAACAAAAATGTTCTTATGGTATACGAGTTTGTTTAGACTCAATATAAGCTCCACCTACTTTTGTGGCTGTCTTTGCAATCGAGACAAGGCCACGCCTCCGCACGTGTCTGTCCCATTCTTAAACTTGTCAGACTTCAACGTTTTCATCTTTGATTTAATGCTTAATTGCTCTGGCTGGCTTGCGATTTGCAGAAAAGCTGTTTTTTTTTGTATATTTTTGGTTTCATAACACGCTTTATTTTTATCCATTTACTCGTTATACATTTTCCAGGTCCAAGATTTCCTGTATAAATCATTAAAACTCAAGCTATATTTTCAAACACCCTGTACAATATAATCTGATTATGTTGACAAATATACCGGGGATTTATAAACCACGTGGTGTGTATTCGGAGTGTTATTGGCCCTGTTTTAAAGCTGAAGATGGTCAAACACTGTAACAGGGAATGGTGATTTTGTAAATCTTTTTGTTACTGTATACAGGGGTTGAAAAGTTCATAGTTTACTTTTACTTAAAACTCATCTTGCATAAGTCCAAACTAGTAACCCCCGTATAAAATCATGCAAACATTGTTTTGCGAATAAAAATCCTTATACAGGGTGTTCGGAAATATCGTCACTTGCATAGATACAGGGTGTCAACACTTTTTTTAGGCGATTTTGTTGAAATTTGTCAATTTATTGATACAAGGTATAATCAAATTAGACTCGTTTAAAGCAACCTGTAAAATGGAATGTTGGAATTTATACAGGGTGAATGAAAAAACCCTAAATTGAACAAAATTACTTTGTTGAATGTCAATATGAAACATCTAAAGCCAACGCTATACAGGGTTTTCTGAAATACTTACTTGTCCCTGTATAAAACCATGTATTTAACTTTCCTGCGCATTTATACAGAGTGTTTCAAACCTGTTTTGCTGTAGAAGTTTAGAACGGTCTGTATAAATACAAGATGTCTCTAAATATGATACAAATAGCTTTTGTTTGATCTTACTTGCTGTATTAAGTGTAGCATATAAATATACTATTTTAGTATTTTCAAGCTATATGGACAAAATTCAACAAATTGAATAGGTCCATATAAACAGTACTATTGACTTGAGGCTTGTTGTACAAGGCGGCAGATTAATCTGCCCCTTATATCTATACGTGAATATATTTAGAATCCCACGAGGCTTAAGTATCTGAAACAACATCAAAAATAAACTGGAAGGGTACGTACAGGCCATGTCCCAAAAAATGTAAATCGAAAAAGCCGCACGGCTTTTTCGATATTGATGATGTCCAAAGTAAAAGGCCAACAATTCGCTTAAGAATTTGGCTTAAAAGACTGGCTCTCAAATTGTGTCGTATCTTAAATTGTGACTTTTTTTTAGAAATATAAATTGATTAAAACAACTTTGGTTTTATTGGACTCGAGTACCCTTCCAGTTGGTTTGGTGTTGTTGCAATGTGTGGTTGAACTTGGAAGGGTTGCTCTTGGTTTGCCCTGTTTCAGCTTTTGTGGCTTTTGCACTAACAGATGAGATGAAAACCTGTTTATTTTTGAATTTATAATTGATTTGTCAGGCAATGAATCATTCAAATTTTTCCAAAATTCTTTTGATCGCAGTATAATGTGCATATTATCAAAAATCATTAAGAAAACACGATCAAAATTAAAAAAAATAATTTCATAAACAACAATCTTTCTTGATTGGTTTAGAATCCTGATTTTTCCATTAGTGGATTTTTGAGACATGTTTCCATGGAAATAAACAAATGAACTCTTTTCAAAAATGGTCCCACTCATTCATAAAAAATTTGTGAATGGAAAACCACAAGGTATAGAACTGTGAATTTTTCAGACAATTTTCTATTAAAATAAACGAAAATAAAATGGAAATTAGCCGATAACTAGTTATCCGACAACTAAAACTGTAAAGTTCCAGTCCTGAAAGATTAACTAGGATATAAAGGGAGGCTCAAATAATTGAATATAGCGCTTTTTCATAAAAAAACCCCATTTAAAATAATAATTGTAAAACTATGGTTGACTACTAAATTATTTTTTAATCAGTTCTTCTCGTACGTAATGGTATACACAGTGACTAAAATTATTTTTTTGTAAAAAGTCTTGAGTAATGAATTACTTAATTAAAGTCATATGGATATGGAAAATCGTGTCTGTTAAAAATAATTCAGTAGTCTTACACAACAACCATAGTCGTAAAATCACCATTTCAAATAGGGTTGTTTTATGAAAAATTGCTACATTTAGATTTTTGAGCCCCCCTGTATATCCTGGAAAAATTTTTAGGACTGGAACTTTATTTTCTCGCGAACCAGAACTTTTTTTGAACAGAATGTTTCTTCCTTTGAATCAATAATAAACATTTTTTCCATTTGGTAAGTAGTTACTGGGACAGGCTGTATAAACATAGTCCCAGCTTTCTTCGTTTTTAGGAAAAATCGATTTTTATTAATAATTACTCAAAAACTTTTCAGCTGACTTTTGACAACATTTGGCACGATCGTTTGTCTTCATAAGGGTCATTTTTTGTGTGATCAAAATAAAATCATTGATTTCAGTGGCGTCCCAGAGGGTCATCTAATTGATATGTATAGGTAAAAGTATGGTACGCCACTGCTTTCTTGAAAATTTGATAATTTTTTCAGGTCAAGCAATTAAAAATGTAGTTTTTTTGTCTATTCAGCTTTTTCTGTATCTAGCTTCGTTTCCAAGATAAAAATTAAAAACCGTTTTCCCGCTTGAATAATGTCCACAGGCAACTTCCAGGGAAACAGTTTTTAATTTTCATCTTGGAAAATTATAAAATCTACAAAAAAACAGTGACGTACCATAGTTTTATCTATAAACATCAATTGGCTGACCCCTCCCCGCCACTGGAATGAATGATTTTGTTTTAGTTACACAAAAGAAAGACCCATATGTCGACAAATAAGCGTACCAATTTTTTCAAAATTAGCTAAAAGGTTTATGAGTAATTAATAAAAAACCGTTTTTTGTTTTAACTTTGACAACCAGTATTTCGAAAATGAAGCAAGTTAGGACTTATGTTTATATGATCATTTTTTTTTGGCTGGTCAATAGCCTTCTAAATCTTCGTACTCAATTTTGAAACATCCTGTATAACTGAACAGTATCTAGCCAATAACTAGTTATCCAACAACTATTGTTAGTGAATCGGGTTCAAACCAGATGGCAATACGAGCACTCTCTGAAGATATCGTCTTGCATGTTCAATAATCCATAAAATTCATAACAGAACAGTTCCGAGTGTCACTCTGATATTTGGTTTGGATTATATCAGGTTCATGACAGAATGACAGGAAATAATACGTTATATCCACCGAACACATGACTGACAATTTATTCACAGATTTCTTTCGATAACCTATGGATCCGATAAGGTGGCATAATATCGTTGAGAAACTAAAATGGTTGTTTATCCGATCAATAGACTCGAGATATCTTGTTAGGAAACTGGGGATTGGTGAAATATCCTAAAAAACAACGATTAACCGTGTGAAAACAAAGTTTCCTTTCTATTCGTTGACGCTTTGACGTTTTCAGTACAGCAGTGCAACGTTGTCGAACTGTAATATTCGGGGGTGATTCTAGTTGAATTATCTTTGAAACTATTTTTCTGATGTTAAATGAAAAATACTCCAATGGTTCTCACTTCCTATTTTACAATGTTTAAAGAAAAGAATACAGTTTGAATTTTTACAATAAATTTGAACATTGCTAAGTAAAAACAATATTTGTGAATAAATTTAAAAATTATTGCAATGAAACATAAAAAAAATAATTTGAAATGTGGAGAAACACTTGAAACGATTAAGAGAGATACAAATCCGCATGAACAAATCAAGTACAAGAAAAATGTTCTTTGATAAATAAAAACTATGATAAATTCTTCAAAATTGAGTTTGTAGCACATAATGATGAATTGTCATTCAAAAAGTTAAAGATTATCGAAATTTTATCTTTCATAAATTCACAAAAAAGGTCACGAATTCAAAATTAAAACAAATTGAAACACCATAAAATTAAATATCCACTAGTTTTGTCGATCCGATCGTTATCTTTTTTTTCCCAATCCGTTTAGGCGTTCGGCTAGCGATCGGTATCTGTGAATATTTCGGGTATTTTCGCCAAGCATCAATGCCATGAGGATGACGAACACTTCGGCCAGCAGCCCATCCTAGTGCAGTGTATTTATAATGATTAACGGCCGGTTTATCTATTGAGAGTTATCCTTGGGCTGATATTAACCTAAGAATAACCTCAAAATGTTCCACATTTTTGTCAATTTGGCAGGGGTAAAGTTGATCCAAGGTGAGCTAACCCGGAGACATAGCTTGCTTTTGATAAACCGGCGTTTATTCACATTTTTACTCAAAAAGATTTTTAAAAATTTGTTAAAGCCCTAATCTAAAGCCGATTTTGAAAATTAAATAATCTTTCCATAGTTGAATGTTTACGTGATCACCCTGTTTAGAAAATCCACGTGGAGTCTCAAAAATTTGTCGAAGCTCTAATTTAAGGCCTATTTTGAAAATTGAATTATATGGCATAGTTAAATGTTAACTTGATCACCCTGTACATAAAAATCCACGTGGCGCCTAACATATTTTTAAGCACAAAACTGAAAACAAAATCACTCAAGCGTGACGCAGTAATCACAATTCTATTCCTCTAGGATCTCGCCATCACACTCCAGACACCACCGACGAACTAATGGACCATCGTAGAAACTACCGATATGAGCGCTATGATAGTTCCAGACGCGGCAGGGGCGGCCGAGGCGACGCCAGAAGGGGCGTCGACGACAGACGCCGAAACCACGACGACGAGGAAACAGTACTGGATAGTCAAGATGTATCAAGTGCTGATAGAGGTAAAAAAATTCATTGATTTATAATGCAAATTGTATCTGATCAAATGAGGGTAAAGGGGCCATTTTGATTGTATTTAATAAACCACAGAGTCGGTATCTAGTCAAGAGGTGGAATCCGGTGGCACAAGGGGGCGGCGTAGACGAAGAGTGCAACGGGAAGAATCTCGACAGAGATACCAACAGGAACCGGAAGCAGGTATGGCGAGGATACTAACAGACTGCAGTGGAAGTGACTAATCCGTTGATAGATGTCGCATAATGTCTTGAAAGTCGTTATAGCTGTTTTATTGTTTCAGTAAACCACACTGACGTCGCTGATCAACCTCCCAAAAACGGACTGCCCAAACAGAACGGCGCCCCTCAAAACGGTGGCGGCAATGGTAAAGCACGATCGACCCGACCGCCGCCTACCGGTCGTCGCAACGACAAAGCCAAGGAGCCGCTAGTAAACGGAACGGCCGCCTAGAGGCGTTCTAGTGTGCTCAAATTTGAACTTGTTTAGTTTTTTCGCGTGTTTATGCATATACAACAGGGTGGTCGACTGCCCGTTTTTAGACGAAACGAAGGACTATTGGTTCCGTGAACCCCCCCTATCTTTACATCGTATGGTGGCGGAGGCAAGAACGTAAATATATGTATATGTCCGTATTGATCGCAACATCGGTTCTTGTTTCTCGTCCGAATCAAGACTGCTCAGTGCTCTAGTGAAACGAAAATGGACGCGACTACTTTTCTAATTTCATATGATACAGTCAGCACACTCGAATTGTAACTTTTAGTTTTTAAATACTTAATGTATTTTTTGTTTATTTATATGTACTTTTAAGGTCTGTTCTCCAGTTGTAGCGTTAACACTCGATATTACATTTTTTTCATTTTAATCATTATTTCTATGTGTACCAGTGTGTAAATACGTGATTCACATCATCTGGTCAGGTGCTCTTACAAATTTGTTGGATTTTTGTTTTTCTCTCGCTGTGTTTTGAGTAACACAATTTTGCATTGAATAAAACTATAGGCAATCGCTGCTGTTTTTTTTTGTGTCAGCGCAGTTTTGGCTAAATTTCAACAAGTCAAAAGTGCAGTGTACGCATGCGCAGATCGATACGGATATGAATACGGTTGGATTCTCGACTTGGCTTTACGTGTCTAATTACTGGTCATCCGTAGACCAGTATAGCTGCCGCTCGTCTTGCGATGGCGATCTGTTCGTTTCAAACTCCATTTTCAACTAGATACGACGGGGTATGAGTATTCTACAGTTAACATTTTCCAAAATTCTGTCAAGGAGCCGCACAGTGTGAAAAATATCAATTCTTAGTGGAAAAAAATAATATATTTGGAGAAATGGCTTTTGTCTCATTTTTTTCACATACTGATTTTGTTATGGAATTAATGATTTGTTGAAATCACAATAGTTCATTCTTTGTTTTAGAAACAATTTATTTTCAAAATTTCTTTTCCCAATGAATCATGTTCATGTGAAAAAAGTATGTTGCTATCTAGCCAATGACTATACAGGGAGTACCAGAAGTAATCGGACATACTGCAACAGTAGATTTCTCACACAAAAATTATGCTATCGACCTCAACCTGTCTATTCCGAAAGTATTAACAGATACAGGGTGTCAGTGTTGAATTTTAATATTTGACTCTTTCTAATAACTTTTAAAATAATCAAGTTATATCAATAAAATTTGATACATAGGGATTGTTTGACATGCAAAATTTAAATCTGAGCACGGAATTGCTCTTACTTGTAGGGGCGCCACTTACACACCTTTTCACTCATTCAAATAGTCAGAACTTTTTTGTACGCACTCGTACATTTTTCAAAATTGAAAAAATGTTCTTCCCTTATTTACATGAAAAAGGTATACTTTATAGAAGTGGCTAGGAGTAACCTTTTTCACGTTATTTGAACTTGAAGTAATCCATGCAGGAGGCTTTGAAAACGCCGTTATCATGGTAATTTTGACATTAGCTTGAACGCACAATTTTTCTTGATTTAAATTTTTTTTATCTAATTTTACATTTTTTTCACAAAAAAAATGTTTTTTGTTTTATTTTTTTTATAAGAAACATTGAACATCGTGACACTTGTCAAAATTATCGTGACAACTGCGTTTTCGATGCCCCCTATATTAATTTTCAAAATTTTCCATTCGAAACAACATTGCATAGATTACTTCAAGTGCAAATATCTTGAAAAAGGTTACTACTATCGACTTTTACAAATTATACCTTTTTCACTTAGAAATTACGGAAAAATATTATTTCTAATTCAAAAAAAATGTTCGAGTGCGTTTAAAAATGTTATAACTATTTGAATAAGTGGAAAGATCTGTAAGTGCCGCCTCCTACATGTAAGACCCATACCAAGGCCAGATATGAATTTTGCATGTCAAACAACCCCCATATACGAGATTTCATCAAAATAACTTTATTATTTCAAAAGTTATTTGGAAAAATCAAAATTTAACTTTGGCACCCTGTAACACTCTTGATAACATTTTTCGTAATAGATACGTTGAGGTCGATAGCAATATTTTTGTGTGAGGAGTCTACTGTTACCCTATGTCCCATTACTTCTGGTCCACCCTGTATATTCCCAACGTCCTGTTGCAGTTTTTATTTTCCTCAGCTACTTTGCTGTTGAAATTTCTAACAATGTTTCTAAATTTGAGATATTCTGCGTCACCCTCCCATACCAATACACATAACAATATTAATATGTAGCTACACAAACAGTGCGGCTCTAAAAGGTCCCCCCCCTTTTTTTTTTAATGTGTGCACCAAAAATTTTGAAACTTGGCATACTTTAATTGCTGTCGAAATACTACTTTTTGATGTTACTGACGTACTTTTAGTATTTAAGATGGCGGCTGGGCGCCATTCTGAAACATTTTTTTAAATGGAAAGGGGGGTCGTGTGACACCCCATTTTGAAGATCCTGATGAGTACTTTATAACCCTTGAATATTGAGTCGATATCTTTAAGTACTACAAAATGGCGGTACATTTAATTACTACATTGATATATACACTTTAAAAAAAAAATCGTCAAATTCAATTCAAAAGATGCTGGAAATATTCTTGACATAAATTTTGGGTTAGGAATAAATGACAAAAATGTCAAAAAAGCATCTTTTGAATTGAGATTGACGATTTTTTTCAAAAAGTGTATGTATCAATGTAGTAATTAAATGTACCGCCATTTTGTGGTACTTTAAGATATCGACTCAATATTCTGGGGCTATAAAATACTCATCAGGATCTTGAAAATGAGGTGTGACACGACCCCCCTTTCCATTTAAAAAAATGTTTCAAAATGGCGCCCAGCCACCATCTTGAAGACTAAAAGTACGTAACATCAAAAAGTAGTATTTTGACAGCAATTAAAGTATGCCAAGTTTCAAAATTTTTGGTGCACACAAAAAAAAAAGGGGGGGGACCTTTTAGAGCCGCACTGTATATTCAATTTGAGTTTTTTTAAACAAAAAATGTACATACAAGATATAGTCACTGTAATAAAATGGAAAAGCCTGATTTTGATTCCGGAATCTATTTCATTGTACCAAATTCGAAAATTTTTCATTTTAATGTGGGCATGTTAACTAAAATTATATTTCATAATAATGACTGGCAGTCAATTTTTTTCTTTTTTTTTAACCAAATAATGCCGGATTATTTGACAAAAAAAGAATCAAATTGATTCTGGAGATTCCGAACTTCGTGAAGTTTGTCATGTCAATGAAAATGTCAATATTTTTGATTAAAAAAAAGAATCATAGGTGACCGTTAAAAAGCAAAGTGAATAGAACCGATTGATTAAAAAAATACACTAACACTTAGTAAAGCCGTCATAAGAAAAGATAAACGAAATATATTTGAAGGCTGTATACAAGGTGTTAATAAATAAGTGCGACAAACTTTAGAAGGTAATTGTGCATAAAAAAATAATGACAGTCTGCCATAATACAGTGTGGACACTTGAAAGTGTACAACATAATATGAGATTTTTTTTTATTAACTGCACAACCAAAATAAAAATATTGCCGAAAGTTGATGCATGTTCGATAATCATATTGAGTGCACTTAGGATGGTTGCAAGTCAAACAGCATGCAGGGTAGGCAATAAAAAATGAAAATTGTACAAGAGTAAAGTACCCTTATTTCAGAAAATTGGGAAAAATGTTATGAAGAAAAGGTGTTTAGAATTAAAGGTTATGCCTACATACCAAATCATGGCCTCCTGGGAAAAAAAATATAATTTTTCAAACATCTAATTATTTCCCAAAAAAAATGTACTCTTTAGTTAAAAACAAATGACTGAAACATTTGTGAAGGTGAAAATTTGAGTTGATGTTTACGTCCTGAAAGGGAGCTTTGTCATTTTTCCAAAAAAATCCCCAAATTTCTACTCTTTATCCACTTTTTGGCAATTTCAACCCAGAAGAACTAAGTTTCCAATTATAACTATCGAAACACTATTTTTTTAAGTAGATCAATTCTGCTACACTTTGAGAACTGAAGGGTCTCTGTGGACCTTCTAGTTTACAAGATACAGATTTTCAAATTAAGTGTTTTTTTTTTATACTTCGAACAACATTATATTATTATGGTGCCTACCTGGAAGATGTCTCAAGGCTAGTTACCATAGACTTTTTTTGTTCTTTGGGAATTTAGCTTATTCCTAAAGAGAAAAAAAATCATGCATAATTATTTTATTCCCGATAAAAAAAGTAAATTGAATACATGTTTCATATCAACTGAAAATAGATTTTGCCCTTTTTGAAGGACCCGCTTGGTCTCCCCATTCAAAACATATCTGCATTGTAGCAGGGCACAACTTAACCCTTAGATGTTTAAAAGAAAGAGTAAAAATGGCCGCAAACTCTTTCTAGGTAGATACAATGTTGTTGGAGTGTCATAATATGATTCATATTGAAAATATAACGCTAAATTGTGGAAAGCTGTATCTCAAAAAAATTATTAAGTGTTTGTTTGCTCGAACGAAATGTGTTCCGAGTTTATGAGCAGTTTGAACTTTGTTTCGACGTGTCTGTGGGAGGGGGCTATTATACCCCATCACATCTATTTGGTGTTTTATAGGTAAAACAATGATTCGAAAGTATGTAGTGTGTGGCCAGAAAGCAAAACCAGGCGGACATTTTCTCATTTCACCGATAAGTGAACAAAAACGAAGCCGGCCTCTTTTATCATTGCGTTCGGGTGTCGTGTTATTGTGAATCTATGGATAGATCCGTCCGTCGTCCATCAACCAATCACAGCACAGAAAAAACCTAGACCAGTGTTGCTCAAAACTTGAGAACATAATGTGTAAATGAAAATCAAATTCTTACAAATAACGTTTAATTACGAAAGTATATGACTATAATCTCCTTATTTCTTATCTTTTTGCTTTCCCGGACTTTTAGACCAACTACGATCTCCTTGCTTGGGCGAAGACCACGATTTGCTTCTACTTCTCTGTTTCTTTTTTTGTTCAAGCAACTGCTTCGGCGTCATGAATTTCGACGAATCCACCGATTTTTCCCTGGATTTACTTCTTGACCGACTCCTACTTCTAGAACGGCGATGAGATCGTTTTCTACGGCTTCTGCTTCTACTTCTACTTCTACTTCTCGAAACCGATCTGCTTCTTGTTCTTGATCTTCTGTTTCTAGAACGAGATCTAACACCTCCTTGATGAGTGTGTTTGTATCATTCTTACACTCACCTTCTTCTATTATAATTATT
The DNA here is from genome assembly GCA_958502075.1 of Orchestes rusci. NCBI lineage: Eukaryota > Metazoa > Arthropoda > Insecta > Coleoptera > Curculionidae > Orchestes > Orchestes rusci. Next base: position 8,837,082 of record OY293308.1, on the reverse strand, counting down.
AGAGTGATCTTCGTAGCCTCGTGAAGGATATGAATTGACCGCATTGCCTCTTCCACGATAGCCTCTACCTCTGCCCCACCCTAAATTAATATTCGAAATAGTTCTGAAATTAACTTTCAACTACATATTCAGACGCGGTTCAAGTTAATTTCTCGAAAACCCCTCTGTTACCTCTAGGTCCACCCCTCCTCCCTCGTCCTCGATACATCCCATAAATATCAATTTCGGGGATCAGTGGCGCACCATAGGGAAACATCGGCTGATAGGGGAACCCATACATGGGCCCCCCAAACATAAGCTGCTCCGCAGGATGTCTTTGCAGCGGCGATGTCACCCTCCTGGATTCTTTGGAAAGCAAACACAATTAAAAAATTCTTGTTTATAGAAACAACTACTGACTATGTTCATCTTCAATGGACAAATCCGAGTCGGAATTATATTCATTGGCCAGGACCGTTTTGAGCATTACCCGACCTTTGACTGCATTGTGGAGGGCTTCTTTTTGGCTGAGATAGTCCAGTTCGCGCATGTTTTTCAGTCTTTTTAGCTGCAATTTTTTGATAAGACACCTGTAAATTAACCAATTAATTACCAACTTACGGCGTTGTCTGTGGTGGTTGCAGCTGGATAGGTTTCGGTTTTATCCTGCAAAAGTCAAGTGCTAATGGGAACTTGCATGAGAAATAGAGACTTTTTCATTTCGTTCAAATATGATTTTTCCAAAAGTTATTCATGTCTTTAGTTCCGTCAATTTTCGACTAACAATTACAAGAAAAAAAAACACGTGTCTCATTATTTTTCACGGACTTTCAAATCCAACAAAAAAAAATTATTAGCTCAGTTGAATGCTCACATTGATTCGCCTAAACAGCTCCTCAACTAGTCTAATGGCCTCAAGTTTTCTCTGCACTTTAACGAGCTTTTTCTCCTCCTTGGCGATTTTCTCGTTGATTTCGTCCGATCCGTTTATTTCCAGTTTTTTCAGCATTTTGGCCTTGCGTTTTTCTTCGCGCATTCTTCTGCGTATCTCTTTTTGTGCCTTCAATTGATCTTCTTGGTTCCTGCAAATAGTCACTTACCTCTCAAACAAATGATGGTGTACCACCAAAAACGCCAAACCTTTTAACCTCCTCCTTTTGCTGTTTAGCCTCCAACTCCTTCTTGTCATGCTCCTCTTTTTCCCGTGCTTTCTTCACCAAGCGGTCCCGCAATATCTCTCTTCTTCTGATGGACGCATCACTGGAACCATGAATGCATTTTTTTAGTTTTGAAGAAGAGTTTCGTCGCTATAGAACAATTGAAGTCAAAAAAACTGCTGGATGATATACTTTTTTAAAAATAAAATATTCAAAAAAAATCATGTGCGGCATCGTAAACGTGGCAGAAGTGAAACTTCTTCCAGACTAGAGAATGAGAGAAAATTGAGTTGAGAGCGGGAAGGAGAGAGAGGGAGAGAGAGAGAAAGAGACGGAGGGAGAGAGAAAGAGATAATTTCAAAAGATATTATAACAGTACAAAATTGTTATAACAAATTAAGTAATATTCGGTTTATTCATTATGTACACCACAGCATAGGTGCTTATGTATGCTGTGGTAATTCTGTAACAATCTGGGCATTTGAAGTGGGTAACAATTGAGTTCCAAAAAATTCACCTTGGCAACATTGCATAACAAAAATCAGATAATTCAACAAATCCACGATTTTGTTAACTAATAATTGATTACTTTTTAGCTTTTTTTTATTGAAATTATTGTATTGTCATCGGTTCTCGACAAGTGTGCACAGTTTCGAATCAATCTGGGCATTTGAATTGGGTAAAAATCGAGTTCCAAGATTCCGTTCTCTTTCTCATTCTCACTACGTTATATCTTTTTTCTCTCTCGTGCAACGAAATCTCGAAGTTACATTTTTTAATATCCACTCTCCATTCTCGTTCAAATATCAGAACGTTACCAAAGAAGTTTCACTTCAAAAACTATGACAATAATACTTTTATAACCACAGGTTGAGTCTGAAAAACGTGCTCATTTTGACATGGTGAATAGAGTATAGTACACTTTTTGTGAATGAACATGTGTCCGCAAACGTCTCGTTGAAAAAATACAGAGTGTTGAAAGTTGAGGAAAATTTCGATTTATTGTCCGTAGATCCGAAACGCCGCAAGCGGTTCTTAATCATCTTCTTAAGAAATTCGTTTGAGTTTAACTTTTCCAGGACCGGACCTAGAGCGATTATATTTCTTTTAACGAAGAAAAAAGTGCTACGCCATTGAGATTTCACAAAGTAAAAACGATGTTTTGATTTTCCGTTCAATTTTGAGCAAAAAAGGTAACGTGAGTTTTACTTCTTCGATGCGTCGTTTTCGAGATAAAAAATTAAAATCAATGTAAAGCAGAAAAACTCACTTATTTCAAGCTCTCAAGAAAAATGGAAAATCAAATGATTTCATAACAATAACAACTGCTCAAAGCTTTGCGCTTTGTTGCAAACAACAAAACTTTGGAAGTTTTGTCAAAATCGCTTAGGACGTTTCGAATTTGCAGACAAAAAAAAAGGAAATTATTATTCTTACTATTATTATTTTCTTAACGAATCGTTTTCGGACACATGTTCATTCACAAAAAGTGATTATCCTACCATATTCTATTCACCATGTCAAAATGCGCACTTTTTTCAGACTCACCCTATACAGGGTGCCATAGAAAAAAGTACATTGCATAGTGCCACACAATAGAGGACACTAAAATAAGAAAAAAAAGTTCCTATGCACATGGGTCCGCAAGGCCTTCGGTTAAAAGAACCGATTCAGAGAGATGGAACCTACAGTGACAATATACAAGACAGTGACGACAATAGAGCTCAGGTTAGCTGCAAGATGCAACATGGCGGCTGTACCCAGAATTATGGATATTTCCGGTCCCGGTGGCTCAGTGGTTTGATGTTCACTTAGGCCACAGAATAGGCGACCGGTTTCTCAAGTCCAGTTCAACGAAGGTTCAACGTTGAACTTCGTTCAAAGATGCACAGTCCAATGTACTTGAACTGGGTTCAACGTTGAACCATCATTGAGAAACCGGACCTTAGCGTGCAGAAGGTCCTGGGTTCAAATCCCAGTTCGGGCATGCTACTTTCTATAAAGTCTCTGTACTTTTTTTAATTCTTTTCACTTTTTTTTTTATTGTAAGGCATTGGAGTCGATTTTTTGATCGAGAAGTTATAAAATCTAATTCAAAAACACTCACAAAACACGAACGACGCACTTTTGAGAAATGTAAACAATGAATGCTAGCTGCAACATGGCGGATCCGTCGCTAGCCAATAGAGAATAAGACCTTCGTTGTCGTCACTGTCTTGTATATAGTCACTGTAATGGAACCCTGTATGTAGCGCCCTCTATCAGTAATCAGTAAGTAATCACAAAACTACTATCATGTTTAAATTTAGCATGATTAAAAACCCCTGTATACCACATTTTAACCATTTCTTGCGTCTCTGGCTAAAGATATCCAAAAAAAAACAAACAAAAATAAAATTCAACAGTCCGTATCTTGGAAAATGGGCAAAAAAAATCATGTTCTTTAATTTGACGAGGAGTTTATTTAAAATAGTGTTTTCCATACAAAAACGTGGTCCGTCCAGCATTTTTTCTCCTGAGGAAATTTAAACGGAGTATAATTTTCCAAATTCATCATTAAATAGTACCAAATACGTGAACACTGATGGATTACTGGCTAATATTTTACCTTAAATGTTTGGTTTTATCGAAGTCAACTCGAATCTCCACTTCATTCATGTCCTCATCATCTTTATGGACTAGTTTCTTGTCCCGCAAAAAGTCCATTGCTTTGGAGAAGCCGATATAGTCTTTGAACTGGACGTAACCCTCAAACCAGTCCGTCTTGTCAAAAGTGGAGAATTTCAGGCCTGAGATGTGGTCTTTCATTTTTTTCCGATGAGGGTCACAAGTGGGTATGTCCACATAACGGATGCTGCCGAATTTTTCGAATATTCTGTAGAAAATCTTCTCTGAAGGTGTAGCATCCTCATCATTTCTCGAATGATACGAAATAAACCACTTTGTCGGCAAATTCGAGACATGAATCGTATCCGGTCTCTCACCAGGTTTCATTTCGTCCATATTTTTAGCCTCGGAAAAAAACGCATCCCACATCCTGCGATTCGGAAACTCCGACTTGGCTTCAGCCGCCTTCAATCGCATCAAATCAGCGAAATCCTTCAGTTTGATCATCTTGTTATTTAGCTTTGCCACAATTTTTTCCAGCTTCGACCGTTTTTCAACTTCACCTTCAAATCGTACCAAATCCACCGTTGTTTTTGTTACTTTGATCACGCAGAATTCTTCGGGTTTGATTAGTTCTTTGAGTTTATCCATTATCTCCCAGTGGGAGATGCTTTTTCCTAGTTTTTTTACATGTGGTAATTGCAGCGAAATGGTTAGTTTCGCTATGGGGCGAACATACAGGTTTTGAGGAAGATAGAGTGGCTCTAGCTCCGATGAAGTGGGACATCTCTGAAAAACATTCATAATTTAGAGTTTCGGCCCGCTTTAAAGCGGGGGAAAGTCTAGTTTATCAATGTTTCACAGGGAAAATGGGAAAACTCCAGACTTTCTGTTGTTTTTTTCTAACATTAACATTGATTAAACAAAAATTAAATGAGGTTAGGAGAGGAGGAAGCACTTTGACACTTCTGCCAGCAGTGACATATCGACCACAGTGGCGGCACACAAACCCCTGCTTTTGCTGATAATTTCCGAAAATACTTTTGTCCAAAACTTTTTTTCCTAAAATCAATGATAAAGAATCTACAGGGTGATATCCTTAATATGGCATGTGCATGCATGAGAAAAACCTAGGATGAAAGTTTTGCAGAATTATATTTCCAAAGCAACTTTTTTTTTTTTATTTATCTTATTCTTGCTTATTTGATTATGAAAAAATATACAGGGTGATTTGTTACTATATGAAACAAAACGGAAAGGTTGCATCAGTTACTAATTACTTATTCGAGTCTTCAGACGGGTTTTTCTACGACTGTCAATAATAATTGATGTTCATTTTAAAACGTTCTTACGGCGCAACATACAAATTCGAGAAATTCATCAAAACACGCCACGCAATTATTGAGAGGAAAGGTTTTTAACGGGAGATTGGATGACGCGCCGCTATGGTTCAACCCTCCAACCTCCAAAGCTCCAAGACCACCCCAAACGTACATTTTCAAATAAAGGAGAATGTGGCAGGTGTTGTAAGTTTTAAAATGAACACCCTGTATGTTTGATAAATATTTGAAAATGTAGTCCATTGTTCTACTTCTTTTCCTTTTATTTCGCAGAAGGAATCTCCCTCTGTAGTTTTTGTATTATTGATTTAAGAAAAAAAAGTTCCAAACAATAGTTTTGAGGAATGTAATTCATAACAACTTTGGTTCTATGATATTTCATCGTAAAGTCTATAATAGGAACGAAGAAAACAATTGGCGTCCTTCTTTTAAAGAAGATGCATGGCGAGGTAAGCTCGTTAAAAGCTTCTGGGAACCTCCTCCACAAGCTGAAAAAGAAAAATTGCTAATTTTCCGAAATTCTCAGATGACCCTTTTCTAAGCACGGATTCAATCGTCCCTGTTTTCACAAATAAATGGCGTATTATATGAAATTTTCATACGCGCCTGATCGGAGCCGCTTTCCAGCTGCCCATTTTGTGCACGCAATCGAGCATTTCGATGGTCTTGTACACAAATGTTGTGAGTGACAAAAAGTTAATTAGTTTTGAGTTATATGAAGATAAATGTTTAAAAGTTCGCCATGATTCAAACGCTTTTTTTTAAAGATCAGATATGCTTTAATAAATTAATAATAATAATATTCGTTTATTTAGCATCAAGCTATATACAAAAAACTGTGTAGAAATAGTTTGTTGTACAAAAATATAATATATTTATAAAATAAATTGAATAGACCATATAGTTATTAAAACATTATACATATAAAAAAAGGGACTTATCACTGAAAATCACGATAACATGGAGGCAGGTATAAAAGGGCGAATTACAAATTGTTTATCACATAATTTCGGAGCAGTCTTTTGAATTGGGGCAATTGATCACAGTGTTTCAATTCATTTGGTAGGTAATTGAAGTCATATAGGCCTTTGACTGTAGTGGCTGTAGTCTGTAGTATTGCCTTGAGCCTGAAAATGCTCGTTTGTGATATTTTATCGATAATGTACCAAAAATTTTGAAAAATAATCTTGAATGACACATTTGCCGCTATACATTTTTTTGATTGACAGGAATAATTGTACCACATTTAGCGATATATTTTTTGTTTAATGAAGAAAAACTCAACATGAAGTATCTTGAAGTCATTTGACATAGATACTTGCACCGGGATTTGAGCAAATAATCTTGTTGTAACCTCACTTTTCACTAGACCCAAATGTGTTAAATACAGTAAGCGCAGTTTGATTTAGCACACAATATCTGTTGAGTACGTAAATACCACATGTAGGGTATGGTTATTTACCCTAGGAACAAGGTTTACAAGTACTTAACAGTTTTAACACGACTGGAAGATGGCACTGGCACCTACCAATTTGAATATTTTAGTTTGCACTCCATTGATAGTTTAACTTTGAATGCGTTTAACCGACTCGAACGTGTCTTTTTTCGCCGGTGCATACTAAATCTTGTAGCTAAACGCCGTCAAATCTTAAACGAGCTTAAGTACGAACGGAGAATAATACAGGCCCAAAGCCGGTAAATAAGTTTTTGAATTACGAATCAAGATGTTTAGAATTTCTAGACGATTAGTCTAATGACATTTCAACGGCTGCGTGTATCATACAATGTTTTGTTTTATACTGTGGCAATTTTTCTCTATTGATTCCAGAGAAAAAGTGCTTTTTTATTGTCAAAGCACTCTTTAAGAGAGCGTTGATGGCAGTCTGCCAAACCAGAGACAATGAGTTGTCTCTGGCCAAACTATGTCACCACTTATATAGGATAGGTAACAGTGGCGGCTGGTGCATATGCGCTGCAGTGCTGCAGAGCTCCCGAAATAGTACATTTTGTATCAAATGCGGAAAGTAGATGATTCTGACTTGGTTATATCAGCCCTGTAGATACAAAATGTACTATTTTGGGACCTTTTAATTTTTATTTGGGAGCTCTGCAGCATTGCAGCGCTTATGCACCAGCCGCCACAGATAGGTAATATAGATAGGTTACTTATGTTGCCAATATTTTAAGTCAAGTTATTAACTAGAACCATGAGATGACGCCAGTTAAACCATGCTACCACTTTGTTAATAAATAGATTTTACTTATGTTACCAACATTTTATGTCAAGTTATCAATTAAAACCATATGAGATGGCGCCAGCCAAACCATGCTACCAATGCAATTTCACAGTATATTTTTTTTCAGTCTCTGATTAGGTACTTTACAGTACCGTATGAAATAAAAAACTAGATCAAATGCGTGCGTATTAACACCCCATATAAATTTTCTGGGTTCTTGTTCTAACATGCGCCGCCGCCACTGGTCGTAGATAACAACAGAAGAGTTTCTGTTGACTTTTTCGGAGAGTGCGTCATCAGGCGTGCCACTCTTTCAATTCCAATATGCAGTGCCTCATCAATAAAATCATTCAAACAAAAATGCCAGTAACGTTCACCGATCTAAATCTCAGTGGTAACGCTCCAAAAAATTCTATAAAATCCCTTTTATTTCGTCAATCGAAATTAAATATATTGATAACGAGAAGATAACTCTAATAATATCTATGATTTCTTCTTCCTCCATCTCTATGTTGATTTTGCCGGTCAAAACTCTTTTTTCTACCAGCAGAATAGTCTCTTTCTCTTTTGTCATTATCATAATCATGGTGATAGTCATTTCTGTATCTGTTTCTGTCTCGATGGTCGTTTCTGGGGTGGTTTTGGGGACTGTTGTAGTTTAATTGTTGACCCATATGGAGTAAATCCTCGTAACTCACGTTAAGATGGTCCATATCTTGGCTACCGTCAAATCTAAAAAAAACCTTTAAATTTCCCGTAAATAAACAAAATCCCCACCTTTTATGATGTTTCATAGTGGGAGACATATGAGCATCTGTATAGGAAACATTTCTCTGCATATTCGGCCCATTATTTGAATTTCTAGGTTTCACACTGAGCCCCTTATCAAACAATTTTGTGCCATTCAACAACTGGGACGCATATGCAACGGAACATTCGTGCTTGAATGTTACAAAGCCAAAGTTCGATTTTCGTCCATTTCGGTCTGCGGGTATTTTTACACGTTCCAAGGGGCCCGCTTGTAGGAAGAGTTCGTAGAGGAGTTCCTCGGTTACTTCGGGGCTCAAATTTCCGATAAAAACCGTTTTTGCATCGTCCATTTCGACTTGTTGTTTTTTGGGAAAACTGAGGTTATGTTTGTTTTGGCCTTGAAAGCTGTCAAATGATTTCAGATGGCAGTTGCACTGGCAACACCGCGAGTAGTCGGGAATGTGCTTAGGCTGTTTTTTAATCTCAGCTTTTCATTTTCAATTGTTTTTATTCACGTTCGAATTGCATTTTGAAAAAGTGAACACCTTGTGTATTTTTACTCACTTGATATTGACTGTCTAAATCTGGTTGCTTCTGATATAATTCTGATAAGGTGTACTCATGGAGGTAAAAAGGGTGTACTCAAGTGTACCTGATGCCTGAGTTACATTAAATTGGTTTTTGAATTCACAGCTTGAGAATTGACAGATCTGCCTAACCATTTGTTCACTTTCTAAATTTTTGTCAGACTATTATTGCCTTTATTAGATATGAGTGGTGAAGAATAAATTAGATGAGTGGAAACTATAAATTATGTCCAGCAAATTGGGTGAGTCAAGTTATTGTGTTTCATCGAATATTGTTTATATCTCGCGATACACCTTAATTTAAAAAAAAAATGCCTTCTCTTGATGGTAACATAATGGGTCCTATGATTGAACGTTTACGTTAACTTAACATGTCCGTTTCACCATGGTAATGCTGTAAGCAAATGGAACATTTGCATTAGTAAACAGTCGTAACGTATACGTTAAGTCAACGTAAACGTTCAATCATAGCACCCACAAGAAAAATGGTCCGCTGTTGACGTCAGATGCAACGTTGCAATTGTTACTTGGCTTGTCACCGATTTTATTCGCCCTTACACCTTACACAAGAACATGACTCATATCCTCAAAAAGAAGCCCTATTCCCTATTCCTGACATTGACGTTTCCAACCAAAATCATAACATTGTACATTCCATTTTCCATGTTTTTATTAATAATGGCCTTTAATTGACTTCCATTCTAATTTCGTTAACTCGGTCACAATGAACAGTGAAGTGGAGGAACAGATTCGCAAAAAAGTTCCATGGGCTCGACTTCCCACCCATGTTAAACAGGTGACAAATAATTTCTCCATATCTACAATAATATGTATATTTTAATCCCTTTATTTGCTTATTAACGTGAAACTTTATCGTAGATTCTCAGCAATAACTCGCAGAACTACGATAAATACATCGTGAATTTTAGTATACAGAATCAGTTCAGGTATCGTGGAAATTTGGGTAAGTTTTTGAATTTTTACTGTTCTTTGCCCTTTTTTGAGCATATTTTCAAATTACTTTGTGTACATCGCAATTAACTTATCCATAATAGTAAGTGAAGGTAATTTGAACTTCAATGGTTTAATGAAATAAGTAAACAACGTTATCTATAGATAATCAGGGGAGGTCATAGATTATCAAATCCCTCCTCTTCACTTGTTAAGGAGTGGTTTGTGAATCTCCGCCCTAATGAAGCTGGTTCTTTCAGGACTGGCCTTAATTTGATTGGGTGATCTTGCAGTGTGTGACTCCGCCCTGCATTTTGGTTTGGTCGTTTGTGATACTCCGCCTTTGCTTGTAGGCGTAACCTCTTTGAAATCAAGAATGTTTATGACTGCTTCACATTCAATTCAATTTCAAAGTAGAACTGTCAAATTTCCTCTTGGCCAACGGGAATCACTCGGGAAATCATATGGTACCATCCACATTGAACTTGGCATAAGCGTGACTTTGAACACATATTCGATGTAGATGGTACCCTATGATTTCCGTTTGCCAAGCGGAATTGAATGTAAACCTTACGCGGTATTTAGAAATTAGGGGAGGTCCCAAATTATCAAATCCCTCCTTTTTACACTTGTTAAGGAGTGGCTTGTTTATCTCCGTCCTATCCCGTTTGTTCTTGGCTTAATTTGATTGGGTGGACATTTCTGTGACTCCGCCCCCATTCTTCGCCTGTCTTTCTATGTATCCGTCATTTTTGTTCATGGTGTTGCCAAGATCATTTACCTGACAAAGGCGTGGCTGAATTTTATGGTGGGCGTTTGTGACAAACGGCTAGTGTGATTGTAGGCGTGGCCCCTTTGATATCAAGTATGTTTGACGTTGTAAACATCTTTTGAAAGGCGTAGCCGATGAAGAAGTTGTACGCCGCTAGAAGGTGTTTTTTCTGAATGTCAGCTGAAGATGGGTGGTGGTTGTATGTGAGACTCCGCCTCTTAGCCTGAAGGCGTGGCTTCTATGAAACCAAGTATGTATGACGTACAAACACGACACCCTTTTCGGTAGACTCGATGTTCTCTTCGAAATCAAGTGTGTCTGACGTACGAGAAACGAGCTTAAACACCGTTTGAAACGGCGCCAATACGCTTTTTCCTGGCCGGAAGGCGGGGTCTCTGAAGATGTGTGGTGGTCGTGTGTGAAACTCCGCCCATTTGTCTGAAGAGTGGACTCTTTGAAATTAAGTTTGTTCAACGTAAGAGACAGGTGCCCAAATATCATTTGTTAGACGGATGGGTTAACAATATGCCACTAGGAGGCGTGGTCTCTTCATTTGTGTAAGCTAAAGATAAGCGGTGAGCGTGTGTGATACTTCGCCCCTTGGCCTGTAGACGGTGGACTCTTTTAAATCAAGTGTGTCCAACATATAACAATATAGAATGGTCACTACAGCGCGGCACTTCGAAATAGCAGCAGCAAATGAAATCCGGCTGATTGCTATTCTTTTTCGTGGCCGCGTGAACATTTTATGCGAGACTTGCGAGTTGTCAATTCACCTTTTTCTGGCTAGGAGACAAACCACGCCTCTATTTGATAGCTGAACATGGGCGGTGGTATTGTTTGAGACCCCGCCCCTTTGCCTGTAGGCGCGACATGATATACATCAGCTGTGTTCAACATGTTTGAAATGGATGTTTATATCTTTCAAACGGCGTGGCCGTAGTTGAAGTTTTTCTTGTTAGGATGCGTGGTCTGTTCATTTCAACTAATGAGTATTAAGATAGAGATAAGACCGCCAAAAAGATGGAAAGATAGTTGGCACTCAATATCGCAGGAACGAGATGAGGCGGGGTGAAATTGTATGTAACAAGCTTCTAGCTTTCGCAAACAAGAAGAAGAAGAAGAGTATTTAGACTATTATCAAAGCAATGCAATGAGGTATCTCGGAACCTGTCGTTTCCTTGTATGCGTGTAAGAGATCTTACACCTACAATTTGATTGAGTGGAGCTCAATATATTGTCTAAAGAAGGCGTGGCTTATGTCTATCCACTCCTTTGCGTGTATCGAAATAGACTGCATAAGTCTGACGTCACAAAAGTGGGTGGTGCTTGTAACTTTTCCACCTGTCCATCCTGTTTTTACACTTTCAACACAGTATTCATCAATTTTTCCAGTCCGCCATGTTCTCAAAGACGAAAAACGTTACTATGAAAGAGTGGTGTCGTTCAGCCGAGAAAGACTAATGCTATTCCCATATCATTTGGCAGATATGGTCGTTAAAGGCCTAAGAATCACTCCGTTCAATTATTACATATCTGTGGTCGAACGACTGATGCAGGCCGAAAAAAGCTATGATACTCTGCCTAATTTCACTGCTGCTGATTGTACGTAGAATCAACATAGTTACTGGGACAACAGTTGATCTTTCAGGTCTTCGCTTATTAGGAATAGGTCGTAACGAATACATAGAACTAATGAATCAGTCCCGATCGAACAGGGGTAGATTGTTTGGCAAAAAAAACGTCAAAGGTCTTTTGCCCAAAATTCCCGCCCATATTCACGTTGAACCTTGGTGGAGGGTCGAGGCGGGGCTTATTTTGGAAGAGGATATTAAGGTCAGTTAATACAGGGTGTCCGCTAAATAATGGTACACAACAATTTTCCGGAAACCAAATTTCAACTTTGACACCGTTTATCTGTGGTTTTGCTGTGTACCATTAATTAGCAGACACCATAATCAATTGTGATTGAGTTCAGATGGTAAATGAAGAAGAATTGGCTATAATCGACAAATTGATTGACTGCGGCAGTCAAAACGCTGGCGACTTAAACTACGACATAGTACTTAGCTTGTACAAGTAAGTACCACAGCTATTTCAACCCCATCTCTTATCCATCAACCCTAGAAAAGGTTTAGTATACTTTGACGTTCCCATAAACGCTATGGACCGAGTACAAGTACCCCCTCTACAGGGTTTTGTGATGAACCGCATTTTAGGAGATTACTTTGAAACACTCCTTTATAAAATATTCGTTTCAATTGACGAGCAAACTACAGTGGGCGAGGTACTATACCAAGTAAAAATCATAATAATTTTATCAATAAATCACCCTCAGCTAGCTACAGTGCTAGAAGTAGACACAGACCTGGTAAAACATGCAGTTTCTTTATACTGTCGTTTGCAATTTGCCAAAAAACTCGACCCGGAAACGCCACTGGACAGGGAACGGCGACATTCGTCATGGACCAATCAACCTAGGCCTAATGACAAGTACGTCCCCACTCTTCAATTTGTTCATCTAAAACTCAGTTTACAGCCCCCCACTTGATATAACTCCCTTGACACTCCCACTTTCCCTGACAGCCACGCCTCCAACCAGCCCGACTACTCCCTCGGACTCGTCTCCGAACTCGCCCCACTCCGGCTTAAGAATAGCCTTTTTGTTTGACTCCGCCCTCACTGCGTTCCTGATGATGGGGAACTTGTCTCCCGGGTTAAAACGTCATGCCGTTACCATGTTTGAGGTGGGCAAGTTGCAGCATGAGAGTTTGGATAGTTTTTTGGCCGAGTTGGAGAAGGTGTCGGCCATGGATGCTGATGGGGAGGGGGAGGCGAGGAGGTTTTTTGATCATGCTGTAATTTTGAGGTGAGTCCGCCTCCTTGGCCGAATATATGAGGGGTGGATCTTTTTTACATCCAGGTCCACAATTTTATCCTTGCGCAAACTACCAGGCCCAGGGCTGGATCTGTTGCGCTTGGAAAGTCTAAATTCCCTCGATGAAGCAGCATGTCAACGCCTCCTCAAGCGAAAGTACCGCCTTCTAATCGCAATGGCACCAATAGGCAGAGATGTGCGTATTTCGCCATTTTCCGGCTCGTCGCCGCCCATTCTAGGGCCCAGTCACCCAGAAGTAAATAGTCTATGGTTCAGACTGTTTCTGTACTACATCACCGGTTATGGGCCCCCCAGTTTGCTGTTGGCCAAGGGGACAGAGTTGAAACGTTTGCCGCGAATGTTTTTGGGTTTTACTCGGTTATTGGTGAGTAATTTACTGGGGGGCGTGGTTATTAGTGGTTGATTATAGGTTACTTCTTGGTTGCACGAGCCAGCAGTAATTCCGATAAGTAATATTCTGTATGTAAATGCGGCGTTGCAGTATGCGCCGGTTTTGGTGCAAGGGTATGGAGTTCATGAGCAGGCCGAGACTAAGTTGTTGCCTTTTCCGTTTAAGGCTATGGAGGACTGTAAATATTCGTAAGTGGGTTGAAAAAAATGTTTTCAATGTAGATTGCCTCATTCGAGTTTTCAGAAGATTTTGTGGATTTCAAACGTTTTTTTATTTTTTTCAACTTTTTTCTTTGGAGTGTCATTAAGTTTCTCATTTTTTTTACCCCTTGTCGATGTTCTTTTTATTTTATTGATTTGACTTCCACTTACATCAACTATTTTTCTGATCTTTTTCACCTTTTATTTATGTGTTTTTTTTTTTTAAACAATTCATTGTTTAAGATTTTCAATTCTGTAATTGTTTTAACCTATTTTATTAATCCTGGATTTTTTTCGTTTGTGAATTTATTGGCTTTTTTGAAACATTGTTTTTTATGTTGTTACGTAACTTTTCTTTTTTCTTGATGAATTTTCTTTACTTTGGAGGTTTTTGTTTTAATCATTTTTGCGATCATTTTATTTTTTTCCTTTTTTTATCTGTTTTTTTTGTGTTTTAGCTGATTTTTTCCACTTGTTTTTATTTTGATTGATTCAGATATTTATTCTTAAAATTTTTTCAAGGTTCAAGTGTTTTTTTTAATTGTTGTACCATCTTGAACCAATTTTTGTCACTCTGAAGGTTTTTTCATTTCTTAAAGTGATTTTCCTCCAATTTTTTTTGTCAAATTTACTCTTTCATTGTTTGAGTGATGTTTTTACACTCTCTTCCGACTCACCGTTAAGGAGATACCTCGGAAGATACCTGATTGAAAAAAGCAAATTTTTCGTTATATCTTCCTGGCTCCTATAAATGTATTTCAAATAAAAAAAATCTTTTCCACTGCATGTGTGATATTTTTCAACATTTTAATTTGCTTTAAAATGTTTTTAAACCTATAAAAGTTTTTTTGATTAATTTTTTTTCTATTTCAGAGGTATTTTGTACTTTGGGTAATTTTTCTCTAGTCTTGAGAAGTTTAGATTTACTCTTGGTTTTTTATTTAATTTTTGAAGGCTTTTTGTCTCATATTTTGTGATACCTCACTAATTAGATTTATTTATTTATTTATTGTATATTTATTTATTGTTTATTACTTTAGCTGATTCTCGATACTTTTGATATGTGCTGGGTAGTTTTCTTGAAAATGGTGCGTCCTAGCGGAGAAAAAAGACGAAAAGATGACATACAAAAAACGCTTCAGTTAATTTTTTATACTCAACCATTCAGGGTATCACTTAACCCTTATACCTCCTATCAATTTTTCTCCAAAGCCCTCATAATTCACCCTCAAACAGGCCAGAACCGGACCAACTCCTATCCAAACATCCAGCGGTAAACACGCTGTTTGAACTTCTGGATCTGGACCACTGTTGCGGCTACATCACATTTGCAAATGTCGGCGTTCTGGACTTTGGACGACCGCAAGGCGAAACCACGAAAGTACGACTAAAAGGTGATAAAAATGGGTTGGCCGGATGTACTTTACAGCGATCTGTAGGTCAACCAGTGAAGAAAACTTCAGTACCGACAAGCATTTCCAATGAGAATTTCCACTTCGACAAGAAAAGTGACGAATTGAAGTTGCTGTCTCCTGTGGAGTCGCATTTTGCTGTTACTCCCGTTGGAGGGAGCCACAGATCGTCACCAACCAATGGGTTTACCAGGTGAATTGTTAGTCTTTGTTTTTGTTTGATTGTTTTTTTGTTTTTTTTTTAATCAAGTCAAGACTGTTCATCACTACTACAAGAAGAACTGGACCAATTGGAGAAAAATGAAAACCAGAATCTTCAATATGATTCTTCCATAGAGCAGCTGTTGAGTCCGCAAGAGGAGAATATAGGAATTTTCAGCAGGATTGAGGAAAATGCCTTAGAAGTGGATGATAAGAGGGAGAAGGAAATTGAGGAGGCCACCAGGAAGTGGACAATTTTGGACTGCCATTTTGGTATTCCGCTTTTTGACGCTGATGTTAATACGCGAATTTGTGATGCCATAGTTTCAGGGGGTCTTGCTGAGGATGAAAGGTTTGTGTTTGTTAAGTTTTTTTCACACTGCGGTCAGAGACCAATAAAAACTCGTTTGAACATTTTTGAACGAGTTTTTATTGGTCAGAGCTCGTATAACTGGATTTTATAGGGGTTTCTTTGCTACTCTTGTTTGATTTCCATTTTCAGTGGCGTATTCTGGTTTCTTCAGTTTTAATCAGCTTTTTTTTGGCAATCATCCATTTCATTTTTGATGTATTGTGTTGTACTATTATTGCTTTCTTATCATTCCACTTCTGATTCATTTTCATTTTACGTTAGCATATTTAACTCTTTTTACTGACTTTGTTTTACTTTTGTAGTCTCAAGTCTTAGAATCTTGACTGGTATTTTTTTTGCATTCCTTTCTAGAACATTCTTCTGAGTTACATTTTGTTAAATATTTTTGCATTTTTAGTGATTTTTTTCTGCTTCTTGTTGTAAATTTTGTATATTTTTTTTTTCATTAATATTTTTATATCATTATTGAGCTGTTTCTTTTCTTTTTCTTAACTATTTGCTGCTTTCTAGATAATTGGAAATAGAATATCTCAATCTGCAGATGAATAATTTTTTTATAACTTTTTAAAAATTCTTTATTACTTTTTGAGTGAACTATTCCATTTTGTGGATTATTATATTTTTTTTTTGACTTTTTTCACACATTCACACGTATTGTTGATCTTAATTTTCAGGGCGCTTTTAATTATTTATCATATTTATCAATTTATTGTCAAGTGAAAGCGGCTTTTATCATTTATGTTTTATTTTTCCCATTCTCTCCAGCTTCTTTTCACTTTTTTAAACGTTCTACTTTTGGGTTTTTTTCAACTGATTTTTATCATTTTGAATGTCTCCATCCCAAAAATAACTTTTTGTCTCCGGTGAAGTGACGTCTCTTTTTTTTCAATAATAATTATGTATTGTACTTAGTGGCGGGGCACCCACAAATAACCGAATTCTAAAGTCTAAAGGCATCAAAACAACGAAAATAATCTGTTATACAGGTTGTCTCCAAAAGGTCTGTACAGGATGGTACAAACTGGACGCGTTCTGAACAGAACACCCCTTATTTGAAGATATATACAAAAATTAACCAAGATGTCCGGAGCTCAAATTTAATAAGAAACCCACTGGCGCAAAAAAAAACTTTCCTATATCTTATCGTTTGGCCGGTAAGGGGCGTTTCTCGAATTTCGTCGATTTTTTTAAATCCTATAACTGTTTTATTGATAAAGATAATTGATTTTGGTAAACAACTTTTCTCAAGGTACTTTTTTTCCTAGCGTCCAGTCTTACCACATAATATGCCTGAGGTCGAAAGAAACGGATTTAAAGCAACTTACCTTAGTCCAAAATTGCTCCATTTCCGAGATACAGGGTGGTCAAGTTTAAAATTAAAAATCGATTTCTCATTATTTGGACACTTTTTCACATATAAATTTTTAGCCATTTTTTTTTCATTTTTCTTCACTTTTTTGTGATCTTGTTTTATTCTGAGTATGTACTCCTATTATTTATACATTTTATGCTTTCAAAAGGTTTTTATTTTATTTATATCTTCGTATAACATATTATCCTGATTCTCACTTAATACACTTTTTTTGTATATTTGGGATTTCTTTTACTTCATTTATGTATAGTATTTTTCCCACTATTCAGCTATTTTTTTTTTATTTGTCACTTTCTTGAGAATTGAGTAGTAAATCAGAAAATTGGAAAATATACTTTTTCCATATTTTTCACTTTTCATTCCGATTTCCATTTTTATTTCACTTTTGCTTTTGAATGTCTTTTTCTTTCCTTAGTCTTTCCTTTGGTTAAATTGGTTTTTTTATTCCCCACTTTAATTCACCTATCTTTTTCTACATTAGTTTTCCCACATTTTTGTTTACTTTTATTCGTCCATTTTTTGAGTTTTAAAGTTTCAAGAATAATATGAACTTCCAATTAACTACATATTCTCTATTTTTTGAGTAGTTTTATTTCATTTTTTTTACATCTTCACGTCCAGCCTGTATCCAAAATTTCACACATTTGATGATTGCCGATTGGTAGAAAAATCGTGAATTATCCATGTTTGTGGCTTTTTTCATATCGTTTACTTTTTTTTTCACTTTCAAGGATCGAATATTTCTTTATTTTTTGCAATTTTATTCTACATACTAAAATTCCCCACGTCTAGAAGAGTCAATGTGAGGGGGGCATTTTTCACGTTTTCGCTTCTCCAAAACGATGCATCGCACAAAAAAGTTTTAAGGTACAAAAATAAAGCCTATAAAATTATCTAAAACTTTTGTATGTAACACTTTTTTGAATTCGCAACCATTTTTGAGCTACGTGCTCATAAATGGAAACAAATATATTTTTTTTCAGTGTCAAAAATTAGAGAAATTAATAAGAAGATAGATTCCTTTGATTGCTTCTGGCAATAATTATTGTTGGCGTTTGAGGTATATGCTTCAATGATGAATCGGTTATACAGCATTAGAATTGGAAAGAGAGTAAAGGCATTAATTGATTAGGCCAAAAACTATTTATGAAAAAATGTTATTTTAATTGTAATATCGACATGATTATGTTAAAATGTTAGTGCATGAACTATTAAAGAGTGGAAAGTACGAGTACAGCTTCGTATACTTTTGTTATTCTAGCTTATAGAGGGCTATTGAAAAAGAGCAAAAATATTGTTTGGTTTTCTTCTTGAACACACCCCGTATAACTGGAATAGTACTTTTGAATAGGTAGCTTCCATTCATGAGCACGTAGCTCACAAACGGTTGCGCGAATTCAAGAATTTGTTGAAGAACTTTTTTGTGTGATGCATCTTTTTCGAGGTGATCGAAAAACTTTCACTTTGGCTCTTCTCCTAGTAGTGGGGACTTTTAGTATGTTTAATAATCAAGTGTTTAGAGCAACTTTCTGAAGAAACCGCTTGCCTACCTGTTCAAGCACTCCTCAACCCCCTTTTTAGTCATTCGTTAATTGGACTAGTTTTAATGTGTTTAAATATTCACTTTCATCACTTTAGTTAAGTAATGATTATTGATATTTGCCATTTTATGCAGCACTTGCTGACGATTTTTTAGGCAATGTCTACTTTGTAGTCGATTTATTGAATTTCAGCATGGAGCACCTGTTAGCCTCCAACAAAAAACTAGGCACCCTCCTCTTGGACTTCATCTCACAATGTCAGTATTACTCAGGAGAAAACATGGAAATACTAAAACGTGGCAAACTCGTCCCTCTGCCACGTCACAGTTTGGTTTTCGACAACGGCAAAGTGACCGAATGGAGTGGAAAATAATCCAACATTCCTTTTAGTATAAGATTAATTTGTTACAATATGTTTTTTAGTGTTAGTTGGACATTGTACTTATTAAGCTTTTTACCTAATTTCTGTTTATTAGATTGTTGTGAAGCTGTTACTTACTGTTATAAACATTCCTATTTTAATAACCTAGATGTGAAGACGCGTAGTTTTATTAATAAATATTTTTGAAAAAAAGACTTTATTATACAAAACTTAAAAATACAATAAATAGTCGATCAACCCTTACACAGCACGTGCACCTGCAAATACTGCTGCACATCTTTGCCCAGTGGAATATCTTTCAAATACCTGCCAAAGCTTTTGCAAATATTGAACAAACTCCTCTTAACCGCCCCCGTAACCGCCCCTTTCATCCTGAAGTTGAAATCATCATAGCCCACCATCTTTCTGGTCAAAGCAGGCACCTTATCCAGCTTATCCAGACTTTGTTTGAGGTTAACCAAGCTCGTAATTACCGCTGGAAGGTCCTTCTGGCAAATCCCAAACTGATCCTCACTTAGAGAGGCCACGATTATATTGGATACCCCCTGTGAGGTCCAAATAATCAAATTCCCATTGGCCAAACACTTGCGAACGTTGGCCTGTGGCAGCTCGCCAAACATAAAGTTGATGCCCGAAATCATGCGAAAAAACGACAAAAAACCTTGGATTTTCAAGTTAAGTTTGCTCATAAGGCCCACGGTCATATCCTGAGCAGTGGTGGTGACGTCATAAGTGAACTCCTCTTGGTTGGTCAACATCGTCATGTTCCTCATGTTTCTATACTTGATGGGGCTCTTAATTTGCAGGATGGGTTGCAGCTTGGGCTCCAACTTACTTTCGGGCTCTATAGTCTTGTTCAATAGCTGCGTGTACTCATTAATCAGCTTCAGCACGTTTTCCATCAACGAGTTCCAATTGTGGGGGTGCTGACCTGGGTTGGACAAGGTAAAAAACACCCCTCGTCTCTCAGGAGACCATTCGGACAGCCAAAACAAGTCCAGACATGCGAGGTTTTGCACGATGGGCCAGTCGTAGTTGGTCATGCTGTCCTGCAAGTTCAACCCCGTATTGTCCTTCAACAGGGGAAACTGCACCGGTTCTGTCAGGAACAAGTTGAAGAAACACCGCATTAGGTTCATGTTGAAGTGGTACAACGAGCTGAAGAACCACAGGTGGAAGTAAACCATAACCCCACTGGTTTGCTGAGGTAATAATCCAAACAACCCTCGGAAGGACTCTTCAAGGCTCTGCCCATTAACCCAGTAGAACAGGCTGAAGTACAAACAAGGCCACATGGACTGGGTTATCGATTCCTGAATCAACCCTCCCAATTGGGATTTTAGTTGTAGAAACTTCCGCTGGTGAACCACTGGAAACGCCAAATTCTTCTCTGCTATGTATATTTTGATGAAAAAGTAAAACCCAGTCCAAAAGCCGCTTAAAATGAGGAAAAATGTGCCGTCGTTGAGGCAGTATTGCTGCCCTTGGCACTGCTCAGTTAGATTCTTATACTGCCCCCCTGATATCGATAAAAACTGCCAGTTAAGCGTACCCCCAACCACTACGTGCAGCGTTGACAAAACCACATTGTGCACGGAGAATGCAGCAACAAATTTCTGGAACCGCGTTGAACAGTACGTAGATTTCACCACATAGTCCTTGGCACATATAACACTTTGCGCGAATATGATCGACATGAACGGCAACATGAAAATCCATGTGCTGAAAGACACCATTGTTTTGGTGCTATCCACAAGCCATCCTATAGGGTGTAGCGGGTTAAAACTGGTCAGCAACACGTACATGTACACCATAAAGAACTGGGAAAGGACGCTGGAGGTCACCGCGTAGGACAACTTCTTCAAAAGCAGGTCTTTGTAGGTGAAACTTTGCACAGTGGGGTTAGGCATCATTTTAGCAGTTTCAGGATCGTAGCTGTAAATGTTTTGGTTCTGGACTGGAATTGTTGTACACCGGTTTAGTTCTTTAGTTGCACAAACCGCTTGAAAAATTTGGGCATTTGTGGAAATTTGAGGGAAATTGAGTATTTCCGTTGGTACAGCTGTTTGAATTTGAGAGATTTGATGTCGACTGGATCCTGACATTAGTGACAGTAGTCAACGTGCTAACTGAGTTCAACGTTGCCAAGTTGTCACGTAACGTGTAAATAAAGGGAGTAGTTTTTGGAAAAAATTATTATCGTTCTTTCTTTAATCAATATGTTTTTGTTCGCTTCTTCTAATTGACAACTAATTGTACTACTGTTTTTATTTTCCAAAACTAAAGGAACAATGAATAAGTTAAAAATATAGGAACTGTGTTTCTCAATAGAAAATCAAAACAAACTACATACATGTTTATAAGTTACGGAAAGTTAGGGATTGAATTCAGGTCTGATGGATAATAAAAGTTGGAGACCTTATTTCAGGACCAAGGAAAAATTTTTGATTATAAAAATTGAAGGTTTTTGTGTATCTTGTAGAGGTATCGAAAAAAACAAGTGTGCATCGGAGAATGGAAAAAATCATCAAATTTTTGGGTTTTTTAATTACTCCATATTCGGATCTCTGCTATTTTTGGATGATTTCCAAATTTTCTTTTATAGTCACATTCTAGTGTCTTCAAGGATTGCAAATTTACTGACGGAGAGAAGATTTTTTTCTTTAGATTAGATCGGATTAGTTTGGGCTAGTTTTTTCTGGTATGAATGAACAGTGCCGTAACTAGCTCATCTTGCACCCGGTGCGACCTTTCATTTTTGCGCCCTTTGCCTTAATTTTTTTTCCAGAATTTCCCCAAAAAAAATCGGTAGAAACGTAAAAAATGATTATATATTTTTTTTCAATTCAACTTAAACTAGCAAAACTTTACACAATTTACTTTTCGGACTTGATAACAATTTCAGGCCTGTTATTGTTTTCAACATCGTAAACGGTCAGTCTTCACGGAATCTGAATAAAAAAGTCATTTTACGCAAGTAAAAACATATACTTTATAACTTTATTAATATTTATTAATAACATTGTTGTTTTTTTTTCAATTTAGGCGAATTGCGGCCGCTTCATCAGCAACTTAAGACATACCTATTCATTATAAAAGAGCATGTATCGTACATTTCCAACAGTATTAATAGACACTAGACAGGAACCTTCTTGATCTCATCAAGCACCAATCGCAGTATAGGCACAGAAGAAACCAACTGTATAGGTGAATAAAAACAAAGTACAGTAAACGCCAAACAATTTCCGAATCACGTCATCGATGTCACCAGCAAATCAAATCAACGCGCTTGATGACGTCATTCGGAAATTGTTTGGCGTCAATTGTAATTTCGAATTGCGCTAATACGCAGCGCTCTACATCTACATTATCCATCGAAATGGATGGTACGATAGTACATAATAGATGTGCCTTGATATTATGAAGAATTAATTTTGATTCTTCTTATTTCTATTCTGTATGCACTTATTTTAAAACCATCATCTTAGCGCCCTGAGTGCTCACTGGTGCGGGGCACCGCACAGCACAGTAAATGAATGCCGCATCCTATAAATACGTCATTTATTCATTTATAATAAAAATCAAATTACATAATTTGCTCCCTCCACCAATAAATTTGCAATCCTTTAAGACACTATATATGTAGAAAGAAAGTGACCATTCAAGAAAATTTGGAAGTCATCGAAAAATAGCAGAAAACCGTATATAAGCAACTTTTACTTTTTTTTGCTAAAATCTAAAATAGAAAGCTCTTTGCTCTGATTACACCTTATAAGTTCATGTTTGATTCAACCGTTTTTCCTCTATTCCAATCTAAAGTTCTATTTTCTACCATGAAAATGACGTCATGTATTAGTTTCCTCAAGCAACCATGTTTTAGTGATATAGTAAATAGTTTCAACAGTGAAAAATGAGACTTTGATCTAAAATAGCGCAAAAACGATTGAACCTTAAACATCAACTTATTAGTATTTTTGATATCAATAGATTTTTATACTTAAAAAAATAATACGTACACAAAAAAACGTTCAACTTTTGAGATCATTAGATTATCTTTGAAAGCAACCAAAACTTACTTTAGTATATAATAATTATAAAATGGTAATATGTACTTATAACTTAGTTATGTAGTATTTTACGAAAATCTAGTCGGCGACTTCTTGTGTAAGACAATGACTTCTTTGCTTTTTTCCCTCATAGTGAAACTTTGATGTCGTATATTACTGGACTGGCCTGCTCTATTCCCTGCTTGGGTGCTTCTTAAGATTCTTAAATGCTTTTTCCCCCGTCCCTTCAAATATGAATTCTAAGAAGGGTGCAAGGCATGAAAAGACACCCTGTACAATTGTAAAATGTTCCTGTGAAAGAAAATAAAAATTATCCAATTCTGTAAAACTCAGGTTTAAACTAAAGAGAACTCATGGCACGGTCCAATGAATATTAGTGAAACTTGGCAACATGATATTCCCCTTGTCTTTAATCATAGCTTCGTAGAGTTCAATGTAGCTCCTTTAAAATGATCTGTCACTATTACAATTGTCCTTTTTTCCCTTTGTAGCAACTGAAATTCATTTTTGTTTTTTGTATCAGCAATCATCATAAGCTTCAAAATTTGTATATTTTTAGCCTCAAAAAAGACCAAACTCTTCGATGTTCAAAAATTCGAAACTAAATTGACATCAGCAGCAATTATTTGATTATTTGGGAACGAGGAACGTCTATGTGTTGCTACATGTTGCTACGCTACCTCGTTCATAATCACCAACCAACCTTCACTTTTGGTGCTGGTTGCTGGTGAACTTTTGACAATTAGGTATTGTTTTGGCGGCAAACTTGCTGCCTTCATTGTTTATTTCTTTATTTTTACACTTTATAAATCAATATATTCAAGTTTATTCAAATTACAAGTTTGCAACAATGAAGTGCACAATTCCGGAAATATCGTGGCATAATCGGGAGCCGGTTTTGAGTGTCGATATCTTTCCTGAAAGTGGTTCCTCTTATAGGTTAGCATCGGGAGGTGGTGATTGCCATGTATTGGTGAGTCTTTTGTTGGTAATTCTGGTTAAATTGGGGGTATTGAGGGGTTCAATAAATAAAGATAGATTGTTAAATTCATGTTTTCTGTTTTTCAACCGTTGATTAATCTATATTTGAATGTTGTGTTATCTGTTTTGTTGCTCCTTTATCATAGTTTTCGATTATTAGATGGTTATCGTTGAAATATCTATTGATGATTAAACATTTAAAGGTCAGGAGCATTTCAAAGCTGATTTTCAGTTGATTTCCAGTGAGAATAATAATTATTATGAAGTTGTTTTTTTGTTTATCCAGTTATAACTTTTCCCCAGGCTTTTCTCTTTCTAAATCGTTAATATAACAATTACATTTGTGTTTTAGATTGTTGTTATTTTCTGCTTTTTCGTAAATTTTTTCTATCAATTTTTCCGTGTATCCTCATTTGATTTATTTGTACTAGAAATTGAGTTTCCTATCACTATTCTGGGTGCTGCGACAAACTACTCAAATATAATGTTTGTCTCAAATTTGCTGGAAACACTCCTCAAACATTCCCAATAGATGATGTACACGTACACTAAATATTTTGCAAAACACTCGAATTTTCTTGTACGAATAAATTGACAAAACCGAGTTTCTTTTACGTAAAAAATCAGTTGTCACTATTTGGAGCGCTATAAAAAACCACTCAAACATCATGGAAGTACTAAATTGTTATGAAACACTCCTTAAATATTCCAAATTGAGGAGGTGCATTCAATATTTTGCAAAAATTTCAATTTGTTTGTACGAATTAATTTATAAAACCGAGTTTCTTTCAAGTATAAAATCAGTTGTGACTTTTCTGAGAGCTTTTAAAAACATTCAAACATGATAGAGGTACTTAATTCTCAGGAAACACTCCTAAACATTCCAAATTAAGGAGGTGTACTTAATACCCTTCAATTTTCTTGTACAAATTCAATAATTACAAACCCGTATACCCTAAAAAATGAGTTGTCAATATTTTGAGCGC
The DNA here is from genome assembly GCA_958502075.1 of Orchestes rusci. Classification (NCBI taxonomy): domain Eukaryota; kingdom Metazoa; phylum Arthropoda; class Insecta; order Coleoptera; family Curculionidae; genus Orchestes; species Orchestes rusci. Next base: position 8,811,897 of record OY293308.1, on the reverse strand, counting down.
TATAAAAAAACACTCAAACATCATGGTTGTCTAATTGGCAGGAAACACTCCTCAAACATTCCAGACTGAGGAGGGGCGGTCAATATTTTCAAAAAACACCTCATTTTTCTTATACCAAACCGATTTGTCACTATTCTGAGCTGTGTAGAAAACTAGTCAGACATCGTAGATATCTCAAACTTACAGGAAACACTCCTCCAACATTATTCTTCCATTCAGATATGGCAAATGTCCATAGCATCAAATGGCGCAGTCAACCAAGAACTAATATCCGACCTAACCAGACACCAAAAGGCAGTAAACTGCGTCAGATGGTCACCATCGGGAAAATACCTGGCCACTGGAGATGACGATGCCAACATCATCATTTGGCAATTGAAGACTGATAATATTCCTTTACTGGAAGGTGACACTGAAGACAAAGAAACGTGGCTGATCTTCAAAGTAATGCGCGGGCATAAAGAAGACGTTTACGACATTTGTTGGTCAGTGGATGAGACTAAAATTCTCAGTGGAAGTGTCGACAATACGGCCATTTTGTGGGACGTTCACAAAGGAAAGATGGATCATATTTTGACTGACCATAAGGGATTTGTTCAGGGTGTGGCCTGGGACCCAAAAAACCAATGCATAGCCTCCATAGGAACGGACCGAATCTGCCGCATCTTCGACTGTCATGGCAAACAAGTCAAGGCCCGCATACAAAAGGGCAAATTAACCTCACTTCCGGACAATCACTTCCTCAAGGACAAGGAGGTTAAATACTTTCATGACGACACCTTCAAGTCCTTCTTTCGTCGTCTACAATTCACACCCGACGGGTCCCTTTTGATCGTTCCTTCGGGTCACCTTGAAATTGACCCCAAAGTTCTCAATGCCACTTTGGTATTCACTTTGGACAATCTCACCTCGTAAGTATATTTGAAACTGCGAATTTCCGCACTTTCAATTGACGTGACAGTTGATAAATTTTGTTCACAGCCCCGCAATAATCCTGCCAATCCCTCGCCAGAGCAGCACAGTGGTGCGCTGCAACCCGACGTTGTACGAGCTTCGCGAACAGGGACCCCCACCCGCCGTAAAACTACCTTATCGCATGATTTTCGCCGTGGGAACGGACCGGGACATTATTTTGTACGACACCCAACAGAAGCTGCCTATTGCGAGGTTTCAGGACATTCACTATACGCGCCTGACTGACTTAACGTGGTCGCAAGACGGACTGCTTCTTGTGGCGTCATCAACGGATGGATTCTGCAGTTTGATCACTTTTGACGGGGGAGAGTTGGGAGTGCCGTGGACGAAATTGGAGAGTGAAGGGGAGGTGAGCGGCTGCGAGGAATTGCAGGAGAAGGACGAAAACGTGGACATAAATAATGAGATTAAAAAGGAAGAGGGCAAGAAGAGGAGCAGCTTTTTGGAGCAGTGGGCGTTGAAGACGCCAAAGAAACGCAAGGTTGATGTGCAGGAACCCGGGACTAGTAAAAGTGAAGAATATAAGGAGGACATCAGGAAATTCCCAGTAGACAAGGAAAAAATCAATGTTTTGGTGGCAAAGAAGAAGCCGTCTTGTCCGATAACGTCAAGCCCAAGTGGGCCCAGAATTATTGAGTCTACCAATGCTAAAATCGACCTCAATTTGGTTGCAAATAACGCTAAAATTGAGGAGGGTTACTCGAATAAGAGGGCCTCCGCCGATATTAAGGCATTCTTCAGCACAAAGCCTGATAAGGTGGACAATAACAGTAAAGCCAAACCTATTGCTGTCAGAAGAAAGCCGAAAAATGACAAAAACACTGGGGTGAAGAAAAATAAAGACATAACGATTAACTGTGACAAAGATGGGGGTAAGAAAGAAGCAGAAGCCACAATTCTCATAGACTCAGAAGAAGAAACAACCCCTAAAAAATCCAAAGTTGCCAACAAAAAACCTACGAACACCTTGTTGAATTTCCTGCAATCCACGGAAAAAAGCACTAAAAACAAAGAAGTGATAACCATTGAAGATGATGAAACCGAAGATTTTTGTCTGCAACTCGAAGAAAGCCAAGACGGATGCCCGGAAAAAGAATCTCAGCCGGAAATTAAAGTCGCTCCTAAAACGCCGCGGCGAGTTCCTTTGATCACGCTGGCCAGTCCCAGTAGTAAGACGAAAAAGAAATTGTAGTTTATCGAGTTTATCTGCTGTATATACGTATTTAATTTGATTTTTTTACAGTAAAAAAAGGCATTTTGTTAAATGTTTATCACAGCTGTTAATTTAGTTTTAAGGACTCTTTTTGTATTCAGCGTTTATTGTGTACATTCTGTGATCTGGCAAGGCTTTGTAATAGTGGAGATTAAAAATTGTAGAGGCTTTTTGATGTGTGAATTGGGGACTCATAGTGACGTCATAGGAACTGTTGCTACGTAACAAAATCCAGTTGTCAAAAAGGCCGTTCTTGATATTTGGCTTGACATTAGTGCAATGATGCCAATTCGTGAACAATTCCGGGTATCAAAAGTGAATTTCACTCACTAGCCTAGTTTACACCGACAACTTGGTCCGCGGACCAAGTAGTAAATTCGAACTATATCAGAACCAAATATTTTGTTCGAATAGTGTAAATAGTTGCGGACTAGGCTGGTCCGCTCTTGGTTCGGTACTTGCCAGCAGGTGTACCGAACTTAATTTGGTTCGATCTGGATCAAAATTATGAGGTTATGTTGATTGTTATTATTGTGAATTGTGTTGGTTCTGAGTTTCTCAAGGCAATCTGAGCGTACTTACTTATGTTTGTTTTGATTACGGATTGTGTCGATAAATTATTTCGACTTGTTTTTGACGTAAATTTGGTCCGGATTTGGTGCGATCTCAATCAAAATTATGAGGTTATGTTGTCTGTTGATGTGTTGTGATTTTGTTGGTTCTATTTCTAAGGCAATCTGAGCGTATTTACGTTGTGTTGATAATAGTTTCGACTTGTTTTCGACATTTGATGAATTGCGCGCGTACTCATTTAGTTCACGCGTTGCAAGACGGTGTAAACGGACGAGAAGCAAGCATTGGTCCTACCGTACTATCCCCACCCACTTGGTCTTATCGGACCGAACTAAACGAGTTATCGGTGTAAACTAGGCTACTGATTATACAACCAAAAATTTAATTTTCCGAGAAAAACTCGTTCTTGATAAAAAAATTTGCTAGTTGAAAACATACGATTGTCGTTGAAATAAGATCAAAATTTTCTACAGAATTTAAAACAATAACGTGGATGGCATTCACCGGAATCCTCACTGCACAAGACGCCTGTAACTTTAAATAAAAAATCAACTTTAACCCGATTTAAAAAAAAAAATAACATCCTGCATCTTGAAAACTATGCATTTCCTGACCATTGTTTATATGAAAAAAACTGATGAAGAACCACCCGTTATTATTATTTAAACGTTATTTTTGGACACCCTGTATTATACCCTACCGGGGATCTTTCGGAAAAGATAAGCACGTTGGCAACGTTGGGCTCACAAGGCGGTGACGTGTGTCGTGTGTCATAGTTGTCTAGAAGTCAAAACCAGTCGACATGTCGACATCCAGTCATTCCTTCAGATGGTAAACTGGTAAACAAACAAATTTAATAAAATAAGCATTAACCAAACAACTACTAAATTATATTAAATAATGCATCAAGAGCCCCTTACGCTGGATCAGAAGCCGATCTTCAAGGCGACAACCTGGTTTCTATCCAGACAATCCAATAAGAAGCGCACTTGGAAAGGCTTGAAACAAATAATCACATCAGAAAAAGCTCTTCCCTGGGCCCAGAATGTAGTGCATTATAGCAGTATTAATGCACCACCCACATTTAAGCCGCCAGTAAAATTTTCCGACTTATCCGGATTGCCTGCTCCTTATACGGACCCTCAAAGTAGATTGAGGTATGCGAATAAAGAGGAGTACACCACAGTCATCGATCTACCCATGGATATAACAGCCGGATATCTAGCTCTAAGAGGGGCTACAAGTATCGTTGGTTGAATGATTTTCAATAATTAAGGTAAATGTACATTATTTCGACACTTATGGCGACCTTTCAGGGCTTATTTAAAGGGGGAAATTCATTAGGATCTAACTGGCCTTTGTAGTTAGTTGTAGGTTTAGGCATTTTTGTACTATCTTTTACACCTTAGTACAAGAATGAAATCCTCAGTTTTATATTTGAATTTTATATTAAAAACCCTGGAATATTATTCATGCATTATTCATTTTTAAATTTGGCAATAGTTCTCATTTCTCTGGTTTCGACTTTGTTATTCACGTTCGAACTAGGAATAGAAAAAACGCCTATTCTAAAATCTAAATCCCGTGCCACATGACAGTCTGACAGTACAAAGTAGGTTATGGGCGTTGATTGTGATTTGATTTGCCCCCATATAGTTTTATAAGTAAATGTTTGCTCCTCTTTCTTATCAATTAAATTTTTTTAGTCAATCTTATTGTTTTGAAAAATTGTGAATATCGCTTTGTATAATAGATTGATGCGCAATTAAACGCACAGTGTTTTCCTTTATCTTTGTTTGGTAAAGTGAAAGTGAAAACTGAAAGTGTACTTTTGACAGGTATGTTATTGAAATGCCCTGAAGACTACCCAGAAAAAAAAAGAAACGTTTCAACTTAAATTGTGTTGTATTTTCCCGCTAATATTTCACCTTGATCGAATATGATATGCAACCTCGTATGCAACCAACTTCACTTCGATGGAACGGTAGCTAAAAATTGATAAAGTTGTGAATTATGATCCTCGAACATTGAACCATTGAACGACTAGATTTGTTGTATGTTGTGTGAGCCGAACATGTCAATGTAAACATGGGGGAAAAGCAAGGTTAATTGATAGTAATAAGGTTGCGTCGTTATACGTTAGGGTTTCGGACGAATCAGAATTCAGACAAAAATGACGTCAGTCGGCTCCGATTCGGTTCTGAAATTCAAATACACATCTAAAAAAAAGATAGAATAAGGTTCACACTTGATAATAAGAAGATATTTCACTGTATACCAAAAGCTGTGTAATAACTTACCAAACACGTTTATAAACGGCCGACACTCGGTAAAAAAAGTTTTAAGACACCGAAATATGGACATGTTATGACATTAAGATGACAGGAATGTCAATAATGGAGCTCGGTGACGGGATCGATTCGGTTTATCGTTCGTGGATTTCCGATTCCCTAGTTACGGCGCAACCTCTACATATCAATTAACCTTGGGGGAAAAGGGGAAAAGCAAGCTGCTTGTTTTCCATATTTACTTCCTTGAAATTCCTTTCACCAGATTTTCTGTCACCAATTTTCAATAACAATGATGAAGTTCACTATCATCCATCAAATATAGATGTATTATATTATGGCCGATTGCACCAAACTATTTTGAGGATACTTAACGCTAAGGGACCCTTAACTTGACATATTTGCATGCAAAACAAAAATAAATTATTGTAATAGTATTTTAATGTGTTAAAATGCCATAGACGAGAGATTTTGAAAAATAAACTTTTTTTCTGCAGAAAAAAAGTTAATTATGTCTAGCACTCGTCCGATCGTTGAATTTCCATTTTTTGAGCTCAGCAACGATATTATTTTCGGTGGTTAAAGTCCCAGTGACGAGAAAATCAGTCAGCAAAATATGTCATTGGGGCTTATGTATCCCACACGTTAACTTAACGTACACGTTTCACCTCGCCTTTCACTATGGTTACGGTGTTTCCGCTGTTAGCAAATACGTTATCTTAACGTAAATGCTACAGCATAAGGGGGAATATTATTGGTTGATAAGAATAATAGTTCCATGATTCCGTTCTAGACAAGGTTAATCTAGAAAACATGTTCACTATGAGGATAAGTCGTGTAATGCTGTGTGTAACACCAAATTGTGTGATTTTTGATCAATAATACCCTGGCATATCATCTGAGAGTGTTTCTATTTATCCATTATCAAGTGGATGAACGAAATTAACATCCTAGCTTTTGATATATATATATAACTGTATATGTCATCTGTGTTGCTTGACTCAGGATTGGAAGATTCGAGTTTTTTTGTGGACCTATAAAATAGTCATATTTCAATAATGATTAAGCGAGAAAAATTTGCTTTTATAAAATTCAATTTTACGGATGGAAATATTTTTTCAAATGATTCATCTATCTCTTATCATGGAAGAGCAACATATACAACTTCAAGATATGAATAGCAAACAATAAAACAGACCATATTCTAAAGCAATGACACTTCCGATATGAAAGGATAATAATTTTTTGAGCTGATTTTAGAATAACTGAGATACTTTTACACTCACCTTCTTGACCTGTATAGTGCGACACTTAACAATACAATGATGATAAACAATATCAAAATAATGGTTACAAAAGATATAGTCTCGGAAGATGATTGCCCATTTTTTGCCCCTGAAAAAAATGTGTGAATATATTTTAAATTTTCAAATTAATTTGCAGACAAACCCTCTTTATATAATATAACGTTCCTGTTGATTAATCGCAAAAATTAGAATATGATAATAATGTATCGTACACAAATTAACTCCTGAAAACCCTTACTTGATAAAAAAAGTTATACATCTCCGTAGATAGGTACCACACAGTTATATCTGATTCATGGATGCAACAATTTCTGCACTAAAATTCATGAAATATGAATTTCTACTGCAGAAAAATTCACTTTGAAAAACACGTTTATATTCGACAGTCATTCGCATTTCTTTCCAGTTTCCATTATGATTCTGCGAAAAGTATAGTCGCAATGGTCGAGACTCAGTTATCCTCATGGACAATTTGCACATTTTTTAAAAATATGAAAAATATTAGGATTATTAAGTACTGATGCCGTTAATGTTGAAAGAATTCAACCTATGACCTCTAGATTAATGTAGTATAATCACAGCTAGATTAAATAGCGCCAATCAACATCCATGCTGACGTCACTGAATCTATTATTCATCTTTGTCTGGCTTTTATTAGAAAGAGAGAGAGAGGATTGTTTTAGCTCCGCCCCGTTTTCGGTGATATTGTGAAATTTGCGTTTTCTTTTTTATTTACTCACTATATTTTTGGATGTTTAAAAAAAATGTTTCTGATGATGATTCTATAGGGTACCAATAACCTAAACCAAGGTTACTGATAATGCTCAACAAACGCAATACCGCTATTATTGATTACCTGCAGTTTTTGTTGTCGCAAATATTGTCTTGAATTTAGTCCAATTGCTCGATGGATCTCTGGTTTTAATAAGGAAAGACACATTGTATGCACAGTTTGGCTTAAGATAGTTTATGGTGTATACATGCTCTCCCGGTGTACGTAAGTAATTTACAAAGTATACCCTTTCGTCAGATCTGCATCTATCCTCAAATGTCGTCAAGTTGTGCATCAAGGAAATGAATCTTTCACGGTAACAATATGGAAGTATAATGAACTTGAACTCCATTTTTCTCTCCTCGGACTTTTCAAAATCGATCTTCAGATTTACTATAACATCTTCTTCACTTGGTATATCACTGCCGCATTGATTCGGTTCAAGCTGGAAAGATATAAAAAAATTAACTCATACCTAGTATTATAATACAGTGTGTATCAGCCCAATGGAATAAATTCAATATTGAATGAATTGGGACGTTTTGAAACGACGTTTGAACACGTCGGTTGATATGTTTCTTTTTGCATTTTTTTCAACGAAAACTTTCTAAATTTTCTAAGTCATGTAAAAGTACCTTTATACAACTTCTTTGTATTTTAACTTGTTCTCCATCATAAGCAGCATCACATTTATGAAAACTATCAACACAGTAGTCAGATAGAGCAACTCTTTTACCATCATACTGATTATCAGGACAACTTTTCTGGACTATACCATATCTGGGAATAATCTGTAGATAAGAAAAAAGTAATAATTAGTTATGGATACATTCGTTCCAGTTGTAATAAATCACTATGACATAGCTAGTCTCTCTTCCGAAAATCTAGGAACCTTGATATTTCATATTGATTTCTGGTTCGATGTTGTTGTCTGGGTTCAGGTATCAGTTTCGGAAATCGAAGATTTTGTGAAAAATTCTTGACAAAGTTCACCAATTTTGACTAAGGTCGCCGTTGATCCCAACATGGTCACTAACATACCACTTACTTTGATATTGTTTATAGTTAATGATCCTTCTCCTTTGTGGTTATTGAAAATTTCATAGGTATCAGTTCCTTTTCCTTTGATTCGAACTATATCTCCCTCCATAAATATGCCGGAGGTTTTGATCACTATTCCATATAAAGGTCTGTATAGATGCAAGTTAGATAAAAATGAAATCATATAATATGCATGCATACTTACTCAATTATTGCGTTCAATGAAGTGGTGTTAAGTGACCACAATAAATAGAAAACCCCTAATCTAATCGACAAAAAAAATTAGACTGGCGAGCACTCCAACTTTTCCACAAGTTATTGCGAATATATTACTTGATTTTGAGAATAGAAAAATTACATTGGAAATGAATCAAATGTATTTGAGAATAATTGCAAATTGACATTGCGAATAGGTTTATCAAAAAGGGCAATTGGGAAGAATACACATAAATTGGAAATCAAAATGTAATTGAGAAAAGTTAAATGTAATTGCGAACAAATCAGACTATGTTATTGAGAATAGTCAAATGTAATAGGCCATTTTCACTCAATCGAATTTAAATATTTCAATTATCTGGAGAAGAAGTACGTTCAATTTACTAATGAAAGGCGAGGTTGCTTTAAACGAAAAAAAAAATATGCCAAGAAATTAAATGCAAACGGATTCCATTTATTTGAATTTCCCGCAGTTTTTAGCACCAATCAAATTTTAGTAGTTGCTAAGTTTACCAATGATATCGATGTACCTACAATATCGATAACTGACCCTATACTCCATCTTCATGTTCTGTCATATGTCATATTTTGTGTACTGTTTTGTGGTGTTTCTTTCCTTTGTAAATATTTTTGAATTGTTGAGGGTAGAATATTAACGAAGTAGTATTTATATATTTTATTATATTACACCAGTTATTGTTGTTGTTCTTTCTTTAACCTGAACTATGGATAAGGGTTTTGAAAAGCCGACTCCGGAAATCTGCCACTATTTTATTCATGATGATTCTGGATTCCGATAAGATACAATCAAAACTTACATAAAAATAACCATCTCCCCCACTTTCCTTAACAATCCCAACCCAACAAACAGAGAAACGGCAACATTGTTGTGAGAACGGGAGCTACATCCAGCCGCGAGTCTCCCTTTTGGGAAAGTTCGTTTGGCAACATTGCCTATGACTAGCCAATTACAGATTTAGTCGGATGACGTCATCAGCCTGGCCTAACGTTCAAAATGAATTGGAGTGTCTTTACCGAATAATACCGAAGCGTAAAAAATCGGGAAAAAATGGGCTTATTTTTGGCTGATCTTTCTGATAAGCGATTAAAAAAAAATCATGTAAATGGCCTATTGCGACTGTATCAAATTTTATTGAGCATTGAATATTACTTTTTTCACATTTACAGTCGATACATTCGCAATAGTGGAAAAGTTGCAGAAACATCATGGATTTACCTACCTCTGATAAGACATATTGGTTATTTTATTGATTTAAAATGCCACTCAACTGAACAACAATGTCAACTGACTAAAACATTGTTATAATGATAAGAAACACCGCATAATCCGCAAATAAATTAAATTATTGTAAATTAATTCCATGCCATTTTAATGTAGAAATATAAATAGAATCATATTTTTTTTAATATCAATATACGTGTGTCCAAGATAAGGATGCCTATCATGGGGATCTTCAAAACCGTAAGAGTTTTACAAGGTCGGTTAAATGGAGGCAAAGTTACGTATTTTGATGCTTAACAAAATGCCGTTTTAAAAGCCAAGAAATCCTCGGCGGATGATACCCTAGAAGAGCAGGGGAATTTATTAGGAATTTTCGGTGTGGCATGGAAACTCCTCAAATTTAAATACCTCGAAAACTGCTAACTTGAGCGCTCTTTGACAGGAGTACCGTTTTCACTTTAAATTGTCTGAAGAATCTTCTTCTTTGATGAAAGATCCACAAAATGTGCAGTATAGTAAAACGGACTTCATGATCGAATTTATCATACCACAAAACCCCCGTATACCAATTTTCAAAGCAATATGTGAAAAGTGTTCAAAATAATGAGAAAAGTCGATTTTTAATTTTAAACTTGAGGTTGAGAAAAGATAATGAGTGACTATAATAACCGTTTTCGTGCCGAGTGCTTATTAGTTGCTTCTTAAAACTTTAACACTGTATCACGGAAACGAAGTATTTTCGGACATGATTTTATTGGAAAAAGTTCCGTATTTTCTTGCATTCTATACAGTGTTGAAAGGAAAGTACTATATTTTAAAAATTACCCTGTATAGTCGAGTAATTGGATCCGATTACCCATTTTGGAAGAAATCATGAAAAATGGGTAATTTTCGCCAAATTTTACAGCATTTTATCAAAAATCGCCAGGACACAAGGATTCTCAGAATGCACAATCACTTCTTTTATAACTGATGCAGGATCAATGTTTTGGTGAGGTTATCAATTCTTTTCAGCACTGTATAAATATCATTATTTTTTCCGATTAAAAGTCGATACATTGTATTGATTGTTAATAATTAAAAACCAGCACGGTTTCCAATAAACAATTTTAAAGATAATATCCTAGACTATTTATAGAACATGTTTATCACAACTAAACAAACAATATTGACCAGTCCACAAACAACATCCATCAGCACTACATCTCTAATTTCAAATTTTGAAATTAATTCAATGGAACCCCCCACTTCTAGATCCTGCAATCAAACAGCAGATAATGCTTCACCTGCTGAAGGCCAGATTAGTCAGAGTAGTGAGTGTGAAATTTCGATTTCAGTCGTCGCAATGCCGCCCACCGATGAAAAGGAGAAACACCATCATGGAGACGAAAAGGAGAAACACCATCATGGAGACAAAAAGGGGAAACGACGGGAGAAACCTCCCGAAGTGGTCACCTACAAAACTCACCTGACTTCTTTGGCGCATGTCAGTGTTTTAGTTTTTGTTTATATGGTGTTCAAATTGGCTTTTCGCGGCGAATTTGACTTTTTCACGTGGCATCCTATTTTGATGTCAGTTGGGGTAAGTTGTATCAATGGTTTCAACCCTCATTATATTAAATATTTAAAAAAAAAAACATATTGAGATTTCTATTTGAGTTATTTTTTTAAAGTAAAATAGGTTTTTTATCTCCTTTTTCTAACTTTATTAACCGGTCTACAATTTCAATGATAAAAATAGGCCAAAATGAATTTTAATTTGAATTTCACGCAACAAGATTTCGTTGGAAATAATTGTAAAATTATATTTTTAGGTCATCATATTTCATCCGTAAATAATTAATTTGACAATGAGTTACTAATAGAATGGTTGGCAAATTGACTATATCTAGTTTTTATCATTTTTGTTTATTCTTTACAGGGTGTTTTTCAAACATTGGTCCTTAGGTATTTTTACGGTTTTCCTCGATATTTCTGAAACCGTTCATACCAAAATCATGAAATTTTGTACATCGCATAAAGTTTCAATACTTAATCAGAATTTGAGCTCAAAATTTTGATCAGGGGCGTACTTATCTGTATGAAAGGTTAAAATGGTAAAAACCATCCCACTTTTGTTATGGTTTTTTTTTGAAAGATTTTTACGTATTTCAAGAACAAAGCATTTTTCGGAATCTGATTTTTTTTTGTATTATCACGTGGTTGAAATATTTCACGTTAATCAACTATTTACCTAAATCAATCAAATACAGGAAGTTTGTAATTGAATTTTATCTGTAATTATTTGATCATGATAAAAAGCTACAAAATCATGCTTCAACTTCAGATTAGAATTTCATTAATAATTTCGCATAATAACACAATTATTCACTGTACATGCAGTACGTGCTCGAGATAACAAAGAAAATGTAATCTGCTGACATTCTCATTAAGCCTTGATTTGATTCTACATCAAATAATAGAAAAAGCGAAAGGAAATTATAGGTCAAGTTAAATGACCTTATTGAGGTCATTTGTAGATAAAATCACTTCCCTCTAGCAATCGTAATTAAAACTAACAAAGTCAAGGAGATAAAACTGTAAATGAATCACCTGCTTATTCTGCGTAAAGTGGTTGTATGAATGTAAATCCCCATCTACGAAAATCTCCATAGTTTGATTCTTGTTATTCATGGATGATTAATGAATGGAGGTGGATATTTTCGAATTTACCAAATAGTTTAGATAACATTACTGTTTGTTTAGTTGTAATCTTACTTTTCCTATCTTTCGCACGTTCTTTTAATTACTTTAATTCATTTCAATATTTGTTTGTGGCTCAGCAAAGACTATAGAAATCTTTCAAACAATAAGAATGATAATATTTATTTCATATTGGTGGCGTGACGCGTATCTACTCTTCAGAGATTTATTACGTTTTTAGATTTAATTCACAGAGTCTCCTTTCTACGTTAATTCCTTGTTTTTGTAGCTTTGGAATAATTGATTTTTTTATGGTTTTAATCTGAGTTTTATATTAATTTTTTTTCTGAAATTTGTACTCTTTTTATTGAAATCGTATTTGTATTAACTTTGTCCAAACCAATCCATTATTCATTCTTTGAGTTATTTTTAACTTTGTGACTAAAGTTTGATTTTTCTGGTACTTTTATAGTCCTGTTTGTTATTTTTTTTTAGTTTATTCATTTGGTCAACTATTTTTGTTTCGCCTTTTGCCCTCCAATGATTTTTAGATATGTCGATGATGACGTTTGGTCTTACTTTCGACAAAAATTGTTGCTGTTTTTTGCTATAACTTATAACTAGGATTTATTTAATCTTTTTCACATGATTATTTTATTTTCTCTTAATTGTGAATACGATTCATTCATTTTCGCCCACATAACTGGTTTTTAACGGTATATTTTTCTATTTATTTTTTTATTTCTTACTCTATACTTACATCAAAATATGAGAAAAGGGTGTCTTGAACTTCTCTCACTCAACAACAGAACCCAAAAATTTGTCACAGTGGTTGACTACTTATCCTTCAAAAAGAAAAAAATCCTGATCGAATATAATAAATCACTTAATATGAAAAAAAAATCCTGTTTTGCATTGTTACAATTAAAGTGGAGAAAGTATAAAGCGGATAAAAAAAAAATTTGGTAAAGCGCAAAAACTTTGGATTCTTAATCAGAATTTGAGCTCATAACTTCCCAATTTTGATCAGGTGCGTACTATATTCGAAGGTTTAAGGGTTAAAACAATCCCATTTTATGAATATTTTTACGTATAAGTAGTACTCTTGATTTCATATCGAGTGGGCTAGTAGTTTTCTCAATATTTTCGAAACAGCTCATACTGAAAAATTGATATTTTTTTCAAGTGCACTGCACAAACTTTTGACGGCTAATTAGGTTCTGAGGTCAATAATTTTAAATTTGAGGCGTATCATATTCAATATCATATCACGGCGATTTTTTCGACTAATGTTATAGGAACTTTTTTCGAATGTTTTATCAATGTTTGGGAAACACCGTATTTGAAATTCACGGAAAAAAAAACCATACATAGAAGTATAAATAGTCCTGTATTATACATTGAAAATCCTTCTAGAGTAAAAAAAAACAAAAATTGTAGGTACAAGTGAAATAATACTAGAAGGAAAACAGAATAACTCTAACAAAAAGGCAACTGTGCAAAAACAATAGACCCAATAAATCTGTAAAATTATTCAAAACTGAAAAAAGTCCTGAAACGAAAAAAACTCACATCGAAACAAAAATCCGATAAAAATCCCAAGAAAAATGCTGAGATACGTACATACATACAAAGATTAAATGTACAAATAGAAATAAATGTTTGATAGCGAAAAAAGGTTGCAAAAACTGTTTAAGATGCCATGAAAAAAACAACACTGTAAAAGAATTCCTAAAAATGGACAAGTAGGTAACGTGGAACGTTAAAAAAAACATACAGTGTGTATCAGACAAATGAAATAAATTCGACGTTTAAAATGTGTTTGTTGAAAAAAATGCCCAACTAAAATATCAATCAACGTATCCGAGCGTTTTTTCGAATACGACACCATACTTCATCTATTTGTTATTGAATTTATTCCATTAAGCTGATTCACGCTTCAATTTTTGAATAAATATACAGGGTGTCCCATAACTTATCCGCCATAGAGCACCAGGTGATAATATAAATGAAAATAAGATTTCTCTAATAAATGTGATGGCAAATGCTAGTCGTTAAAAAGCTACAGGGTGTTGAAAGTGAAACTTCATTTTCGAAAAATTTCAATAATTTTTAAATGAAATGTATTTTTTCTTTCAAAGTCGAAATCTCGCGAACTACTTGCGATATCAAGATTTAAGTACATTTTCTACGTAGAAAAATTGACACTTTTCAAGTATGAAGTCAAAACAGTCTCACCTATACAGATTAAGAAATTATAAAAACATTAATTCATCATTAAGTACGTAGAAAGCGCCATCTAGGAATTGGGTTCAAATCAATACTGAATTCGGATTCCTCAAATTCGAAAACGCTAGTATTACAAATTTTGAATCTGTTATTTTTATCCTTTTATAAATTATCTTAATTTTTCGAAAATAAAGTTTCACTTTCAACACCCTGTATTTAACGACTGCTCTATTTTGGATAAGTAATGGGACACCCTGTTATATTGATCAATTGATGAGGGAATTGATATTATAGTTCAACCAAAGGTTCAACATCAGAACAATGAAAATCCGTTCAAAAGAAGCATAATATACAGGGTGTCCACTTATCAATGGTACAAGAATGCATTTTCTGCTCTATTTGTATACGAAATAAATGGAGAATTGAGTTCTAGATTCTCTAAGGAAATATATCAGGATTCACCATCATCAATTTCTCTAGTCCAAAAGATCATAATAATCAAGTGAAATTTGATTTTATTTTTATCTCAATACATTCTGAATAAATGGGAATAATGGCATACAATTATTAGACATTCGGAAAGTTGAAACATTATTTGACATCACTAACAAATCAGAATATATTGAAAAAAAGAGATAATCAAATTTCAACTTATTATCAACTTTTGGTCTAAATTAATAATGGAGTTTTCTCCAGAGAATCTGTGGGTTCGCTGTGCACCTTCAATAACTGGACACCCAGTAAATAGTGATGAAAACCTGAAACTCATTATTTTCGGTTTTCAGTGGATGTTCATGATGACCGAAGGCTTCTACGTAATCAACAAATACAACACCTACTGGCGACTCAAAACCAAAGGCCACTTCCGTGAATTAATCCACGTGGTGATCCTCTCCATCGGCTACATCCTCGCCATCATCGGTTTCGTCATCGTCTACATCAACAAAGAAAACAAAGGCAAAAATCACTTTGTCAGTTGGCACGGCCTCTTTGGCCTCATCGGCCTCATAGCCACCTTCCCTCCTGTCATCAACGGAATCCCATTGTGGTACAAAAAAGAACTAAAACAGTGGATCAAGGTTCCGCGATTGGTCAAATTTGTGCACGTTTCTTCGGGAACGGTGGCTTTTGCTTTTGGCGCTGTGAGTTTATTGTTGAGTGTGTACACTAAGTGGTGGGCACGGAGGTCCAATTATAGTGATGCTACTTTTTATTTTGGTCTGTTGACGGTTGCGTTTCCGATGTTTTGGGCCGTTTATGGGCCTTCGGTCAAGTTGACGAGGACTGTTAAGGACTATTTTAATCCTGAGAAGGACGAGTAGAGATAAATATATTTTATTATTGTTTTGTGTTTTATTTTATGTAGAACTCCACCTCCACTGTTTTACAGTTGCAAATTGGGGATCAGAAAATGTTAATTTCGTAGTAAAGTGTTCATAATTCCTTAAAATGGAAAACAAATATGTTTAGATCATTGAATACATTAGCCTAGTTTACACCGATAACTCGTAAACTCGTTTAGTTCGGTCCGATAGGACCAAGTGGGTAAGGATAGTACGGTAGGACCAATGCTTGCTTCTTGCCCGTTCACACCGTCTGGCAATGCGTGAACTATATGAGTATGAGTACGCGCGCATCAAAAACAAGTCGAAATTATTCATCAACACAATTCGTAATCAAAAAAATGTGAGTACGCTCAGATTGCCTTGAGAAACTCAGAACCAACACAATTCACAATAATAACAATCAACATAACCTCATAATTTTGATCCAGATCAAACTAATTTAGTCCGGTAAACCTTCTGGCAAGTACCGAGCCAAGAACGGGGCAGCTTAGTTCGCAACTGTTTACACCATTCGAACCAAATATTTGGTTCTGATATAGTTCGAATTTAGTACTTGGTCCGCGGACCAAGTTGTCGGTGTAAACTAGGCTTATGACCATATACGTATTATTATTAAAATAATAAGTATATGCTTATGACTCGCTGTTCTAATTATTGCTCCATGTTGTCAACGGGAATCGAATAAACCAATTGCTTTGAATCAGGCAAACGAGATGGCCACGAAATGGGTCCACGACCCCGCCCGATCCATCGGATTGGATAAGTTGTATTTAAATAATCACGAACTTTTACACCAAAATGCGCTGGTACACTACACCATTATGCATGAAAAACATTTCTGCTTTTAATCCGATGAGTACTTCTTTTAGCGAATCCGGCAAAGTATGTTTTAAAAAATGTTAATATGCATGACATATATATATACGGTTCAATAATTAGTCTCTTCCAAAATACCTGCCGAAACGTTCATGGAAAACCTTTCTTGAAATCGGTTTTCAAAAATCCCATGCATTCATGATTATTATGGAAATTAATAAAAACTTCGCGCGTAAATCCTGCTTCGTCTGTGAACAACACTTGATGAAAAAATCATCACAGTATGAAACAAAACAATGTACGATACACAGCCGTTAAATGTAATTTACCGCCTTAGTAACGTAAATAACTATTACAGTCTCTGATAATGTAAAGTGTCATTTACCGGAGTAGTTTTGGGTCCGGTAAATGATACTTTACGGTACAGTATGAAATAAAATAATATTATTTTGCTTTTGGTTGCTATGTTAACACCTCCTGTGATGAATTAGAATTTGTTGCCAAGGATAATAATTTAAGATATTTTTATAAACACCCATTTCCATCAGTTTCTTGAAAACTATGCATTTCCAGATCATTGTTTATATGAAAAAAAAAATCTTATTTTCTCATGTAGAATCACCCCTTGAATTATTCGAAATGCACTGCTTTGTGCATTGAATTCTCCATTAGGATTCTTCATTTTACTGTTTATAATTTTCTTAAATATTTTCATTGTTGTGCAGATACGTGTTATTCCTCTGTAGTTTTTACAATCTTGTTAGTATCTTTTTTTGTAAATTGGCACAAAATGAGTGATGTTTTCTATTCTTCCGGCAGCTCTTCTTCTATCCATGGTTTATTGTAGATTTCTAGTAATATATCTTTCCCTTCATCACCCATGTATTTTATCATTCTGCTTGATATGTTGTCGGTCCCTGATGGTGATTTTCCATTTTTAAGTTTCTCTTGTTGCCTTATCAAGTTCCTCAAATGTAATGTCCAAGTCGCACTCATTCTTTTATCACTTCTGTATTTTTATTTGCTCTAATAATTCTTTGAAGTATTCTACCCGTCTCTGCTCACTCAATTGTTCATCTGGCAATATTTCTTTATTGTTACTTTTTATGTTGTATGTTTTCTGCCTTTTGAGTTTGCCTCTGCATGATTTCACTATATCCTTTCGTCCCATTTTCAATTTTGTCTCCATATTCCTCCCATTCCTTCTTTTTCTCTTGGTTAACTAGCTTTTTTACCTTTTTTCTTTCTTCGATATACAGGGTGTTTCCTAATTGCGTACATTAAATTCAAGGGCGTATTCCTGATTTGATTTTATGATTTTTCTTTTTTATATAAACATGTGTCCGGAAGTGCATGGTTTTCAAGATACAGCGAGGGTGTTTTTTTACAAAAAATGTTACAAATATCCTCTAACCGATTTTTTTGAAATGAGGCCGATACATTTTATTAATTAAAGCCCACTGTAGCCCTTGTTTGTTAGGTGAAAATTATGAAGACCAGTGTCGTCCCGAGTGGCATCTTGACGAATATTCTTGTTGAATGAATGTTCGCCACTGACTATATTGTGAATTTTTTTTCTTCCTGAAATGAAACAACCAAAAATACTACTTTTTTGCGAGATGGAGAGAGTTTTTCGTATCTGGCATCGTTTTTGAAAAAAGACCTTTCAAAATTCGCGCAAAGTCTCTAGAGGTAACCGTTTTCGAGATAGCCTTCATTGAAATTTCCAATGCAACGGAAATTGGAAAAAATTGAATGAAAGAATAATCGGCATTTCCGTGAGACTTGAGGTTAAGGGGATTCATCCGCTCCAAAAAGCACTGCTAGCAAAATAAGTCATCATCACGTCAGCCCGCGGGCTGACAGTAGGTATTCATCACGCCGGCAACCAAACTAAGTGAACATTACGCCTCAAAAGAGATGGGAGATGGGTATAGATTTTGTTCGAAGACGGTGGCAATTAATTGTGAATTACATGAGAATTTGTGGAAGGTATTACTGATTTCTGTTTAATTATATCAAACGGAGATTGTCAGAAACTTCGAGCATACACTTGCAAGCGTGTATGGTCGAAGGTCAGAAATTATCTCAGAAAGGTTCAATTTAGTAAATACACTATCGTTTTTTTTTATTTAACGGATTATACGTCTCTCACAAGAGGGCGGAATATGTAGATTTTTCGTATTTTTTGACCATCGAGATACCGGTTTTGTTAGCGTTTTTTTTTTAATAGATATTGGGTTGCCTATTTTGATATCTTACCTACCTAATAAAGCTTGAATTGTTCCAAAAGGTGATGTACTAAAAAAATGGCGCTCAAAAAAATGCTTGCATCGAGTAAAATTTCAGACCGGATGAATCCCCTTAAGGGAGCAAATAATAAATCTTTAACATATGCATTTTTTGAAAATATAAAGTGTGAAAGTTTAAAATTGCCTTCAAAGTATTCAAGAAGAAAGTAATTTGCTTATCAGTTTGGAAACCATTTTCTGAGCATTTCATAATTATTATTATGTGATTGTAAACTTTCATGCATAATATTTTGAAAATTGGCTATTTTAAAGATTTATTTTTTGGTCCTGGAATTAATTCAACTAATTTCCTTAAATTTTTTCCAATTTCCGTTGCATTGGAAATTTCAATGGAGGCTATCCCGAGGGAGAATTAAACAAAATACACCTTTTGTAAGTAAAAAAGTTTGGTGAATCGATTTTTTCAATATTCACATCGATGCACCAAATTGGATAAATGTTTTAATAATTTAGATAAGATCGATGTGGCGCTCCCTACTAGTGATATCAATAGCCTGAATGAATTTGGATTTCTCGTCTTAAAAAAACCCTATGCTTAATTTCGTCATGATGAGGAATAATTGACAAAAATCCAAATGAAAAACAAAAGTTTGACACCCTGTATCTTGAAAACTAAGCACTCTAATAAGGATGTATTTCCCAATCTCAAATTTCATAAAAATCCGAGGTCTATCACATAGAAAAGAGATTTTTTTTCTTATGGTCTATCACCTCTCAAGAGTTGTCGGTTGATTATCCGGACACTCTGTATTTTGTATTTTTCCGTCGTTTTTAATTTGAGGTAGTGCTTTCTCTATCTGTTCTTTTATTTCATTGTTCCTCTATGAAGTTTGTTTTTGTTCACCTACTTGCAATTCTGCTGATTCCACATGTCTCAGTGGCTTTTTCCAATATTATTAGTTTAAAATCAATCCCCAAATCTTCAAATTGTATAGATTTTAGATGTATACAGGGTTAGTCAGAAGTATGGAAACAGTCGATTAGTTAAACTATACGAGCTACTGGAAAAAGTTAAAGACAAAAGTTGAAGGGTTTTCAATTATCTATTAGTTGGTATAAAACTAGAATTTCACAGAGTCGGTCATAGAGTTGTGGAACAACAAAATTGCATTTTCTTAAATGGAACCCATGTATATTATTGGAGTTTTAAAAGCGTCGCAGAAAACTGTCGATTTAAGCCGTTTTTCTTCACAAAATAAGTAGTCATTGTTTTCAAAACCTAACAGACCGGTGTCACAGCAATCAACAAACCTTGATGAAGTCAGGACGGTGAGGTTGCCATATTGTCTCAACTTTCTTTGTTATACACGTAATCTACACACACAATATAAGAGTGTAAGGTGAAATAAGAATACCGGGTCATTTTGGCATTTTACCATTACCAAAACTTGTTAAAGTCAGACAAACTGCTTTGCTTATTTTGACCAGATGCTGGTTCTATTCTTTCAATGTTCTAAGATCGTGGTGTGTTGATTTTTCAGTGTATTCACGTAGACTCGTTGCCAGGAGGAGAAAATAAATAAAACAATCCAATGTAAAAAATACGCCTTTATTAGTCTAAATAACCCAAGTACACGAATCTCATCAGGATACAACAATAATATGAAATGTTTTTGAGCCGTTTTCGTCAAAAAAAATTTATTAAAACCCTCAAGTCAACTCGATAAAATATATACATAAATAAACAGATTGAATCAGAAACATTTGGCCTTAGAGCTAAGATTGTTGCGTTGAGAGTAAAAACCAACAAAAACAGTCATGGTAATAAACCACTATAATGTTCAAGCTCGATCAATTCATCAATTCTACCACTTTTTCTTGTGTTCGTCCATCGACACTCCACCCGGCCCCAAATAAACAATCATAAGAAGTCCTCCGATCACTGACAAAGTCTACAAAATATTTTGTAGACTCAACCACTGGAAAAAAAAAATCTCACCTGGAAAAAGTCATACTTCAAAAAGTCCCTCAACGGCTTATAATCAGGAATATTCCACCACGCGTTATGGTAGAAGTTCAAAGTGGTCAAAAGCAACACCAAAATCAACGCCGACAGCTTGGTTTTGTAGCCAACTGTGACCAAAACCATCAGAGCTGATCCCAAAAGGTCCAGGACAATCTACAAGCCAGTTTTACTACAATAAACTCAAGAATTGAGGCCTTACTTGGAGGAAGCTGAACTCGAATCGGATCAGAGTTATGAACATAAAGGCCAAGAGTATCCGGCCAGTCAATTGCAGGTAGTTTTTGGGTTTGTTGTCGCCCAGACTGGGTACTCCTGTTGGTTTATCAATAATTTGTTGTGCGGTGTTAAAAATAAATTACTTGCCAGCAAATAAACTTTTGGCTTCGCCTTTACTTTCAGCCAAAACGAGCAAAAGGGCTCCGATTAATGCTAGGTTTCGGAAGAGGAATTGCAGGTCCCAGAGGATGCTGTAGGCCAATGTCTACAAAAATGTGACTCCAGTAATGTTGGGGTTTTTGGATTGTGTTCAGATTTTCACTTTTTAATGCGAAAACAAGGTGATGAGGTTACTTATAAATAATTATCATCTAATCCGGAGTTTTTCCATAATATGCAATTTTATTATGCCATAATAATCTTTGTGTTCTTTCATTATTTTACTTCAATTTCATTCTAACTTGAAAAAATAAATAAAACCTATCATTTCAAATTCAGAATAATTGCACCTCCGTCTCCATCGATTACCAATAGAGGGCTATTATAAACTTACTGGTTTTTGTTCACCCAGTTGCCAGTTACAGTCAAGCGAGCTATACATAACCTTACTTTGTGATTTTTTTTGAAGTCTGACGTCACAAAGTGAGTGAACGTTATACTTTTCCCAACAAATTCGTATCCTATGTTAAAATTCCATAAAAAAATGTTTCTTGGGTGGTTTTGAATTTGTTAGAAGCAGATAAGACTTCTAGAAGTGAACTTTGGTTAGACGAGAGTGATATTTACTGGAATCAATCATAAGCTTTCGACAAGCTAAGTTAATTTTAGTGTATAATCAATCCTTGGAAACATTTTGTGGTTATATTTGTCCACTTCTTATGAGCTTTTTCTCAGACTATACTGAAGAAAATAACTTTGAAGCGGATTTTAACCTTCTAGTGATGATTTCTTTGAAAACGATAATAAAACTATCAAAATCTCCGAGATAATGATTTTGGAATTAACACAACAAAAACAAAACAATCTGAACCATGACCTCGGAAAATTTCTTGAACCATTTATTGTCCTTCTCAAATGAAGCATCACTAGTAGATAGTTTGAAAACATGCTTCAAAGGCATTTTTCTTGAAATAGTCTGAAGAAAAGTCGGAGAAAAGCAAACAGGATAGCGTCGAAATGTTACCAAGCATCAATTATACATTAAAATCAACTCACCTTGTCAAAAACTTATACGAATCCATTAAACATCATTCTCGTCCAACCAAATATCACAGCTGGAAGTCTTATTTGCTTCTTACAAATATAGAAACACTCAAGAAAGATTTTCTTATGGGATTTTAACATATGATAAGAATATGATACAAAATACAAGCTTTACCCACATTTGTGACGTCACGACTTCAGCAGTCTCTTGAGTTTAATCATCAAAATGGACAAGTTTGTCAAGGCTACCTTAAATAATTATTCTAAGGTAGACACTAAACTTATGATTCACGCAAGACCGTTTTAAAAGTGCTAAAATTGCCGGCGTAAAACTACCAAGAAAATTATAAAACAAAATCAAATCTACTGAATTCATAGTAAAACCCACAATTAATTTTTTAGTACAGGTTAATGCCCGCCTCCGCTTTTTTTTATAACCTATTATATTACTATTCAAACTAAAATTTTAGCAAGTGAAAATATCATAATAAAATTGATATCGCAGTAAAATAATAAAATACCTTGATGCGACATTAAAATACTACAATGTTTCAACAAGTTCAATAAAAATAACACATGAAGTACAATTACGGTTACACGACTTTAGACATGCTCAGATTATTTTCTAGTGTCGACCTCTGTTATCTATCACGTTAAGATTGCACGCATGACATCACAAGTTTAGGGCGCCTGTTTAAAATATTTAAAATCGGAGCAAAGGTACAGTTATGAATTCCCAAAATTTCTAGAATTAAAGAATAACAATACATAGTGCTATTTGTACGCCTATTTATCATTGAATTTCTCAACTTTTGGCGCAGAGATCATCAAAATCGCACCCGGGGTTTTGGAGTTATGAGTGATCAGAATGTTCGCAATAAAAAAATTACAAACATATAATTTTCTTATTGCCTGACTTTTGGTAAAATTGATACGCCTATGGATTTTCTAGTAAATTTCGGGACTTTTGGCGCGAAACTCATCAAAATCGAAACAAAGGTAGAGTACAAACTACCGATATATGGAAAATGTGTAGGTGAAAGCTCCATAAAGAGTACAGAAAACAACAGAAGTATGTAAAGTTGATTAAAAGTCAAAAAATCCAGGATAACGGCCAATATGTAGTTTCGAAATTTACTAAATACAAAATCACAAACTCATCTGAGTAATTTCTCTATTTCTTCATTGCTGATATTTTTGGTAAAATTGATGGTACGCCTATGGATTTTTTTATTAAATTCTTCAACTTTTGACGTGAAAATCATGAAAACCGAACCAGGGTTAAAGAAGTTAGGAACTTCCATATTTACTCAATAAAAAATCAGCAAAACTCACATATTGCTGACAATTTGAAATAAGTGATGGTTCTTACCTGTAAAATAACAATAAAAAACAAAACTCCACAAGCAATGGGCACCCTCCATCTGACAAGAACCATTGCACAGCCGCCCAATTGAAAAACTAAATTAACCAAAACAAACATTGTAGCCAAAAAATAGCCACAACCCCACGACATGTTCATGTACTCTCTTTGTTCGCTCCATTGCACCCACATCCGAAGACCATCCTCGAAAAAGGTGGAAATTAAACATAATCGGGCTAAAGTGGGCAGGATGTGTTTCAATTTTCTTTGAACCTGAAAAAAAATAAAAAAAAAATCTTTTACAAATTGTGTTGATATTCCAATCTACCGTCGGCTATCAATATCGAACAATGTGTGATACCAAAGAAGAAAGTCATGTTTCTGGGTCATCGATTTTGAAACTGGTTTGAAAATAACTTAAATCATTATTTTCTGCTGAATTTTGGATAATTTTGACAAAATCTGTGCGTAATAAAGTGAGAATGGGTGATAGTTGAGTTGTTATTAGCCAAACTGATAAGTTATCACAATGATGAATGAGAATTTATCAAGTGAATTGAGTTATTCTCCTGAACTATAAAGTTTTTTGAAGGTCAAAACATGTATTTTATAAGGAAAACATGAGGAATAGAGAAAATTAGACTATTGAAGATATCGGTGAATTTTGCAACTCATTTTCAATGAATATCAGTGTATGTACAGCGTGCCCATATAAGATCCTCTTATCTCGGAAGATATGCGATGTACGGAAAAAAGTTAAATATAAAGTGTTATTGTTTTCAAAGGAACGATATTGTTATATATTTAGACATATACAGGATGCTCAGTTTTAGTTGGGCTGGACCCAACTTATCAAAATTTAATGTTAAACCCTGTATATTATTTCAGAAATAAATTCTACATAAAAAATACAGGTGACTTTCTATAGGATATAGATGTCCTATACGTATCTCCAATAGTTTGGGATATAATAGCGATTTATTTTAAGTAGTGAAATATGGGTGCCGAGTACCTCGTGACTGCCATTTTTTTCCTACAGACAATACTATAATATATATAATTCCAGTTGGTTAGAAAGAATGGCTGCCAATTATACAAGGTGATCTCAAAAGTTGAACCCAATCGGGACAAAATCACCGATAAGTCGAAAATGTTAACCAAAACACCCTGTATATCGTTACGGATTCTAATTGCTCACCAAAAATTCTACTTTGTATAAGATAGTCCAAACCTATCTCTAGCAGTTTAGAGAATATTCACTATTATTTGCTCTTTTTGCATAAAAAGGATTGAATATAGCGAATATTTTCTAAACGGGTAGAGATAGGCATATACAAGCTAACTTTTATTTTTGGTAAACAATCAAAATCCGTAACGATACACAGGGTGTTTTATTCAAAATTTTCGACTTATTGGTGATTTCATATGTCCCTATTGGGTTCAACTTCTGACATCACCCTGTATAATAATTGGCAGCCATTCTAATCAAATGGAATTTTATATTATTAGTATTGTCTGTATGTCTGTCTGGAAAAAAATGGCAGTCACTAAATACCATAAACCTATATCCTTTTTCACAACTTGAAATACCTAAATGTGTTCTGAAATAATATACAGGGTGTTCCATTTAATTTTGAAAAGTTGGGTCCAGCCCAGGGAAAACTGAGCACATATACAGGGTAAGGAGAAATTACCAGAACGGTCGATTATTTCAAAAAATACACGAGTTCACGAGTTAGAGAAAAATAACTCATATAAAAGTTGTGATGTTTTTAAAAATCTAGATACAGAGTGACCCATTTGAAAGCGGGCCCCCCTCATAACTTTTTAATTTATTCATCGATTTTGACGATTTTTATTTTGAAATGTAGAGAGGGGAAAGGTGTATTTTGAGGTCATACGTCGCCCAGTTTTTTCCAAAAACCAAGGCCTACTAGAGCATATTTAGAGGCTGCAAAATCCAGAAAACATATTAGCGATTTTTTAAAAGAAAATCTGCCCACGCCACTAGGTTTTTTATCCCCTGAAATGGGTCTGTACCAAATTTCATGAAAAAATATTCAATCCAAAAATATTATCTCTGTGTGTAATTTTTTTTCTATTTTATTTTGTCAATCTCATTTGTTTGTTTTCATTGTATTTTGACATGAGAATATCTATTAAATGTTTATATTTAATATTTTTTTTCTGATAGATTTGCTATCGCAAGAGTTACGAGGTAAAATGTTTCTTGGTGCATAAAAAAATTAATCGTCAATTTTTTATATTTTTTCATGAAACTTGGTGAAGATCCATTTCAAGGTATGACGAATCCAATGACGTAGACAGATTTTTTCCAAAAAAATCGTTAATATCGATTCTGGATTCTCAGCCTCTAAAATATGATCTAGTAGGCCTTGAATTTTGAAAAAACTTGACGCCGTCTGGCCTCAAAATAAACCTTTCCACTCTCCACATTCCAAAAAAAAAATCGTCAAAATCGCTACATGAATAAAAATGTTATGTGGGTGGCCCGCTTTCAAATGGATCACTCTGTATCTGTGATGAATTGGAATATACAGGGTCGGCCATAAAGTTATGGTAGATCAAAGTAAAATTAAAAAAAAAAATAGGATTTACTATACCTTTATATCTCAAAGTGTCTTTTGCGGATTTTGTTGTTTGGTAGAGTTTTTTATTGAATTGATTTCTGGAAATGTTATATTTTTTTGAGATGAAGCAACTGAAAATACAACTTTTTTGTCTTCTCATATTTTTTTTGTATCTTTCTTCGTTCTCGATGAAAAATATAAAAACTACTTTATTTTAACAATTTTTCGACATGCAATAAAGTGGTTTTGATTTGTTTCCTCGAAAACGAAAAAAGATACGAAAAAATATCAAGAAACAAAAATGTTGTATTTGTAGCTGCTCTAACTGAAGAAAATGGAAAATTTTCAGAAAAAGCCAGTGGCGCACATTTTTGTTCAGTTTTACTCGTTAAACTGTACCTCTGGACGACACCTGAATACATAATTACCATCTAGTTGATGCTAATTGAGCACCAAAATTCAACAAAATCGGCAACAGATTCTTTATGATATAAATAACGAATCCTATTGTTTTTTTAACCTTTAACACCCTGTATCTGTATCTCGAAAACTTGTCTATAGGACCTTTTCGGCTTGAATTTGGTTCACGAGTGCATATTTGGAATTACGACCTATCATCAAGAAACACCCTATACGGTTAAGCCCTGACTAACCCAAAAACAGTTAAGCCCGGACCTGTCCCAACTAACCATTGCCACGCTGGCACGATCGAAATTGGGAAAATCCACACCAATTTCCATTACGCCTAGAAGCAAGGGCAAGGCATAAAACCAGATTCTAGGTTCAGTATAATCCTACATAAGTCCGCTACAAAATCAACCAATAAAATAAGTACAACACATCTAGTAGCACCCAGTATATTGATGTTTTATGAAAATACGATGACAAAAGCGAAAATTTTCCAAATTGATTAAATATTCATGATAATAATTAAACATTGTTGATCATGCGGGAACTAATAAAGCAAATGTGATTGTAGTAAAACTAATCTATACCTACTATGAATAATTCACTGGCAATTGGGGTAAGCCAATAAAAGTAAATAAATAAATTGAACTTTGAAACAAAAACATATGGATAAAAACAATCTCCCAAAACACATCACGTCCTCGAATTTTCCTTATTTTGACCCACATCCTTGTAGTAGCAGCATATTTACAAATTTCCCCTTTAAACTTGTTGCACTACATATTTTTTTTAGCTGACGTGACCCCCACAGGAGAAATTTCCCCAATTTTGAATGAATTTTCCTATTTAAAAACCTGGATAATATTTTCAATAAATCACCTGATCAGCAACATCTTCGGCCTTAGAAATATATTCACTTTGTGTGGTCATTGCTTCAATTTATTTAAAAAATCCACGCAACTACTTTTTGCAAAGGCACCGTCGAACTTGAAAAACAAGACCACATAACGTCCAGTTGTCAATGTCAAAACTTTTTTTTTGGGTCGTTTGCCCGAATTTAGGTGTGTTTTGTTGGAAATGGTTTGCCGTTCTGTTTCTAAAAAGTGCACAGTGAAGGAACTGCAAAGTGACCCACCGATATGCGGGATCTTAGATCATATTATATGATCTAAGTGCGGGATGCCCACGTGCAATAATAGTACATTTTGTATCAAGGGCGGAAAGTAGATGATTTTGACGAGGGTATAAGTAGCAGCACGAGCGAAGCGAGGGCAGGTATTAGCCGAGTCAAAATCATCTTTCGTCCGTGGTACAAACAGTGCTTTTTGTACAACCAGTTTGTAATAATTTGACAAAGAATAATTATGAAAATCAAAAATAAATCCTGCACCATGATACTACGGTCGTAGTATCATGCACCTGCACTACACTGCTGACAAGTCAGACAACTGTCAATCCATGGTTACAATAGGTGTGTTTCCGTATTCTTTTGTGGTGCGGATTCATTGTCACCGAGATTGTCACGTGATTAGTTCCTTTTAGTATGCTAGGCTGTCACGTGGTTATTAGATTCAGAGGCGTTGGGGTCCAAGGAACCGTTGCTAAGCGACCTACTTTTGCGCCCGCGGGCGCGAAAGTACTTTTAGGCCCGGCTACCAAAATTAGCGACTTTCCGTCTGCTTTGCATGCATTGAAAAGTGGACTTTACGTGTAGCGTGTAGGTTGTGCAAAAATATATATATACATATTTTTATTTTACTTGTTATGTTAGATTCAAACAAATTTATTCGAGAATAAAATTATAGGTGCGTATCCAAGGCTAAATAGTGTTTTGAGAGGTTTTTGGTGCCACTTTAAATTTTGGGCTCCCGGCTCATAAGTTCTATATAAATTAGGTTTTGATCCTCATATTGGGAGATATTTGAGAAATGGGTATAGATGGAACAATTGAACACACACCCTGAAGAACGTTTTTTCGTGATAGCTCCGAAACGGTGAAATAAATCTTAATGAAACTTGGACAGTTTACGCATTACCTAGGGTCTGAAAATTTGATATTATGGCTATATTTGAACTTACTCTTGAAAGCCTGGAGCGCACCAACCCCTTCCATAAAATCCCCTAAACTAAAATTAGTTTAGAATAGAAAGGGCGATACTCTTCATTCACATCAAAAAAGTGAATTGGTTTCATGAAAAACAACAATTATCGTCAAATTATCATAGAGAAGGGTCCCTCAAATATCTCCCAATACTTCTGGCACACCCTACATATTTCGTAATATCATAAATGTATTCATGATATCCTCGATAGTTCCCTTTTCCTTGATGCGACTAGTAGTGAAACGCCTCTGACATGGAATGTGAATCCTCATTGATCCACCTCTTATGGATAAGAACATTTTCCTCGATTCCTGAAGCCGGTTTTCTGGAACCCGAAAGACAAAAACAGAACCGAAATAAATCAAAAACTCTTGTTTTCATACAGGAAACTACGCTTTTGTCCAAGTTTCACTCGGGACACGAAAAACCAAATTCCCTACTTTCGGAAAGCTCATCAGCAGTCAATTTGGCTCTACTTCACACGTCGAGTTTGTGTTTTGTCTGTTTATAGTGGAAAACCGGCAACTGAAAACGTATAATCAAAAATATTTCATCGAACATAATAGTGAACATAATAAAAATGGAGATAGCATTTCTTCAATGAATTCATGAACCATCTAGTTGCAAATAAAACGGACTAAATAAAAATTATTCCATACTATCTGACTATCTGAAACATACATCGAACCATCTGAATGACCTTAAAGGAGATTGCCGTCTCTGATTGTCAACGCGTCGTGGAGATTGCCGGATTAGATTCTCAGGAGATGTTTTATTGCAGTTTTGTGATGGGATAGAGCCGATTTCCAACTTGCAAACCATATATTTAGAGAGAGCGCGAAAAAACGAAAAATACCATGTATCTAACTCAATTTTGTCAAAAAGTGGAGATTGCCGTCTTTGATACTAGGACTCTCAATTTTCTGACCAGATTTAACTTCTACAAGATGAATGAAAATTAACCAATATTCTGAAGGTGTAGACTCAATCCCACAATGAAACATGTATATTTGAACATAGTGGTTTTCTAATTGTGTATATCAAATTCAAGCTATTTCATGAAAAGACGTTCAAACAACCATGGGTCCAGAAGCCAGAAGTGCATTGTTTTCAAGATACATGGTGTTAAACTTTGAGAAAAATTAATATGGACGCCACTAGCTGACTCTGACTTTATTGTAATTTTTATTTTTTTTTTATCAAAGCAATCAAAAATATTTGTTTGTTTCATTGTTTTTGAATCTGGCCTCGGTTTACCTGTTTAAAATACATTACCCGTATGAAAAAAATATACATATATAGATTTTTTTCTCGAAAACGAGGCCAGATACGAAAAAATCCAGGATGCCAAGAAGTTGTGCTTTCAGTTCTTTCATGTGAGAAAAAAATGAAACGTTCCAATAAAAAAATATTCGGTAAGGTACCCCTCGGGACGCCACTTGTTTTTATAATTTCTACCGGGCTAGGATTTAGGTAAATTAGTTAATTAATAAAGATAAATCTGCCAAATTTCAAAGAAATCGGTCCAATGAAATGCACAATGCTCTTCCAGACTCATGATACTAGCTCAGGATATAGCATTGAATTTAATGTACGCAATTGAAAGGAAATACTCTGTAAATTTCATGGCTATCCCATCCGCTCATCAGTTTATGGAAACCAAAATAATACACCTCATTTATATTTGTCAACTGGCGTTGGCTACGTAGTTCAGCGATCACATGCTCACATGCACTTGTCACTTGTCACAACAAACGAACAAACGACTGAAACGAGGACGAGGAGGAGATTGGCAAATTTTACAACCAACAACGCGTTTTTTTTTAAGTTTTCACTGGCTTTGGAGGCTAAATTTAGCAACAAATCGTTGTTTGTTGTTCAATTTACCATGTAAAGTTATTCCACAAAAAAACTCGTAGTGCGTATCGTGTATCAAGAAAATTAACCATCAGAAACAATGGAAGAAGGTACGAATGTTTGGCTCAAAATCATATTTTTAGATCGAAATGATAAGTTTTTGTTTGTTTTGATTCAAACGATTGCAAATTTGGCAAAATAGCTTGCGTTTGCTATAGTGAACTCATCATTGCACATGTCCTAAAGGAAACCCCGTAGTATTCAAGAATTTTGATTCATCTCTGGTTTCTTTCGTTCTCTTACATTTCTTTATTGTTCAAAAGTTATCTGGCTGTATATTGGGCTGGACCGTTACTGGTTCCTCGACTTATTTATTAATGATTGAAGTGATTTATCTATGAGGATATTCTTCAATCTAGAAAAAGACGTGAAGATAACCATCCTCAGCCTCCTGCAATCCACTCCATCAGTATCCACTATTTCATCAATCAGTCGTGATTACAAAGGATTTATGGGGCAGGACATTCCATTCAGAAAGCTAAACTACTCCTGTTTGGAGCAGTTTTTGAAAAGTATACCCGATATTTGCTATGTAAGTTTTACATCTAAGACTTAAACCTGATTCAAGGAATACAGGAAGAAATTATACTGTGCTTAAATAGGTCTAATGTAAGAATCCGTCTGCGCTGTTCTGAAAATGTGTTCCAATTTATTATTAATAAAAATTCTGCTCCAAAAAATCAACACTCCGGCACCAGTGCACCACCGTTAACATATCGTAGGGTAACCTACAAAATAAGGGAAGTCATAAAAGCCAGATGAACAAATGGGATTTCGCCCAGAGAACTCCACAGCGCTTCCAATACTGAGGCTAAGTGACACCATCCTGAAAAGGGGCTTAGAAAAGGCAAGAAACAGAAGCGGTGTTCCTTGACGAGGTCGGTAACAGCCCACATGCACCGCTTCTTCAGACCTCCGGAGTGAGTTACATTTTCTCATAGTCACCATCACAGGAACAGCGCCCCGCAGCGTAGATCACATCAACTAAGGCAGTCCACATTGACCCCATCCCCAGATGGTTCCAAACATTCAAGAGAAAACATTTATTTATATTTTTTGTCCTATGTAATATTGTTTTATAAAAAGCAGTCTCATCAGCTCCGGTGTCGGTAAGGTAGCGTATATGTATTTTATCTTCAGCCAAAACCGTTGCAATTGGTACATGATCTGATTGACGCCCACTTTTCATTATAAGCACCGTCTTGGTATTTTTCTCTTCTTTGTCCTGTGTTATTGTCCGACGCCTTTAATATTTTTTGATAGCACTCGCTGTTTCTATGACCTTTCTGATTACAGTTGAAACAGCGAGAATTAAATGATTTATTGGTTCGGCACTGAAAGCAAGGATATCGGGTTTCTTCTGCGGATGCAAGACAGCCGTATTTCGGCGTTGATCGTAGTTATTGCGGTTAAATCAGCGGGGCCATGTATTTTTAACATAGTTGCTGCTGATTCATCATCAAGATATCCAGTGACCATTTTTACTGATGTAAGATTCAGTTTTTATTTGGGGCATTGCGTTCAACAGACAAGTTCTGCAGTGACTATGACTCCTGGATATAATTTTCTTGAAGCAAACAAGACTACAATTGAAATTGATATCAAACATCAATCCAATTCTGGTAACAGTAAAAAATTCAATATAAAGTTGTTACAAACTTTTACTTTTAATTACATCGGCTAGCTCTACAAGAGAAAGTGAATGAGTTTATTCAGATAATCTGTCTCATCAACAGATTATAGAAATATTCCTCAGGATGTTTGAGTCCGGACAGAAAGGTTGATTTGTTAATGGTGTGTGTGTGTGTGTGTGTATGTATGTGTACGACAAATTAAAACTCAATACGAAAAAAAAAAAGATTTATTGATCAAAGCTTGTTTGACAAAGTTGGGGTTGGTGACCTCTTGTTCTGTGTGTGCACTTTGATTGACCTGCACTATAATAGACAGCCGTCAAGGCCTTTGGAATGTATCTAGAAAGGGCCAACTCTTTTTTTTTAAGTACTTCATAAAACCATCTTGATATTTAAGTTTCTCGTCATCAATATCCCCAGTATCTCAGGAACCAAGCCGTTGTGGACCCATCTTCATATGAACTTTTTGTCTTAAAATTGGTTAACAAGTAGGTACCTAATTTACACCCTGTATATTGAGATACACAGCCATCTCATTGATAAATCGAAGATTGTTTTGACATCATTCGTGCAATGAGAAAGACAAAGATAGAGAGTGGTTTTTGGGCTATTGTTGGCAATATCGCATTCGCACTTCAATACGTAGAGGGTGTTCACACCTAAATGGACCCCCCATTAACTTTTTAATTTGATGTTTGGAAGAAAAAAAAACAAACTAAATTAAATAAGCCATTTGTGATATACATCTTGTACCTGTATTTTATAGCTTTGTCTGGATGTTTGTTGTTTTTTACCTATATATAATATTTCCCTCATCTTTTTAAACTATTCTATATCAAATTATACTTTCTACTCTATTGTACCTTTGTAGCTTTATGCTAAATTAAGATTATTATTATCATTAAAGTTTGATGGTTCAACATGAATTTTGTGAAAACAATGTTTCCACATATACTTACAGGGTGTTTCAGAACTTCTGGGTGTGGTCCAACTTTCTTATTCCAAATTACAACACTATTTTTTTATTTGATTTTTGCATTCTTCTAAAAATTCCAATTTTTTTTCATATGGCATACCATACCCTATACCCAAATTCAACCAATAAGAAGATATCAATATTAAATATAGAAATTTGGCATTTTTTCCAGAATATTTGGAAAAGGAAAATTTTCAAATATTCTCTTTATACAATCAAGAACAATGAAAATAAATATAGAGCTAGAAGAGAATATATACTTTTTCATGGCGACAGACGCGCACCGGCTTTAAATACTATGACGTTTAAACGTATTAACTATTAAGAACCTCGTAATCTTTAAGAAGGCGAAAAAGGACCGCTTACATGAATGGAGGCGGAGAATTGGAAATCCTATATTTCCGAGGATTTTGTAATTATTTGTAGAAAATCCTGCTGATTCGATAAGATATTGTGCCAGAGAATTTCGGAAAAGTATTGAAAAGTATCACAAAACATTAGAAAAATACAAATGGCACCCATTTGAATTGACGAAAGTCAAAAATTCTACAGAAGCTAATAATCAAGAAATGTCTGCAGACTTATATTAGAAGAACTTGAAAGAGATCCAGCTTTCTTCCAGAAAATACTGTGGATTGATGAGTGTTGCTGAAGAAGATCCAAACAGGAAAAATCTTCATCATTTATCAACCAATAATCATGAGAGGTTAATCGAAATAAAACATTCCTGTCGCCGATCTGTTAATATTTGATGAGGTATGAAGAACAATAGAGCTGTAGGTCCATTTTTTTTATTATTCACTAAATGGGAACTTCTACTTCAATATGCTTCAAAACGATATTGACAATCTTATTGATGACTCACCGTTAAATGTAGCACAAAAATTAATCTTTCAACAGGACGGGGCACCTCCTCTTGTCACCTTTTTGTGAGGATATTTGAAAAATAATATTTACAACAATGTGGAATTATTGCAAGAATTAATAGAACAACAGAACAGAAGACTCGCCTTCTTCAGACCTGCTTATCAATGGGCAGAGTTTTGTCGTAAAAGCTAGGTGCTACAAAATTTTAATACACTTGAATACAACTTTTAATTTGTAGACACGTAGGTGAGTCAGTCTTGAAAATTTGGCAACGCTCTCTTACTATGATTATGCGAAACAAGCTAAGCTGTACGTACGTCTACTCGCTGATTTGTTTAAGGCTTCAAGCATTTCTCACGATGCCTGGTCTGAGGGTATCTATCTCTTTCTAACTCATTATATGGCTATATGGACAGAAATGACACACTTGAGCGTTTCGTCGACAACGATCAATTGATGTCAAAGAATTTGTCATTGGCTGAAAATGATTGAGCAAAGAATGACGTTGCCAAACTTCTGGTGTCAACGAAAAAGTGTGGAAAATGGAAAAACATTCATATTATTCTCAATCGGGAAAAGTGCAGTGAGAGTGTTTCCCGTTCGATTCCTGTCGTTTTGTCCTCGCCCAGCACCCCTGTTCACTCCGCCATCCTATTTGTAAATGATAAATGATTGGAACAAACTTTTAAAGCAGCGCAGATGGATTATATTAGTATAAGCTTAAACAGGTTCATGAAACAATTACCGTTTAAAGGTACACGGAAGTGGGCCCCATGCCCAAGTGATCCCGAGAACTTCAGAAAAATCTGGCCATGTCAACGAGCTTGTTACAAAACAGAAAAAGCCCCCGAAAAGTTCGAAACCTAATAGAAAAATGCCTCCAGCTGCGTTCCAACAATCTAGGTAGGTTTTAATGAGGAATAGGTTACTTTCCTGAAAAATAAATTTCGAAATTTCACAATTCGGTTCTAGAGACAGTTACCATGAATGAAATTTCTGGTTTCAATTTTTTGAATTGAGAATCGATCAAAATTTCATCTATCGTAAGCGTTTTTCATTGTTCCGCGTTATAGATCAAGACATAATTGTCAAGTCTAATCTAACTGCCAAATTATAGAAAGACATACCCAACCGTGGCTAACAAGAACTACAGGCTATGGCGCTTTCAGCGGTCACGTGACTGTCACATGATTTTGACATTCATGATGTTTAGAGCAAATGAATACTAGTTTTTCTGATAATACCTATTTGTATTGATACCATTTGGTAATATGCATATCCAATACAAGACAAAAGGTGGTACTACCTACATTGACGATTGTAAACCTTTTTTTGGTACTAACTTGATAAATAAATAAAGCCTAATGAATGTGCTGGAAGTTTGAATTGTACAGCTTGAGATTTTGCAAGTAATTTTTTTTTGGTATAGGCGTCTCAGGAACAATGACTATAACTACTCGTTTACACCAAATAACTCGAACTCGTCGTCCAGTAATGGCTGGCATAAACCAGTTGGTAATTATAATCCGAAATACAACAATGGGAATACGGCTCCTAGTTATAACGGACAGAAAAATTATGAGATGCCGACCTTCGAGGGACAAGGGCAGAAAGTGAACTACAACAAACCTCTGGTTAAGGTTGGTTAAATAAGAGAAAATTGGCCGTTTTTGATGTTCATTTAATATCTATGCACCAGGTTGCAAAATGTGTATTCGTTTGCGCGATACAGGGTGAAATTGACTGCGACACTCAGAATTTATCCTGTATCTTGTGAACTAATGAAAATTTTGCAACACTGTCAATGGATGATATGAGCATGAAAAACGGCCGACGAAGCCGTATTTTTATCTTTCTTTTGTTCACAGCCGCAACCACAAGACACAAAACCTCCACCTAATCACAGTTATGAATCAAAAAACACCTACAAAACTCCCACTTATAACAAAAGTGCACAATCTACGACGGATCAACATTATATTCAGAAAACTCCCGCCACTGACGTCAAACCGGCGGCAAAACCCACTCCTGCCATTGCAGCAAACATTAGCAAACGGTATGCAAGAAGACCCAAATCTAGTATGATACGCCCCTGATTAAAATTTTGAACTTAGAGAATTGTAGGATTTTATGTGGTTTTTAGGCCGGATCCTGAGCCTAGTATCGAAAAATATATCGAAAATGAGATATCAATTGAAGAGGACAAGTCAAACGTTCCTGAGAGGGTGCAGAATAATTTGAAGCAATTGATTGGCCAGTTTGATGATGGTATTTGGGCTAATAAGCTTCCTGGGGAGTATCAGTAAGTTATTTTGATTTCTTCTTTTGTTTGTCTTTTGACTTTTTTTTTATTTATCATCGATTTGAATTTTTATTTTTAGCAGATTTTTTTAATTGTTTTTGCTATTAATTCATTACAATCTTATTTGAGGTCAGTTTTCTTTTAACCAAAACATACATTCTATTTCAGGTTATTTTGTTTCTATACATCATTGTATGTTATTCTTTAGGTTTGACCTCACTCGAAAAAAAATTGGAAGAAGCGGTAAAGGCATTCTTATGTCAGTTATATTAGTTCCTTGAAATTGTTGGTTGCCAAAGAAAAACTAAAAAAAAAATCGCGAAAAAGATTCGAAATGGTGAATGATCGATTTCAACATAGATTTAAAATAACGAGAGTAACAAAACAACAAAACGTGATCCATAAATCTCTTTATTTTCTCTCATGAAAATATGTATTCATCTCTAGCTACGTTGCCAAGTCCACACTAGCCAGAACATTTTGAGAAAATACCTGCAAAGCTAATAATAGTTATTGAATTCGATTGCTGATCTTTGAATCAACAATCATAAATACCTAAAAGTTACTTTTTGTTGAATTTTTCATCGAAAACTACTTTTTTGTCACCAAAACCTTACACAATGACAAGTGTTTAGTGTGTTGCGAAAAGGCAAAATCACGTGAAGGTACATTTATTTGGATTGTTTACTTACCGGTGAAATGATTGAAAACAAACAAAACATGTCCTCGGCCTCTCCGTTCATTTGTGTTTGCGCCTAAAGGTATAGGGGAGGGGGTGTGCATTGACTTATACCCCCTTAGTAGTACCCGAGTTGATGTTGAGGTGGTAGCGGAACAATTACAAAACGCCATAATCCACTCTTACCATCAAAGTTGTCCGCTAATCCGGCGTTCTACATGTGAGGACACAACCTGGTGGAACGAGAAACTTGACAAGATGAAGGAGGAAACACGTAGACTCTTCAATGTGGCCAAGAAAACCGGTGAATGGGATGAATACCACCATACACACAAAATACAATAAAGAAGTAAGGGAAGCTAAGAGAAACTCCTGGAGGAAGTTCTGCACTGAGGTCGAAAAAACCTCAAAGAATCTTAGCTAAAGATCCCCTTCCACCAATGGGGACACTAAAGAACCCCAACGGTGAAAACTGGCGAAGAAACCATTGAGACACTTCCCAGACTCGACTATAATCAACCCGCAACAGGGAACCAACTCCCTATCTCCTGAGGTCCTCCTGATGAGAGGATGAAGGGATGATTGGGTCACAGCCCGACAAATTGTGACACCAAATAGAATCGAATGGGCTATAAACTCATTCGAACCATACAAAGCACCTGAATGTGATGGGCTAATACCGGCTCACCTGCAGCAGGGCAAAGCCCAACTCATATCGATGTTTTGTCATTTATTCGAGGCAAGCCTGGCAACGGGACACATACCCATGATCTGGAAACTCTCACTAGTGGTCTTTATACCGAAACCCGGGAAAGATAACTCTCAGCCCAAGGCATTCAGACCAATAAATCTCTCGTCGTTTCTAATCAAAACGATGGAGAAAGTGGTTGAAACGCACATTAGGGAAACCTCCCTAATAGAGAGGCCACTACATAAAAACCAAAACGCCTATCAACCTGGTAAATCATGTGAAACTGCTCTGCATGAACTTGTTCTTAAAATAGAGCAACCACTGAACAACCAAGGAATTGCCCTAACTGCATTCCTTGATATAGAAGGATTCAATGATTACCGCAATCAATCGACGTGGAATTGAAGACACAGTCTGTAGGTGGATAAAACATGCTGAAAGGTAGGAGAATTCAAGCAACTATGCTTGACAAAACTGTAACTATAGAGGTAGCTAAATGCCAAGGTTGATTGTACTACTATCAATTAACCTTGGCTAAATGCTGCCCCCAGGGTGGAGTCTTATCCCCTCTCCTCTGGAACCTAGTCGCAGATGAACTACTGGTGGAGTTAAACAGCAAGGTATTTAATCCCCAAGGTTATGGTCATCAATCATTGGCACACACCAAGACAATATCAGAACTGATGCAGACAACTCTGACTATCGTAGAAGACTGGTGCAGGAAGGTGAACCTGAAGGTCAATCCTGAGAAAACCAGGGGGGTTTTCTCAGGCTTCACGAGAAAAAGGAATATAGCGGGATTATTCAAACCCATATTCTTTGGACAAGAACTGCAGGTGGCGAGAGAAGTCAAATACCTAGGCATCATCCTAGATGACAAGCTCACATGGAATTCACACCTACAGAAAATAGTCAATCGAGGCAAGGCCACAATAATGGCATCAAAAAGAGCGCTAGGAAAGAACTGGGGCATAAATACTCTTGCGCACTCTTGCTTACAGCTCTGTTGTCCGGTGGCCGAAAATCGAGCAGAGACAGGCAGTCACGGAACTTGCAAAAGTTCAGAGGCTAGCATGTCTCTGTGTAGAGGGAGCCATGAAAACTACCCCAACACTTGCCATGGAAGCCATGCTTAACCTCCCTTCTTTATCTTTATCAAAATGGAAGCAAGAATCGGAGCATATAGACTTAGCAACACCGGGAACTGGAGCTACTCAAACTCCCAAGGACACACCAAGATAACCAGCACAATCACGAAGCCCTTAGTAACGATGAGTGATATCATGCTGAAAAATATTAAGTTTAGCACGTCTCCCAAGACCAAGCTAATATGGGAAAGAGGAAACGGTGAAACCACTCCGGATGGCAAATGGGGCAATATGGTACACAGACGGCTTCACAACATGACGGAATCGTAGGAGAAAACCCAAAGTGGGAAACATATGAACCACTTGGGATGCACGCTACAGTCCAGGCAGAAGTACACGCAATAAATGTATGCGTGCAAGAGAATCTCAGGAGAGGCTACAGAGGAAGGAAAATCCTTATCCTTAGTGACAGCCAAGCTGCAATCAGTACCATCTCCTGTCGGGAAACCAAATCTAAACAAGTCATGGACTGTCAGCAAAACCTTGTTACACTGGGAGCATCTAATTACTCTTGGATGGATACCAGGGCACACAGGGATAGCTGGGAACGAGCGGGTGGACTTACTAGCACGCAAAGCTGCAAACACACCACTTCTGGGTCCAGAACCTGCCATTGGTATCACAAAATCCTCTGTAAGAGGTTGGCTGAACTGTTGGTCCAAAAAACAACAGAAAGCTAGATGGTGCCAATCACCAGGACTGAAACACAGTAAATTAATGATGGCAGACGTAATCGAACCATCTTTTTTGGAAGCCCTACTGAAACTCAGCAGGAATCAGCTTAGGAAAGTGACAGGAAAGTAACTGGACACTGCAATCTAAGGAAACACATGCATATCATGGGCCTCTTCAACGAGGAACCCATATGCAGGCTGTGCAACGAGGAGGAAACAGCCTCCCACATCGTATTTGAATGTGAAGCGCTGGCGTACTGGAGAAGAGATAACGGAGAATTCACAATCACTCCTCAAAGGACGGACAAGGAAACAGTAGAACGAGTTATAAACCTTATTCGGGCAATGGAGCTCTTCGACTGAGAGATAGGCACTGACAAGATACAATAAGCCCAACTAGAGGATAGTCGGGGCCAACAGCCGGAAACTCGTCGCGCCTGTACTTCAGTAATCAGTACCCGAGTAACACTTACATAGAGCTAAGCTTGATTCGAATAATCATAGTACGTGAGCGCTGCCAAATTGTCGAGATTGGCTCACCTACGTGTCTACAAGTTGAGATAACAGTTTGTGTTTCCTTTCTCATATTCTTTTAATATTAGTTATGAATTCAGTATACAAATTTCTTGATTATTGATGCAATCAATTCATTATTTTAATTATGTAGGAATGTTTTTTTTGTTTGTCCATACAAAAAACCACGAACATGAACAATTTATCAGAATTTTTATATATCGTATGACTTTTGAGGATTAATCATCATCTAAACACGGCAACCTAGCTTTATCGACAAAACTCTGCTCATTGATAAACAGGTCTGAGGGAGGCGGGTCTTCTGGTCTTCAATGCAGAGTTCCCAACAAGTTTAATAGTCTTTAAAGAAGGTTTTGGTGAAATGTACAGGGTGTTCCCGTATATTTTTGCACCTCCCCACCTAGAAAGTTTATTTGAAAAGATATTGAAATGAGGTTAATACAAAACTTTCATGGTTTTTCATAAACTTTTAGAATCTGTAGGCAAAAATGTCAAAAAAAGTAAGTAAATGTCAAATATTGACAGGTTGATGATTTTTTCAAATGGAACAAAAATGGGAAAAAAAATATATATTTGAAAACAGAATAAAAAGGTCTACAAAAATTTGAAATAATATACAGGGTGATCCATTTGAAAAAATCATCAACCTGTCAATGATTGACATTTTCTTACTTTTTGTTTACATTTGTGCCTACAGATTCTAAAAGTTCATGAAAAACCATGAAAGTTTTGTATTAACTTTCTTTTAACCCCCATAGGGGTTGAATTTTGGAAAACGACGAAAGACATATTCCATCAATTTCATTCAAGATCATCTTGATGAAGTTTCAAGTTGTTGAAACCAAAAATATATTGTTTGTATTTATTTATTATTTATCACCCCCCGCTCCTTTCACCCCCTTAAGGGTTGAATTTTGGAAAACGACGAAACACGTGTCTTATTAGATTCACTCAAGATCATCATAATGAAGTTTCAAGTCGATGTCATCAAAAATACGGTTATTTATTGATTTATGATTTTTCACACCCCCTTCCCTTTCACCTCCTTCAGTGTTGAATTTTGGAAAACGACGAAACACGTATTTCATTGATTTTATTCAAGACTGTTAATATGAAGTTTCAAGTCGATGTGACCAAAAATACATAATTTTTCATCAATATGTATATGATTTTTCCTACCTCCACCCTTTTCACCCCCTTGGGCATAAAATCTCGCAAAATCCTCGCTTGGCACACCTAGAAATATTTAGCAGAACATCTCATCAAAATTTCATGGCTCTATCAATAATAGTTTTGGCTCGGCGTTGATGACGTCAGTCAGGACAAGCTCTTTTATAAGTAGTATAGATTAGACAAAAACGTAAAAAAAATGTAAATTAATGGTCGAAAGAAGTGTTCCAAATTTTGTGAAAATATCTGGAGTGGCAGGAAAGTTATGATAAATAAGACGGAAACGAAGCATTTTCGGGTTTAATTTTATTTGAAAAATTTTCTTATTTTTTTTTTATTCTATACAGTGTTAAAAGGAATGAATGAACTTAAAAATCACCCTCTATAGTCAAAGGCGATGTGTGTCTGGTTATTATGGATTTTACCGATTTAATTTTTTGTGGAGATTGTATGTTTAATACAAGAGAATTACTTCAATTTTTCTTCTCTTTTAATTTGTTTCGTAAAGTTGAGGTACTTTCTAGCAATATTTCTTTTAGTTGGAAATTTTCTCTTATAATTCTAGAAAGTTTACAACAAAGAAGACAAATCCCCGTAAAAAACTTCGCAAAATGTATCCCGATATGTCAAAAATTGGAGTAAGAACTCAAACTTTTTCTGAGAATCAACAAACTCAATGTTTGCGAATTCTTTAAAAGGGCATAGCTTTTTACTGGAGTTATCAATTTTGATGAATCTTGCACAATTTTGTTGGAGATTTGAACAACTTTCTTCATAATGTTTTTTTTTCAGTAAAATATTCAAGAAAGAACTCCACTTCGTTGACTATGGCTATTCCAGCCTAATAGAAATGTGCATGGCACTTAAACACATTTTCCACTACGTAAGGCCGGGTTTGGACGATTTTATGCTTTACGATCGAAACAAACCTCCACCAACTGATTACAATAGCCGCTGCACCATGAGCAGCTATACCGTTACTTCGCCGGTGAAAGTGAGCATTGAATCCCCTTTTTCCAGCATTGTTATTTTTTCCGATTTTAAAGCTAAATGCAAGTTTCGATTTTCCGATGATATCGTGGGACGACTTCAAGCGCTTTATTCCCGAAGATGTTTTCCCGCTGGGAGAGGAAATTCCGAATGAATTTTTCCCGCGGGACACTCAAGTGGACTCTGTTTTTGACGTCGTTGTTATTGAGGTTTATGATCCGAGCAAGTTTTGGTTTTATTTGGGTGAGTACTTTTGATAAAGCCATATTATCAACCCATTTGTCACAACCCTATCATGACCCCACTATCAGTCCTTCCCATCAGTCATATACTTCATTTGTTTTGCGTGTCGTAACGGGACCTCGAAAGACCATTTTCACTAATTTCCAGGTACAAACACTCCAGATACACCTCTAGATGAGATGATGGACGAACTGCAAACATTTTACAAAAACCCTGACAACCAGAAACAATACGCACTTCCTTTGAGCTGTGTTCAAGTATTTTTCCCAATTTACCAAAATCAACCCTGAATTTTCACTTTTCAGGCCGGTCTATACTGCGTTCAACGAATCTTCGGTGAATATCATCGGGCTAAAATCGTAAAGACCTATCCTGATGACGATGATAATGTTAAGGTGGGTTTGATTGTGGTTTTTAAGGAGAATATCGATGATTTTTCAGTTGTTCTACATCGACTACGCCACTGTTGCCAAGGCTCCGACGAAAGGTTTATGTTTCCTTTCGCAACAATTCACGAAATTGAAGGCCCAGGCTATTCGGTGTAGGCTGGCCAATATCCGTCCCATTGAGAAAGGTAAGACGTTTTACGTTTATTAATTCATTATTGGTCATTACCAATTTTATTTGTTTTTTACATTTTTATTTCATTCAACTTATTTCTTACTGTTTTGCTCTTGAATTTGACAGAATCATGCATAACCACTTTTTTGTTCAAAATCCTGGATAGAACTTGGATAGAACCAATATTATCTAATTTGTTTATAATCTGGGTTGACTTGGCAACCTATAATAGGGATCTCTTGTATATTTTTTAAATTGATAATATTATTTTATTTAACGAGCATATAATGGGCCAAATATTACACGAGATTAAAATTTATATCACGAGCCGAAGGCGGGTGTTATTAATTTTATTCGAGTGTAATATGTTCATTATATGCGAGTAAAATACAATGTTTTATCTACAACTGTCAAAAAATTTGGGAAAAAAAGTGACTGAATAAAGCCAAAAATAGTTGTGTTTAGGCTCACTGCCCGTGAATAAAGAACCTGCCCGTGGATAAAGAACTATGATCCACGCGTTACTGGTAATACTCGCTTATGATTGGCCCACTGCCCGTGAATAAAGAACCTGCCCGTGGATAAAGATTTATGATCCACGGGTTTCTCTCAGGCCGTGTAATATGTGGAACATTTTATATCTATAGATGGTTGCATAAAACAACTATTTTTTGACAGTTGTAGATAAAATGATTTTTTGACTTTTCCTGTGAATTTCAGTCATATCAACCTTTAGCACAGTAGAAAAAGAAAGAGCTAAATCGGTTGCGCCGGTTTCAATTGACCCGCGTTCGAACACTTTCGCGATTTATATTTTTTGTTGTAGACCAGTACCTGTTACTTTAAGTCTTTATTTTTTAATTTTGGTGTACTCGTAACTACTTTTTGTCTCCTCCTTTAATTTATTTAGTTATTTTCATATATTTTCTCAATTGGTTTCTTTTGTACGATTTTCTACAGTTTTCATGTTTTTTTTTACCTTTTCCATTTTTATTCCATCATAATTTCGTTAGATTTTTTTCATATTTGTGTTTTTAGATGTTTTAAAGTGTATAATGTATGTGTGAATTATACGGATGGGTGTTGAAAATGATTCTATGACGTGTTGACAATAGCTACCCATACGTTCTTC
This sequence comes from Orchestes rusci, assembly GCA_958502075.1. NCBI lineage: Eukaryota > Metazoa > Arthropoda > Insecta > Coleoptera > Curculionidae > Orchestes > Orchestes rusci. The sequence continues at coordinate 8,767,517 of OY293308.1, read as the reverse complement.
CCTGTGGAAACATCGAGTCCCACTACAAAATATGAGATGACAGTTCTAGTGGAAAAAGTGAGAGGAAAAATTGCTCGACAAGATTTTGTATTTGTGGGTGATGGAGATCAAATTATTATAGACCTTGATACAGCGTACAACAAAAAAATGTTGATGACCATCAAGCTGTTAACTCATGTATAGCTTATCCGTGACTTGACGTGGAAAAACTTTGTTCGTGGAAGGATTTTCTTGTGCACATCGGAAAAGCTATACACGGACTTACAGCTTGATGGTAATCAACTGTTTTTTTGTACGCTGTATCAAGGACTAATACCGGCTAAGGCAAATTAATGACCCGAATTTATATAAGTCTAGGTAATTATAAGGGGTAATTTGATTCAGAGAGTCCTGTTTTTATATAAAAACAGGCTAAAATATACATTCAAATTCAAGATGCAAAAATGTTCAGTAGTTCAGTGTATTTCAAGCAAAATGGCGAATGTCCGGATACAACTTCAAATATTGTCGCCACTGTCTTGTGTAGAGTCACTGTAGATTGAATCATAATATAAAATTTGAATTTCTTATATCAAAAATTTCTTGGATACCGATTTTTGTTGTATTATCAAATTTATTGTGGAACTTATTAATTTATGTGAAACCAAAATAGAAATTGAACTTTGACAATCTCTATCTCGGAAACAAAGCTTTTTCGCAAACATTTTTATACAGGAAACAGTTTTTTGTTCAGTGTAAAATATACTGTACAGATATTTCAACTTAATTTCGGGACATCCTGTATAAAACTATTCCGAGCATGTTTGTGACTCAAGAAGAGCGCCGGATTTATTATTAAAAAAAAAGAAACACTTTTTTAGAACTGAGCAAATAATTATACAGGGTGTCCCTGAAATGACTGTACAACGCTTAACCACAAATTCCTTGACCAAAAATAAGGCGATCCAGGCAAACTTACCTATATCCAAAATTGCTTCGTTAAGTCTACAGAGGGCGTCAAAGATTCAAAAATTTGGTTTTTCCTACATTTTTCAAAAATGTTCAAATCAATTTTGATAAGTTTTGGTACCTAGTCTTGGGCCATGAAATTACGTTTTTTGTTTCTTAAGCGAACGGTTGTAATTGACCGGAAGTGTTATAAAAGTGACTTCACATGTTATTTCTTTTGATTTTTTTTGGAATTGACTTTTTGATAATTCACATGCTTTTATCCAATAGTTCAATGTGTTGAGGAGTCTCTTTTTCTCTTTAGAAATTTCGCTGGGATGAGTGGTTGTGACAGAAAAAAAAATTCAATTAGGTACACAGATATTTTATTATTTGTTTATTTTTTTCCAGCATATCTACTTATCCCAGCAAATTTTTTCATAGAGAAAAAACTTTCTTACTCTTATTAGATGAAAACATCTGAATTATCATAAAGTCAATTCCATAAAAAATCAAAAGATATAGCTGCATATGACGTCACTGATTTTTTATGGAATTGACTTTCTGATGATTCAGATGTTTTCATCTAATAACCCAGTGTGTAAGAAAGTTTTTTCCTCTCTTGAAAAAATATGCTGGGATAAGTAGTTATGCTAGAAAAAAAAATCAATAGTAAAATATCTGTGAAGACAGTTGGATAAAATACGGCAACACACCAAAATTGGGTCCGCCCCTATCGATCGGATTTTGTCTACACGTTTCATTCACATTTCGTCTCATTGGCGTCTCTTGTTTTTTGAGTGGGGTTTGGTGTTGATTTTGTGAATTTTTATTGTGTTTTTATTCTGGTTTAGTTTGTAGTGCTTCATCATTTATTTACTTATATGGTTTATTGAAATGACTCGTAAGTGTCAAGCTTGCCGTAAATAAGAATTAAAGAATTCTGTAAAATAGTTACGCCACTGGCAGCCTCGCGTGTGGTAACCGAAGCACATTCTAGTGAGATGCAAACGTATCCCCACTCAGTACCCCGCTCAACTCCTCCTCACGTCTCTTCTATGTTCGATGTTGGCCACACAATTTTTCACAGTTTATCAATGAAATGTTTCATCTATAGTTATTAGATCATTGATTAAAATCCCCATGCAATCACTCATATTTGTAGCACCCTGTATATAACTGGAATTTACGACGTTAAAATGTAAATACAGCAGCTATGGAAGAGCATGCGCAGTAGTTGCATTGTTAACTAGAGTCCTCAAAATCGTAGGATATTTGAAAACTCTGATAAATTGACATAATCGTGATTTTTTGTATGGACAAACAAAAAAAAAAACAAAGCTACATTCTACATTATCAAAATAATAAATTGATTGCATCAATTGAGAAAATTGTTCATCAAAATTCTTATTTATTCAAGAAGCATATGAGGAAGAAAACACAACTTGTGCAAATATTAATTCTTTCGTTAGCAATAACAGAATGAAAACTATGTGGACAAATTTTAATAAACCTAAATAAAACTGTTATCTTGATTATTTGGAGACACATTGGTAAGCCAATCTTGACAATTTGGCAACGCTCTCGTACTATCATTTACGAATCAAGCTAAGCTCTACTTACGTCTACTCACTGATGTTGTTGTTGGCGTCAAGTATATTCCAGGATGCCCGGTCTAGGGGTATATTATAGTCAAAGGTACACCCCCATTTATAGAGGTCTAAGCATCGAAAACAAGGAAATGCGCTTGTGCATTTTCTATCTATTTTGAAGAGATATTTCAATGAAAATGTCACATCATCGCGATTACTTTTTCCCGTCATCATATTTATGATCCGATGTTTTATGTCTAAGCATCATCAACTTTATTCTTGAATGGTTGGACAATTTCGTTCAATAACCTTTTTCCAGGTCAACCATGGCCAAGAGAAACAGCCGACCATTTCCACAAACTGGTAACGAAACGCGACACGAAAATAAAAATCTGCCATTTTGACTGGGACAATCAATTTGTCTGGGTATTCTTGGCCGATGTGAGCGATGACAAGAAAATCGTCTATGTCAACGAGTTACTGGTCAAAGAGGGCATGGCTCAGTGGGATGAGGAGGTAAATGGAGTTAATTTACAACGCGCGAAGCAAATGTTGCTTCAATGGAAACTTGCTCATATGAGAAAGGCTAAAAAGTCACTGCTATGAGCGAAATCCCGCTTTTATTGTTATTATGCGATTTGATTAATTTTTAGAGTTCAAATTAATTTTCAATGTGACAGTTTTTTTATTTAATTTTTAAATAGATTTGGATCAACTTTTGAGATACTTGAAAGAAGTGATAACAAGTTGAAACAAATTGACAATAATTTATTTGATATCGTGCCTACTATTACATTATGTATTAGAATATCCCTTTAATTGTTATAAATGTCATTATTAAAGACCATTTTCCTTTGCCAAGTATTTCATTTCACTCCAGCAAACTTTTGTTCCAAATTGTCTTTAAGAGTGACATTTATAGCGTTTTTTTTTTCTTGAAAAAATTTTTTTTTTTCTGTTATAGACTCAAACTCAAGTCACTCCGTTGTTAAATTTCTCGAATTACGAGTGCAAAGTGAAAAACATGCATTTTTTCCCGACATTTCTCGAATTGGAATATGGACAGGCTCCGTTCAATTTGGACATGTCCAGTTTGGAACAAAAGTTTGTGCCGGTGTGGTTTTCTTTGAAAAACTACTATAAAGTTGTTGACCAGGTAAGTTTACAGCATTTCTAGTCTTGACATTACTACAGCTAATACCCTTAAGCCTGCGTTGCCACTGTGCACCTTTTCTATGGTTTTTTCTTCACTTGCTTTTTGAAGATTGATCCAGAGAAATCTTTTTTTTTTAATTTGAAAACTGATTTTTACTACGTTCCTCATTGAAAAATAAAATTTCGGATGAAATCAGTCCAATCCGGCAATATCCATAAGGCTACGTTGCCGGTGTGAATTTGTTCTCTTGTCCACCTGTTTTATACCTCAAAACAGAACAGAAACAACTTACCAGACAAAGATCAACGAAAAGATCTGATCAAGTCAGTGCAGAGGCACCGCAACTCTCCAATTTGGAAGATTCCTTCGAAAACCCAAGAAATCGATGCCGTTCCTGAGATGGATTTTGATATGTTCAAGGATTTGAAGGACGAGATTCTGCTAATGCTCAAGGAGGTCAAGAATGTTGTGGTAGAGGGTAATGAAAGAAGGTAGGTAATACAATAGGCCTATTGGAGATTTTTTCTTGACAAAAATAGTATAAAAAACCGACATGGCATGGAACACAATTCGTAGTTCTATTTCATGTTCTCTTAACGCACAATATGGTTTTTTAATTTATTAGCAACTAAAGCAACCATACGTACTCATTTGGTTATTCAATTGTTTTGTTTTAAAAATCTTATGGAAAATGCACTCAGTTTGCGTTTCAAGTCTCAAAAACGCCTTCAAAGCCTTAACCGGCATTACCAAAGTGAAATAAATTTGCAATACTATGACGTCGTCAAAAGGCGCGCTCCACCTATGAAGAGTTGGCAAATAAAGTGTTATAAGATGTTAAAGACATAAATAGAGGCGTAGAACGGATGTAGTTATTTCTACTAATACCAGTCAATAAGAGAGGTCGTGCGTGTGCACTGCCGACGAAAAGAGGAAGAAAAAAATAAAAAAATATCTTTTAAAAAGTAAATCGTAATAACAGAATATTTTTAATATGACTGAGTATATTCGCCTATCCTCTATTAGCACAAAACTCCCGCTCTTTTCACATCTAGGAAAAAACGAGGAAATTATACTGCTGGGGGTCAATTCTTGACCCTTCGCAAATACGAAACGTATACGCAAAAATGCGATCACCATGTTATTTTAAATGCTGATCGCACAATTGCGTATACGTTTTAAATTTGCGAAGGCTCAAGAATTGACTCCTTGGTTCTTATCTATGCTCTGGTTGAATAGTCAATATGTTTTCTGTCAGTCTGTCACAGCCCATGTGTGTATTCGTTCGGCGCTCAAGTCAAATGCATTTTTGCTATGGAAATGGGTCGGAACTATTCGGCAACGCCCGATATAAGGGCGCCAACCAACGTGCGCTATTCGAATACACACTAGGGCAGGGAAGCATCAAAACTTTTTCCAGGTGTGTCCCAAAACTTGTACAGGGTGATTGTTTACATTTCACTCAATAGATATCTCAGTTGATTTTGATTTTACAAAAAAGTTTAAGTGATCAAATTTGAAAAATGTTCTATGGTCATTCAGAATCTGTTACTAAGAAATGCGAACATGTATCGAAAACCTAAAAATTTTACACAACATGGAATTTTTTGATTGGAGCACCCTGTATATTTTTGACTACCATATATGTTGCTATTTGGGTCAGCGGTTTTCGCGCTATTCAAATTCAAATTCCCATAAAAATTACATTATGTTGATTTGGATTCTACCGTTCCTTGGCAATCCAGATCAAGGTAATGTCGCAGTAATGAGATTTTTATGGACTTTGAACCTGAATAGCGTAAAAACGGCTGAACCAAATACCAACATACATATTATATGATATATTTGGATTCAGAAGAAATCATTCTAGCAAAAAATATACGGGTATCCCATTTAAAAAATACCATGTTGTGTAAAATTTTTAGGTTTTCGAGGCATTTTTTCATTTCTTGACATCGGATTATCGGATTCTGAACGTCCATGAAAAATACTTCAAATTTGCTCATTCAAACTTCTTTGTAAAACCAAAATTAACTGAGGTATCTATTAAGTAAAATATAAAGAATCACTCTGTACAATAACGAGAAGATGATGCCAGTTGTCCCTTGTCATTTTGTCAGTCTGTTTCATCCACGATACACATACACGCCGATACGCATATGTGACGTCACGATAGAGTGAATAATTACCCCAATATCAGTCAACTCTAAATAATCATAAACACACAAAAAAACAGCAAAATTACGATATCAAATGTCATACATACAACTCTAGCTTTAGTTAATGACAAAAGAAAAAGAATAACTCCACCTCTCTTCTGGGTAACGGCACGCGCGAAACGTATAAGTAAAATTTGAGAATTCAAATCGGCATACCGCTTCACTTTATGTTTATCGTTGTTCCATCGTGGTCGTGATTTATATACAGAAACAAGTAATTTTCATTGATTTCTTCAGTTTTCGATTTTTTTTTTCAAACTAATGTTTTTGAGTAGTATACAAACTACGTGTAGACTATGTCTCAGGCTGTTCGTGCTTCGGACTTAGGTGCTTGAATTGAAAATTCGGGACAATTCAGTGCAAATCATAATCTCAAACTTTCCCTCCTTTAATTTAAACGAAAAAATAGAAATAAAATCATTAGGAATATACGTATACTCTTGCCGGGTGGGCTTTTTTTTTAATGGTAGGTAGTTTTATAAAATTACCAGTAATTCAAAAATCGGCAATATTACCGGTAATGTTTCCTTTTCCCACTTTCCCTTCTGTCCATATGCCACAAAAACATACTTTTTTACATGAATCGGACAGCAAAAACACTTTTACATTACGAAAAACAACAAAAATGTTTTTTGAACTATTGAGAGTCAGAATGGACTACATAATAGAGTGGTTGATGGTAAATTATCCTCATTTTCATCTCCAACCTGGTCCTCTGATGTGTCGAAAAAAAAAGACAGTTGCCAGTACCTTCTATTCAAATGAAAGAATAGGTTTTGAAAAGTTAAGACAAGGAAGTGCAGTCCATTTTTCTCTATCTTGCACCGTTTGAGTTTTATAGCATGTCAAAGTTGCAAAAATATCATTTTTAAATCGAGATATCTCGATAACGGTTGAATTTAGGAACAATATGTGTATTACAGTTTCTGCTCAAAATTGAAGTAGGAATTCAAATATCTATCAATATATTAAAAAAAAGTAACTTTGGTCTGTCACAGGCCTCAAGACTGCGACCAGATGTTGCCATGTTTCAACACGAAACGTAAAGCTACGAATGTTCACCTTTAAAAGTGTTTTTTGATGACAGATAAGTCATTTGTGACTAAAAACTGAAGATAAATGGAATTATGAGTGTTTGGGATTGGTGATTTAGAAGATTAGCAGTTCAGTTGATTTGTTTATCCGGGTATGTTAACTATTTTTTCATAAAGCTTGAGAACATTCAGGGCATATGGCAACGTCACTGAAAAATATGTGATATTTGTTCCGATACTTGTTTTGTGATAATCGGTTTTCTTATACTATTCTTGTCACGACAACATACATTTTCTTCTCTAATACTGGCCTTAGAAAACTAGATTGGTTTTGGACGTGTATTTTTGTAGTGATAAATGTACGAGTCCGTGCAAAGAGACCCTGGATCTTTCTGAAAGCATCATGAAAAGGCTGGAAATAATTGAGGATGAGAAGAAAACGTGCCCTTTGGATGATTCTGTTGATTTTTCGGACGAGTCCAGTGACGCTGGTGAAATATCGATAAGAATAGTTCCAAGACTTCCGACTACTCTTCCAAAAAATACGGTAGAAGACAGCATCTTTGACTGTGAACCCTCTACAAGTGCTGACTCAATGGGACATGACTCGGGGGTACACAAAACCGACGGTGATGGTGAGTTTATTACTTATTTTTGTTGTTTACCACCCAACCAAAAATTCTCACGAAAATTATGAGTGGGGTTTTTGTCAAATCTGGCAATAGTGCCGATATGATTGTTCATCTCTGATGCGCAGACGCAAACGATTCGGAGAAGGAGCTTCATGAAACTACGTCATCTATTGAGTTCTCGGAGACGAATCCATTCCGACACTTTCTGGACAAATCCGCGGATGAATTCCCCGTGTGGGTTTCCGAAAAGGTCAATTTCCAGAGCGCGGCCTCATCCGACTTATCAGACAATGAATCATACAAATCAATAAGCACAGAGGTGATAGAAAAAATCTCAAAACCCATCGAACCAGCCAAGTCGGCATTGGCTAGTACGTTTAGCCCAACCCAACAAGGCGTGGCGTTTGGTCCGACAGACCCCTCCCACGCTGCCAATCCGGCAACATTGACTTGTACGCTTAACCCTATCCGCCAAGGCATGGCGTTTTCTCCCGCAGACCACGTCCACGTCAAGCCGGTAAGAGTTACCAGTAGGTTCAGCCCATCTTTCCAAGGTGTGGCGTTTCGTGACCCCGCCCATGCGTTGTACCAACCGTGGCCCAGCACTGTTTCATTGGGTTGGAACGCAGTCAGTGATCCAAGGTATTTGTTGATGAATCGATCTGGCAACCCCAGACTGGAGTTGGCTCCTCCTCCGGGGCTTGGTGGACTCCCCCGAAGAGATCCAATGGTAAGTTGGGGGGTTTGATAGGCATGGGTTGATTTTTTGGGATTTAGTATCAACATTATGGGCCTCGGCCGTACCAGCAGGGGCCGAACAGGGATTTTTATGAAGCTTATAACCAGAGGTTGTTGGAGAAGGTTCCGAAGTAACTTCGCACTATATATAAGTTTTAATTTTTGTTTTTGATTTTTAAGGGTTTTATTTTGTGTTTCCCTTATTTAGGAATATCATTTTTGATTTGGTTTTGTTGCTATAATGGCCCTTGTGATGTGATATTCGTTATTTCCAGTGTATACTTTAGTTAGTTTACGTTTATAATTATAAGTATTTTTGCAGTGTTTTGTGTTTTTTGTTTGTCCTTTTGTGGGTATGGAATCCCTTGAAAATGCATACATTTTAAAAGAAATAAAACGCGCCTAATGATGACGTACGAAAAACACGACCAATCAAATTAAGATTGGCGTTTTTGCGAAAACCAACAACTGGCAACGCTGCGAATTGTAAGTTGAAAAAGATTTAGGTTACTTCTTTACATTTGCAGTTTCGTGCTTTTTTGATGATTCTATGTAATTTACATCGTGAATCGATATAAGTAAAATATAAGAAGTGATCTTCACCTATACTCAACATCGTAGGAGCTTCGAGTAAACCACGAACCTAGATCTCAGTTTATTTTTTCCCACAGCTTTTTTTCTCTGGGTAATATTTTGTTGATGGTAGGATTCAAAAGATTTTCTCGGGTGAATTTTGATTTGGGTTTTCGCAGTACATGACAATTTGTATTTATTCAGAAGCCACTTCAAAGATCAGAGTTAAAAAAATATGAAGGCATATCCCATTTCTGCACACCTCATGATGGTCCGGCGGTGTTGCCTCTTTGCCTTACTTCAGAATTACTTATGAAGGGGGGGTTTTTGCATAATTTGGCGGATACTTTAGGCAGCGTCGGCGTAATAATATCAGCAGTTTTAATGCAAATGTTCGGCTGGATGATAGCCGATGCAATCTGCTCAATGTTTATCGCTGTCCTGATCGCCCTAAGTGTCCTGGCACTGATCAAAGACAGCGTTGCCATCCTTGTGCAACGTCATCCGTACATATTGGACAATGTCCTGCCGCAGTGCTACCAAAAAGTCATCAGTCTAGCCGGAGTCTACTCTGTCCAGGAACCGCATTTCTGGACATTGTGTAGTGACATTTACGTGGGTGCGATCAAACTGGAAGTGTCCAAAAATGTCGATCCCAAGTATGTGGTGCAACACACGCAGATGATTTTCGCCTCGGTAGGCGTGAAACAGTTGGATTATACGCCTATGTGATGTAAAGTTTGAAAAAATGCATTTAACAGTTGTGACGCTCTACAAAGTATTAGTGTGTAATTGATTTGTTGCTCTTTATGGTGCGCATGTTATTTATTTTAGTTGGATTGTACCCATTTTACCAGTTTTTCATCTACAAAACTCTCTTTGATTTGACTGTCTTATATATTTTTTTATAAATAAATAATATTGCGTCGATTGTCTGTTTTGGATGGCTGCTCTGTCGAAGTACGGAGTAAAACAATGAACAAAAGGTAAGTCGCTTTTTATTGAACTCACTGTATTGCGAATACTATTGACTTGAGAGACAAAAAATATAGAACTTTTTTCTAGAAAATTTAATAACCTTTTAATTTGTTTCTGAGAAATTTTGTTGTAAATTTAATAGTTTGGTCACAAATCTTCCTGTATCTCCATAAGTGATTACTTTAGAGACAACGTTCATGGAGCTTTTTTGTAGGAAATTTATTAATCTTCAATTTTGTTCCTGAGGGTTTTTTTTTGTAAATTCAATAATTAAGCCGCAATTAGCAAAAAACGGTGATGATGTCTCAAAATTAGATAGTGGCGCTTTTTATTTTACTTCCTGTATCTCCATAAGTGATTACTTTAGAGACAAAGTTCATGGATGTTTTTTGTAGGAAATTTATTAATCTTCAATTTTGTTTCCGAGGATTTTTTTTGTAAATTCAATAATTGAGCTGCAATTAGCAAAAAACGGTGATGGTGTCTCAAAATTAGATAATGGCGTTTTTTATTTTACTTCCTGTATCCCCATAAGTGATTACTTTAGAGACAAAGTTCATGGATGTTTTTTGTAAAAAATTTATTATTCTTCAATTTTGTTTCTGAGGATTTCTTTTGTGAATTCAAAAATTTTGTTATAGTTGTATTTATTATTTAAAGACTGCTTTGTCACAAATACTTGTATTTCAGACAATAAAGCGATGTTGGATTTGATTTGATTTGATTTATTGTTTTCATTTATTTTCTTAGGAACAACGCCAAATTTTTCGAAAGGGAAATGGCAGAAAATTCTAGATCAAATTGCTTCATACAATTATGCCAATTTCAAAATGTAGTTGCATTTTATTAGCAGTTTTTTTGCAATACCTTCTGCCACGATTTTGAATATTTTGACGAAATCTCGTATTTGGGGCTTTATCCGGATGAGGAATTCCACATACGAACTTATACTTTGATTTGAATGGTCTCAACTTTTTTGTGCTACACTGTATGTGACTTTTGACAAACTATTTTTATTCTTTCGACAAAAGAAAGGGATACTCTTTTGTGTACCTTGCTAGTATGTAATAAATACGAAATCATTTCAATTCATTTTCAACCTTAAACATAGCATGCTTTGGAAACATATGCTATAGTTGCCGTAAAAACAAGTTTCGGAAAAGTTAGTTTTGAAAGTCGGTAATTTACCAAAAATTTGTTGTGACGCTGATGGTGGTCAATGACAAAAATACTGAAAATGAAAAAATGCGAAAAATTACCAACTGTATAAACTAATTCTAATCAAATTTGTTTCTACGGCAAATTATAGCGCATGATTCCAAAGCATGCTATGTTAATAGTTGAAACTAAAATAATTTCGTATTCATCACATGCAAGCAAAGTTATTTTAGCGTATTTCTTGGAAACGGTTAGATTTATCGAAAAAAAGTGGTATCCCTTTTTTATGTCAAAAGGTTGGGAGAATGAAAATATTCACTCAAAAGTCGCATACAGTGTAGCGCAAAAAAGTTAGGACCATTCAAATCAAAATATAGGCTCGTTCTCTAGAGGGCGCCACCTCTACAGAATGCGAAAAAACGGTGGGCAAATCCGGACACCCTGTATAGTGATCATTTCCGGACACCCTGTATAGTGATACTTCTATGGCCGCATGAGAGTGATTCTCCAAGGCCGTTTTTTTTTTGTCTCGCCAAAGAGTACGAGTACTGTTTTCTTGGCGTTTTCCGTTTTGGTGGTAGGGTTGTGGTGTGTCCCAAAAAAAATGGGACATACGGTAACAGCAGAATCCTGACACAAAATTTTGCGATCGACCCGAACATGTCTATTTAGAAAGTTGATATTAACAGAGATACAGGGTCTCAAAGTTGAATTTTATTGTTTTCCATTTATTTTTGAAATAATCAAGTTATTTTAATGAAATTTGGTATATTTTATGGGGGTTGTTTCACATGCAAAATTCATATCTGGCCTTAGTGTGGCTTTTACATGTAGAGGGTGCCACTTACACATCTTTCCACTCATTCAAATACAAAGTCATTACTTTTTTGTAGTATATTATTTCAAGTTCAAATATCTTGAAAGAGGCTATTCCTAGCCATTTCTACAAAGTATACATTTTTCAAGTAAATATGATGGAAAAGTCAATTTTCCAATTTTAAAAAAATGTACGAGTTCGTAGTAAAAAGTAATGACTATTTGAACGAATGAAAAGGTGTGTAGGTGGCGCCTCCTACAAGTTAGAGAAATTCCGTGCTCAAGTTTGAATTTTGCATGTCAAACAACTCCCATATATCAAATTTCCTGAATATGATTTGATTATTTCGAAAGTTATTGAAATAAATCAAAAATTGAAATTCAACTTTGACACCCCATCTCTGTAAATATAAACTTTAGGAAAAGACAATAGATCGTAATATTTTTGTGTGGGGAATTCGCTGTTACGGTATGTCCCATACTTTTTGGGAAACCCTGTATACAAAATAAATATTTATTATATGCTTACGGTTAATGCTTGAGTTACATTCAATTTCACTTCGAAGTGGAACTGTCCAACTTCCGCTTGCAAAACGGAAATCAAATGTTACCCTCCACATGGAATTTGTGTTCAAAGTCACGCTTAAGCCGATATCGAATACCTGCTTACAGAGTGCAAGCAGAAATTACAAGTCAAATTTGAACTGGATTTGGGGGTTAGATAAATTGACGTTTTGCGCCGTTAGTTTACGGTTTGCTTAGATGTTGATATTTATTTTAATTATATTATATAAAGTTCAGTGAAAGAGAGGTGTGCGTAAAGGTTTCGAAACAGAAAATCTGTGAAGCTTTCAAAGACTTTTTTGAATAAATCTTAGTCGGAAAGATTCTTACAAAAATCCGTCCTGTCCTCCCCAACCATATACGTCACCAAAAAAAAGAACAACTCAGGAAAACCAAGAAAATCAGCTTAAGAAGGGAGGAATCTCCCTCGCGATGTTTTTCGCTCTATACCTTTGCTACGACTGAAAACGGGGCGAGAGACCAGACACAATGGATAAGTCCCTTTCCAGGTTACCACCTCCACCACAGCTGATGTAGTGGCTCATCACAAATGCCTTGTTTGTTTTACCACACCCTGTATAATATGGCGAGCTGTAGGAAGCTCTATCTGTCATGCGCAGAGGAGTGTGTTACCCGCAACTTTTTTTTTAACTAACCCATAGGAGTTATAAAAGTTGCCAAAAATTCTGCAGAAATCATGAATTTTGAGGGTTAATGTCCATTTTAATTGAGGCATTTTTTTCATTTTCCAGTAAATTTGTTTTCTCTTTACTTTGGTTATTTTTTTTTAATATTTCCGCTTTAGGTGAAAAAAAATTAAAAAAAGCGCCTAACATCTATATTTCGGTATACACGGTATAATAACAAAAACAATAAGATTCTTACTTATGAAAAACAATTAGAAAAACAGCAACAACCTTTAGACCTCCAACGCAGCAACCATCTTCATAATCTCACCAACTCCAACGCCCTCTCTGAACACTTTACTGAAGACGTTTCGGCACTTATCCTCCTCTTCGACCTCCTTGGAAATCTGCCGAGCTCGCGCGATAATTTCTCTTGGAAGTCCTGCCAGTTTGGCCGCATTGAACCCAAACGATTTGGGACAACGTCCTGCTGACAATTTGTAGAGCAGCGTGACGGTTTCTTCCGTGGGATTGTCGTCGTTTTCGACCATACAAGCCTGGAAATTTACATTTGGGGTTGACTTATAGTGAAAAGGGAAAACCTACCATATGCCCCAACTGCACCTGAGGCTGTTCAATGTAGTGATCAACCAGAGTGTGGTAGTGAGTGGAAAATAAGGTTCTACACCCCATTTGCAATAGTTTTTTCACATAGGCTGTAGCTATGGCGTTACCATCATGCGTGGACGTCCCTCTACCCAACTCATCAATAATCAACAAAGACTGCCTGGACGCATGTCTTAAAATAGTAGAGGCTTCGCTCAATTCGACAAAGAACGTCGACTGACCCCGTACAATATCGTCTGAGGCACCCAAACGCGTGAACACCCTGTCTATAAGACTTAAAGAGCACTGACTGGCCGGAACGTAACTCCCCTATGAAACAACTCGTCAATTTTTAAGGACAAACTATGAAAAAAAGTACCATCTGGGCCATGATCGAAATGATTGACACCTGCCGCATCAATGTGGATTTACCACCCATATTGGGGCCTGTAAGTAAAAGCAACGGTGCCAAACTGTTGCCCATAAAAATGTCATTAGCCACGAAGTTTTCCACGTTGGACACACAAGGGTGTTTGCCATTTTCGATTGAAATAAAGGGCTAAGAAGGGTTTGGTTAATGCAATTAGATTGTGCACATTTTATCGAACCTCAACAGCATATGGTTCCACTTGAGGACGGCAGATGTCTCCGGAAAATGCTGCAGCGTACTCGGCCAGTGAGCATAAAACGTCCAGGGTTGTCAGACAGTGGATCACTTGTTGCCATTGATCATATCTGAAATTTGGTGAAATTGGCAACAATGCTGGACCGTTTATAGTACTAAGGAAAATTACCTTTGGCTGAACTTTTCAAAAATTCTTCTATTCAAATCCAAAATTATTTTGTCCCTTTCTGCCTCAGCATTTTGGATTCTTTGAAGGAATTCCTGTAGAGAAAGAATAACACCAAAAGATTTAACAAATAATACAGACAATGAAAAATGGATCCACTGAACAGTTGAAATCAATTTAGAAGTGCAGTATCATAAAATATAATAAATCAACGGAAAAAAAGTATAAAAATCATTTTAAACCATCCTAAAAAATAAAATGTCATGAGCAGCATCGTACACGTGGCAAACTTCTTCCAAACTAGAAGAGAGAGTGAGAGTGAGAGAGTTGTTGGCCCAGTATAGGCTTAGAAATATTAATTTTGATAATATTTATATGATATACAGTGTGACCAATTTGTTTTCGGGTCACACCTAAAAAAAATTATTATTTTTTTAATTTTTTTTTCACACTTTAAAGTAAATACCCAACATAATTTTCAATATGCGCAAATAAAATGGTATATTGAAGAAAATAGTGGCTTGGTAGAAATAACCAGAATTTAGTTGTTTTTTCATGACCAAATGTGAAGTTTTGAAAGCAAATAAATAGTCTATTTTTATCTACTAAATAGTCACTCTTGATACTTTTGGTCTAATTTGTATCAAATTAAGGTGGATTACACACATTACTACGATTCAAATGTAATTAAAAAAAAGATTTTTTCATACAAAACACCATGCCAGATTTTAGCGATTTTACCATGCATCAAAATAGCTTTTCTTTCTTCAAACGAAAACCGTTTGTTGTACGAAGAAATATCGAGAGACTAAATTAACTCCAAAGTAGATAAGTATTTCAAAAATAATATTGATTTGAAAAAAAGCAGTGGCGTACTATTTTTTTCTTTAATGAATTTCAATATTAATCCTGTTCGACCGCCACTGGTAGAAATTTCAATTCTTCTAAAAAGAACAAATTGGAAATATACCACTTACAATCTAAAACAGAAGCGTAAGCGACAACCTTAAAAAATTTAAAAAAAGAGAAAAAGTACTCACCCTTGTGGTGGGCGTCGAAAACCTCTTACAAGGCTTGGCCCCCTTTCTGTGCCCTTCAAGCTGATATTCTTCATCTGCTTTTGCGGCCCTTTTTTCAGGAACTTCCAGCTGAAACCTAACCACACATGAAAATCCACAAAACAATCAACACACTCTAACCTTTTTTTATCATTTCCAAAATATGTCACCTCACATCCGAAAAATTTTGACTGTTCCTTCAAATATTCTTTCAATTCTTTGTTGATTTCACTGATAGCATCTTCCACTGCATCATAGTCCTCATCAACGCCTTTTTTCGGAATTATTGTGCCTTCTTTTTCCGCTGCAGTATGATCAAACGCTTGCTACAATACATTTTGTGAAAACACTCATATTGGATGAAAGACGTGAAAACCTTGAAAAACTTCAGAGTTTCCTTCAAGTCGACGTTCAAGCCTTGAGGGGCGAATTGGGAGAGTTTTTTCAAGAGTTTAGAGTCACATCCTGCAAAGTTTCATAAGTAAGAGAATTTTGCTAAAATCGCCGAATATTATAGTTCGGCAACCCCGCCCCGCCGCACTGTATAGTTTTTCATATTAAAGATCGATGGGCAAGCATGGTGACGTCACCAGGATTACCCCTTTTCTGGTCAGAATCATTTTTGAAAATCTATGCAAGTTACCTTTGAGAATTGCGGCAATTTCCTGAGAGGTCTCAAAACCTTGCAGAGTCTTCAGCAAGTCCATGATTTTTCTTTTAGAATAGGTTTTGGCTTCGTAAAAAATGGCCCTGCCATCTGGATGGTCGGTTACGCAAAATTTGTTGCCATAAATGTGGATTCTAAACGATAAATAATTGAAAATTGAAACTCACCAAAGTTCATTGACAACCTATCTGTCAAAACCCTACCATAACCCCATACTTTATTTGTTTGCAAGACAAAAGGTGTCGTGCAGCACCAAAGAAGTATCAATACAAACAGTTATTTTGTTAATACTCACTTGGCCACTTGTCTCTCCAAATCGGGCAACTTTTTCATAACCCCCTGCAGCGCCTGCAACTTTTGCGGATAATTAAACAACTCCTGCACCGCATCCTGTCTCAGTTTGATTTTATCGATCAAACACAGAGGCCGACAGATCCATAGAGGTAACAACCTTTTTCCAAAGGGCGTTTTGCAGAAATCGAGCGTTTTTTGCAAAGTCCCTTTGCCGCCCAAAAGGCTGAGATTTTGAATGGTTGTGGCGTCCAGCACCATGTAATCGCGTTCAACGTGTTTGGCAGTGAGGTTGGTTTTTAGATCGATGGGATCGTACTTTTCGAAGAGGCCCATGGAGAATAGTTGGATGTCTAGGTGACAGTGGTTGAGGAAGGAGTTGATGGCGCCGAGGGATCTTAAGCAGAGTTCGAAGGCAGGTTTGGGATTGCCTGTAACAATTGAGCGTCGTCCTTTAGAGCCGCGAACATGGCGAACCATTCATTTCTAGTCTCTAGAGCCCGAATTGACTCACGAGATTTAAAGCGAAATAGTTCATTTTTCAGGCTAGTTTTGATCATGTACTAATAACGTGACATTCATTTTTCAAACAAAAAGTAGCCCAACCTAACCAAAAAGGACCCGATTAGATTGTGGTAGGATTGAGTAAGTTTTTGTTTTTGTTTTATGAACAGTACAACAGGCACATAATTTCCATTTTAGTCCATTGAACTGGATTGACGGTGACGGTGCGTTTTCTTCCGGGACAAAATGTTGACGTTAAAGCATGAGTGATTAGAATGGAAAATTACGGAATAATTAGTGTCATGTGTGATGAAATTCAATAACTGAACAAAACTGATAAAATATAAAAAAACATAGATTGATCTCACTATTTGATACTCTGTTGACGTCGCGATGCATGTCTTTGTTTTCAGTCCGTATAACAAGCAGGAATTCTTTGTTTGATAAATAAAATGAGCGGAAGTTCCTTCTATTTCCCTCATAACTAGTATCGGTTTATGAATGAACAAACACCTATAAGCGATACAGGGTGTTTCAAAATTGAAGATTTTAAGGACATATTCACCAGCCCAAAATAAAGTTTTTTTCTTATATTATAATATACGTCCTAACTTCCTTCGTTTTCATGATACAGGATGTCAAAGTTTTTGGGAAAAATTGGTGTTTCATCAATTACTCAAAAACCTTTTGGCAGATTTTGACAACATTTGGCACGATTATCATTTGTCGTCATAAGGGTTTTGTTTATGTGATTAAAATAAAATCATTCATTCCAGTGGCGTCCGAGAGGGACATCTGATTGATGTTTATAGCTTAAAATATGGCACGTCACTGCTTTTTTGGGATGACCCTCTGGGACGCCAATGGAATGAATAATGAATGAATAAGACCCTTATGACGACAAATAAGCGTGCAAAATTATATCAAAATCAGCTAAAAGGTTTTTGAGTAATTAATAAAAACGGTTTTTTTCCAAAATCTTTGACACCCTGTATTTCGAAAATGTAGAAAGGACATATTATGTTGACATGGGCATTTTTTTTTTAATTTTTGGCTGGTGAATATGCCCTTCAAATTTTCGTACTCAAATTTGAAACACCCTTTATAATATGAACAATAAGAATAAAAAAACTTCAATGATATTGTGTAAAATATTTTTTCTATTTCCAAAAATATTGCAAATTGTCCATTGTGAGCTTTGATCTTGATCGGAAAAAAATAGTACAAAAATGGACAAATCAGTTCACTATATAATGAAACTTTTCAAAAAATGATTAAGTTATTGAAAAAAAAAACAGATCAAGGTGTAGCTAAAATACTCCAAAAATAAATAATCGTGGAAAAAACCATAACATTGAAAAATGTAAAATTGTATGAAAAGAAATAACATGAAATAAAACTTCAGAAGATATAAACAAATCTTAACTTGAAATAGTATCAAAAAGAACTAGTTTTTTTGAAGAAAATTTCCCTAAACGAAAAAAAATAATAACATCAATAAGAGGAAAAAAGTGTTATTATATTATATTATAAAAGTAATTATATAATCAATAAGTATTCGAACAAAAACACGAGAAGCAAAAATTAACGAATTCAAAAAATAATCAAGAAATCTTAAAATAGAAAAAGTCAAAGAAACAAAAAACGAATGAGAAATTTAAGATACATTAAGAATCCATTAGTTTCAAATTTAAATCTTCTCTTTCCTAGTCCCTTATACATTGTATCTTGTATCTGTTTCACAGTTTAACTTGGATATTGTAAAAAACAGTTAATTTAGCAATTGAGCTATAAATAAAATATATAGTTCATATGAAATAGTAAAGCAAAGCAAGGAATCAACTTAACAAAAAAACAAAAAAAAAACAAAAATTGAGAAATACAAAAAATCGAAGAACCAAAAAATCAACCAATTAAAAAGAACAATAATCCAAAAAATCAAATACGTACTTGATAATGCAATTGCAAAAAAAATGAACTTCTGAAAATCAAAATATCTATCAAACGAAACAAAAAACTAAGAAATTCAAAAAAGCAACTAGGTACTCAATCGAAAAATTCAACAACAAAAAAAACGCGGAACAATGAATCAAAAACTAACTAGAAAATAAACATCAACAAAACCAATGGAAAAATAATTAATGAACCAAAGAAACATAAAATGTAGAAACAAAAAAAATGAAGATCAATCCACCAAAAAAAAAATTATGCTCGATTATGAAACGAAAAACTAAACAATTCAAGTAACGGAAGACTAAAATATTAAAGAATCAATGCGTACAAAAGAGAACGAAGCTAAAACTGAAATAAATAATCAAACAACTAAAATAAAAATGCTAAATAGAATTAAAATATCATCAAAACCCTCGACAAAAAAAACAATCAATTATAAAACGAAAAATTAAAAAAATGAAAAAACGAAACAGACAAAAAACTAAAAAATGCAAGATCAAAAAAAAACCGCAGAACCAACGAATCAAAAACTCATCGTTTAATGATACAAATAATCAAACAAATACAATAAAAATGTAAAAAAAATGAAAATAGCCAAACCAAAGGAAAAAAATTAATGAAATGATTCTACTTATTGGTCGCAAAAATTATACCGTTGCGAGTCACCACCAATAACCGAGCATATATCATTTCTTCAACACAATTTTATAAAATAACTCACATTCATCGGCAACTTCTCGGAAAAAGGCGGGCCATTTGAACTTCCCATCCTTATCCTTGAAATAACAGGCGGAGAACAACTTTTCTAGTGTATCTGCTGCGTTGCAAAACTGCGTTTTCGATCGCAGCGTTTCCTGCTTCACATCTCTCAAAGTGCTGTTGAGTATGCCTTTGAATGGACCGTAGTTTGCGCATCTTTCTGTTAAAATCTTGTGGGAAAAATACAAAAAATTAAATTAAAAAACATTGTATTTTACCAATCCTGGTTGAAATTCTGCAAAAAGCGACAACAACTTGGAACAATGCTTATCATCATCGAACTCCGACAAACGAAACGTTCCAAGGGACGTTTCAATGAAACAAACACCAAATCTGCATGTGTTGTCGGGGTTTACCTGCAAATAAGGTAAGTTCACTGCTAAACGAATGTAGAACTTACCAAGGCGCTTATAGCAAACAAAAAAGTGCCAATTTCCGATCTAGGTTCGGGCATTTGAGCCCCATAAACACAAGAGGCTTTTGTGGTTACTTGGCAAATTTCTCTCGCCACTACTTTGTCGAATTTCGTGGTTTTTTTCGTTGATTTCAGCCTGAAAGGTCATTTGATTGTTTAAAATTAACAGAAAAATGTACACGAGAAGAAAATTCGATGAAGTGTCATAATGTGGTCTTAAAAAAACCCTCTCATACAGGCAAAGAAGTATTCACGTCAAACAAAGTAAACGCATGTTGGATAAAGCAGCCTACAGCCCGCCATATTGTATGACATGTTACACAGAGTGTCTGTAAAAATAATAATTTACAATTATGGTACTCCGGGATTTTTTGGGATGCGAAACCTGAATAGTGGACACATTTTCTTTGTGGACATTGGAGGGCGCCTGATACTGCATGTTTGATGGTTTTAAACGGCCATAGTTTTTTTCTAAATTTTTATTCTATTTTTTTTTGTCAAGGAAATTATTTTCTACATTTTCGTCTAGGTCAGACACTGAATGAACTGTGTAGCGTTATAGATCATTAATCAATCCATGAGTATGGGCATTGGGATCTTCACTTAGATAGTGCATAGTTATTTTTTTTTACCACATAAAGCTATGTCAACCTACAAAATCAAAATACTACCAATTCACTTACCAAATTTTATGTTTAAAGGTAATAACATTTTTTCTAATTCAAACTAATCTGAATATACTAACATAAACACAAAAAAACCCAAATATCTCGAAAACGTCTTGCTTTAGCGGATTTTAACAAACGTATATTTTTTTGATGAAAATGTTTAAAAAAACATTTCTTTGGCAAAAAAAGTGAAAAGCTACAATGAGAAAAAATTTATGGACATTTTAAACCATTAGAAGTGCAATGTAAAGCGCCCTCTAACGGCCACAATGAAAAGGTGTTCGGATTCAAGTTTCGCATCCCAAAATACCCACGGGTACGTATTAGTATTTTGACCCCAGGAATATATGGTAAGATTTTGTAGAAACCTTTTACAGTATATTGTATATTGTATATTGTTGACTTTCTCAACAAAGCCTGTCCATATTTTGAACCTCATTGACAACCCTTCTGTTCTAACAATAATTCCATAACCCCACTTTCAGCCAAAAAGGAAAACGACAAGAAAACAATATTCTCATTACTTACAGTCATATACTTTATCACTTTTGCGTGACGAAGTGTCGTGACGCGACCTTGAAAAATCACTATCATACAGTCAAAGAGGTATTGAATGATCTATAGTTATTAAATCATTGGAGGTATTTACTTCAAAAACACCATATTACATAGAAAAACCAAAGAACAAAAAAAATCTAAAGAAATCTAAAAACAAAACATATCAGAAAATTAGATAGATGAAAGTATGAAAAATGAAGTAAAAAGGAATTGATCAATCAACAAAAACAAAGAAAAGAATAATGAACTAGAGCTCTATTTTTCTCATCTCTATTGGCCTTGAAAAATCACTCACATGCTGTCAAATAAGCATTCACTTCAAAAACGTAATAGACGTAGGACAATAAAGATGCCTACTATTGCCTACAGCCTACAGTCTACCATATTGTGTAAGAAAATCACCAAAGCCAGTCCATATTTTGAAACACATTGTCAACTCATCTGTCACAATCACTGAACTCGACCTAAAGAACTGGATTGACCACGTAATGTTGCAAAAGTGAGGCCAAGATAGATAGATAGATTTTGAAGACGTTCTCCAGGTTGAACTGATGTTGCCATATTGATAAAATGTCATAGATTGTGGACAGATTGTTGTATCCCTTTATCTGTCTTACGCATGTACAGGGTGATCAATTAAGGATAGCGAGCGGACATATTCCCGAAACTATACATCGTATAGGCTTCCGGCAACAACCAACACCAAGTCGAAAATAGGATTTTTATAGAATTCTGCCCATATTTACTGACTATCCACTACCAACACATTTTTGCCATTAGACGTTTTTTTTATCTATCAAAATAAAGCGGTGGGTGAAGTTCAAAAGGGGGTACATTTTTCTATTAAAAAATTGAGAAAAAAAAACAAAAAAAGATAGAAAAAGGTCATTCTGTTTATTTTTCAATTTTTAATAGAAAAATGTATCCTCTTTGGAAATATATGAAAATGAATAGACCATATTATAACATTTGATTTTTTTGGAAAAAACTCAAAAATATGCCACCATTCCAGTTAACGCCATCTAGCGGCGACGACGAAGGTCACAGATTCATAAGCAAATAAGCATTTTGTAGTGCAGATTATACTCTTTCATATGAGCCCAAGTTCGTTGAAATCGGTCAAGTGAAACGGGAGAAATCTCAGTTTGTTTGAAAAAACAATTGAATTTCCCCCACCGCTTTATTTTGATAGATAGAAAAAAAAAACGGTTACGACAAAAAGTGTAGGTAAATAGTCAGTAAATATGAAAATAATATCATCGATATATTTTCATTTGAAAAAATTCTATAAAAATCCTATTTTCAGTTTTTTCTCTCGGAGGTTTTAGTAATAATTTTTTTTTGTTACAGTACCACGCATTCTTAGTTGCCCACTCTGTATAGAAATCAACAAAATTTATACAGGGTGTCCGGAAAAATGTGGAAAATCTCTCGGATACAGGTAGACCATGAGAAAAGAAGATAATAAGTGGACATATGGCCCCCTAAAGGGCACCGGTGGAAAATTTCTTTCTTTCAAAGTACCTACTCAATATAACTTTATAAAAATTTAGTATGATGAACACTTCAAGGAGCTGTCAAAATACTGTCCACAAAATCAACCACCTAGAAAACATCTGATTCCTGAAAAAGCATGTTACACGTTAACAATTTTTTTTTTTTGGAAGTTCAATAATAATAATAATAATAATCGTTTATCAAGCAAAGCTTACAATAATAATAACAGTAGTCGGTGTAAAGAAATAATGGTGAAATAACAACGAAAATGGTACTTAGGTAAATATAGAATTAAAAATAACTACTACATACTATTATAAATATATAAAAATAATAAAAGTGACAAACAGTACAGTGACAGTTCAAAATTTTAGGTTGAAGTCGCCAAGGTTCTCAAAGTCACGCTTACGCCAAATCTAATGTGGATGGTAGCATATGATTCCTGTTTGCCAAGCGGAAATTTGACAAAATTGAATGTAACTCAGGCATAACTTCAACCTCAAATTTTCAAATATGTCACAATGATATTTATATGTCACGTTCAGAAATCAGCTGAGATTCGTGACGTACTTGGAAACGATGTATTATGTCGTATTAAAAAAAAAATAACAAACAATCAGAAAAAGCATTGATATACAAAATAAAACGAAGAAAAAAACTAAAGATTCAGTTATAAATTAAAGAAAGAACTAAAAAAAAAGAGAACAGTCAAAAACTACAAAAAAGGATCAATCAACAAAATAAAACAAAAAACCAAACAAAGAAACAACAAAAACTTGAAGATCAAAGAATAAATTTATACAAAGCTACGCAAAGCCAACCAATCAAAAAAGAATCATTCAAAGAAACAAATACATACATCAGAGAGAAGGACAATCAACCAAAGCACTATCTGTCTTTCTCTTTCTCATTTCAATCATATACTTTATCTCTATTGTGAGACGAAAAGTGTAATGACGCAGCCTTAAGAATTAAGGTTAATCAATTAACCTTGCTTAAGAATCCACTCTCAGCCAAAATCAGTGATAAAAGCCTGTCCATATTTGATAACTCATTGTCAACCCATCTGTCACAATTCTACCAAAACGAAAAAGTCAAGAAAACACTATACTATATTTCTTTGTCATTACAGTCATAATGATGAAATATGACAAAAAATAAACTTACCGTTTGTCCATCATTTGTGGAGTTTCCGTTTGTTCCACTCGAGCCACTTTGTAGCCTTTATCAACCAAAGTTGTAGCCATTTTGGCATAGGCACTCTCTGGGAATCCAGAGTGGGCAAAATCTCCCTAAAACTGCAATTTTCGACTAGAAAACACAAAAGATGCTTACCTTCATGTAACTGAACCCCAACTGCTGCACCCCCACAACCGCATCCATATGGTACAACTCGTAGAATTTGCCCACTTTGAAGAACAAAACCGCATCCATATTGTTGCTTTTCAAAGTCCACCATTGTCGCATTGCTGCTGTTAAAGAGTCAAGATAATCAGAAGGAACGTGGAGTGTTTTCGGATCATAATCGGGATCAGAAGGCTTTCGTTTATCAGCATCTCTGATCTTATTTGGCTTCAGAAACTCCAACCGCTCGTGCAACCAACCCGAGACCAAATCGACTTTTTTGCTTTTTTTTATCGAGAATTTTTCTTCGTTTTCATCCACGTCCATGGTTTCTTCGCTTTTTACGTAGCCGTACTTTTTCTCCAGATGGGACGTGTCCAGACTGTCCAGTTTGATAAGGGTTTTCTTCTTGGTTTTGGGTGGTGGAGATTCTGAGGATGATTCTGAAGAAGATTTGGTTCTTTTGGGGGTGGCGGATGGTTTGGTTTTCTTGGTGGTTTGAGACATTTGATTGTCGGAATCAGAGTCGGAATCAATTAGGGCGATGCGTTGACGTTTTTTGGTGGATTTTTGGATCTCTTCGTCGCTTTCTAAAAACAAAATTAATTTATACAAATAATAGTCATTGACTTACCCTTACCATGATTGTCCTGAATTTTGGTGGCATTTTTCTTGATTTTCGGGGTGTTTTCCTTTGACCCCCCGTTCTCCTTCCCAACGCTTTTTTTGGGGGTAACCGATGGGGTCACTCTTCCCTTTGGCGATGAAAAATAGTTGAACAGGGTGTTGGCCTGCACTGTTTTTTTAGACATTTTCAATTATTATCGATAACAATTTGATAATTTTAGCTTTTAAGGAAATTTTACTTAAAACATTACAGTCTTGGGCTTTTTCTAAAAACCGCCGATCAAAACAATAGAAATACAACAATTTTGCCCGCCAAAACTGACTGGCAAGAATGACAGGGAAAACGGTGTGTTCTCTTGGACTAGCCTTGTACAATCGGGGTCTTTAGTAGATATACGAGGATATTTCAAGAAGTAGGTCCGGAAAATGTCTCGTTTTGGAAATACAGAGTAAATCATAACGGAAAAACAAAAATGAAAATTTGATAGGTAAGTGGAAGCTTTTTGGATTAAAATAAATTTTTATCCCCAAATTTGGTTTCAGATTTTTCATGAATAAAACTATTCTTAAACTTTTTGACATATCAACACCTTATGGCCACTGAAAATAGCAAATTTTGTATAATGTCTTTATATTTACAAGATTTTTTCGTGTATTTCGCCACACCCTGAAAAAAAATCTATCAGGAAATAATAAAACCTATTAATATTGATATTGATAGATTTTTTTTTCAGGGTGTGGTGAAATACAATTAATTGTAAATCATGGATGCGCCACAAAACTACAGAGCATATCTACTAAACTTGTCTTCATATTTGCATTGAAAATATATTTTTCTATTGAATAAAGTGAGGAATATTTCAGATTTCTGGCCTTTAAAAAAAGATATTGAATCTGGTGTTATCTTGGCATTGGCCATTTTACACGTAAAAATACCGGTTGACGTCGATGTTGCAATGATGATCGCTGTAGTAGTATCATCAAATTTTAGACATTCATGTGCAAACAAATCAAGCTCAACAAAAGATGTTCTTTGTACCACCTTACCAGAAAATGTATTTTTTTACCCTCAGCTGAGGGTGAAAAACGATTTTTTCCCTCCCTTATAGCGAAAATTTTCCTTTCACAATATTTTTAGGAAGAACATTTATGAAAATCT
This sequence comes from Orchestes rusci, assembly GCA_958502075.1. Taxonomy (NCBI): domain Eukaryota; kingdom Metazoa; phylum Arthropoda; class Insecta; order Coleoptera; family Curculionidae; genus Orchestes; species Orchestes rusci. The sequence goes on along the minus strand of OY293308.1, from coordinate 8,741,607 downwards.
TTTCTTAATCAACCAGTTTTGCTTCTTCAGTGATATCTCTGTGCAGATTCCCTTCGCTCGAACTCATTTTGAAATACAAGGACACAAGAATAAAGCGCAAACAAAGTGACAACATGGTAGAAAGGTGACAGTACATAATACCTGTTATGGTTGTCTAGCCAAAATAGTCATAGCAACAAAGCGTTGTCAAGACGACGACGGCAACGTAACATCAATTTAAACTATAGCCGCTTTCTTTTGAAAAGGTTATGGAATCATTAATGTAATTAATTTAATTCATGTATACGGTAGTAGAGAAAACTATATACATATTCCGCTAGAGTTGAGTCCTTTTTCTCTTTTGGATTTTGAATGAACAATCCGCGGGAAGAAAATAGTCACTTTTCTCCCCTGGAATGTAAAAACACGGATATCGGTGCGGAAAATTGAATTTTCCGCACGGCTGTAGGAAATAGCTATTTACCTAACAAGTGCGGAAAATTAGTTTTTCCGCACGAGTCTGCCGTTCACCGACCGACGCGTAGCGGAGTTCGGTGAAGCAGCCGAGGGCGGAAAAACATTTTCCGCAAGTGTTAGGTACAATAGTTTTTCTACAGACGTGCGGAAACAAGGATATAATTCGTAATTTAAAAGTTTCTGATGCAACTAATGACAAATAAATAATAATGAATGTCAAAATGTGTAACTAAGCGATCATAGTTACCTGGAAACCTGGTTGCTGTTTGCTTATGATATTGTTAATTTTGACATATCCGTGCGGAAAAATTTTTCCGCACTGGTGCGGGATATCTGATTTTCCACACGGATATTGGTGCGGAAAATTGAATTTTCCGCACGGCTGTAGGAAATAGCTATTTACCTAAGAAGTGCGGAAAATTAGTTTTTCCGCACGAGTCTGCCGTTCACCGACCGACGCGTAGCGGAGTTCGGTGAAGCAGCCGAGGGCGGAAAAACATTTTCCGCAAGTGTTAGGTACAATAGTTTTTCTACAGACGTGCGGAAATAAGGATATAATTCGTAATTTAAAAGTTTCTGATGCAACTAATGACAAATAAATAATAATGAATGTCGAAATGTGTAACTAAGCGACCATAGTTACCTGGAAACCTGGTTGCTGGTTGCTTATGATATTGTCAATTTTGACATATCCGTGCGGAAAAATTTTTCCGCACTGGTGCGGGAAATCTGATTTTCCACACGGATATCGGTGCGGAAAATTGAATTTTCCGCACGGCTGTAGGAAAATAATATATCAACTACTTCGGTCACATATCAAGTTATTTTCAGCCCTTAATTAAGGGGTTAGTCTCGGTGAGTTTGCATTAAAGTCTAGATATTTTTAGTCAAGTTTAGGTAAGTTTGCGTTTGACGAATTGATAATGTGAGTATATTATTGAAAACAAAATGTGTCCAATTCTGTAAAACGAAGGGTTTTCAAAATGTATTGAAGAAGGGGATGGGCATCTTTCAACATCTTGTGTGATAAAATGTATTAATTTACCTATCGTTTTATTGATTTTGAGTTTAAGGAGCAAGGGAAGAGGTAAAGGGCAAATCACATTCGACAATGAACCGTCCAAATATTTCATAGGTTCCACGACCGAGATAACGTTTGTAGAGTAAATTCTGATTTGAGCTGATTGTGTTCGGACACAATACTCAATAGCCCGATTTCCAATGTTTTGTGTTTTTCATATAATTTTTATCAAGAACCAAATTAAATTCGCGAAAAGTTATGTCAACAAATCATGGCAATAGATTACTATCAGTGACAATTGTGACAGCTGCCATCAAACTCTCTTATTATCACAAGTCATTATTATTATTGTTATTGCGAACTTAGGTAAGACCTACGTTCATGATAAAACAAAAAATCACAGCCCCCTACGACCGTATTTTTTATTGTTCACCGTTCAGCAGTCGAATCAAAGTAATGTTATATAAAGTGTCGACATAACAGTTTTTTATTTACAATATTTACATAATAATACAACCAAAAACGCCAAAAAAACATCTATACACAACAACGAAATAAGTCTAGCTTAAATCTTCCCTCAAACGTCCTAAACTGGGAATGATAATAAATGAAGAAATTATAAAATAACAATAATCACATGTAGACACAACTGAGCCTTATAAAACCAAAATGATTATGAAATAAACTCAACACAGTCGATGAAAATGAAGAACACATAATTGGTCCTCTTGTCGGGCGTTCCATTGACAGCTTCAGACCAAAAGAAATGCGTCAACGTCTACCGGGCACCACACAGCACATGTCTAGCTTTGCTTGGGATGCGCAACAATCTGCGTAGTAGGTTGTTTAAAGCACTGCAGCAGGAACGCAGTGTAGATAACAAAAGCCACTCCAATGGCCAACAGGGCGTACATGAAAATGTTCAACTCTGGTTGTCTGTATCTGAAACCAAATTATCAGCAGTGGTGATTTTAGGGTTTTGGAATGCTAACCGATTTTTCCTGAGCCAGTCAAGCACATCTTTCTCGGAATGTAAATCGCCTCGATAAATGCTGGGGAACCTGCGCCGGAAGTAGACGATCGCAGGTAGATTCGTCACGCCCCACTTGCGGGCGTATCGAGCGTCCGCCATTTTGACGAACGTTATATCAAAGTTGTCAGTTTCGCTGTCAATGTTCTCCAGTTTTTCCATTATGATGCGGCTTTCTTCGGAATTAATTTCATCTGAAACTCTCCATGGAGATTTATAAAGCATTGTGGAAGACTTACAGAAGAAGACGGTGACGAATTCATTCTCCTCCAAGAGTTTTTCCAACATTTTTTTGTTGACTTCCTCGATTTCGTTCTTGATTTCAAACACATCCTGGGAAGTTAGCCAGTCCAGAACCATGTCTGCTTGGGTTAAGTCACCTTCGTACACCTACAATGATCTTTAACAAATGAACAATCAGTGGTGTTAACTAACCATGGGCTTCTTCTTCCTAAAGTACATGAGCGCAGGCAAACTGTGCAGCCCCTGCTCGGCTGCTGCTTGCGAGCTGCAAATCTTCACGAAATCAATCCCAAAAAGGTCAGCTTCGCCGTCGATTTGCTCCAAGTTTTCTAAAATTTCCTCGCATTCTGGACAGTCTTCATCGTCTGCAAACACAAGAGGTCTACGGGCAGTTACAAGGGTTGACTTACAAAAAAACACAGCTAAGAACGGTGACTCCATCAACAATCTGGCTAGCATTCTGTCGTTAACAGACTCAATTTCATCAGCCAATTCTCGGTTGTCATCATCCACCAGCCACTCCAGGACGCTTTGCTCGTTTTGAAGATCTCCCTCGAAGAGGAGGGGGTTGCCATTGCGGAAGTAGACGAGGGCGGGGAAGGTTTTGATGCTGTATCTGCAAAAACAGCTAAGCTTGAATAGTGTAGTTGACATGTTAAAGGGGGCTAAAACATTGAGGTAAAAGTACACTGGACTGGACAAACAGGGTCGAGTCACTCTTACGTATTAGTGCTGCTTTTACGTGATTTGCCATCCAAACGCAACTGCATGCTGCAAAAGATCTGTTTTAACAACAACCAAATCCTACAAGTTTAAAGAAACTGCACATAATCACCTTTTAGCAAGTTGCGGATCCTGAATGCGCACCAACTGTATACCATAAACGTCACACTCATCGTCAATCTGTTCCAGTTCTTCCAGAATTTGCTCGCAGATGTGGCAGTTGGTTTTGTAAAAGTAAACGGCAAGGTACTGGGTGTCTTCGACCATGCGTTCCAGCATCACTCGGGTGATGAGCTCGATTCTGTCTTCTGTGCGTTGTTGAATGAGCCACTGGAGGACCTCCTCTTCTTCTTCAAGGTCTCCCTCGAACACTCCTCCCACTCCTTGTTCGAAATACATTAAGACAGGGAACTCAGTGGCACCGTATTGTTCAGCTATTCTCAGATCGTTTGTTTTGACAAATTTGATGCCGTGTCTCTCGCAGTCGTCGTCGATATTTTCCAGTTCTTCTAGGATTTTGGAGCATTGGTCGCATTCATCGCTGTCTAGAATTGGGAGTGAAAGAATTTATTTTGGTTTGAGGTATGAAACTTATGTTAATGGACATCTCCCATGTTAGCAAAAATTGAAGCAAATCAAGCAATGGTTGACTACGACTACTGAAATATCCGTTTTGTCCAGAAAGCTGGATATTATTTTGGACAAACATCTACGGAGGTGGTTTGGGTCGATGGCATAACCACACTAGGAAAACTGTTGCAATTAAAACAACCCCATCGCCAAAAATCCTCAGTTGGAGAAGCTTTATATCACCAAAACCCGTTAACCAAATGGAAGATGAGAAAAAGAAACATACAAGTTTTTAAGAACAAGGATCTGTAAGATAAGGATCACTCTGGTATAAGTAAAATTTGTAGTTATGCCATTGACCACAGTGGCAGTAATTTCAATACCGTCATCTTCCGCTCCCTCCTCAGACTCAGCTTTTTGTTCCAGCTTTTTCGACGATTTCTTGGTCAGTTTTTGCTCCTGCGCCTGAGCTTCGCAAAAATCGCACAAAGTCTTGTTCCCTGTAAGTTTATTATGAGCGTAGAAAGCTAAGCGCACACACGTTTAACCTAGTTAGTTTTGTGCTGTGTATTAGTTGATGTTTTGTCAGAGTGTGCATGGTTATAGCAAAAAGAACTCACAAAAGTACACAGCCAAAGCCTCTTCGTTGTCGATCAAACTGATCAGTTCGCTGCCCTCAGTGGCCTCAATAATTTCCCCTGAAGGGTCCTTCTGAGTCATCAGCCAGCTTAAAATCTGCTGTTCATCATACAAATCCCCTGCGTAAATTACCGGATCTTTTGATCCCATTTTGAAAAACAAAATGGCGGGTAATGCGAAAACCCCGTATTCTTTAGACAAACTTTTATCGTCGATTTTCACGAAGTTTATTCCAGCTGCATCAGCTTCGTCGTCGATATGCTCCACCTCAGTCAGCACTCTCGGACACTGCTTGCACTCTGGACTGTCTAAGTTTGGCAAATTTCGTAGGATTATGCTGCTTCACAGTTTACTTACATAAGAAAACAGCTACATAGTCGGATCGCTGCCGGATTTTCTCGAACATTTTCCTATTGACTCGTTCGATGTGGTCAGTTAATTCCATGTTTTCTGGATCGGTTAACCAGTCTAAAAGCTCCTCTTCATCGTCGATGTCGCCGTCGTAGTTGATGTGTTTTCCTGACAAATGTTTAGTTAAGTTTCTACCAGAAATGGGTGTTCTTGTTACCTTTTCTGAAATACGCTACTCCAGGCGGATTTCTGAACCCGTATTTCTTAGCCATAAGTTTATCCTTCATTTTAACGATTTTTATCCCATACTCGCTCGCTTCATCATCGATTAATTCAATATGTCGCAGAATCCTTGGACTGTCTGGGTCTTCTTCCTTATCTGAAGATGTAAATCTGTACTAAAACACAATCTCTAGTGTTTACTTACAGAAAACAACAGCCAGAAACTCTTTGGTGTCTATATACTTGAATAGAGTTTCCCTTATGATTTCCTCAATACTTTGGTCATTTTTTTGATCCATCATCCAGTCCAGTACCTCATTTACATCCAGTAAGTTACCTGTAACGTTGATTTTACGCCAAGTAAAGGAGGTTTAGTCAATTTGGAGAGATAATTTCGGAACGCATCCTGAAGGACATAATCAAGTTGTCGACAGCGCATGCGTGTTAGGATATATATGACCCAAGTTTGGTTAGGTTAGAAGATAATTTAGGAAAAAGGTTTGGAAACGGATTTATTCCTCATTGAGGGGGTTTGGATTTTTTTTCGATTTGCTTTTATTATACATTTTTGTCAATCCCAAATTCAACAAAGTACCGAAAAACTCTTGCTTACCTGAACTTCTGGTCATAAGAATCAAACTCAAACTCCGTAGAAAACAATTTATTTTCCATTTTATTTTTTTATAAACTCAAAAATCGATGAACCATGCGAGGTGCGCTTAGCGGCAGTGAGTGGCGCTCACCATAACAATGCAAAACCAACCCTTAACTAAAAATTTTCTAGATGTTGGGAAAAATTGAGCCATTTGAGAGTCAGAAAACTTTTTTTCAAGGGTTTGTTTTTTTTTATAGATTAAATAACAACATGGACTTACAAAACTAAGTTATCGTTCGTGGGCCGGTCGTTTAGAGTGGAAAAAGTAAACCCAAAAACCGATGTTTTTGAGCTTGGTAAATTGGGAAATGTTTTAGCTGGGTTTTTGGGTTTCCTTTTTTACAAGGAGTGACGTTGGCAACTTTCAACTTATAGCGAAAAGAGTACTGTAAATAGTTTGCCATGGGAAAAAATTCACTTCATCAACATGATGAGGTGAATTTTCACAAAAAAATCTACTGTACGATAACTAAAGGCTATATTGCAAAGGCTATAATTTCGTGGAACTTAAAATAAGGCGATAAATGAATAATAATAAAACATTTGTATTTTTGGGCTAATCTGGCGACGAGATACTATCATTCAATTATCAGTTGGACATTAAACAAGCATTGTTCCATTGATTATGGGTTAGGCACACAAAACAACAAAAAATAAATTATTCTTATATACTAGTTTTTGCCACTATAACTCATCTACCTTACTTGATGGTCGCACACCCATCACTGCTGGACCCGTATTCCGTGTTCCTGTGGACTTCTAGCAACATGTCGCTTTCCCATCATTTTACACGGAGAGCGACGTGTTGCTATGGAATTCCACAGTACACGGAATACGGGTCCTGAACTTAACCAATGAAGGGTGCGCGTTTTCATGACGTCAATAACCATTAAGTAGTGTAGATGAGTAAAACTACATGAAAGTTGCCAAACATAATTAAAATCGTCAGCTATCCATAAATCAAATTTCTATCCGTGTGTCAAGCTAAGGTCAATAATCATCATTCAGGCTGCGCAAAAATGGTACAATAATTAGACAGTTACCACCACCAAACATATTTACCAAGTCCTTTCTTAGTCTTAGGCTTATCAGCCTTGATAGGCAAAGCCGGTTTGGACTTGACTTCGTGATTGGCTTTGCTCACTTTGCTCATCTTGGCAGTGTCTGGCTTTTTAGTTTTTTTCGGTTCTTTTGGACTGGGCAGTTTTGGTTGGATTTTCGCCACTTTGCTCATTTTCGGTTTGCTCGGACAGCATTGAAACGGTTCGTAACTGGACTTGGAGGGAAACTTTCCGCCCATTCCGATGTAGAAACAGCCGTCCCCTGTGAGCAGAACATAATGTCAGAATGGGTTTTCGTTTCGGATCAAATAAATGGGTTGTTAATGTGGGTGGTTCCACTTTGTTAGTATAAAAATTAGTGGGAGAAAGACCGGTTCATGTGGATGGTTTGGGCGTATAAGAGTCCGCGCATGTTACTTCCCAAACACACCAGCGTCATCTATGAACCGGTCTTAAGTGAGAAAATAATGTCTGACACTATGCCTGCTAACAGCGGCTGTCAATTTCAGGGGTATTTTGAGTTCTCACCCCCACTAACTCCGGCGTAAGCGGCATTATTAATGATTTTAAGTCAGTTTGGTCTATTTTACAAAACACGTAATTCCTAGGCTGTTCTTCAGGAGGGTCCTATGCGGGGCTGCTGTGTCGAAAGTTTGAGTAGTTTGAATGGTTTAGAATCTTTGAAAACCATTCAAACCAATCCCTTTCAACCTTTCACAAACTAAATCGTAACCTGATGCTTCTCCGCTTTTTACCTGAGAAGCTTTTGATAAGTTGCGAAAACGATTCGCCCTCGTCAGTGTCATCATCATCATCATTGTCTTCATCCGAATTGTCGTTATCATCGTCGTTATCGTCATCATCGTCATCGTTCGATTCATCATTATCTAATAAAATGCAACATGCAACCTCAACTTCCTTAATCAAGATGGATTGTTCCAGTACTACTGGAATAATCCATAAATACATTTTTATAAACCTAATTGTAAAGCAAAAACGCACCTCGCATTAGCATAGCTTTATCGAAATAATCACGGGCAATGAGATCAAATGATGTTATTTTTTTATGATGCGAGATATTATATTATATTAAACCAGAAGTCAAGTAGGTATAGAGTTCTTACTTTTTTGCTCAACAAGCCAATCCAATACTTTGTCCTCGTTTTTAAGATTGCCTATAAAATTAAAATCAATAACTCCTATCTTATCCAGTTGATGAATTTCGAAAAATATGTGAAATTCGAAGCTTACCATCATACATAATAGGTACACCCGTTTCGTAATAGACCAAAGCTGGGAAGCTGAAGATGCCAATTTCTGAGGCCAGTTTGGCGTCCTTGGATTTCACGAATTGAATTCCTGTGTGGATACGGTTGTTGTTTCATTTTTGTTCAAAGAAAATAAAATATAAGAAAGTTACCATGTTTGTCAGTATCATCATCAATCGTTTCCAGTTCTTCGAGAATTTCGTCACACTCTTCACAATTGTCAGTGTAGAAAAGGACAGCTAAATGTTCCACATCATTGATCAGCACCTCAAAAAAAAATTACTTTGTTGTGAATCGCACGGAAAGACAACTTCTCTGGTTTTCCCATTGAGCACAAAATAAAATTACGCTCATTCGAATGAAGGCACCTCAAGTTGAGTTCTATATCGTATTCTTTATCGAGGTAAACACGGATGTCTGTGCGTTGTATAAGAAAGATTACACGTCAAGTATCACGTTCGACTACAACATGCTTATCCGCATGAATTTGGTTCACCTAAACGAGCTCACCCGTCTTTTTTGTGGGGGTGAACACGGATAGGTGTGAATGCCGACTGTTTTGGTTCGAATCTGGACTATCTGGATAGGAATCTTTTTATGTACATTTTCAAAAACTCACTTGCAAAGTTTTCCTATCAACACTTTCAATAACATCAGGAGCGGACTCTTTCAAATTCAATATCCAATCCAGTAAGGCTTCTTCATGCATGAGGTCTCCGGTGTAAATTTCTCTAAAGCGATTTCTGCAAAAAAAAAATCATGAATTAATATGAATGATAGAGATCATGAAATCTTACCTATAAAAGACAACAGAAGGTAAGCCGGATAAGTCGTATTCCTTCTGAATACCTTCGTCGGAAATTTTCACAAAATCGATGTCTTTGTCTTCGCACTCATCATCGATGTTTTCCAGTTCCTGTAGGATTTTTTGTGACCTTTTGTCCCCTTCTTTGTCTATAATTTCCTTGTCAACACCTCCCAACAACAACGTAATAACTTACAGAAATAGACGACAACGTATTCATTCTCCCCCAAAATCTTGTCCAGCATTTTCGTGTTGACTTCCTCAATTCTGTCAGGGATTTCCAAGGTATTCTCATCAGTCAGCCAGGCCAGGACTTCGTCTTCATCTTCAATGTCTCCCTTTATTGAAAATTATATAACAAACTCTTGCAAGTACTTGTCCATACCTGATAAACAAGAGGCTCTTTATTCCTAAAGAACACCAGTTTGGGAAAACTCTTGATGTTGTACTTCTTAGCCAAAACCAGGTCTTCAGTGGTGACAAAAATGATGCCGTTTTCATCCAGTTCATCATCAATGTTCTCCAACTCGTCCAGAATATCATCGCATTTGTCGCCTTCATCGCAATTGCCACTGAAGTACACTACGACGTATTCATGCTCGTTGATGAGGTCTTCCAGGATTTCGTCTGTTACTTCTTCGATGGTGGCGGTGTTTTTTTGCTCAATCAACCACTTCAGGACTTCGTCTTCGTTCATTAGATCACCTTCATAGATTGACGGAATCTTTTCTTCGAAGTAGACCAGAGTGGGGAGATGGTCAATTCCGAATTCCTTGGCTTCAGCATCATTGTCTATTCTGACAATCACTATTCCTTCTTTTTCTAGTTCATCGTCGATGTTTTCCAGTTCGTTGAGGACTCTTATGTCTTGTTTATCATCCTTGTCATCTGCGATGTAACATATTAAGTATAGCAAAGCATAAAAATATTACTTACAGAACAAAACTGCCAAATATTGTTGCGATTCAATCAACAAATCCATCATTTCATCAGTAATGTCAGGAATTTCACTATGTTTTTTTTGATGAATCAACCATCCAAGGAGTTCGTCCTCCTTCATCAAATCTCCCTCGTACAAATGAGGGATTTTTTTTTCGAAGAAAACCAAACTTGGTATGACGTCAATGCCGTATTCCTTGGCCTCATCGTCGTTGTCAATTTTGACGAACACTATGTTGTTCTGGTCGCATTCATCGTCAATGTTTTCCAGCTCGGTAAGCACTTTTTGGGACTTTTTCTGATCTTTGTCATCTAAGGGAGATACTCAATATATTATAGAAGAGAGCACAACGCACATGAGACTTACAAAACAACACAGCAACATACTGCTTTTTAGCCAAAATAATATCGAGCATCTCGTCAGTAACATCTTCGATTTCATCACTTTTAACTTGGTGTTCGAACCACTTCAACACCTTCTCTTCTTCTTCAAGGTTGCCTTCATAGAGGGTGGGAATGCCATTTTCGAAGTAAACAAGGGACGGGATCTTCTCGATGCCATACTCTTTGGCTTCATCTTCATTGTCAATTTTAACGAAAACGATGCCGAGTTTGTCGCATTCATCATCGATATTTTCGAGTTCGTTCAGTACTTTTTGAGATTTTTTGTCGTCGTCGTCATCTGGAATACCGTTTGATAAAATACAACCTACTTAGTGTGCAACGTACAGAACAAAACAGCCAAAGTTTTGCCTTCAGCTATCAGCTTGTCAAGCATTTCGTCGGTGACATCTTCGATTTCGTCCTTCTCCAGTTGTTCGATCAACCATTCCAGAAACTCGTCTTCTTCTTCTAGATCACCGTCGTAGACGTTGGGGATGCCTTTTTCGAAGTAGACGACAGAGGGCAAAGAATCCAAACCTAAAGTCAAGTTGGAAATTAAGACAAACGTGACAGCCTTGAAAAGAAACTTCAACCAGTATTTCAAATGGTGTAGAAAAACGGAGACATGCGCAGAATGTCTTTGTTATTCTGCGCAAGTAGATGTCTGTCATCAAACTTCAAAAAACAGTGTAGAAGATTCAGAGAAATAAAAAAAAATAAGAAAATCTTCACTGAAACCCAAAAACAAACCTGCATCTTCATCCATCTTCTTCATGATTACATATTTTATACCTAAACCCATAAAACTTATTTAATACAATATTTTTAGTCACTAGAGTTTTTGTTATCCACCCTGTACATCTTGATTTTTTTTTTGATTTCCCAAAAAGTATTCAAATATGTATAATAATATGTTATTCTATACCCTCAATGTATATTATTTTTTTGAGACGTTGGACACGATTTTGTTTAAAAAATATCATGAAAAAAATTATTACGTTCAAAGTGTTCAATATAAAAAGAGTTTAGTTTATTTCATGCTCTCCCCGTATATTTTCTTGAATATCGAGTTCAAACACCTCATCTATCCCGTTTCATAGTTGAACAGCTGACAAATGTCAATAGACGACGAACCCATCGACGTGAGTCATATACGGAATAACGGTGCGGTTTCTCAATCAACACCAATGACTATCGAGTACAATAGATAAGTAATACTCACCATATTCATCAGCGGCAACAGGATCATCAATTTTAACAAACTGAATTCCATATTTATCGCAGTCATCATCAATATGCTCCAGTTCTTCCAGGGCTTGCATTGATTCTTCATCCCCATGATCATCTAAAAACCCATCAAATATCCTATATACCAACAAGTGCCCACTTACAAAATAAAACAGCCAAATGATCAACACTGCTGATCAACGTACTGAGGGTCTTCAGGGTAACATCTTCAATTACATCATCTTCATCTCCAGTACTTTTGTGCTGCACTAACCACTCGAGTACATCTTCTTCTTTCATGAGATCACCTGTTGGTTAATTAACCTGTAGTAATTAATGATTATTAGTGGATTATTACCTGAATAAATTATAGGAATTTGATGGCGGTAGTACACCAACGAGGGTAATGGTCCAAGGTTGTATTCTTCAGCCAAATTTTCGTCGTTTATCTTCACAAAACCTATACCAAGTTGGTCGGCTTCGTCGTCGATGTTTTCCAATTCCAGTAAGGCTTTGGAGCATTTTTTACATTCTGGTTTATCTATGGCGAAAATGAAGAAATTGAAGAATTGAAAGCGAAAGAATGATCATCTGGTACTAGCCAGAATCAAGGAGATCGTGATAATGTATTTTCTATATATACAGGGTGTCTCAGAGTTGAAGGACAAAATTTAACTTGAATAATAAAATAATGTTCGGGACAAAAATAGGTTATTTTGATAGTGGATCGAAAAAGGATTTTGGCTCGAGATTGAGTTACTTCATTGTGGTTTGTTTGGTTACAATAAAGTTGTTTTGATGGATTTCAATCTAAATCTTATCCAAACAATGTAATTTTAGGACTTTGAAATTGATTTAGGTAGAGCATTAGTAAACTGGAGGTTTTCTTCTGAAAAACAGTTAAATCCGACAAAATAATGTTGCATAAACGTCATCACCGTCTAAAATATACACACAGTCCAACTTATTTTACAGCTCGGTCTAAAAATCAAGCTTGCAACAGCGCTCAGGTTGAATCTGACATTTGGCCGTGCAAATTGAACCGTGCAGCGTTGCCGTCATTGAATCAATTCGGGAATATTTCCTTAAATGTGGACATAATAAAAATTTGCTGATGACGTGCATGCAACTTTGGCGGATGTTAAACTATCATATTAGTGCATAACACCAATAGCAGTGAAATAAAATAAATGAAAATTAGTTGTAGGAGGATGATGTAAATAAGGAATTAAATCTCAACCAAAACACATTATACTTACTAGCACCCCCTCTAGCACATTTATCAGCATCCGGACCTAACGGTTAGGACAATTAAATTAGTAACTATATTAATTACACCACATTTCTATATTAGATCATTAAAAACTGTATAATAATCATTTCCGTATGATTTTGTCTACTATAGTGTAAAGGGTACTTACAAAATAGAACAGCAACAAAGTCCGTTTCTTGGACGATTTTGTCGAGAATTCTGGCATTGACTTCTTCTATCCGATCTGGCAAGTCCATGGCTTCTAGACTGGTGAGAAAGTCTAGAACGTTTTCTTCATCCATCAAGTCACCTGGAAAAAAGCAAAATAAGGTTAGTTGAAGATGAGGTCCCTTAACAAATACTGTCTCTAGAGATTTTTCTTTAAATTGTTTTTATTTGTGTTCATAATCCCCTAAAACATTTAAAAACACAGAGATTTCTTCAACTAAAGTTTTTTGAGACATATTTGAGTACCTAGATATTTTTTTCCACTTTCAATTTCACAATTCAATTTTGTCTTTTTTATATTTCAGAATATTATTTCTGGTTTTCAGGAAGACTTTCTATGAATTTTCTTCTTCACCATCCTTTGATTGAATCCTTCTTTTTGAAATAATTTATTTAACTTTTTTTTCACATCAAAAATCGATTTCAGGTTTTTTCGTTTTTTAGGGTATTTTACACTTTTGAAAAGTAAGCACGGAGCTTGAAATAATAAATCTAAAGAATTCATTACACCGATGTATTTTGGAATATCAACTTCATACTCTCAGTTATAATGAGTGTTTTCAAGTGCTTGTCAACTGGACACGTTCAAACCAAAAAAATGTGTTTTTCTTTGAGTATTTTTTTTCAAAAAGTCACCCAAACCATACATAAAACCCAACAAGTGGCATGTTGTAGACCGTCTATTTATAAATCAGCCTTTTAAAAATAACTCGAAATCTTGAGCTACATTTTCGCTCGCTGTGACCCACATTGATCGGGAATTCGTCAAAATTCATTTGATCAAAAATCCGGATTTTGTTTAATGAAATGGTGGGTGATTTTGTGAATGACTGATTAGCAGGAACTAACTTTTTGGAAAATTGTCAAATGAAATAATTTGTTGACTAAGAAATATTAGCGGTCCAGAACAATTAAATGGAATTTTAGACGGTAGGATGCTGTGCCAAGGAAAGCCAAATCAGATGTGAACGAACATTTGGCTTGGGCGTTTTGGCTTTGGTATTTTGTTTGTGATTCATTCATTGATATTGTTTGGAAATTAACCTTCAAATTTTACTTAATTATTAATTGTTTGTTACCAAGAGAATCAAGAAACTTGTTAAATGATGTACTGAGGACATGGTTGTTCGAATCACCCTGTATAATAGATCGATAGATATTTCAGATAATCCCAACAAAGCACATCAAAATATATGAAAATACGCATCATAAATGAAAATTTAAAGTTGATTATCTCAAAAAACGTGGAAATAATAATTTTTTAAATTTATTAATGGGAAAATTGACATAGTTATATGAATCACCCGATATAAACAGAACGAGAAATATTTTGAAATATCCTAACACACTTAAAAAAAACAAATCTCCTTAAATTTAAAAAACAAATCCTAAAAATAATGTTTCATGTAAAAAACGAGAAAAAAATTCAAAAACTTGTGATTTGGAAAGTGAAAAAACTTCTTATCAAAATTAATGAATTCTTCTGTTAACCCACTATACAAATTAACCTGGCAACATCGCACTGACAAAACGCCATGTAAATAACGTCATACCACGTTGCCGTCCTCAACCCAAAGTACTGGTTGTTGATTGTTTCCTTACCTTCGTAGATGATCGGTTGTTTGTCCCTGAAATAAGTGAGGGCCGGGAATTTCGTGATGCCATATTGTTTGGCTAATCGTTTATCGTTTATTTTCACAAAATCCACTCCGAAGGAGTCCGTGTCATCGTCGATTTGCTCGAGTTCTTCTAAAACTTTATCGCATGTTGTACAACTTCTCGTATCTGAAAAAAAATAATAACTTGAGGGGTTTTATATGTCTAAGAGGCAAGGGTTATCTGGTCAATGACCTGCCAAACATATTTCAGAAAATAAATAGTATTACCTTCTGTTTATTTTGACTGCCCCTCGTAATAGTCGTAATTAAACACTCAGGCACAGTCGGAATTCAGAAATATGCTAGGGTTGCTCGCCGGAGTTGTCCTTATGTCGATAAAGCTTGGCGGAGATACCCGAAAAATATACAGCTACCGAGCGTAGTCGAACGCCCAAACGAATTGCCGGCTAAACTTTGTTATTGATCCTAGCCCTTTATCGATCGGTGTTTTGATAAAACGTATTGGATTTGACAAATACTATTTTTTTGTTTTGTGAAATTAGTTTGTCGCCGCTGGACATAGTCGATCGGGTCGATGTCAATGGTAAAAATAATTAAAGTTAGGTGAGTTTGTGTCAAGTTGGATTAATTTGTGTCAAATTGGGTTAGTTTGTGACAAGTCGGGTTAATTTGTGTCAAGTTGGGTTAGTTTGGGACAAGCTGGGTTAGTTTGTGACAAGTTGGATTAATTTTTGTCAGGTTTGGTTGGGAGAATTGAAGAAAACTTCCTCATAAGCAACTGCCGGAACAAAAAAATTTCCCTCAAAAGAAAAATTCTTTTGAGTAACTGCCGGGTATTGAAAACTAGTTTTCCCTCAAGTAACTTTCCCCTTTTACCCTTAAGTAAGACCAATGAATTTCCTCTTCATTAGGGGAAATTTTCTGCCAATAAGTTACTGCCTGGATTAAAAACAGATTTCCCTTCAAGTGACTTTCTCTCAAGTAACTGAACTGCCTGAAAATGAAAGCGATTTGTTTCTCAAGGAAAATCCGGGAATTGAAAACAATTTTTTCTCTTAAGTAACTTCTGGGAATTGAAAACAGATTTCTCTTTAAGTTATACTGTGTGGTAATGAAAGAAAATTTCCTCCTAAATAAGTTCCGGGAATTGAAAACAAATTTCCCCTTGAATAACTTTTCCTCAAGAAGCTGCCTGGATTTGAAAACAATGTTGTGTGTGTGTTTTTAAGTATGCCTATTTTCAAATTTATTTTTGACCTCCCAAGATAATTAACCACTGGCAGCCACTGCTGAGGGGGCGCCTGCCCAGTGACAGTGCCGTACCGCGACTATGACTGGAATAATCCACATTCACGTGACCAGTCACCAATTACGAAATTGAGACAAATTATTGTCGGCTTGGAGCAAATAAGCAATTTTCCGCCATTACAATTTCATTCTTACCGAAGCGAACTTTTGGGATTATTCCAAAATCAAGATAATGTATGGTTCGATCTACGCTTGCTGCAAAAATAAGAATGTTCTCACTTTTTTACTATTTTTTGAATAAAGACAAGAAGATATACTATTATACTATATGCTATTATACCAATACGCCCTTATAACAAAAAAAAAAAAAAAATGTGAAATAAACCCACGTCAAAAGAATTGTAATACCTCATTTTGAATCCCGCCTCATCCCTCATCATATCCTCATAGTTTGGGAAAGTTAACTCTTGCGGGAAATTATTTATTTAATGAATATAAAAAAAATTAACAACCTATCATATCAACAGGAATGACAGCAGAGGCTTGAAACACGGCAGTTGTAATCAGGAACGAAGGGTCTTCAAATATAGTACCACTCGACCCCCACTTCATTTTGAGATTTTAGGGGTATTCACTCTGCTTAAAGGACTGCAGATGAGGGTTTGTGATTTATTTTGTCCCCCTGTATACCCGAAAACTGTTCAAAAAATGTTTCAATCAAACTAAAAATACAACTTTTTTCAAAATTAATCTGATCAGAGAGATATGATACTATAGACAATACCGGACTAAAATCGTAGCTAAACTATTCACGACCCATTGGAGCGCAGCCAAGATGGTGGTTATTTATTGTGTTTTTACTTTTACAACCCGTTATTGCTTCATTGTTCGTCATTCGTGAATATCCCACATATTATTATGAATCAATAAAAAAAAAGTTCAGAGAAAATTAACTTCATATCTTCTCAAATGCAGAATTTATTGGATGAATTTCAAAAGTTTGCGGAATTTTCTCGAACTTTTTTTTCAATATTGAAATAATCTGAAGATTGAAGTCCTTCAAACCAACTTGAAATTTGACTCAAGTCGACTTTAAACCAACCAGATTATAGAAAAATATTCAAGTCGCCGTGTTATTTGAACTATTTTATTCATTTTGAAACAACGTAGACATTTTTCTAAGTGTGTTAAGATCACGTGATCGGACATAACCAAACATTATGGTTATTGTTTACATATGCGCACTGCGCAGCATAAAAACGCGTGGATCACGCCTGATCATATGGTCATATATGCAAAACACTAAAAAAAAACGCGGTATAGTGACATTAAAGAGTCGTCCATCCACACGGTTTATGGTGGTTATTTTTAAAGACTCAATTATGCTTGGGTAAAACGGGAGCAACCAGATATCTGTGGTGTTATTTTTAAACTGGACAAAAATTTCGCGCCGTTGCCACTTTGTCGAAATTGAGAAAGGTGATTTGTTTACGATCAACAGGTGTATATACGTGACTGGTTTATTGATTTATTGTGGTCGATAGTGTTTTGATTATTATTTTGAAAAAAGAAATAGTTTTCCAAAATTAAAATTTTTAAATGTCAAAATACATATACAGGGTGTATTTGGAGTTGGGGTTTTCATCTCAACATGGACAGGATTTTATGAAAAAAGCAAATTTCTCAAATAACATTTTCTCGAAAACTCAAAAAAAACACACCATAACATCAGATTTTGCCATGCATCAATATGGCTTTTATTTTTTTAAACGAAAACCGTTTGTCGTACGAAAAAATATCAAGAGACCAAATCAACCCAAAAGTAAATGAGAGTTGCCAAAATAATAATGATTTTGAGAAAAAAAGTGGCGTACTATTTTTTTCTTCCATACAAATACTGTTCGAACGCCACTGGTAGAAATGTTTTAAAAACTTTTACATCAAAAAATGTTATTTAATGGTCAAAAGAAGTATACGAAATGTTGTGGAAATATCTGGAGTTGTAGGAAAGTTATGACAAAAAAGGCATTTTTTTCATAAAACTTCAACACCGTGTACCTCGGAAACGAAGCATTTTCGGACATAATTTTAATTGAAAACTTTTCTCATCTCTCTTCTTGCATTTCATAAAGTGTAAAAAGGAATACCCTGTATAGAGTGTGTCCACTTTTCATCAAGAACTTGCGCGGAAATAGAAATCTGGTTCCCAAAAATGTGTTTTTTGATCTTGCGGTTGGGATATAAACTTCAAATATTGCTTTAAAGTATAGACAAGAAAGGTGTAGATAATAAAATAGTACATCCAAATTCAATCCAAAGTTTCAAGCGGTTTTGAAAAACGGTCTGTGAAAAGTCGATGGATAAAAAATGCAAATTTGTTTCCCAAATTTGTTTTCTATCTTCAGATTGTGATATCAAATTCAAATATTATTTTAACCGAATAGTATGTCCAAGTTTATAGCCAAAGTTTCAAGCAGTTTTGAAATGACATCATGTGAAAGTCGATCAATTAGACATGCAATTTTGTTTTCCAATTTTTTTTCCCCACCTTGTGATAGGGATATCAACTTCAAATGATGTTTTAACAGTTGGAGAAGGTTTGGTGAAGAGTAGGTCCTAATTTCAAGCCAAAGTTTCAAGCAGTTTTGACAACATGTGGAGATCAATTGATCAAAAATGCAAATTTCTTTCCCAATTTTTATTTCCCATTGTGATGGGGATATCAACTTCAAATGTTATTTCAACTGTTGGGAAAGGTGTACCGAATAGTATGCCCAAGTTTCAAGTCAAAGTTTCGAGCAGTTTTCAAATGACAGCCTGTGAAAGTCAATGGATGTAAAAGGCAACCCATCTTGTGATGTGGATATCAAATATTGTTTCAGCTATTGAATATAGAGAATATTATGCCCAAATGTAAAGCAGTTTTGAAATGACAACATGTGAAAGTCAATTGATGAAAAATTCAAATTAATTTTGTGATTGGGATATCAGCTTCAAATATTGTTTCAACAGTCAAGGAACAGTTCGTTTTGAAAAACGCATTGAATAATGATTGTCCAAAATAAACATAAGTCATGTGAGTGTCATAAAAGTACGTCAAAACTTTAATCCCACACACCCATAAAATCAGCAACAGACAAGCCACAAAATCGTTAATTAGCCAATTTGTTGATTATTGCGGGCATATCAATTTTTTTTGGATATGCACTACCGCGGCAACACTGTTTTGGAAAAATTCGCCGCCTCAAGTTATAAATCCTGTAGCATTCTCATTCTCACTCCTTTGGCAATGAAAACCGATTTTCACGTTGCATCACACTCGACTGCGGGAGGATAAACGATACACAATGCCACAAACCAAATGTGGATATGCGTAATTTACACTATTATTTTCATTGGAGTTTGTTGTTATCTCTATTTTTTGATAATTTTCACTATTGCCTCACCTCTTGATAAGATCATTCACCAAATCCAGACACTCTGACTCATTTTTATTTCAGTAAAAAACACAAGTGTTAGATTTCAACCCAATCAATCACCGTTCCCGCAATTACATAAGTTCCAAAACATTTATGCCGCCAGTCAGTATAATCCTAATAGTAAAATAAATCACATTTTCTGTTTATAGAAATGGAATTATACAGGGTGAGCCCATTCAAGGTTAAACCGGACCTCAACACCTGTACAACCCCACTGGAAATATCACACCATATACACCATGGGCACTAAACACAATCACTAGCACATTATCACTGATGAATACTTACACCAGAAAACCGCAACAAATCCTTTATCCTGCAGCACTCGATCGAGTTGTTTGGCAGTGACTTCTTCGATGACCGCGGAGTCCTGGTGCGCCGGGGGGCCTTTTTTTGCCGCCACCAGCGCCACGAGGAGCAGCCACCTCAGCATGCTTAAGCCTTAAGCGCCGCTTCAAGCCTTAAGCCTTACACAGGTCGGTCGTCCGCTAATGATGCTGACTGAGCTGGAAAGGAGCAGGCTGCGTCGCGACGCTCCAAGTCCCACTTGCCACCTTGATTTATGGCGCAGGGACAGGGACGGAGTTGGGGATCAATTTTTTTTATTCTTGTCTTTAAGGATTTTTTTCATTTATAAGAATGAGACAACGTTTTGGTCAAGTGAATCTTTGATCATCACCAGGTATGAAGAACTAAACTCATCCAGTCTATATACAAATACAACATAGAAACATGGTCAACCACATATACAGGGTGAGTTTTTTGAAGTTTTACAATCCGATACGAAAAACGGCTTCAATTTTTTTTTATTTTGGTGAAGTGATAATTTGACGGAAGGGGCACATTTCACGATTACATTAGGTTTTCCATGGTAACGGATGCAGGATACTGAAATACAAGGATAATTTAATTATACATATTTTACATATTTTTTGTAGATTCGTATTTTTAAATAAAAAATACATCATTCAATTTGAAATTCGAAAGGTACCCCCTACCCCTCTTTACGAGGTGAAGGGGCAAATGTGAAAAATGTCGTAATAGTACAGTATAAATCCGTGCTGTTTCTGAGAATTTTGGGAAATACGCAAAAACTTTTTTTTAACATGTGGAGAGGGTCTCCAATAGCTTAACTCTGAGTTTTCGAGAAAATCGAAAGTGAGATTACCACGCCATCTTGAAAATAAGGGCACGTGTGATTTCTCCGTCCCTATTAGACTTACGATAAATTATTATAGAACCAAAGTTGTTCAGACTTAGATTTCCAAAAACTTTTGTTCGAAACTCTTTTCTCTACAATGAATGATAAAAAATCTACAGAGTGCTTCATTTTACTTTCTGATTTTAGAAAAAAAAGTTTTATAGAAAAGTTATTGAGAATGTAAATTCTAACAATTTTGGTTTCATGATATTTTATCGTAAGTCTAAAATGGGAGCGGAGAAAAGAAGTTGGGCCCTTATATTCAAGATGGCGTGGTAAGCTTACCTCCGATTTTCCCGAAAACTCTCAGATGATCCCTTTTTTGAGCACGGATTTACTGTACTATAAAATGTCTCCCCCTGTGAACTTATCACGTCACCAAAATTTGAAAAAAATAATAATTTTGAGCCATTTTCGACATATCGCATTGTAGCACTTCAAAAAACTCACTCTGTGTATTAGTGCTGCAACCTGTAGAATATTTGCGGTTCGGTCCTGGTTTTTCACACATAGAGATTTTTTTCGTGAATTACGCCATCTATTCTATTTTCGCTAATACATTTCCTTGCACATCAGATAGCCGATGATTTTGTTGTTTGAGTGGAGACGTGACTAGTCATCTACTTAAACCTAGAAAAAAAACAGTCTATTTTTTTTTCATGTGTTTTGGGAGTGTGTTTTGACTATAGTGTATGTGTTACTCGACGTTGATATTTTTGATGACGAAACATCAAGTTATCTGGACGAGGAACAGCTACTCTATATCTAGTTTTTTCCAAGACATCGCTGACGTAAATAAACGACTCGTGACCTGTCCAAACAATTTTTGTATAGTATAGACTTCACAGTTTTAACCAATGTATATCGTCTTCATTTGTGTACACTCACTATTTGCACTTTCACAAACCATTTATGGTAAACGCCAAACAACTTTGAATCTACGTCATCCATGGCACCAGGCACGTTATGTGATTTGCTGGTGACCAAATGTGGCCACCCGCAAACTTCATAACAACGCGCATGGTGGCAATGATGACATATAGATTCAAAGTAGTTTGGCGTTTTCTATATGTTTTAACTATCATGAAACAGGATCAACACACAACTGCTCTCATCTATCGGAGATGTTTCATTGTTTTGAATATTGGTTACAATAAACAACAAATAATTTATTGCAATTTTGTAAAAACATTGATTTCACAGGAAAATATATTGAATTCTTTTCAGCTACGGAAATAACTTGTCCAGTTTTAACTAATTTATTTGAAGTAAATATTTATATACACTCACTATTTGTTTTTACTATTACAATAATTTATATCAGTATTTTTTATGTTTTAACTGTTCATTCACAATTTATGTTACACGACTCATTCACAACTTGACTGTATGAATCACGCTGTATACAATTTCTGGAATAATTAAACGGAATTCCCAACATACAGAGTGTTTGAGCAAACGTGTGGCTTTAATTTAAATGTTTTTTGAATTTTGAAATCGGTTCATATTTTTCAATCCGCAATCTACGCAAATTTTGGGAGAATATTTCACAAATTGGGACGTTACTTATAAAAAATGACCCTGGATTAAAGTTCTGGAATAATTAAACATAATTCCCAACATACAGAGAGATTGAGCAAACGCGTAGCTTTAATTCATTTTTTGAATTTGGAAAATCGCTCCTTTATTAAATCATCGACAAGATTTTGAAAATCGTGAAATATTCCATTACAAGTTGGATTGTGTTGCTTATAAATCAACCTGTATAAAAGTTCTGGAATAGTTGGACACAATTTCTGATATAAAAGGTGATTCATTCAACGAGTAACGCCAATACTTTAATTTTGCTATCAAGGAAGGGGCATGTCAATTCTGAATATATTTTTATACAAAATGTAGTCATGTCAATATTGAATAATATATCATTTTTATCAAGGTAGGGCCCTGTTAAAACGATTCATTTTTCTATCAACGCAATATATTTTACCAAACAAAAACTAACTCAAACTAACCCAAACCTTTCAAAACATATTAACTGAAAAAAACTCACACGCAACCATTTTTACCAAACAAAATCTAACCTTAACTCATTAACACAACAAGCCCATACTAGCCTAAACTAACTCAAACTAACCAAAACTAGCTCAAACCAATCCGAACAAATTCAATGGAATAACATGAAGATTATTTTACACGGTGTCCCTGAAATGACTGTACAACGCTTAACCACCAATTTCTTAACTAAAAATGAGGAGATCTAGGCAAACTTATATATATCCAAAATTGCTTCGTTAAGTCCAAGGAGGGCGTCAAAGATTTAAAAAAAAAATGGTTTTTTCTACATTTTTCAAAAACGCGCAAATCAATTTTGATAATTTTTGGTACCTAGTCTTGAACCATGAAATTGCGTTTTCCGTTTCTTTAGCGACCGGTTGAAATTAACCGGAAGTATTATGAAGGTGATGTCATATGTAGTTATTTCTTTTGATTTTTTTTGGCATTTTTGATAATTCAGATATTTTTATCTTAAAGTTTAATGTATTAGGGAGCTTTTCTCTCTCTTGAAAAATTTTGCTAAGATAAGTGGTTGTGCCAAAAAAAAATTATGTCATATACTTACCGAATACCTTGTATATCATTCTGCGAAACTTCCAGATCATAACCGATTTGTCTAGCAAGCTGTGACGCCTTCTGACTTAGTCGGAAACTATTCGAAGCATATCGATCATTATATCGAGACTTCACAGTAGTGGCTAATCCCGCGTTGTAGGACAAATACCGGCGATATGGCCAGTCTTGAAGGGTCTGTCCACACGTTTCGTCACAATATTCAGACATTCAATTTTCTTTAACCAACATTTTTTATTTTTGTTCTACATTTCCAAACAGTCCAGTCCAAGATTTTTGACGTTGGGTCAACTCAATTTCAATAAAGGATAAAATATATGATTATGGTATGTTTTTTTTTCTTAATTTTTATGCCAGAATCCTGTATGCACTACAAAATCAATAACATTGTTACCACATGTTCATACTTACCCTGTAAATGCATGGTTCGTTTGAAATAAAACAACCTGTAGCCACTTAAAGAATTTAATGACTTTGATGTACTCTAGACAGCTAGAGCAGGGCAACAAAACTGTAATCAAACGAAAATACCGATGCAAAATAATTAACGAAAATACACCAACACCCTGCCAACATTTTTTTATTTACAGCCATGTCCAAAACTCACAGTTTGCTGTTCAAGTTTGGCTCCACTTTTCGACTAAATTAGTTGAATAACAATAGCTTTGGTAATAGTATACCAAACGAATTTGGCTCTACGCAAAAAGACAAAAAATAAAAGCAATAAAAGGTTATTAGGATAACTAAATGAGTCACACAGCAGGTGACGGTTATTGTTTCGAAAACTCTTCAGTGATTTTGAGAAGTAACTTTTTATTATTTCGACAATATCGCACAACTTCGTCGGTCTCGCCATCGAAAACAATCTATTGGTTTGTTCTCTCTCTGTCGGCGTTTTGTTTGTTTATCTCGTGTTCACTCATTGATGGTGTTACTCAAAATTTCGATTTCCCACAATTTAATTTACTTGTTGACTCTCCGTTTTGTTCAAATTATCGCTTCCGCGTTTTCAGGTTTACTGTCTGGTCGTGATCGGCGTCAGTATGGTTGCGAAAATTGGGCGCTTGGTTGGTAAAATGCCGATCTGAAAAAAAACAGTTGCGCATGCGTCAATCAACACAAAACACTGACCTGTCTCCTTGATACGTTGAATCCTGCGACAACAACCCATCGATCTGACTCTGATACTCCGCCATGTACAAATCCTGGCTCAACTCAGCCTGACTCAGCCCCGGTTGCGACAAACTAAAACCTGGTTGCGATAAACCCGGTTGCGACATCCCACCTTGCGTCAGCTGCAGACTCTGACTGAAGGGCTGCGTCTGGTCTTGACTCAAGTTTTTACCTGTCAATTTTCTTCATTAACCACTCCCACTAAGCTACTACATACCCTTTTGCCTTTGCGGAGGCCGCCGGTTCTGCCCTCTAGGCTGTTGCTGTTGCCGGGCCTGCATCGCTTGTTGGTGTTGGTTGTAGAACCTCGGAGGTATGTGCGCCATGTTCATAAACATTCCCACAGGAACAGGCAGGTTCAGACTAGCTTGGGCCCGGTCCGGGGCGATGTAACCTATGGGGTCGTGGGTGCGACCAAACATGTCCATTTGCATGTGACGGTTGGGCGGGAAGGCTGTTCCTAGATTGCCAAATGGACCGGCTCCGTTCATTGAGCTTGTTCTAAATCCATGTTAGTTACACTTATCAACGCAGGGGGCGCGTAAACCTACCTGTCATAGACAGAACCAGGCACCATAGCTTCCCGTGCATCAAACATGGAAGTCGACATAAAATGACTGCCAGGATTGTCGCTATTAGTCAACTTCTTGGGCTTGGCAAATTGAATCAACGACTCCTTCATATTAGTCAAAGGCCCTTCGACCAAAACTTTTTGTTCTTTGTAAAAGGACAACAGATGGTTCCACAAGGGCTGCTTGGACAAAACTTTCGGATTCCCCACAATAATAATGCCGTACTTGGCTCGCGTTAAGGCTACATTCAAACGGCGCGGGTCGTTCAAAAATCCGATTCCTTGATGTTCGTTGCTCCTGACGCAGGACATGATTATTATATCCTTTTCCCTTCCTTGGAAGGCATCTACGCTGGCAATTTCAATCTCTTGATAGAGCTTGCTATGTAATGAGCCTTGGTATTGCATGTACTGCACCAAGTAGGCCCTTTGTCCTTCATAGGGCGTTATTACGCCGATTTGTTCGGGTTTTATGCCCGCTTTCAAAAACCTATACACATATAAATTAATTCCCCAAAAAACCTTTGTTATACCAAATACCTTCGACCGTATAAGTTACAATAGACAAAGTATCTTATTCATGAATCGAGCGTAAACTTGACAGAAACACCTAAGGTAGTGGCTTGTGCTCAGAGGCGTAGTGTTTTTTTATATCCTACATTTTTTACGGGCATCAAAATTAAATGAATAGTATTGTCAACTGAAGTTCTCTGATTATTTGTTTTTATTTCATCTTGATAGACATAGATACCCCCAAAGTTGAAATTGAATTATGTGATTGATTTTTCAGTTACTGAGATAAAGAAATTGTTATAATCAGAACTTGGTTTCGATATACATATACCAGGTTATTCAATTACTAACTTATAAGTAGGTCAATTAATTGAGTTACTTTACTTTCTGAATAATTCACTCTCTTTGGAAGAAGAATAATTACTATAATATACTCTTTTTAGGTCACTGACAATTGACAAAATTCCAATAGGTATTTTATACAGGGGTTTCATAATATGCGCAGGACTTCTTTCTTCGTTTTCGAGAAAAATATTATAGCCCACTTTAACAGTTTTTCGACATGCAATAGAGCGGTCATAAGCTCTAAAATCGACCGAATTAATTAATTAAAGAAAATTCATTTAAACGTCATCACAAGTAACAAAACCAAACATCAACTTCATATTTGCAAAATGAAAAAAAGCAATAACATATCGTCGCCTTAAAGTGTTAACCTGCTATATCCATTTTACCTAATTTTACAGGAGAGACAAAAAACGATTTGGAAGCAATTTAAAATAGTGGACAAAGTAAAGACCCATTTTTGCTAAAAAGTGGACTTAGCAGGTTAACACTTTAAGGCGACGATATCAAAAACAGATAAATAAAAAGTTGGAAATGTCCGCCGTTAGCTTCAACACCCTGTATCTCGAAAATGGTGCATTTTAGAGGGTAAGTTATTATAAACTATTTCTCTTATTTTTAAACGAGCTATCACTTGAAGTCCTGCGCATATATTATGAAACACCCTGTATTGTACTTGGGATCAAAAATAGTACAACTATCGAATATGTTGGTTAGGCTGACTCCTCCCCCATTTACAAATTACGATGTATGTTTTACAGTTGTAAATATTCATTTTTTTGATGGATAAAACAAGGAACATACTCATAGTAATTGTTATTTATTTTTTGATCGATATTTATTAAATTACTCAAATACAGGGTGGTGCAACCAAGATGGGGTGGACGATTGTGGGAAAATGGTGAGAGATTTGGAAAATTTTTTTTTGTTCATCATAGTTAGTCGAAAAGGCTATGTTTTAAAAATATAGCCATAGTACAGGGTGTCCCAAAAAGTCTATGGCAAACCAAACTTGTATTTTTTTAAATGGAACACCCTGTATATTAATTGATATTCCAATTCTTCCTTCAATTTTGAACAAAAATTGTGATACAACTAATGTCATTAAATTCAACCGTTATCGAGATATCGCGTTTTAAAAATGGTTTGCACTTTACTATCTTAACTTTTCAAGAGTTCTTCTGTCATTTGGATAGAAGGTAACGTCAACTGTCAACTTTTTTCGGCACATTTTGACATTTTTTCACAAGAATGAATTTAATCTCCTATATCATATCCAAAGATCAACGATTGGGCTTCTGTCGATTCATTACCGAACAAAGACAACAGAATGTGAATTTTACTAAGCAAATTTTATTTACGGATAAAACATGTTTTACAAGAAGTGGTGAAACTCACATAACGAACATGTTTATGCTGATGAAAATAAGCATGCCATAAAAGAAAATCATTATCAACATGAGTTTAGGATTAATGCGTGGGCAGGAATCATTGACAAACTTATTATCGGTCCTGTCATTTTACCGCCATGGCTTGATGGTGTGGATTATTTAGAACACTTGCAAAATACACTATCAGATTAATCAGAAGATCTGCCATTACAACTTCGACGAGTCATGTGGTTTGAGCATGACGGTGCTCCACCACATTTCACTTTAAATGTTCACAAACAAATGGATCGGCAGAGGAAACGACGCTCCTGTAAAATGTCGCCACGCTCGCCGGATATAACTATTATTTTTTATGGGGCTCTTGGAAAACGATGGTATACTCCCCCGATTAATAATGAAGAATAATAATTGCGGAGAGGAATTCAAAATTCAGTCAACATATTAAAAAACGATGCGGAATTGATGCAAAGTGTACTTAAACCTTTTACGTCGTACTAATCGTTGTACTTAATATGTTAACGGAAGACATTTTGAACAATGATTAAATGTTTATGATAATTGAATTTAGTTTCATGTGATAAATATTTGATTAAAAAATCCTGCAGTTTCTATCGGAAATTCTAACTTCAAACATAACAGCCAAATAAATTGGATATTTTGGAGCGAATCGAACACTAAAAACCGAAATATCTTGAAAATGGCTCACTTTAGTGGATTTTATCAGGAGTACCTTTTTTGTTTGATGAAGGCAATTACTTCCTTACTGAAAATAATAAAAACCACACTGACGAGAAAGTTATGGCCATTTCAAACCATAGAAAGTGGCTTGTATAGCGCCTTCTAGCGGCCACAGTTAAAAAGTGTCCTTATTCGGGTTTTTCATCCCAAAAAACCCCGAGCCCCAGGTAGCTATTTTTGAAGTGATAGTGAAATGTTAATACATTTTGAAAAATTCGATTTTTACTTTTTCACTTTACCACCCAGTATCTCGAGAACGAAGCAATTTCGAACTAAGGTAAATTGCTTTAAATCGGTTTATTTTGATCCCAGGAATATGTGGTAAGATTGTGTACAGACCTTTTAGAGACACCCTGTATGCACTGAGTACTGTATAACTATCATTGAACAGAGAACTTTCCTACTGTTTTGAATGGTGAATATACGCCAATGATCGAAATAATTTGACTTACCTTCAAAAATATACTTCTGGGTGGGAATATCCTAGTTTTCCGCAAAAATGTCACTTCCGATGTATTGTTCTTCAAAACTTAACAATAAATAGCACTCTAGCGACACACCAAAACGCAAAATATAACTTAAATACAACAAAAATGGCAATCGATCAAAGATTAAATCTAAGAACGTAGCTTCAAGACATATAATAATGGCCGCCTTTTTATCGTGAACACTTGTAGTTAACAGACTAGTTTCATTCATAATTATATTTCTTAGCGACGCCAACGTTGCCGCTTGATGAGCTTCTCTTTAATTCCGAGAGGTCACAACCTTGTCAACCAAATGTTTAACCCAACCCTATAGTCGCCCAAATCCGTACTGTTCTTCAGCCAAGTAAAAATGTAAATAAGCGCGTCTATTGTAACTCATATTGTCGAAGATTGTTTGCATTACCTAGTAGCAATTTTCTCCACATTAGAGGCCTCAGTTCGATTCAAATAACTCGTCCCACTTCCAGCAATCTCCTCTTGTCCTTGAGTAACCAAAAAGAACATGGGACGGTCCTGAATGGGCCATGGAAAGTCGATCTTCACCAGCTTACGTTCCTCGCTACTAACCCCGTTTTGCAGACTAAAAATGTCGGTTAAACCTTGCCTTAACCCTCGGGACGATTTACCTTCCTTCATAGAAAAAGTCAGACGGGAAACGGGACAATTCCGGATGCATCCTATACTGCACCTCTAACCTAAACGGTCTTATTCCTAGAACAACCAGTCGTTCAAAGAGCGATTGTGATAAACCAGCTTTTGCAGCTTTTTTGCACATCACCACCGGGCCTAGTTGGCAATGGTCTCCGACTAGGATCAGTTGTTTCACGCCCAGAACCACGGGTACCATGCATTCTGGTTCGGTGGCCTGCATGCTTTCGTCGATTAAAATCGAGTGGAACTTCAATCTGACTAGTCGGGGGTCTCCTGCGCCCACGCAGGTGCAGCAAATTACGTCTGCTGCTTCGAGCAATTCTCTTTCGGCTAGTTTTTTTAACATTCTGTAGCGTTTTTCGTCCACGCTGGATAGTTCGCCCGTTTCGTCTTTTAGTTGTTGGAGTTTTTGTAACTCGGAATTTCCTTCCATTTTTCGGATTTGGTTATGCAACGCGAGGAAACTTACCGGTGAATCGATGGCTTCGCGGGATTTGGCACATAATCTGTAAAAAAAAATCCGTTTGCGATGGAGCCTCCACTAGCCGGTGTTGCCAGGTGTGAGTTATGTTCCGCTATTCTTATTTTTGTTTCAAGACTTGATCCGTAATAATTGGATTGCCCAAAAAAAAAACATAACCAATCCTGACCTAACAAATCATAGGCTTAAAATAATAAGACACATAACACCTATACCTCAGTTTATACCCTAACGAACCAGCTTTATAAAAACAAACGCCTCTACCAATAGAATAATTATTATAGGAGTCACCATTTTCAGACGGCGCCTGCGCACAAATATCGTACCTAGCTAGCTGGCCAAATATAAAAGTTATCAGACATTATCGGCAAATGAACGGAGAAAACTTGGAATAGTTTAAAAAATGTCGATAAAAATGTAAACAACATAACCTCAAAATGTTTTGAAGCATTAATTATACAATAAAATCAACTAACCTTGTTTAAAATGTACAGTGTGACCCATTTAGGTTGGAAACACCCATGTAAAATTGTAGGTAATTAACCGAATTCAACCTTTTTTTTTTGAAATGACAAGTTATGAAAGGTCTACTACGGGACAAATTTAAAACAGTTTTTCAATTTTCAAGGCATATAACAATACTTTTTCGTGATAAAAAATGGCGAACTTTTTATTTAATAAATCACTACGCCACTGGATTCAGAATGGTTCCAAATGGCCATGACCAAAATTTCATAAAAATATATTTATTGATAACAAAGCTATGACATTTTGAAGTTCATACATTCTCTGAGCTGAAGGTCACAAAAGAATACCTTGCATCAACAATGAACTTTGAACTAAATAACAAGATGTTTGAAATATATGTTTCTTTTATTCATCGTACCGGAGCTAATCTTAGGACGATATTTCATTAAATAGTTCACAAACTTCTCTGGCACGATAAATAGGTAATTTCAAATCGACACTGAGTAGTGGCAACAAGTTACTCCATCTCCATGGCAACTGTTGATGCAGGGTGTTCTTTTTTGACCGTTGGCCACGGACCTATATAAAAACTGGACTGCTAATGCATATGGCCGACCTTGCCAAAAATCACTGAGGCATGGGCGCCGCCATGATGGGACACATTGTGTTGGCATCTCTGATTTTTCAGTGCAGACAACTGATTAATTTTGTGGTTATGTTTATGTCACAGATTAGTATCCGTGGTTACATAGAGAAAATAATATTGTTATTATTTTCTCTATGCGTGGTTATATTATATCGATTATCAATATTTTATTCATTTTTGGATTTGATTTGATTGATTTGGAGATTAATAATTCAAGTCAATAAGATTTTCAAGCGACTTTTTGGATTTGTGTTGTGACTTTGTGAAGTGTTTGTGACATTGATATTAAGTAGCTAGTACCAGGGCTAGTACTAATAAAAAATAAAACTATGAGGTGTTTTGGGTAAGAGTAGGGCTCTTGGGGTCAGCTGGATTTTTCAACAATATGTGAACGTAGGTGCTTGAAATTTGGTGTAAAGTGTTCCTGAGTGATTTGGTATTTCTTTTTGAAAAAAAATCATAGTAGTCAAAGTACACATACCTACTATAAAATAAAATATGAAACAAACGACAAAGCTGGAAATGAAATGACTTGCACAAACGTGGGTTAATACCTCGCGTAATTTTTAAAATGTCAATTTCAAATTAATTTATTCATGTTAATGTACAAAAAAAAGTCACACAAGTCAAAAAATTAGATTAGAAACTTATAACTCAAATGCCAGAAACTTATCTAAAGTGTAAAAAGCATTTTTTATCAAAATCCCTTCAACTCTGGACTCGATTCTGGATTTACACAGTTAGGTACTGATGGAAGCGTTCGGAAAGAAGGTATGTACTTTTCCGCACGCGACGGCATAGAAAAGTGAATATCAGTATATTTAAATCACTTTTCTATGCGCGACGGCATGCAGTGGCACAAACCATGGTAGAAAGAAACAGCACAAACGACGCCGACGCGGAGATCGGGCAAGCCGTTAATGTTAATATAGTAACATAATTAAATCATTCACTTAATCAGTCCCCAATATCTTAATTTTTAACAATACAAACATCGTGCCAAAATGTAACTTCTCCGCACGCTCCACAGTGCTTCGATTCTATGAGATACTGGGACAAGAATCGTAATGTTTTTTCCGAGGTTTTTTCTATCCAACAATAAAACAATAAAACAAAAGCTATCAAGTACCTCTAACTTATTTATTAAGCTATCATTAGAATAAATACGAATCCAAATTTATCATTTATTAAGCTGGAGTACAGTGCTTCGTTTATATGGGTTGAGACAAAAACACAAAATTGATATTTCGTGGGCCAGAATTATAGCGACCGCGTCCTCGCGGTTTGAAATTTAGGTAGTACTCGGAGGTTTTCGAGGACGTAAATTCTTGATTTTGAGATAAAATTTGAGGTCCCGCAGATCTGGATAAGTATTTTTCCAGATATTGCGAAAAACGTTGAATATAAACTAGGGACATATTTTTTTGGCAATATTTTGATATTACCTATATGGATAGACCTCAACCCATGGATAAACTTCTGGGTAATTATGAAAACCTGGATATTTCCAGAAATTAGGAAAACTTAAGTTTGAGAATTGACAGCATTTGACAAATTTTCTAGGGCACATTCTTCACTTAAAAAGCATTCGTACCTCAATGACGTTTCTCGAAATTCTTGGAAAGTCTGTACGGTTAGAACTGGAACGGTTTTGAGCGGCAGAAACGTTTCTAGGTTCACTTTTGACAAAATTAGGCTGAGGGCTTCTCCTTTCCAGGGAAAACATTTTTTCAAATATGAGTGATTGTGCTTACCTGTGCTAACCCAAACTAACCCAAACTAACCCAAATTCCAGATAAAGAAACAATTGAATGGTTGCTATTGACTCTATTAATCAGCAGAAAAAAAACTACTAGTTGAATGGTTTTAACATCATCGTAGCTGCAATATTAATGAAGGTAACAATAGTGCCGACTTAATCGGAGGCACCCTCTGTATATTTATATTTATATATTTATTTATATTTATACAAAAGTATATTTTTAAGTTATTAAGATCATCATACGCATGTTCCCTTTTAAAAATGTGGTTCAAAGATGCAAGAGAATATCTTCAAAATTTAAATAACCATGGTAGGTGCCACTGCTTGGCTAAAGAAAATTTTCAACTTTTGGCCTTGTTAACTGTAATCTTCTGAAGCAATTAGTCAATGAATACGCTAGAAAGTTAACATTTATTTTTCGTTAATTCAATCAAAATAAGTCCAAGAAGGTATAAAATTCAGATCTTGTTTAGAAATCTTTTGAGCATGAGGCTAGCTTCCGAACATTTCTTGGGAAATTTACAGTTTTTCAAATCAGATTGTAAATTACTGAAGCAAAGTTTACTAAATAAATATTTCGATACCCAAAAGTGCAAAGGTGCTATGTCCACATTTTTCACCACTGGATTCCTTATTACAAACCAAATGTAATTTACATTAGTTCCAAGTCCAATTTGTCAATATAAAGCATGAAAATGGTAGTGAATCTAGAATTCTATGTCCCTGCAATTTTGTTTATCTGGTGCGTTAAGGTGCCATGTCCACATTTCCTTGTTGATTCTTATCTGATAAACAAGTGTTTTTGGAGATTCGATGGTTTTTGGATTATTTTTCAGATTACTGAGTGCTTTCTTTGGTAATTAAAATTATTCTTTTTCTTTCTTGACATTACATTCCTAAAATGTCTCCCCCAAACATTAAAGTATGATTTGAGCCCCAAAAACAAAACAAAAATTCTTGTCTTTTAGTTATTCGAGTTACAAAACTAATTTTGCGAATCCCTCCTAACTTTGACACAAGAAGTTAGTCAGATGATTCAAAGTACCAACTTGCCCCCAGCCCCCAGCATGCCATACAAAGTGAATTATTAGTGTTTTTTTTCCAAAAATATGTCTTTTATTTACTCACTTATCTATTTCATGTTCGTTTTTTATTAGTATTCGAAAGCTTTTTATATTTCATTCAATTTACCAAGGTTTCAATAACCCCCTCTTGTCAATAAACCAATATTTTTATCGAAAATGAAAATATCCGATATTTTGATATTCTCAGTAAATATCCTGATATTTACGAACCCTGATAGAATTACATAAGTGAAAATTCTATCGTAATTCCACATGAGTTGAAGAAATTACTGTGTGCTAACGGTTGCTAGTAAGTAACAGGGTTGCGTTGATGTAAATCGCGATTTTAATCATATGTTTTTTTAAATAGTTGATTTAAATCACATGTTTTTGAAAAAATATTTCTTCTTCTCTGAACCTATTTTTTGAAAGTAAAATTAAATTGAGGGACTGTTTATCAATTGGGTTAAGCCCTGGGTTAACGCAATAACCTCAAGATAACCTTAAAATGTTTGACATTTGTCCATTTGGCACACGGACTTAGTATTGGCAGGGGCTAAGTTGACTCAGGGCCGCTTGCCCATGGGTTAAATCCCAATTGAAAGCCAGCCCCTCAGTCATCAAAATACAGTTAGATTGTCTTGCCGATGCTTTTTGTTGGTTCAGTTTTTTTTCTCAAAATGATGAAATGTTGGTTGAGTTAGTATTAGGTATATTTAGGTAGTTATGTTTCACAAATTTTGTTTTTTCCATATGAATAATCTCCTACCTCCTAATGGTGAGTCAGCCAGAAGATAGGGAAAGAGTTCTTTGATGGAACTAGTCCTGAAGAAACAAAATCATGTCAAACATTTTGTTAAATATGACCCAAGTTAAGTGTGACAGAAGTACAAGTTAGTTAGTTAAGTTCTGTGTTGAAACTTGAAATAAAATATTATGTTCAGAATAAATCCATCATAAATATAAGGTACCTATTATTTAAACATAATAATATGAAAAAAAAATATTTTAATAAAACATCCGACTAAATCGATCTTTGTTTTTTTCCAAAAAAATCAGCAAGACTGGTATGTAGCATCCGGGTAAGTATAGGTACTGAATAGGTATCAAGCCATCAAGCTCTCATTGACTTCCAAATAGCAGTTGGATCAAGATTCAGGTTCAGGTATTGACCTACGAATTCTCCAGGACATACAGAGAGGTCATCAAAAAGTTTATTAAATATTAAATCACAGATTACAAACTGTAATAGGTACTTACCATGATTGATGATTGTATTATTAATACAAAGTAGATTATTGCCGGAGAAAAGTGAATATAATACCTACCTACCTTCCATTTTGATAGCTACGTAAGATATAGAATATTTACAAGTTCAATAAACGTATTATTCAGTGCTTTATTTTATTGGTATGGTTATTTATTTTAATTCATATGGATCTAAATAATAAATAATATAACCTCAAAATGTCAAAATCAAACATTAACTTGACAGATTTCTCCATTTTTTAACGATGGCACCACTGAAATTCAGAATGACCAACTTAAATTGTCCCATCATGGCAGCGCCCATGCTTCAGTGATTTTCTTGTCATTGCATTAGCAGTCCATTTTTATTTACTAAGTCCGTGCCGTTGGCTTACAAAATGTATGAATTTTAACTTGTCGTAACTTTGTTATTAATGAATATATTTTCATGAAACTTTGGTCACAGCTATTTGGAAGTACTCCAAATTCAATGGCGTATTCATCAATGTAATAAAAAAATAGCTAATAACAATTCTTTATTTTCTATCACGAAAAAGTACCGTGATATATCCTAAAAATTAAAATAAACATTTCTAAATTTGTCCAGTAGTAGACCCTTTATATATAACTTGACATTTTAAAAGAAAATGGTTGATATTGGTTAATAACCTGAAATTTCACAGTTTATATATAACTTGACATTTTAAAAGAAAATGGTTGATATTGGTTAATAACCTGAAATTTCACAGGTGTGTTTCCTATCTAAAGTTTGAATTCAACAAAATGTAATTTTTAAATTTAAAAAAACTCGACTATTTCCGAAGATATTCCAAAAAATACGAAATATGTTCTAAACGATTTCCTCCCAAAGATATCAGTGTAAATAACTTGAAAAAAAACTTCATCCTGATGTTGTTTTTATCATAAACCAAGAAGATCGAGCCAACAAACTTCAACTCATGCCATAAATCAAACTATTGGCCTTTTGGAAGACCTCATTGAAAATTTATAAAAAAAAAGTTGGTAAATTTAATAGCATATTATGTATTAAAACGATTTGAATTGAGAGGATCTGGTTCTGCTGAAGATGCATTAATACCACTGCCTTCAACTTCCGTGGCTGGTTTGGAAAATATTGAATTCTTTGAGGAGTCTGTAGCAAAAGAATTTTGTTTGCAGGACTTGGAATGAGTTATAATGATGGGTATTTGGAGTGCTGATTGATAATTATTGTCGATGAGAGAGATTTGAATAGGACTTGAGAACGGGGAGAAAATTCATTATTTTGTTGAATCGGGCTGTATTTCGGAAGGAGACGATGCACAACATAAATTAAGGGTTTCTGGATATTATACTATCGTCCCTCTGCCAGATTTATTTGACAGCCAAGTTCTCAAGAGAGCTTACAGAACCTATCTCTAGTTAATTAGAGTTCAGAGACGCTTTGATGTGGTCAGATAAAAAATGGAAAATGACCGGAGGATGATTGTGTTGAAATTGTGGAGTATTCAATTTATCACTTTGGTTAATGTCAGTGGAGTTGGATTTGTCTGACTTGTTTGCAGCTTTGCTTTCATTATAAAATCATAGAATTATTGGTCGAAATCCCTAAAATATCTACACAGGGAACAAAACCTTAGTATCATCCAACGTCCAAAGGAGTTCAAAGTGGAAGCACAGCGAACTTCTTTGTTTATGGAACTTGATCGAGTGTGATGCTTAATGCTGTTCAAAGTAGAAGTGAAAAAGCATATCAGGCTGTTCGTCTTTAACTGTCTCAATTAGTATGAGTACTTCAGAGGAGCTGCTGCAGCACCAGAACCAGAAAGTGTTTCTTCATATTTTTCGTTTAACTTGAGGGTTTTTGAGTTACGACCAAAAAAAAAAACATGATTTTTAGTTTGCCCTGCGTTGCGTCGAATTACGAATTACAAAAAAACGATAATTTCTTCGAAGATTGAACCACTAGAAGCATAAACAAACAATATTGTTTGAGTCGAACATGTCATGTAAACATGGGGGAAAGGGGAAAAGCAAGCTCCTGGTTTGCCATATTTACTTCATCGAAATACCCTTCACCAGATTTTTTGTCACCAATTCAATAACAATGACTTGAAGTTCACTATTAGCAAATAAATGTATTCCTCTTCGATATTCAAGGAGTGTAGCCTTTTTTTTTCATCGCTATCACTACTGGTCGTTGAATACTCGAACGATTTTCCTTGATCTTTTACACTAAAAAGTTGATAAGAGGAATTTTTATCACAAACGGCAACGTT
Source organism: Orchestes rusci (assembly GCA_958502075.1). Classification (NCBI taxonomy): domain Eukaryota; kingdom Metazoa; phylum Arthropoda; class Insecta; order Coleoptera; family Curculionidae; genus Orchestes; species Orchestes rusci. Next base: position 8,704,540 of record OY293308.1, on the reverse strand, counting down.
GGGCATCAATCGAGCTATTTGAAATACGTTGCCAGGAAGGGGAAATGACGTTAATAGATTCGTCAAAGTGACGGTTGTTGTCATTTTCCAGTTGAAAATAATTCATTTGTGCTCGAGAAGAATATTTAGTGTGGCAATTATGCCAAAAAAGTGCTGTGTTTTTGGAGCTTCTTCATGGACGGTTGGATTGTATAGACCTTGTCACAAATAAGTTGAAATAACATTACATAAACATAAACAAAACACAAAATGTTATCGACTCAAACAAATCGCGTTCGTTCGGGGTGCTATGCTTGTTCTATTGGTTCAATGTTCGAAGGATAATTTTGAGTTCTATAGACTACAAAAAGTGCCTCTTGGCATTTTTCGTTGAACGCATTTTAGCTGCTATGAGATAATTTTTGGTTTTTCTAAAATATCCCATGAACGGTGAAATTTCATTTATAATATGACTGTTTTTTGATCATTCTTACTTTTATATAAAAAAACAAATATGGTACTTTATTTGGTGGCACCTTGTATATTCTGACCCGTCCAATCCAAACCAACCTATCACCTAACATAACCCAATTTAACAACGAAAAGCCCCCAAAAAACCAAATAATTATGTTGAGCCCCCAACTAATATGAAATTATTCACGTTAACATTGAATATCATTAATATCCACGGTAATACATACATACAAGGTATTGGAATTCTAACCCAGCGATCCTTGGTTCGAATCTCACATGATATATTGAAAAAAAAATAGCTATCCTGTATTCACTTCAAAAATAAACAAACTCACCTGACAACTTTCAAATCAGTTTTATGAATCTTCTCCGTCAGCTGATCAACTGCAGTATTACTAGGAGCACAAACCAAAACAGGACCGCCATTTTGCTTGACCAACTGATAAACTATAGTGGCTGAGGTGACTGTTTTTCCTGTTCCTGGCGGACCTAAACCAAAAAATAAACCCCATCATACATCATACAACCGACGAACGTACCCTGAATCAGCGACAACGGGCGCTGCAGCGCATGCTTAACAGCATACACTTGCGATCGATTCAAATCCGGCAAATTTGGCGCGGAAAAATGCTTGGGAAGGTGACATCTAAACAGCACTTCCTCAACTTCATGGCCTAAGAGCCGGTGATAAATGTAGGCGGACACAGAGGCGTCGTCCACGGCGAATTTCCGCAAAGCCAACTGCATTCTGGAGATAATTTGTATGGAAATGGTCATTGCTTTGGACAGGTTACCTATCAAAGCTGGTGCTCTTCCATATAAAGTCAACGACAAAATTGCTGGTGCACTCTGTCGGAGCGCCCGAGCCGTTCTTCAACTCGATGCCGATATCCTCGCCGTAATTGTCAGGTACTTTGATGACGTGGCCCACTCCCGCCCAGGATTTGTGCATTTCGCCTACATAGCGCAGGCGCAGCTCATCCCCGTGCATTAGCTTCATATCGCCGTCCGTTTTGGCCAAGGTGAAGTAAGCTATGGTTTTCTTGTTCAGGCCCACATCCCAGCGAACCTCGATGTTCTCTTGAGTTTGAGATTCTTTAAGGCGCTTGTCGTAGTCGGCTTCCAGTTTCACCAACGGGCCAAATATATTCTGGTACTGATACCCGTCCTCGTATCGCAGCAGGACCTTACCTTACACGTTAATCTATGTCTCAAATAAGAAAAACACCCACCTGTTGCGGCTCCTCATCAACTCCTGGCTTCTCCAAATCCTGGAACGTTGCATCAACATTCTCCTTCCACAGCTCCTCGAGCTTATTAATCTGCTGAGCGGAAATCTGTCTGGCCCTCAACTGTTCCTGCTCAGAAGGAATCTTCACCAGCCAAGTCAAAAAACACCGATCCGCTATCAACGGTTTCCACTGATCCTGATCCCAGTTCATATCTTTAAGGGAATTCTGCGCAGCACATGGCTGACGGCACAGCAACACCACCACCGAATCGGCTTTGGCCGGGATGAATCCCAAAACAAACACGTTTCTCACCCCGCAGCTGTAACATTCCAGAATGGTCTCGCCCAATGGGCCGTCCTTGTGCAGCGTTACTTCCTTGTGTTTGGCGCGGACTAAATGGTTGATGATGTGGCTGCCCGAGGTGTTGCCGCGGCCGTTGCAAAACCACTTTTTGCAAATATTGCACATTACCACGCAATGGGGCTCGTGGATGCCGCAGTATTTGCACGCAAAGTCGGGTAGTTCTTTGCTGTTGTAGAATTCTTCGTCTTCTTCTTCGAATTGGAGCTCGCCAAGGGCCTGGGTGGTTGTGGTGATTTTGTTGTTGATGTTGTTGATCTGAGATGGTGGGAATTTTTGGGGTAAACTATACGACAAATATCGTCAAATATATAAAAAAGGCAAAATAAGTAGTCGAAGCTTCCTTTACATTTTAAAAATCTTCAAGAAAAGTTTAGATTCCTTAAAAGCACTATCAAAACACATTCAGGGTAATTCACGTCTTAGATACGTAAGGAGTATTATGTAAGCATACAGGTTGCCCAAAAATTAAAACTAAGGGGGTTCCATTTTCAAAAAGGCAACTTTGATATTCTTAGCTATTTTTAAATCTTTTTAGACACCCTGTATAGTATGAAAATATCCCTCAAAAATCAAACATCTTAAAAGTCACGTACCCACAATATTATGAATATGACAGGAATGTATATCGTGCATTACTCTGTACAAGAAGGGAGCTTGAAAAGTTTGTAGTATGTAGTATAAAAAGACCTTCATAGAAGAATAATAATGAGTGATGTGTATCTTGGAATAAACAGCGTTTAAGAATTTTTCATAATAATATATGCTCGCAGGCCTTCAGGATAGCTCGTCCAAAAATATAAAAAAAGCTTAACTTACCCTCTATAATGATTAAAATGGACCATTTTCGAGATACAGGGTGTGGAAATTGGTTGAAGCTAACGACGGACCTATCCAAGATTTAATTTATGTGACTGTTTTTTATTTGTTTTTTTTTATTTTATTTTTTAATTATGAGGTTAACATTTGGTTTTTTGTTTAATTTGAGGTTGAATCAGTAAGAAAAAAAATATTTCAAAAAATGTACCTTGTTATTCAACATAAAAGTTGATTTTTCTCGAAAACGGTCGACTTTAGAGCTTATGACCAAGAGTACTTTTCTTGTGTCAAAACAGTACTTTTTCCAATAGCGTAGAAGTTGGAGAGAAAAACACCCGGGGTAGTAGTCACCAATTATGACTTTAAAAAGATGAATATTCCGCACAAAACATAGCTTATCCAGAGTAAAAAATGCTTACAAAAGCTGTTTTTTGTATGATTAACGGTTCCGGAGATACCTATTTACAAAAAACGTTTTTTTTCCAACTTCAATATCCTGTATCTCGAAAATGGTGCATTTTAGGGTTTGACTTGATAGTAATTTTCTTTCATAGTTTTGGACGAGCTATCACTTTCTGAAGTAAGCATTTGAAACACCCTGTATATAAAAATAATAATATCATTTATTTAGTCAAAAAAGCTATACAATGTAAAAACAAAAAAAAAAAAAATCAATAACTACAGTTGATTCGTTGATTCACAAAAAAAGGCACCAAAAGTAAAGAAGCTACACGAGATCAAACAAAGGTAAACGATTGGAAGGTCACGTGAGAAAAACCAACACATGTGATCAGTTCAATCGTTTCGCTATGGCTTATCACGTGTAGTTTATTTACTTTTGTCGACTTTTGGGTGTGAATCAACTGTAGATTGGTATGTGCAGAATGAAGGCTGACAGTCAACTAAATACATTATATGTACTTGAGCACGTCACATACAAAGGCCAATATTATGTCGATAAAAATCGTCAACAGTGTAAAAAATCTATTGCAAAAAAAAACAATATAAACATTAAGAGACTATTGAAAAAAGCAAAAATCTTCAAAATACAAACAGATTTCTTCAGAAATAAAAAATCGTTAGAATATTTTCAAGATACCATCAATAATCATTAAACAAAGTTGTATAAAAAAACCTGTATTTTTATAAAAAAAAGTCAAAAAAGATGAAATAAGTTAAAGAAATAAAAAAAATAAAATAGAATGGCGGCGAATAGTGCCATTAAAAGGTGGGGTTCCAATTGTTTCAGGAAAGTGTAGGGTCCAATAAAGAACGTCTTATAAAGTCCCATTGATTTCAGGTACGGGTTTTGTACTCAATATTTTTGGAGAAAAAACTGGTACGCCACTGCTTCCAAAATAAAAATTATTTTTGAAATCTATTTATTTCTGAGCCAATTTGTTCTCTTGGTTTTTTTTCGTCCGGCGCATGGTTTTCGCTTAAAAAAATAAAATCTACTTGATTGCACTGATGCTCTGCTGTGTCTTCCAATATCCAATATTTTTAAATCAGTGGCGCCCTCTCTTACATTCCCATGCATATTGATGCATGGAAGACGTGTATCAAATTTCAAAAAGATATCTGGAATAGTATCAAAGTGATGATAACAAAATTTTTTTTTTTTTTAATTTCAACACCCTGTATCTAAAATAGGCTCTTGCGGGCCTATGTCCATATGAACTTTTCGTCTTAAAATCATCCAAGGATCATCACCTCTAAGTATCGGCATTCAATCAATAAACACCCTGTATAAAATGTTCTTGACACATATCAAAAAATCGTAGATACATGCGCGTTTGCTATGTTTGATTTTTTTATTGCTGAATCCGAAAGTCCATGAAAAATAAAGATACCCGTCCCTTTTCTTTTTGTTGTTGGTCGAAAATTGACGGAGATATAACGCTTCGAAAGCATTGCATTGCATTGCATTGCAATGTTATGACGTCATGACATTGTTATACCATGCTCAATATATCTATACAGTGTCTTTCAAAAGTCCCGGAACAGTCTCGTGTTTCATAAACGGCTCGAAAAAAAAAATAAAAATTAGTACTTGGTGGTTTTAGGACATGCCTGATCCGATGGTAATATCGGAAATGTTGCCACGTTTACATTTTTTGAGATAAAGTGAACAACTTTTTTTCAAAATGCAAAGCCCATTCAATTTTTATTGCAATGAATTGAGCGCCCCTCGGTTGAATCCACCAAATATCAAATTTTTATTTGAAATACAGCAACTTGGCACTTTCGTTCAAAAGTCCCGGAACAGTCTCGTATTTCACAAACGGCTCGAAAAAAAAGTAAAAATTAGTACTTCGTAGTTTGAGGACATGCCTGATCTGATGGTAATATCGGCAATGTTCCCACGTTTACATTTTTTAAGACCGTTCCGGGACAATTGAAAGACACTGTATATACAAAATTTAAAACTTGAATCACTATTGGAAAAATCATTTTTGAACGAAATAAAAAAATACGTATCGATTTGTTACGATTTTTTCCAGTTTGCAATCAAAACAATTCGATTTATTTTTTCATGCAAGTTCCACATAAAATATAGGTAATAATATGAAAAATATCCAATAAACTTATCTTGTGGAGATGAAAAATACACTGTAAATGCGAAATTAAAAGCAAAAAGAAATTAGGAAAATAGTCATTTGAAAACAAACACTTATTGAATTTGCAAATTTGAATTTTTGATTTTTTTTTCTTCTTGCGTACCTAACTTCCAGAGATGGATCGGAAGACTTCACATTTATATTGTATTTTTTCTTCTCTAAAAGATGACATGATCCGATTTTTGATCCAACGTTTTTGATCCAACGTTTCGTTCCTTTCTAAACATCGCCATCATCAATATGAATTGGTGATGGCGTTATCAAGTCAAAACGTCGAATAAATGACAATGAAAGTATATTAAGATTAAGCGTAGAGCGATTTAAAAAAAAAGTTGATGATGGTTGCTCGGAGACGAAACGTCGGATCATAAATCTGATAACGCCTTTTTGTAGAGATAAAAAAGTTACTATGAAGAGTAAGTAAGTAACATTTGCAATACAATATTTCTTCTTATAAACCCATGAAAACACGAAAACCGTTTTACAAAATTTCGGTTTTTCCCGGATATCTCCGGAAGTATTTGGAATTTTTGGGATGTCCCAACGGCTTTCTATTACCTAGATACTCAACTTTGCCATGATTTGACTTTTTCTGTATATCCTACCGTTTTCAAGATACTGATGATGGTTATTTTAATTTGTAACACCCTGTATAGAGATATAGCGTATAGCCCCGGATTTTGCTAGACAACCCATTTGCAATTTATTTATGAGCAAATTTTCCAACATTTAAACTTTATACAGGGTAGATATTTCCAATACCGTAAGGTATCTCGTACTATAAGGGTTTTCAAGTTACGACAAAAAAACGATAATTTTTGGTTTCCCTCAAATATCTCATGAACGTTCAATCGTTAGACAAAAGTGAAAAGAACAAAGTTTATAGATTTCCAAATTCTCTACAAAACGAGTTTCTTGACATTTTTCGTAAGGGTTTTTGTGTCACGACAAAAAAAACGATAATTTTTAAAGGTACCTACATATCATTAAAAGTAAAATGAAAATATTTTGAAAACCATCAACCAATAAGAAAAGTATCAAAAAAGCTTTACAAGTTCAAGAAGTTTGAACGTTAGGAAATTTAAAGTGAGTGTTAGGATAGAAAAAAAACGGAACTGAGTAATAACCTTCGACCATATCAGTTACAATATATGGTAATAACCATTAAAAAAGTATAACGGCAGGATTTTTGGTTTTCAAATAAAATAACATGATGTTATAATTAGTGGAAATCCAGGTGGAAATCAATGGTAATCAGGAATAATCGTTGCATAATTCTATGCTATGATTGGCAAGTGTTTAATGAGTATTATTCCTACAAAGATTCCTACTTATTTTGTCACTGATAAAAATTGATAAATGGCATTACGTCAGTCAATATGGACTACAGAAAACAAATGTACCCCTTTTACAGCCACATATGACATGAATCATGTTGAAAATAACAATCTCTAAAAAAATAACGTTATTAAAGTGAACAGTTATTCAATTTGATTTCCATCAACTTCAAGGTGTAATTACCTGTGTATTTCACAGTCGTACTTTGCCCGTAAGCCCCCAAATTAAGCCAAAAAAACACTTAACCTTGACCAAGTAATGAGTAACCTCACCTGAACCCCGTGCACTTTGGGCCCCGCATGGTCATGTTGTGACGCTTGTGTTTGTGAAGGGATCGTAAAGTCCGTGAAATCGCATTCGGAGCCCTGCGTATCGGCTCCGATTAAATCAGCCTCTTCTGTGTCCAAAAACGTGAGCGTTTGGGAGCTCGGTCCATACGCGTCAACACTCATCCTTTGTTTGTTGGTTCGCGTTGTAATGCATTCAAATGGATGCGGGTTTTTCGATAGAATGGGGTTTTTTTAGTTTTCTTCGAAATCACTTTTTTTCAGGGATTTTCACGTCGACTTTTTTGAAAATTCCTTCTAGACAGTCGATCAGACAGCACCATGATTTTTGAGTTGTCATTTGTTTCGTCATCTGTCATCTGTCATTTTTGTGAAATTGTGAAGTCAGTTTTGAAAGTGGCGCGAAATTTGAATTTATTCTTGGTTTTCTTGATATTTTATCACCTTCATAACGCTTATCGATGAATTCTTTGAAAATCCAATAAACTTGTTGATTCGATAATTTATTCCAACTGCAATTAATTTTAATTGATGAAAATCAAGTTTTGTAGGCAACTAGCAATACGGCTACGCACATGTCTACATGCAACCGACAATACTCCTAACATGTGAGTATAGCCCAGTCAAGAATGTAAGCTCGACTCACATATGCCGTTAGTCCAGACAAATCCGGTAGAATTATGCCTGTTTACTGATATGAGTCCCGTAGAAGGTTTCACAATGAAATTATACTGGGTTATTCACGTTATTCGACACCAAACATTATGGCCGAAGTATATGATTTTGAAAAAGTTTTTTTTTCTGGATTCTTTAAGGCTACATTTTAAAAATATTTTCATGTTATACAGGGTGTCCCCAAAACACGAAACGCATCAAAGTTGTATTTTTTTAAATGAAAAGTTAAGATAGGAAAGTGCAAACCATTTTCCTCTAACTTGAATAGTTTGAATTTTATAGCATGTCAAAGTTGCAAAAATGCCATTTTTAAAACGCGGTATCTCGATAACGGTTGAATTTAGGAACATAAGTTGTATCACAATTTTTGTACAAAATTGAAGGAATTGGAATATCAATCAATATACAGGGGGCTCCATTTGATGCGTTTCGTGTTTTGGGGACACCCTGTATAACGTGAAAATATGTTTAAAATGTAGCCTTAAAGGGTCCCTATCCATCCAGAAAAAAAACTTTTTCAAAATCATATACTTCGGCCATAATGTTTTGAGTCGAATAACGTGAATAACCCTGTATATTTTTTGGAAGCCTAATACGAATGTGAATTTTGCTGCCTCATAGCGGTACCGGGTCAGGTCGTTTTGAACAAAGACCAAAGCTTTGTTCTCTAGTTGTACCACCATTTCCATCAGTTAACGTTTGTTCATAGTCCCTTTTACAGTTTTTCATGTATTTTATCGATAATTTATTCATTTTAACCGTAGACGTTAGTACAACCATGCTAATTTTAAAAATTTTAACATTTTAACTAATCTTAAATTATTTTATCCTGTATGAGTGAATTGTGTTTTTATGTTATACTCATCTTTGTTTGTCCTGATGAAGGAAGGAATGCTTACGAAAGCTTGACTCACAATAAATTGAGCATCACTTTGCCTACTTCAATTACTGACTGCTCCCTCACCATTAGTTGCTCAATCTCAAGACAAGTCAGATTTACCTCTCTCACTCACTCTTCCAAGAAAAAGAGGGGCAAGGAATTCAAGGCTGCAGAGTTAGTTAAGTTAGTTTGTGTTAGTCTCACAAATGTTGGATAACAAGAACCTGTAATTGGTCTGTCTATCGAGAGTTGTCGATGGGGCAATGCAATGTTGGACTTCGTTTGTTATCGATCACAACAAATCAAAGTAAGCTGGTCCGCTTTTGGTTTGGTATTCGCCAGCAGGTGTACCGAACTAAATTTGATCCGGATTTGGTGCGATCTCAATCAAAATTATGAGGTTATGTTGTCGGTTGATGTGTTGTGATTTTGTTGGTTCTATTTCTAAGGCCATCTCAGCGTATACTTTTTTTGGTTACGAATTGTGTTGATAAATAGTTTTGACATGTTTTTGACATTTGACGAATTGTGCTTGTACTCATTTAGTTCACGCGTTGCAAGACGGTGTAAACGGGCGAGAAGCTAGCATTGGTCCTACCGTACTATCCCCACCCACTTGGTTCTAGCGGACCGAACTAAACGAGTTATCGGTGTAAACTAGGCTATTGTCCAGCTATAGTATATGCGATAAAATCTCTACCTATTATGACAATGAAACAACGTTTACATTTTTGGAACTGTATTACGACCACCATCGGCATCGTCTACACTATGCACTCGAAGTTCATTTTTTTTTTGGAAAGATGTTTTGTAGAGGAAATAGCCGACAACCAACTCATTTTTAGTATTTATTATCGAAAATTAACAACTCTCTAAACGCGTGTCCTTAAAGTCAAAATCTAAGATACAGTGACTGACATAAAAAACCGTACAACAAAATCCTACAAGAATATCACAAAAAGTGCGTCAAAAACAAAATACTGAACCTGTTATATAAGGCACTACGTGATTATGTTACTGATCACAATAATCCACAAAAACATACATTTCCTGAGAGAATAATATGCGGTTAGGCTTAAACGAAATGGAACTGATTTTTATGAGTTTGCAGCCAATCTTCCACTTGGTGGTAGTTTTTCCTCATCCATTCTACATTGCCGCGAACCCTCTCAATGGCAACGTCAAAAGCTTGCGACGTTGTTGATATGTTCGATTTTATGCTGTCTCTGAATCTTATCAACTGAAAACAATTTATTACAACTAATAACTTAGCAACAACCTCACCTCATCCAGTTGGAACTCGTTCTTCATATGCACCGCCAAACTCTTCACCATTTTGCCCAGTATGTTGAAACCATCACCGTAACTGTGAAGAACACCATTTTATTACATCAACGATCGATAAGTTAAAAGTGACTAGGCTTAAGTACTCACTGACGCAACATATCATTCCAGTTTTTGCGAATAAAATCGAAGGCAACGAGCAATCCTTCTCGGTTCTCGGCCACTGACTCGAACACACTATCTGCATCTTGAATCCTGATACTGTAACCATCAATTAGTTTATCCAAATATCTGGAATAAAGCCCATTGTTACACAATTCGTACTGAGTAAGGTGGCTGAGGTAGTCTAGATTGAGGAATGAGAGTGAATGATGAGTTAGTTTTGACCAGTCAGAAGAAAATTGGGTGTTAATCAGGTTTATATTGAGGACATTCCGTAGATTCTGGATTGTTCTACTCAATTCAAGTTTTTTTTTTATTTCGTTTTAATTCATGTATTTTTGTTAATCCCTATTTTTGACAATCAGTATCAATCTGATTTTACTCAATTTTGCCTCATCCTCTTACAAGGATTTTTCGCTTTTTTTCAGTTTTTTTCCGGTCTCGTCTGATTTTGTCAATCTGAAGTAGCTAATGTATTTTCTACTCATTTTACTTCAGAATTTGTATCAGTTTCATTGTTATCTTCATATACTCGATTATTTTCTTCACAGTTAAGATATTTTTTGGTTTGTTTTCCATTGAATCATTGATTATCTTATTCTTTTCAATCCGTGCTTCAATACACAAAATAAAATCAGAACCAGCTACAAGAGGATGGTGATAACAAAGGTAACCAAAAGAGAAATTACTGATACAAATTTTGAAAAAAGTGATAAAAATTGTTTATTCTTTGGAGCCCAAAATGAATTTTAAGGATTGTGGCTCTTAATGGTCACTCCCATAAGGCATGTATGTAATGACATATGTGAGTTCATTGTAACAATGATTAAGCTTATTATTTTCCCCAGAGGCGTCCGTACGGGTTTTGCACTTATTACTTTTGGAGAAAAAAATTGTACGCCACTGCTTCATCTTAAAATAAAAAATAGTTTTGAAATATCTGTTTATTTCTGAGCCAATCTGTTCTCTTGATTTTCTTTCGTCCGGTGCATGGTTTTCGCTTAAAAGAATAAAATCTACTTGATTGCATTGACACCCTGCTGTGTCTTTTAATATGTTTTAATCAGTGACGCCCTCTCTAACATTCCTTTTAGTATTTTTAAATCAAAAATGATACGCCAATGCTTTTTTTCAAGATTGATTCTATTTTTTTTATATTTATACTTCAAAATTTCAACACCTGTATCTGTATCTTGAAAATCAGGCTCTTGCGGACCTATGTCCATATGAACGTTTTGTCTTGAAATCATCTAAGGATTATCACCCTTAAGTATCGTCACTCAATTGATAAACAAACACCCTGTATTTTCATATGGTTTAAATTTAATGCATAAAATTGTAAGGCAACTAGAGAAAATTCAAGTTTTTCATCAGTTTTTTATACAGGGTGTAAACTAAACTTTAAGGGGTTATACCTTACACAAAAATATTACGATAGAACCCAACTTGCCTATTCCAAAAGTTGATATTGTTTGAAGCAGTAAGAACGAGTAGAGGTGGAGCCCCCTATAAGTTTAGATCATCCTAAGGCCATTTCTGAATTTCTCATTTCCAAAAACCCCTACTTACCAGATTTCATCAAAATATCCGAATTATTTTAAAAGTTATTTTAGAAACTCGAAAATGGAAATTTGACTTGGACTGTATCTTTGTTGATGTCCAAAAGTTTGAAAACATGTTTCTGAAAAACCCTGTATAGGAGGGCATTATCCTCTTCACAAAACCAATAAATAATTATTCTGAAATATGCATAATCTAGACAGTTGAACCCATGTAAGCAAACTTTACTATTATCATTAATAGACACACCTACCTCTAAAAGGCTATATTTGATGAACAAATCCAAAGATAAGACACTTAGGAACAGTTTTCAAAACACAAGTGGATAGTTCCACGAAATAAGAACCAACTATACAGCAGAAAATTTCTGGACTTCCACGAAAAACAATTCAATGGAATAAATAGGGAGGTTATGATTTTATGATGACATGGTTCGAGAATTGATCGCATTGGCGCTGCAATCTGCAGACAAATGACGTCACACGGTCGTGACAGTAGAATTGAGGCAACTCATTATACAGGTCTTGAGCGGAACCTGCATATCTTGTTTGTTGTAGGTTGTAGTATCATGATCCAGAGACTTATCCTGGCAAGGAAAGTAATTCAACTCAATTTTCTTTGAATGACTGGCCAAGAAAATTAATGAAAATGGAAAAACATGAAAACGTGCGAATTGTGTAAGCACCACATATTAGTACCTATTCTATCAAAAACCACTACTTTGGCTAAAAAACCTATTTTAATACCTGGACAGTAGCCACTTCAATTTGGTACAACCCAAAGCATTCAGCAGAATGGTCTTTTCCGTGGGCGAAGTTGTTCTTGTGTACATTTCATACGCAAAATCCCATTCAATACTGGTGCCTTCTCGAATTGCTGTGCAGTAGACCACTGAACGTAAATTTGGAGAAATTCTGTAACAATAATAATTAAACATAATATAAAAACATCTACAACTCAACCGACTTACACTTTACTTTTTCTTAAATCAACATTGAAAGACCTTTTGAAATCATTATTTTGAATAAATTTGCAGAATGAGTGATTTTTTTTACTCACGTTCTTCCGGTTATCATGAGGTTTCTGAACAATTCCATGGCTTTGTACGAACATCTCGAGCCAGAACTTTTGCAAGACCATTCTAGAACAGTAGATCGTATTCTTCTTGTTATATAATCGTCCACTGAATCTTCGAAGTCTACCATTTTGTAGGTTTCACTGAAGATTGCCTTGTGGTATTCCTAAAGTGAACAAAATACAAAACATTGAATAATAACTATCATTTCTAGTCACGATATCAGCTCCAGTAGAGAAAACATCAGTTCTTCACTCACAATTCAGACCGCTACACTAAAAAACCTCTCAGCTACAAGCTTCAGGATGGCACAATAATTATTGTCAAAAAATATAAAAACCAGACAATTTAAAGGAATGCCAAAAAAATTATAGATCCACACTATATCACTCACCTCAAAAAGTCCATAAACCGGAGTATCATACAAAATGTCACTCAAAAACTTTAGCTTCTCAAAGGCCACCACATGAGGAACAAACATGATGTTGTTATCCTGCACTGCCATCCTAAATAACCAAATAAAAAACCTTCTCCAATTCCAGATTGGTTACCTGGAAATAAGCCTCAAAGGAATATCATAATCCAGCTGATTAGCTCTGGCCAAGTCCATAGAGTCACTTATCAGCTGCGCTCTGATAATCGCTGGAACGTCCATGATGTGCTCTATGAGATTTCTCCAGTTTTGTTCGTCATAGTTGACAACATAATAGCCTATAACATATTACACTTAATTCCGGTTATTCCACAAGTTCAAAATAACCTGTTTGGTTCAAATTCAGCAAATACCACCGTCCAAACGGGCTGATTGGCAGCACAACTTCACCTTCTCCGCGCATCCAGTACTTAGGAATAGTGCTGTCAAACTCCTTTCTGTCGCTTGTAGTGAACGAAATGGGTATCCACCATTTTTGCTCATTTTTACTATCAGGGGTGGTAAGGAAAAATCGTTTTTGCACCAATCTCATGGTGTTGCTCTTCTTGTCAGCTATAACGTTAACGACAGGAAATCCAGCTTGCTCCGTCCAAGTGTCCATGATTTTTGTCACACTCTCGTTGTTCTGGAGGCCTCCTCTCAGATGAGCTTCCTCTGTTAAGCTTTGGAAGAGGTCGTTTCTGTCGGCGTTGCCATATTGAAATTTGTTTAGGTACTTGATCAGGCCGTTTTTGAAGGTGTCTTCGCCTAGGTAGTGGTTCATCATGCGGATTATACAGGCACCTGACAATAGGTGTTTCGCTCAAATCCATAATGTTAACGCCTTTTTTAAAATGTGGAAAAGGGACAAATATTGTTGCTTTGGAACTCAAAATTAATTTCAAGGATTGCGACTCTCAATGATGACTTTCATAAGACCTGTACACGATACGTACGTCTTATGGTCGTTCATTAGGAGTCTGTTCATATATTTTTGAAGTGTAACTTCTTTTGCGGCGTTGTGATAATTTGTAGCCAATGGGGAGTGAATAGGAAAAAATGCAACGTTTTCAGATTTCGTTATGGAGAGAGAAAAATACAGGGTTGCCCAACGAAGAGGTCCCACCCTTATTTATGACTTTCCTGGTATAATTTGGGAAAAACGCTCGGACACATCAATTTTTATTTTTAGGGGGACGTCTTTTCGTGTATGACTGTATAATACAGAGTGTTCCAAAAATAAGATATCGCATTACACTTGACATTTTTGAATGGAAACCCCCAATTTTTTTTCTATTTTTGGATTCTCCATGAAGTATTTAGTAACTTTTGTATAATACAGTTCATACCCATCTCCAACCGTTTTAAAGTTATTTGAATTTTTCATAAAATTCACCTCATTTTATTTAATACTGATAATAATGGATCGTACGGAAAAAAATAATAATAACGGATACCAGCAAGAAATTTAGAAATAATAAATGAAAAAATGAGGTTGATTAAAATGAAAATTTTCTTCATTTCCAACAAGATGGTGCATCACCGCACTTTGTAGCTCCAGTACGACAGTTTTTGGACACCCATTTCCCAAATCAGTGGATCGGACGGCCAGGCCCCATTGAGTGGCCACCAAGGTCTCCGGACTTGAGTCCTTTGGATTACTTTCTTTAGGGACATTTAAAAAGTAAGGTTTTTGGTACGAAGCCAGACTCCATCTAAGATTTTCGGGAGCGGATCACGGCGGAATACAGACAAATAACTTCAGAAATGTGTGAAAATGTTAGGAGTAGATTTGAGCAAAATCTTTATTATTGCATGGAGGTAAACGGACACCACTTTCAACATTTATTACCACATTGACTTTTTGACACATTATAGCTAAGTAATTAATTTTTGTTTAAATTTTTTAAATACACGGTTGAAGATAGGTATAAACTGTATTATACAAAGGTTACTAAAAACTTCATGGAGAATCCAAAAATAGAAAAAAAATTGGGGGTTTTCATTTTAAAATGTCAAGTGTAATGCGATATCTTATTTTTGGAACACCATGTATTATAAAGTCATACACGAAAAGACGTCCTCCTAAAAATAAAAATTGACGTGTCCGAGCGTTTTTCCCAAAATATACCAGGAAAGTCATAAATAAGGGTGAGACCTTTTCGTTGGGCCACCCTGTATATATACGTAGTGGGAATAATAAAGAGAGCTATCTACCGGAAAACACTTGAAACTCGATTTTCACTTACCTCAACTTCAAATGCCCAGATTGCTTCGAAACTTTGCACACTTGTCAAGAACCGATGACAATACATTAATTTCAATAAATGAAAATGTGCTAAGAAGTAATCAATACTTTTTAATTAAACAAAGTCGTGGTTTAGTCGAATTATCTGACTTTTGGCTTGTCAAACTGAATGAAAGACTAGTTGACGTTGACGCTCTGACGAGTGACTTGTGCAACGTTGCCATGGTGATTTTTTTGTCAAGACTGTGTGCTGTTGTTATTTGAAAGTATAAAAATATCAAGAACAAAAGTTCTAAGCCTATACTGGGCCAACAAATTAAAAATAGATATTATGTAGTGAAAATGAGAAAGAAGCCGAATATTTGTTACAAAAATGTTGTGCTGTTATACAAGGTGTCCCAGAAAGAATGGGACATACGGTAACAGTAGATTCCTCGCACAAGAATATTGCGATCGCCCCAAACTTGTCTATTCCAAAAGTTGATGTCAACAGAGATACAGGATGTCAAAGTTGAATTTTAATTTTTGATTTATTTGAGTAACTTTCGATGAAATTTGGTATATGGGGGTTGTTTGTCATGAAAAATTATTATCTGGCCTTGGTATAGCTCCAACATATGGGGCGCCACTTACACATCTTTCCACTCATTCTAATTGTCATAACTTTCTTGGACGCACTCGAACATTTTTTTTTTTAAATTGAAAATTTGTTTTTTTCCGTCAATTTGAAAAAATCAAAAATTAAAATTCCACTTTGACACCCTGTTTCTCTGTTAATATCAACTTTCGGAATTGACATGTTCGAGTGATCGCAATATTTGTGTGTGAGGAATCTGCTGTTACCGTTTGTCCCATTCTTTTTGGAACACCCTGAATATCCTTTGAAATCAACCCTTTCCCTCTCTCTCTTTCTCTTATTATCTAGTTTGAAAGAAGTTTCACTTCTGCCACGTGTACGATGTTGCACATGATTTTTTTGGTACATGGAACGTCAGAAACACAATACAGCAAATGCCAAACAACTTTCGATTCTCGTCATAATTGCCACCAAGCAAGTTATTATGTTGATTTGCTGGTGACCAAATTTGGCCACCAGCAAACTTCATAACAACCTGCTTGGTGGCAATTATGACGTAGATCGAAAGTTGTATGGCATTATTTGCTATACCTAATTGTACAAGAAAATTCTGCGCAAATTCATCATTTTCCGATTTTAGAAAAGCCGAAATCAATAACATAAAAACATGCGACTATCTTGCACTCTAAACATTTCCATAAATATAATTATGCAAAACACTTTCTGCGAGAATATGACATTTTCATCTAACTCAAACTAACCTAAATTAACCCGAACTAACCCAAACTAACCCAAATGACTAGCACCAACTAACACAAATAAACAAAAACTGCCCCAAATTGACCCGAACTAACTCAAACTAGCACCTGACTCAAATTAATCCGAACTGAGCCAAACTAACTTAAATTAACCCGAACTTAGCCGAACTAATCCAAATTAACTCGAACTAAGCCAAACTAACCGAAATAAATCAAAACTAACCCAAACTGAGCAGAACTAACCCAAATAGACCCGAAGTAACTCAAACTGGCACCAACAAAACCCTCGACCCTTTTTTTTTAATTTCCACATTTTGATGTTTTGTATTTCAATTTGTATATCTTTGTGGATACGTGTCAAATAAATAAAAATTGTTAAAACTAGTATAGATAAAAAAAAACAGAAAACATAACATAATAATGTTGACAATAAGAAAAACACGGAATATGTTAGCGAATAAAATTGCGCAAATTTCATTCCGATATCTCAAAAAATAATGGACAAATTTCCAAATCTTATACTTTTTTTTGAAAATAAAATAGACCACTAAAATTGAGTAAATGAGAAAAAATGGTTTCTAAACTAACCTTTAGCATAAGAAATCTCATCAAACGTTTGCCGAATCTGCCTGCTATTGTGCACATCAAAGCTGATAGGCCTCGACGACTCCAAAGAATCCAAAGCCATAGCCCGCATAACCTCATTGGGCAAAAATTCGTCCAAAACCTTCCAAGAAGGTTCAGCCTACAACTCCATTGCTAACCATCTTCTTAACATCCCAATATACTCACATTATCCACACCCAAGTATTCCAAATAAGTGGCAAAACCCTCCTTCAACCACAAATCGTTCCACCACTTGGGAGTAACCAAATTCCCAAACCATTGATGGGCAATTTCATGGGACATTACAATGGCTATGGTGTTCTTGTCCATTACTGAAGAACTGTAGTTGTCAAAGAGAAGCGCACTTTCCCTGAAGGTGATCAGACCCCAATTTTCCATGGCATTGAAGCCAAACTCTGGAACGGCTACTATATCGATTTTCTTCAAGGGAAATGGGATTCTGTGAAACATATTTTGTCAGATAGTTGTGCAACATGTGATGTTGTGTACCTGAAATAATTTTCGAAATATCTCAACACCTTGGGCGCTATTTTGGCAGCATAGTCAGTTTGGGACAGATACTCTTTTCTGGCCCATATTTTGATCAGACCATCTGATGTTTCAACAGGAACCAAGTCACTGACCACAAAGGCAACCAAGTAGGTTGACATCAATGGTGTTTCTGGATAGTTATCCCAGTAACCATCGGCTGTCCTGCAACACTACATGAACATCTGTGTGGTCGACTGTAAGAACTTACTGGACCAAATCACTACCATCCAAAGCCATATTGGACAATGTGGACAAGTTTGCTGGCCTTCCAATTCTCAGCTTGAACTTAGCTTTGAAAGAGGGCTCGTCAAAACAGGGAAAAGCCCTTCTGGCATCGGTGGGGGAAAACTGAGTGGCAGCTATAGACCTTTTAGGTTCATACTCTGTTTTGTAAAAACCCTGTAGCTGGCTGCTGAGTTTTCCTTCAAAGCTCAAACTGAGCGTGTAGTTTTGACCTTGGTGCATTTTTTCTGCCAGAGTGATTTGGTACTTTTCCCCTTCGAGGTACTGCTGGGCAGTGATGGGAAGGCTACCCGATGTTGCGGAAGTTAACGTGACTCCATCTCTGTCAACTTCGATGTTTTTCAAGTGTAGTGTTATACTGTCAGTGTCTTGGTCGGCTTGTAGCTTTATAGTTTCCCTTCCTTTTGTGGTGGAGTTTTCAAAGTCGGGCCATATTTCTATACTGCAAAGTGGCTATTTTTAACTGGAGTTCAACAAACTTATCTGAACAGAATATACATATTATGGAAGTTTATGCAAAAGCTGTGAAAAGAGGTTTATGCTACACAGGAACGTGATACATTTCCACATGTATAAAACAGGTTGTTGCATACATTCAGTATCATCAGTTATTTTCGTAACTAGATAAATTATAGCTCAGGCAGGATCAGTGCCAAAACTACCATCATATTTATTTATATAAATCAACAAATTTTCGTTTTCATGACATTTGAAAAAAAGGTCACGACCAAATGAGTTTGGCCCTGATATTTCCATTTTATTTCCACAGGTAGGGCTCGTTTATTTCAAAAGGGCTTGTCAGTGTGTCATAAAAAGTTCAAAGCATTAAATTTGCACCAAAAGCATAAAAATGCGCAGTGTTTCAATTTGTAAATAAAATCGAGATTCTCAACATTATTTAACTAAATAGTTGATTTATCTCAACGAACCCAAACTTAATCCTAGTTTCAGAGAGGTTCAAGTCAATCTAACTTAAACTTTTACACCTGAACATCAATTATTATTAATTAGGTTTGATAAAGAATCATCGATGTTTTTTTGTGATTTTTTATACTTTTTATCAGTTTTTTTTACTTTATTTTACATTTTTTCAGGATTTATTAAATCCTTTTCAAGTTTGATTTTACTTTGAGCCTCGAATAGTGATTATCCACTTTTTTCATGTTTAGGTTTAAGTCTATCAAGTGAGGTCTCACTTTTTGTTGAATTTCTCCAACTAAATGGCTGCTGGTGAAATTTTTCAATTTTGACTATCGAGCGAGAAGATTAGGCCTATTTTGTTAGCTTTAGGCGTATCAGGTGGGGCACAATTTATGTTGAAATTTTCCAACTAAGACGATGCGGGTTGAATTTTTTTTAATTCCATTATCGTGGGACAAGATCAGGCCTATTCTTCTTAACTTTAGGTTGAGGTCCATCAAGTGGGGTGCCAATTTATGTTGACATTTTTCAACTCAGATGTTGCGAATTGAATGTTTTAATTTCCACGATAGGGAGACAAGATTAGACCTACTTTTGTTAACTTTAGGTTTGGGTCCTTCAAGTGAGGTGTCAACTTATGTTGGAATTCTCCAACCAAGACGATGCGATTGGATTTTTTTACATTATGATTATCGACGGAGAAGATAAGGACTATTTAACAAAAATAAGCTTGAGGTTTGGGTGTATGTCGAAGTTTTCCAACCAAGACGATGCGAGTTAAATTTTCCAAATTCCAATTTCCATTATTAGATTAGCACTATTTTTGTTAACTTTAGGTTTAGGTGTATCAAGTGCGGAGTCAATTTATGTTGAATTTCTCCAACTAAGACAATGCGGGTGGAATAATGAAATAGAAAACACAAAAATCAGAAAACCCTAAAAAAGAAGAGTGTACAATTGTTGACATAGAAAAAATAAAATCACACATTACTTACGTATACAACAACGGCCTCACACTCCTTGGCAACCTCTCACTAACATCCTCCTCAACTAAAGGCGCACCTCCATTACTCCATTTCAATGGCGCCCTCTCCTCAAATTTTCCATTCTTCTGTACCAAAGATTCCAAAGGCGCTTCTGCGCAAAATCCATCGCATCGTCTAGGAACCAAAAAGAATACCACTAAACCTACGAGTACTGCCAATAAAAGGGCGCCGATCGCCATTAGGGTGCATAGGGATTTTGAAATTACTAGCTTTTTGCTTGGAGGGTTGTTGATGGTGTATTTTTTCTGGTTGGAGTTGTTTTCCAAGTCCGCCGTAGTGGGGACGCCTATAAAAAAAATTAAATGAAAAAAGCGCACTATGACATGATGGTCTATTTTTAAGAATGATTAATTAGAAAATGTCATCTATTTGTTATTGTTAGGACAGGCTGAATTGGTTTAATTGTTTTTATGAGGTGGACATTTGTATTAAATGGTTATTCATCATTCTTTGCTTGTTTGGAAAAATTTGAAGTAGAAGATTTTTTTGATTCTTTATTGCCAAAAAACACTCATTTGATATTTTTCTGATTATCTTGAAAAGCATCATAATGAAAAACTGGATAGAACTGTTTTTGTAGATTTCATCAAGAAGTGACTATATATTTTATGATCGATTTTATGTTTTATGTGAATTTTCCATAAATTTGATTGTTTTCAAGAAAAAACCGAAATTGCTTTTTGATATACATAATATGAGCATGTGCATTACATGTATATGTCATATCTAATTTCATATTTTCCTGATAATTGCGAGAACTATACAAGATTATATGGAAAAAGTGAACAAAACTTCTTTTGTAAATTTCATCAAGGTCCATTTTTCTATGAGAAAAAATTCCAAAAATCGATAGTTTTCAAGAAAAACCATCAATTGTGATTTGATGCAATTTCAGACTAATTTTCATCAACATTTCGAGGAAAATATAGTTTTAATTTTTTTATGAAAATTTCGTCAAGGACAGCACTGCATTATGGCTATTTTCGATGTTTTTTTCAAAAAAAATATGTTTTTTTTTCGAAAACGGTTCATTTTATGGATAATGAACAGGAGTACCTTTTTTGTAACCTAAGGTTCAGGCCATCTGAATTTATTTTTTTCAAGTCTTTATCATACAGGGTGTTGAAAAATTGAAGCATTAAAATGTACAACCTAGTCCGCCCCTGGTAAACTAAACAAGCTAATTATGTTTTAAGGGTAGTATTTTAAGAGGTGATGTTTACTGTTTATCATATTAAATTTTCATCAAATTATATTAAGTGGTTAAAAGGATATTCAAAAAAAAATGATTTCCAGTGGCGTCCATTCGGGGCCCGTATCTCCGTAGAGAGGGCCTCTAGAAAAAAAGTTTACGGGAACTTGTCATCTTATTTTTCAATGTTCTATCTGATTCCCAGAGATCTCCCACATTTTCCTGGACACCCTGTATGTATGTATGTAATATAAAATCAAATATCATTTTCCCCAAAACTCAAAAACAAATAGGTGGTTTAATAAAGTCCCTGTGCGAAAACTGTATTTAATACGAAAAAGAAGCTGACTTTATCTAAGAAATTGTGTGATAAATCTCAAATAATAATGATGATGCAAAATCATCATTCATGTGCCAAGCCTTAAGAAAAAAAAAGGAGAGAAAGAAAAAAAAAATTCTAAGAAATTTGATATTTTATAGGAAAAAACTGTCAAGAAACTTTTCTGTGGATCTCATAACCCCTTAATTTAATCAAAAACTCAAACCAACTTAAACGCTCAAAACATTAATAAAGCAAACCGTTGTTAGTGAAAAAACTCGCACCCAGTGTACCTTGACTATTATAACATCCGACCATTTTCCCCAAACTCAAAATATAACAAAATAACTTCCGGGCTCACTAGTTTCTTAATAAATTGTATCACCTACCGCTGTTCGCACCTGTCATTGGTATTTCGAAAATGTCGAAACTACGAAAAACGATGCTTACAAGTCGCGCCGCGGCGCCCAACTAGACGCTGCAGCGTCGATGTGTCGGGATTTGGCAAGTTTAGCCTGGATATGGATATAGATTGCGCTTTTTATGGGTTAATTGTTTGCCATAGATTTAAGTGCATGGGGTTGAGTGAATTTCAACCTCTTGATGGGATTTTTTTGTTTCTAGTCAACATGAAAACAAAACAAATAACACACTGACAATGACATTAAAATTGGCAAATAATCGTGCATGGGCGTTAGAACCGCACATAAATTTGCAAAAACTGACTAGAATAAACTTCGAACTACCCACCGTTTGTTTCTTCAAAAAGTCATAATTGCTGTACAAATAAGCATTACGTCAATTATATCAAGATCGACGTTCTAATAGATAAAAATAGATAAGCCGCCCGAAAAATTTCGTAATGTTTATAAATTCATCGATTTCATTGATGAGGCTGCATAACAGTTCAAACGATTAACAAATTATCTTTAATGGTATTTATCACAAGAACACTTTTACGATGCGCACCGTGTCAAGTACGTCATGGAATGTTGCCGTCGCTGTTTCTTTTTAGGGAATTTTCCTTTCCTTTTATAAACAAATGAATATTTTAATTTATGGCAACTTGACCTTCCGTACCTTCGATGGTTTTCGAGAAAATATTTTTTTCATGGACCTCTGTCAACAATTTATGGTTTAGTTTAATTATTTATTGTTAGTTATCATCTCCAAATTTCAAAATTCTTCCAGATTCCAAAATAGATCTTCCGTTCTAGCATCTGACAGACACATTAAAGGATTTCCCAACTGAAATAAACAAGGAAGTGTGGCTCAAATCGGGAAAATGACAGAAATACTCGAAAGTTCTTCGATTGCAGCTTGCATGGGATGTTTACTTGTAATTAACAGTCGGCAATTAAAAGAAGCGGCTCGTAAATGATAGATCACAGAGAATGGGATTTGGAAATGGTTTATTGCCCTTTGTGTGGTCCAGATTACTGTTATTTTGATTAATGATAAGTTACTGTTTTTGATAAGCAAAAGTTAAGTGTGAAAGTGCACACTCAGTAGGCGGCTTGAAAATGTCACAGTGCAACATTTTATCTTTCCTTGAAGCTAGTACTGCGAAATCAACATTTTTATTCATGAGTCTTGCTTGTGAATAATGTGATGAATGTTTTGTAGGGGTCAGAATAAAATGCGTTATTTTTTTTTTGGTTTATTAGAAAAAGTATGAAAACTATTTGCTTGCCACCACTATATGTATACAATCTATACATAGAAACATGTAGGTGTAGGAGTGAAAAATCAATTTCTCATTGATACATATTGACAGCGATAACTTAAACAAGTGATAAAACATATCCGCACATCTGAGCAATTCTCAAATAATCAACTACAAAAATGATGCTTAAAATTAATAATTACTTCGCATCTGTTCAGTTTTATGCGATAATATTCACTCGCACGATTTAATACCGGGATCTAATTTTATATCAAACAGATCCAAACAAACCCCGATAGAAATCTAAAGAAAAGATAAAAATATCTCAGGAAGTATGCCAATGCCGAACGAAAGTGATAAAACGAGACCATATGGCTTTGGTTTGCGAATTGAATGGGTTTGTAGAATAGCAAATATTCCTGGATTTTTGATTATATTGAAGGATATGATTTCATTTCCGTCTTTTATTATTTATTATTTGTGTCATATTTATTGCAAATTTTAATGAGCAAGAGAATTTTGTAGAAATGACAAAGAAGGACGTGACTTGGAATTTTATTGAGCAATCAATTTGAATTGGTCAAATGCACTGAATAATAAAATCTAGACCAAAATATGGATGGTTTTCCACCTTTCAAGTATTCCTAATTTTAGAGTTTTATTTTATTGTTATTTTATATGTTACTTTGGGTTTATGGTATGGTGTTTTGTTTATATGTGGATTATTTTATATCGTGATTGCTGTCTCTGTGTTTCAGTAATATTTATGATTTTTTTCAGGAAAGTAGATACCATTCCTGATCTAAACTTTGATGAACGATGAGATTACCCAAAATATAAAATAAAAAGATAAAGGAAGAGAAAAACTTTGAAAGGTTTTTTTCTATTTAGAATAGATGCAAATTTTTTTGTTAGACGACGTTTCGATCAACATCCACATTATCAAAGACTGAAAGACATAATTAATGATGGAAGAGAAATAAAAATACATTTTCTCAAAATTTCCACAGAACGAGAAAAATACAAAAAACTTTCAGAATTCTGGATACAAATGTAGAAAATATTTGAGTCGAAGCAAGAATCTGTATAGAAAGTTGAAAAATGGAAACAATAAAAAAATTGACTTAGTCCTTGATATACAGGGGAAATTGAATTCGGTGCCTGAAAATGAAAATTTCGCCCTCTATATCATACAAAAACGAAGTGATCTATGACAATTTTACGTGTAGATTCGCGAAACCCGCATCTTTTCTATCCTTTACCATATCAAATTTTATTCCATTTAGAAAATAAGAAAAACATATTGCCAAAAAAATAAATAATCGACCTTTGTAAATGATTTTCATATTTTTTTATTGTAGATTTTCGTAATAGACAATGTTACCCACTCCTATTAGGGCATTCATCAGATAAAAAAAAAACAATTTTCAACTGAGTAAAAATACTCTGACTTCAATTCAATGAGATAATCTGTCATGAAATATCCAATGACTGAGCCTACACTTCACAATGACTAATGCGAAAAGCAATAAAACGAGATTTATGATTCATGGAGACAATACAAAAAATTAAACGGGTGGGCAAATTTAAGCCTCTCATATCCTTCAAACAATTAAAATACGTTGTAAAATTAACTTGCTTCACATTTGTTTTGGAATGTTGACTTAATGAGCATTTTAATAGTACTTAATAATTTCGTTTCAAGAATCTGCTTGACAAAAGTTAACAACGGCAACGGTGCTTCATTTGCTATCTCCCTCTATTCGTATGCACCAGATAAAGAAAGAAGTATAGTGTAGCGTTGCCGGAGGGCTTCGTTAAATGGTTTTTCTTTCGGGAAATATTGAAAGTTCATCAACAAACATTTCAAAATACACAGATAAAAACATATTTTCAATCTCATTGTCAATAAATAAAATGCAATAAAAATGAAAAAACTGCCAAAGTTATCATTTTTTACATTCCACAAGTACTTATTTTCGATTTTATTAAGTAGTATTTTATGAACAGCGTTAGTACTATATTATTGTTTTTGTATAGCTACTATGCTAATAAGCACTATTAATATTTTTTTATAAGCTATATTACTATACTCATTTATACATATTATGTTCGTTTAAATCAAAGTAAATAACAAAACAATAAATACATACTCACTCGAATAATCAATTTTTCCAACCATCATGAAAGTTCTTTCATCACCCAAACCACTAAGTCGAATAATTCAAATTCTCTACTGTAATTTTCTCCTGTACTTCCTTAGCAGGTCATCAATGTTATGTAAACTAACACAAAAGAAGTGCTTCTTTACTTTACCATTCCTGATGAAAAATTAACACATGCCTTCTAAATAAATAAAATGAACATTTCGGAAGCTGTGAATCATGTTTTGAGTAAATATTGTGGGTTTTGTTGGAAGATAAAGACATATTGGTTTATCGATTTTCTGATTGTTATTTTTTGGTTGTATAATATTGATAGTTGTCCTAAATTACTATCAAGAATTTTGATTAATTTTAAAAAGTAGAAGGATTCCTGCGAAAAATGGAGCTACAGAGATATGAACTTTGAAAGTATAAAAATAAAAAACTCAGCTTCAATTTTGAAAATATACGAACTCACCTTCTGTAATTTTTTTAAAGCGTTGAAACTTTTTTATTGGATTGTCGGATTTGGGTAATTTTATGAGAATTTTGATCCACTTTTCCAATTGTCATTTTTAATCTCAACAAATTCCCCAAATGCCTTCAATATGATTAAATGAATCACACTATACAAAAGATATTTTCAATATGCCCAACTGTGACTGTCATAATGAGCATGATTTATTTCAAAACAGAACAAATTAATGCTACAAGACACAAATAGGTCAGTTTTGTTCACAGCTATATTAAATTTCTGTTATTTTTAGTTTGGCCAATTTTACCATCAATTTGGTCGATTTTTCAGTTTATTGGAGCATCGAAATATCAACAAAGTAATACATTGCATTCTTCAATATACAAATTGGGGACAACGAGGCATTAAAATCGTTCAATTAGTTTTGATTAAGATTTATGCCTGGAACAAAACTTTGTATAAACAAACTTGACATATTTCTCATGTTGCTCAAAACCCAACAAATGTCATGGGTGAGTGTTTATGTAAAAAAATCCTTAGAAAAGTTATACCTAGCGGTTATTTAGCCCACACAACACACAACTACTGTGGGTGTGAGATATGTATGGTAGAAACTATGAATTGAACATAAATTACCAAAAATGCTAGGTTTCATGATAAATGATTGTTATAAATAGTCCTAATCAGTTTGATATAAATTAATATTTTATTAATTGCAAACATTTAATTGAAATAATCAATTAAATATTATGGGAGGTCAAAGAGACAATAGTGAGGAAATGATATCATCGTGGATTGCAGATGTTGCACATAATATATGAAATGGAATATTTTTTATTTATTTGTTGAAATAAAGAGAACAAAAAAATATGCAAGGAAACTATTCAAAATTGACGGATTTGGAATGATTGATGAAAATTGTACTATAAAGTCAAACTATAAATTATTCATACAAATATGGAAACAAAGTTGAAAATTATGTTGAAATAAATTGATATGTATTTGCGATTTATTCAGTATCGCCAAAAGGGAATGGAACAATGAAAACAAGAATCAATTATAATAAAACTAAAATTTAGAAAAAAATGGTACTAAGTAAAAAAAATATATATCTAATTTAATGAAAAAGGTCAAGAATGAAAATTTGACGAATCAGTATTTCCAAGGATTAAAATAAACAAAATAACATAAAGGAACTAAACAATAGAAACTAATAATAAAATTCTCCCGATTCAATGAAATCAATTAAAAAAAACAACCAATCAACTAAAAAAATTAAAAATGAAACACCCTACTTGGTAACTATTGTGAACTAATCATCAATTGAAAATATTGATATTTGAATTTATTATCATTAGAATATAAAAAAGGAAAATTAATGAAATTAAAAAATAAATCCTCAACAACGTTTCAAGTCCTCTAAATCTTAGTTTAGAATGAAAAATGAATAAACCTTGACTAAAATAAAAACTAAAAAGAAGTCAACAATATGAAAAAAAAACTAAAAATTCTGCCTGGACGAAAATATAAATAAAAGAAAATATAGATACATTTGAAACTTCTCATAATCCATCAAAATTAAATTACATAAATTTATTATCTACTAAAATTTATTATAGGTAATTAAAATTGGAAAAAACGACAAAATAACGGTAAATTTAAAAAAAACATTTATGAAAAAATATAAGAAAGAGCAGATCATGGAATCAAAAGAAATTTTGAGGTTGGAGTATCATAATTTAGAAAAAATTAAATTTTTATAAGACAACTGAAAATTGTACTGCTATTTTAAAGTTTTTGATTCATTTATGTAAACCGTCTAGGTTAAAAGAATTGCATGAATATAAAAATAAAAAATGCATCTTCAATGTATTTTTTTTGATAACCAACGTCATATCTTATCATAGTAATCTAGATAACCTTCACACATTTCATCATTCATGGCAAAGTAAAAAATTCACATCACACTATCATACACGGTAACCGATGCTTGAGTACTGTCATTCAGTATCCCGCGAAAAAACTGAAATAAAACACCGCAAAGTGTGATGTTTGAATTTTCCGTTTTATCAGAATCAGTCATGCGCCGTAATTAGGTGGCGTTGGTATACCGAGCGTTCTGTTTTACATGTATGATTAATTTGAGGTACCCACATGAACCAGTACTGGTTTAAAATTGCATTGGGTTTGTAGGTCACGTTTTATGGCCTACGCGATTTAAGAAATCACCTGGAATAATTAATTACATTAATAATATATTGATTTGATTTAAAATAAATTGTGCTTTTATTTTGGGAATTTTGTGGTTGGCGTGATGGGATTTTAATGAGCCGAATGCCGAATGTTATAGTGGTATTTTCCCAATAATATTTTTTTTTTATTTGAGATTAGTTGCGTTTATCAAAAAAATTTATTCTTTAAAAAAGTTCTTTCACGTGATTTATATCACGTCAAGGGTGATTTTAAAATTTTTATTTCAAGAAGTTTTTGAGATACAAGAGCACCTTGTTCGGATTATCGAAAAACTAAATATTACACAGCATATTCTTTTTCTGGTACTTCGGCATGTTTTCTAAATTTTCGAAAACTTGCACATACAATAGAATCCAACGAGTTTTTCTTATCATAGAAAGGGCTCAGGAGAATTCTTTGGAAAATTTAGTTTTTGCACTTCTTAATTTGGACATTGTTGCTTTCATCAAGAACTGTGATTCTTTGATTTTCCTTCTTTTTTTTTATTTTTGAATAGTTGCAAAAGTGTCATCTAATCAAAATTTGTAGTTTCTGAGAAAAGAAGGAAAATACAATGATTATAATCCAGATCAGGAAAATATTGTGAAACTGTTAAAAGTTAACTCATTGCCACCAGACTACCTACTAGAACTTTTCAACACGCCCATGTATAGTTAATTCTTAACATTTTATTACTATTAATAAATTTGAATAAATCCTCAGATAGTGACATCATATCGACAGATTAAGATTGACTTCAACTAATTAAACGATAATGAACGAGATCAGTGACATAATAAAAGTTCCAGGAGGACAATGACACTGGAAAAAAAAATATTTACGGCCAAAAATTGTTAACACAGCCAGTTCCATCTATCCCCAACTAGTTGCAATAATGAAATGACTTAGGATTGAATTGAACTTGGAAATGTACAAACAGATGGCCCTTTACTTTAAACAGTCTTCGACCTCAGGGTGATCACGTAACAATTCTTATAGTTGGAGACATTTGATCACCTTGGGTGGTATTTGATGAATCAATCATCCCGGTGATCACATAATGATACAGGTTATAATTCAATAAGTTGGACACAAGTGATCACCGCAAGGATGGACGTTTATTGGTGCAGATTCGATTAAACGAAGCGATAAGCGGCTGTCATCAAGATGATCACATTATAATGATTCAGGTTGTGATTCAATTCAAAGTTAGAGATATGTGATCAACGCGAGGATAGGTGTTGATTGGTGCTGTTTGCACTTCATGAACCAATGAGCGTCTGTCATCGCGATGTTCACGTGATGATCAAGGACGAATCGGAAAATCAAACATGCATAGGGTAACTACGTTGGTATTGAAATGTTTCAATGAATTTATTTAAATATGGGCCATAAAACTTCAAATGCATGTCACTTACTGTCCCACATGACTCAAAACTAAAAATAAATCTATAAAAAATAAATTCGGCCATACCGTAACCGATGCATGTTTTCATCATGTTCTGATTTATTGCCATTTCGCAAATAAGGCCTAATAGTTTGCCTTATAAGTCTGTCATGCGCCGAGTACTGTTTCACTGCATTAACAGCCACCATTTCGGACTAATTTGATTGTTATCGATTTTGGTAGTTGAAAGATACCGATGGTTAACTTTCGTTTAACACCAACTTGAAATTTGGTACACGTATAAAGCAACGGAACTAATAATCATAATTTTCTGTAACAAATGTATGACAAAAGCAATAAATTGTCAGGGTACTACTGGAAAAGTAATCAAATTTTGACTGGATGTGAAGAAATCGAACGTGGACTATTATAACGTTGAGTAATAATCGTCTGAATTGCTTTTATAACCATCCAGTATATTATTGATGTCTATGTACCTTAATGGTCCAACATAAAATCAAAAAAATTTTGACTGAAACACGAATTTATGATGTTTGTTCAACGAAAGGGTGATTCATACTGTTGAATTATTTATGATGTGAATATACCAACAAGCGTCAGTCAATGAAAAATTAAATTTAGTTCAACAATGAGATTATTAGTAAATTATTATATCTCACCCCTTTTTCCCAAAACACGCATAATTTGTTTTGACTAGTAGAAAATGTTGGCGCCTTCATTTATTAGACTAATAAATCTCAAGTTAAGGGGGTAAAAATTATTTACAAATTTGTCGGCCTTTCATCAAAAGATAGATACAGATTTGGAACAGGTGAATAATATGATAAAAAAATATTTTTTTCCACTTACTAATGAAGACTGGATTAAAAGAAACTGTTTTTGAAGTAGTACCTGTTGGTGGAAATTATTTGTCCAAACAAATTTTGTTTTATTTGGAAGATTTTTTGATTGGACTTCTGGTTTTTCATATATCCTGACTAATTTTGTCTGATGTCATCATACCTAATAACCAACGAGTGCAGACTTAAACGGTATCTTCAAAGTATGTAATACCTCATAGAGAAAATTAGTCTAGACAATCAACCACCGAACAATTTTCATTTGAAAAGTTTTTCAATTGGGGTCACTGTTTTTGATACAATCGCTGTTAAATTTTGTCAGACGTCATCATTCCTCATGAGCGTAGGCATTCAACGATATCTTGAAAGTAGTACCTCTCAGGAAAAAATTGTTCAGACAAATCTTGTAGACCCTGAACCACCGAATAATTTTTATTTGAAGAATTTTCGAATTGGGGTTACGGTTTTTGATACACTCGCTGTTAAATTTTGTCTGACGTCATCATTCTCTATAACCAATAAGCGGACACTCTCAACGATATCTTGAAAGTAGTACCTCATAGAGAAAACTACTTCAGATAAAACTTCAAGAAAATCGACCACCGAACCATTTTTATTTGAAGAGTTTTTCGATAGGAGTTAGGGTTTTTGATATAATCGCTGTTAAATTTTGTCTGACGTCATCAATCCCTTTAACCAATGAGCGTAGACTTTCAAAGATATCTTGAAAGTAGTACCTCTCAGGGAAAAATTGTTCAGACCAATCTTGAAGAACCACCGAACAATTTTTATTTGAAGAATTTTCTAATTGGGGTTGTATTTGATACAATCGCTGTTAAATTTTGTCTGACGTCATCATTCCTATAACAAATGAGCGGACACTCTCAACGATATCTTGAAAGTAGAACCTCATTGAGAAAACTACTTCAGATAAAACTTTAAGACAATCGACCACCGAACAATTTTTATTTAAAGAGTTTTTCGATTGGAGCCACGGTTTTTGATATAATCGCTGTAAAATTTTGTCCGACGACATCATTCCCTATAACCAATGAGCATAGACTTTCAACGATATCTTGAAAGTAGTACCTCTCAGAAAAAAATTGTTCAGACCAATCTTGTAGAACCACCGAACAATTTTTATTTGAAGAATTTTCTAATTGAGGTTACGGTTTTTGATACAATCGCTGTTAAATTTTGTCTGACGTTATCATTCTCTATAACCAATGAGCGGACACTCTCAACGATATCTTGAAAGTAGTACCTCATAGAGATAACTACTTCAGATAAAACTTCAAGAAAATCGACCACCGAACCATTTTTATTTGAAGAGTTTTTCGATAGGAGTTACGGTTTTTGATATAATCGCTGTCAAATTTTTTCTGATGTCATCACTCCCTTTAACCAACTAGTGTAGACTTCTGACGATATCTTACAAGCAGGACCCCTGAGAGAAAAATGGTGTAGATAAATCTTGTAGACAATAAACCAGCGAAACCATTTTTTGATTGGAGCTACAGTTTCTGCCAAATCCACTAACCCAATTCAACGTGACATTTCAGGTCACCCATCAGTGTCTTTTCCGTAATCAGATATAGAAAAGTGATTATGGGATCGGCCTCTTCGACCTTTTCCGCCCATGCTTTATAGGGCATGTTTTTGTTTTTACAAAGATTAAGGGTGACGACTTGACAGCATGACCCAAATCCTACTTATCGATGGAAGTGTTCCTTTTGGTGCGGGTGGAAAAGATTCGCTCGTTAACTAATGCTAATTTTGTGTGACTGCATGTATTATTAGGTTTTACAACCGCATAAAAAGGTTGTAAATCAAATCAACAATGCATTTTTATTGTCTTCAATTTCCTTTTTCCATTGATGCTAAAAATAGGTGCTTATGAGCACACCTGAATTCGGAATTATTTTCGATGAGAATGAGTTCATCGAGAGCAGTGGAAATGGAAATGAGCACAAAAAAAATGAATTAAGAAATAGATCCAAAACCGTTTTTTTGTCGAAAATGTCTCAAAAACCCAACCAATAGTACCATCTGAACCTAATTGAATCCACCCACAAGGGTGTTTCGAAACAGTGATTGGTCGAGTGAAAAGATAACTGTCTGGAAATGCTAATTAGGTGACATCCTGTGCCAGAAGGATCTCTGAAAATCTCAGTTTGGTTTAATTAGTTTAACAAATTTTTCAGTTTCGGTTGTGTTGTGCTGCTGTTAAGTATCAAATGTGATGTTTGGACCGTTTTCCATCTGGGAAAAAGTGAGTTCGAAGTGGTTATTTTTGGTAATAAAAAAAAAATTCAATACCTTGAGCCAAGTCCGTCATAGTTTTGATATTTTGATCTGAATAGAAAATGAAATTTTCTTTCAGAATGCCCCTTTTCGCAACAAAATACGACAATGAATAAGGAAGTTACGCCGTTATTGTTTTCGATATTTTGGATATAACATTAAAAAAAATTATTTATTTAAACATATTTTGATACTTGCATAGATCAAATTTTCTCCAAAACGCTTTTTTTCGCATCAAAATCCGACAATAAATAACCAAGTTACGACGTTCTGAACATTTGCATCAGTATCTCATGAACGGTTGTTGTATTTCTTATATCTCGGTTATTTATGGACCAGCTTTTTAATCAATAAATACATTTTCAGGAAAACGCACAGTTCACAATGCCTCCACCCCTCCTCCAAATAAAAACAGAGTTCACCCCGTCCCCCCTTGACCAGTCTTTTCTCACATACAACCAAGACTTCCCCCCCAACCCCATCAACTTATTCTACCAGGATTTTTCGAAATCAGTTGATACTCCCCCAAACTGTATGTACGAGGAACGTTTCGACAACTATGACCATCTTCAGGATGTGCAGAAATATTGGTATGATGAGGACGATGATAGGCAAGGACTTAATGAAGGAGAAAATGTGGAGTTTCCCAGTTTTGACGGTAAGATTTTATTTGTTCAGAAAGGTGGTTTGAAAAATTTATGGCCGTTTTTGTAAGAAGACGTATCGGTTTGCCGTCCCTCGATATTTTCGTAAAGTACCGAAAGCACATAAATTAGGCGCTTGTAAAAACAACATTAGAAAGGTATTTTGGGTTCGAGC
The DNA here is from genome assembly GCA_958502075.1 of Orchestes rusci. Taxonomy (NCBI): domain Eukaryota; kingdom Metazoa; phylum Arthropoda; class Insecta; order Coleoptera; family Curculionidae; genus Orchestes; species Orchestes rusci. Next base: position 8,671,033 of record OY293308.1, on the reverse strand, counting down.
AGATGTTTGGTTTCTCCGGTGTTTTCGGGGTTTTTGAAATTTTGAATTATTGTCTCAACGTTTTATACTTTTTTTTTATCATTTCATGTTTTCTTCAGATTTTGGCTGTCGCCTTCAATGATTTGAAAAATTAAAAAAAAAATCACCAGTTAAAACTTACAAGATTGATAGTTTTAAATCACAACGTTTTATTTCATGTAACCATAATGAAAAAAATCAATAAATTATTGACTAAAATATGAATCAAACATTTATGTCTATTGTCGAAATTCTCTAAAAAAAATAACAGTACACAGGGGAATCAAATTTAAGGGCGTATTCCTGAGCTAAATTCATGAAAAAAGTCTATATAAACATGGGTCCGGAAGTGCATCGTTTTTAAGGTACAGGGTGTTAAACTTATTTTATTAGATAATGTAAAATGTACGCCACTGACTTGATTGTAATTTTTTTTCTTAAGAGAAGCAAACAAAAGTAAAACTCTGATTTTTTTTTTCGTTTTCTAGTTTTGAAACACTTGAAAAAATCAAAATATTTTTCGGGGTTTAAAAGATTTTTTGTAAAACTTTTCGCTTGATTTGAAAATCACTGAATCGACTGTAATTTTAGTAAAATTCTTCTTAAATCTCCCAAATTGAGGATCAACACTCAATTCTGCCAGAAATCAACAAATATTTTTCCTAGACAGGGATATTTTTAATAATATTCATTTTTAGTTTTTCAATATCACTGGTTATATTGTTTTCCTCGAATCATTTTTTTAATTTCATTTTAATTTTAATTGATTCCCTTTGTCGTTTTATTTTTCCTGTTGAACTTTATCAATTTATTTTTCAAATCCTCTATTATTGTCCATACTGTACACATTATTACAATTATTATTCTATTTTGATTTTAACCGGTCTTTCTTTTTTTTCAAACACTTGATTTTGTTTAACTGTTTTTGAATTCTTTTTTTTATGTTCTTGAAGGGGAACATAAAAAACATTATGTTTATTTTACTATTTTCCAAGTCATTACCCTCACTCTTTATTTTCTTTTTTATTTCATTTTTGTTGTTGAGTATTGTATACCTATTTATTTTTATATTGAAGCATTTATTTCTTTCTCCTGTCAATTATTGTTTTTATTTTCAATTTCTTTCCACTTTTTTATTGTCTGCTATTTTTCGATTCTTCATCTTGCACTGAGCACTGAAAATTTTTTGCTTTTCTCCAAACAAAATTTTTTTAATTGAAATTTTTGATCGCTCTGTTGTTTTGGATCTTGTTTTCCATTTTTATATTTTCTTTTATATTCAAATCTATGAAGTTTTGGTATTTTTCTCACTAAGATTTTGATGCTATTGGAATTAAAATGTTTAGTGTACACATTGACTATATTTTTATAGTCAATCAGTGTAAAATATTTTTTGTTTTATTATTCTTTGATAGCTTATACAAAATTTAAAAAAACAATAATAACAAAACACAATTGGTTTAAATTTAAAAAATTTGAAACCTTTGGCTTCATTTAAAAATCACTGAAAACGACAATTGGCTGAAATTTGAATAAAACACCTCCCAAATTAGGGATCAATACTCTATTCTACCAGAACTCAACTAATTTGTTAATATACAGTATGTTCCCGAATAGGTGTTGAAAGGTGTTTGAAGATTTACACAGATAGTTAAAAATAAAAGAATATATCCCGTAAGTGTTTTTTTCTCTTACATAAAATGATGATAATTTTTTAGTGAGTTAAAACAATAATGTCTCCGGATAGGTTTTAAAAGAGGACTGATGGACTAAAAAGATATGACATAAAAGTTTTTGCTTGAACTAGAAATTACATCTGTCGAAAAAAAAAACTTGTATTTTTAGTCTCCCTGTAGATTTAAAGATATTTTTTTTTCGACAGATGTAATTTTTAACTCAAGCAAAAAGTTTTATAAAGAATGATTTTTGTCGTATGTTCAAACTTTTAGTCCATCAGTCTCCTTTTAACACCTATCCGGGGACATAGTGTATAGTGTAGTGATGTTTAAATTCACTAAAAAATCTGGTTATCGTAATTTTTTGTAAAATTTCCCATTCGAACCAAATGTCCCAACACCCACCTCCGACCACCCACATTGTTGGGCGTGGCACATAAATCACTCTACTAATCTCAGGGATGAATGCAATAGATCCAAAAATAACACCATATCAAATTCGCCATTTTTGCCAAATTTCAATAGATATGTGCAAAAAAGCTGCCCAAGACTGCTTCAGAATAATCGAAATCCAATTTCTGAATGGCTTTAGCGCAAACACACCCAAAAGCATTTTCTGCAATCGGCTAGAAATGAAATAAATGTCAACTCCGTTTCGGAAAACGACCTTTTGTCACGCTAGTGCAAAAATAAATGAGGTGTTAAAGTGATGAACGCTTTAAATGAATTGGTTTGATTTTGATAAATAGACCCATTGTCTAACTAGAGCATTTTTTAGATTCAACAGACCAGATTTACAGCAGTAAACCGAGAAAAGAACGAACCGCATTCACGAAGAAACAAATTCAGGAATTGGAGAAAGAGTTTCACAGATCGAACTATTTAACTAGATTGAGAAGATACGAGATTTCTGTGGCTTTAGATTTAACTGAAAGACAAGTGAGTAACTTACTGATCAATTTCCACGATTTTTTTACCTATTACAGGTGAAAGTTTGGTTCCAAAACAGAAGAATGAAATGGAAAAGAACCAAAATGGGCGAGAAAATGATAAATAAAAGAAAATTAAAAAAGTGATTACAATGAAATGTAGCTTTAACCTTCACTTAAGCATATTTACCTTTTAACCCTGTTTTATGTACTTTTATATAATGAATATATACTTTTATAAATTTCCTACCTGTTCACTTGTTCAAAACACACTGAAAATAATCATCTGAGGTTTGCAGCATGTGGTGGGTTGATGACATCCAGTCTAACCAGATTCGTCGATTTGGGTTGATTTGCTTCATTATGTGAATGCATATACTTATTATTTAAAAAGGTATATGTGTGAATGTGCCATAAAAATAACCAATAACCATTATCCCATCTTCTTAAGGTGTTTATCTACAAATAATCTTCACTTACAAGCATGGAATATTGCTCTTGACTTATTGTATTTGATACTTTAAAATTGCATGATACGTTTTCCACGACGAATAATGCGTGTCCAGGACGTTTGTAACATTTCTCGTGACGCATTTCCTAATAAATAAATAATAAATGCAACATTTTTCCACAGACTTTTTTTTTTTAAATTATTGACAGGCACTGAATAATCTAGAACACAATTTTCACGACTTAAAAAATGGGTCATTCTTGCCATGTTCAAAATTTTATAGCTAGACTATCCTTTGTTCAATTATTGTGAAATTTTCAGGACATACAAACATAATTTTTGCCTCTCTTTCGGAAGTAGACATTTTTATCAAGAACTACACAGAAAAAAGTTTTAGTGTGCCTTTTTTTTAACTTGAAAAAAGGGCACTAGACAATTTAAAAAAAAAATCGCCAGGACACACAAACTGACCAATGGATTGAAGTTTTTAAATGCACCATCAGGTCCTTGATAACTGATGTAGGGTAGAAGTTTTTTCAAATTTTAGGTCCATGATCCACTTATGGACAGTACACATGAGGACTCATCACCAAAAATTAACTAGTAGGTGCACTCGCCGAAAATCATGTTTTTTTTCTACCACGTTCTGTTGGTTGGAATAGACCGGCCAAGTCTGACGTCACAAAGTGGGTGGAGTTTATATTTTTCCTAACATAATCGTACTCTATATTCTATGTTAAAATCCCATAAGAACAGGTTTCCTGGGTGTTTTTGAATTGGTAAAAAGAAAATAAGACTTCTAGCAGTGATATTTGATGAGACCAGAGTGATATTTACTGGAAGCATACACCGGGTGTCCCACAAAGAATGGCTGTCGGCTGTATCTCGGAAAGTATTCATCGTGGCGGAAAATAAAAATTATAACCAAAACGGCCACGAGAAGAACCTGGAGAATATTTTTAAGTTTCTGAAATGGTCGCTAGGGGGCGTAACAACCAACTCCAAGTAGATAAATAAGATTTTTATAGAATTTTGCTCAATGAAAATATACCGATCATATTATTTTCATATTTACTGACTATTTACCCACACTTTATAAAAAAAAAACTTTCAATGGAAAAACCTCTTTCAAAATATATAGAAATTAATATACCATTACATTTGATTTTTTTGGAAAAAACTAAAAAATATGCTACGCCATCTAGCGGCGACGGCGAAGGTCAAAAATTCAGAATCAAAAAAGGATTTTGTAGTGCAGATCATGCTCTTTCATATGAGCCCAAGCTCGTTAAAATCGGTCAAAAGAAACGGAAGGAATCTCCGTTTGTTTATAAAAAAAATTGAACTTCCCCAACCTCTTTATTTTGATAGATAGAAAAAAACGTTTTAAGACAAAAAGTTTGGGTAAATAGTCAGTAAATATGAAAATGTCATCGGTATATTTTCATTAAGCAAAATTCTATAAAAATCCCATTTGTCTACTTGGAGTTGGTTGTTACGCCCCCTAGCGACCATTTTCCAGGTTCTTCCCTTGGCCGTTTTAGTAATAAAACTTTTTACCGCAAGCCTCTACGATGCCTCCACGATACCATTCTTAGTGGGACACCCGGTACATAAATAAGTTTTTGAAAAGGTAAGTTGATTTTAGTGTATAATAATTAATAGTTGGAAACATTTTGAGGTTATGGTTGTCTTTTTTTGTATCAGCTTTTTCTCAGATTATACTGACAATTTATTTATCGATTTGATCTGATTGATTTATTTAAAAACGACAATGAAACTATCAAAATCTCAGATATCAGGATTTTGGAATTTACACAACAAAAAAAAATCTGTACAATAACCTCAAAAAAGTCTTGAATCGTTTATTGTCGTCCTCAAATGAATCATCAATACTAGATAGCCTGAAAACATGTTTCAAAGCGATTTTCGTTCAAATAGTCTGAAGAAAAGTCGATAAAATTGAGCAAAATGCAATGCAGGATGATCTCGAAATGTTTCCCAGCATTAATTATACACTAAAATCATCTAACCTTGTCAAAAACTTTATATGCCTCCATTAAATATCTCGCTCGTCCAACCAAATATCACGACTGGAAGTCTTATTTGCTTCTAACAAATTCAAAAACACACAAGAAAGATTTTCTTATGGGATTTTAACATAGGATTTGCTTGAACGAAATACAAGCTCCACCCACTTTTGTGACGTCACTAGTCTATTGTTGCGGAAGTTTCCGATCGTCAAAGATTTTTATTTAGTGTTAAAACAATATCTCAACTTCCATGATAGGTAAGTTCAACCAAGTGTTTGTTATGGTTATGATTAGTATTAAATTACCGATTTGCATCTGAAATCTGAAAAGCTCAGTACCGTGATAAAAAAACAATGGTATGCTCGCCCCGCTAACAAAAATGGTGAAAAATTGTACAGTGACTATATACAATAGTCACTGTAGAAAATGGTCTAGCTAAGTGACGCAGTTTCTATGGTTACCATAATAATATGCGGATCGACGCTTTTTATGGTTATTATTTTGTATTCCTTCGCACATAACGTCACAGCCACCTGCTCGTGACCATACCGTTAGTTAAGTATATCGTGTTCAGTACCAATTTTCTTCAACCCGACTCTGTTAAGGGGAACTCTGATAACGCGAAAAACCGATTCAACTGAGACGATTGACTCGCCGCCAACAGCCTGTCGATTTGTCGGCAGGCGGAAAATATTTGTGTAAGTGGCGCTACTAGTTTAGTGCGACAAGAGGATGAACCTTGACAATCTAGTGAAGAAACAGAGGGAATAGGAAGAAAACAGTTTGAGTACTCAGAGCAATAATCTTTTATTAGTAGCTGGCAAAGCGCTTTCGGCTAATAAAAAGCCATCATCAGTGCCCCAACTGAAAGTGATACCGGCATGAGTTACGTTATTAAACGTTTATCGAAGAAGAAAAAATTTTTATATAATAAAGGAAAAAGAAAGAATTTTGTGGTACTCACTAGTCAGTTGTGTACAGTGGACATTTTCCTCAATTTGACCATCATTGGGCCCCTTTCAAAGGTGCTTATTATTCGTAAAAATGGTCCGGCATTACGAATAATAAGCACCTTTGAAAGGGGCCCAATGATGGTCAAATTGAGGAAAATGTCCACTGTACACAACTGACTAGTGAGTACCACAAAATTCTTTCTTTTTCCTTTATTATATAAAAATTTTTTCTTCTTCGATAAACGTTTAATAACGTAACTCATGCCGGTATCACTTTCAGTTGGGGCACTGATGATGGCTTTTTATTAGCCGAAAGCGCTTTGCCAGCTACTAATAAAAGATTATTGCTCTGAGTACTCAAACTGTTTTCTTCCTACTTCGAGATGAGCAACACAGCCATTCCTTCCTATTTAAACAGAGGGAAAGCTGGAAGCGTGTAAATAATCTTGTCATACCATGGGCGTATGACGATATTTTTATCAGATTTAAATATCTTGAAGAGTGGTGGAGACCTAGAAATATATCCCAAATAAATAAATACGGAATTTGTATGCTCTCTTTATTGAGTAATTGGATAGAGAATTTGAATATAATGTAATTTGAAAGACGACTTCTTTTTCCTTAATTCCCAAAATTATTTGTTTTGAATTCAAATTTTACTTTTCAATTCTAGAATTGATAAAATTTCAATAATGTAAAATTCAATTATCCAAGATACAGTGAAGGCCCGCAAAGCCGATGACGGTAAATCCTGAATGCACACACTCTCACCATCATTTATGAAAACTAGATTTTTTTTTAACACTTCTGTAATGAATGTATTGTTAATCAATGTTTAAAAACTAAGCCTTATTTGACCATTGATTGCTTTAATCTAACGAACCTTTCTTTGCTTATGTACCAATTTCAATTATGTATCCAGTAATCCGGATCACGCCAACTTCAATAGATCCGGATTTGCGAGCCTAAACTGTACTGGAAAAACAAAAAACTCACGTTTTTCAGTAGTGGTTTTTTCCATGTCATTCTCAAAAATGGTGGTTAAAGTTGATGGTTTTAGGGCAGGATTCCTTATTTCCAAAACCCCTAAAACCATAGACAAAATAAAGCTCCGCAACTACCTAAAAAAATCACTCACCTGACTAAACTAGGAAAAGGAATGAAAAAAAAAACTGAACACAATACAAACACTATAATGTGAACTTCATCAAAAACAAACGTATAAATCGATTTCTAATCCTTACTGATATCTGCTAAAAACAAATAAACATGAAAAATTCTGATTTAAAACGGCATTAAATCATGATTTTAGCGGCGTCAACACCCCACTGTCCAGTATATGTTTGTAACATAGACGCTTACTGTCGTAAATGTCCACAACGAGAGGTTCTACACTGACTAGTTTGATAAATCTTTGTTTACGATCCATGGAGCTTAAAAGCTAAAATATATATAAAGATACAGACAAACATAATTATTATTATTGGATAAATTAGAAAGAAACACTCACCCTCATGATCGCTGTGTTTCCAATCTCAAACTCGCATTTGAAATTAATCTGCGCCTCCCACGATTGTTGAGGATATTTCATGTGTTCGGGGCAGATTTTTTTCACAGTTTCAACGGAAACCGACTCGCTGTTTCCGTAGTCAACGAATAAAACTTCCACATGGCCCAGACTCAACGTTGCATTGTTGGTGACTCGGGCTCGATACCAAATGTTGTCTTCTGAGTAGGGAGCCCAACAGGGTTTTCCTACTGAGAAATCTGGCAACACAATGTTATTGTGACATTTGAACCACAAAATTACCCACCAGTTAATTTTGGAAAATTTTCAACTTCATGTTGAACATTTTCCGTCAAAGTATGCACCTCTGGACAGAGATCTTCATTGGGAAGACGCAGCGTTACCTTGTCATACGCAACTACGCCCCCTATTTCCATCAAAAACTACAAAACAACTTAATAGTAAAAATATACAACCAGAAATGACATACCTTATCGCCATTCACCAAACCAGCAGGCAACGGACGTTGTTTGAATTCGACATTAACTTGTACATTATCCAGAATACCATCCATTATTTTCTGCGAAAATTACTCAGTACAATAGGGAACTGGCATCATTTTTTTTTATTGCTGGATTCGAAAGTCCATGAAAAATAAAGAGATGCGTGTTTTTTCTTTTTCTTGTTACTCGAAAATTGACGGAGGTATAACGCTTTGAAATGTGATTAGCTCGTTTTTGATTAACCGGCCCTTAGGAAACTTGACACACGAGTGGAACTCAATGTTTGATCCAACAAGTGGAAGAAATTGTTTTTCATTAGATATGACATCAATAATGTCAGTAATATGACGCTCGCACGATGAAGAGAACGGACGGATTGGTTTTATCGTGATCGCATACTTGTTTAGATTTTTACAGTGAATAATTTTGATTTCGAAGTGGTTTTTGGTTTATTGGCGTTGGACGATTTTTTGTTGTACCTTTTTGGACTTGCAATGGTTTTAGGTTCTTTGATTTTTTCGGGTTATTTCAGGTTCTTAGAAGTACTTTCTTATTTTATAGGGTTCCTTCGAGTTCTCTGAAACATCCCTAGATGGTTCTTTCGAATTCTTTAGTTCTTTCGTGTTCTTTGATTCTCTGGTTCTTTCGAGGTCTATCGGGTTCTTTTGGGTTCTTTCGGCTCATTTCGTATTCTTTGGGATTCTTTCACGCTGTTTCTGTTCTTTCGGATCCTTTGATTCTCTGGTTCTTTCGGGGTCTATCGGGGTGTTTCGAATTCTTTCGAGAACTTCCGAGTTCCTTGAGGATACTTCGGGTTCTTTTGTATTCTTCCGGATTCTTTTATTCTATTGTTCTTTTGGGGTCTATCCGGTTGTTTCGGATTTTTGCGGGTTCTTTTTTTCTTCCGGGTGTATTAGGTTCTCCCGAGTTCTTTCGAATGTTTTCGGATTCTTTCGTGTTCTTTGATTATCTGGTTCTTTCCAGGTTTATCAAGTTGTTTCGTATTCTTTCGAGGTCTTCGGGTTTCTTTGGGGTTCCTTCAAGTTCTTTTGAGTTCTTCCGGATTCTTTGATTCTCTGGTTCTTCCGGCCGTATGAGGTTCTCCCGGGTTCTTTCGAATCGTTTCAGACTTTTCCGGGTTTTTTGGTATTTTCGGGATCTCTCAAGTTGTTGTCGGATCTTTCGTGGTCTTTCGGATTCTTTGATTCTCTGGTTCCATCTGGGTCTATCGGGTTGTTTCGGCTTCATCAAGTTCAACGTGGTTTTCAGGCTTAATTCAATCAACTCTTCTTCAGCAGTTTTGAACGATTCAGAATCATTTCTGAATTGGTGGATACCGGGATTCCAGAAATTATTGAATTTACAGTTTGTCCACGGATTGAGTTGTATTCGGCCATAACTTTTTATCCTAAATAGTCCTTTCATAACATTTTCGATATCTCTTTAGAAAAAAGTTCTTTACTCTCAGTCATTTGTATAAAATCACCCCAAAATCACCCTGTATATTGATTGATTGAACTCATTCTTTTCAAATCTTAGATTCGGACCATACAGGAGCGATTTCCAGAAAATCGTGATCCAACTCGATTTTTTTTTGTCATCAACACCTTACGAAAACTCAATCCGTGCACACACTGTATACTTTCAAACCCGAAAGAACCCGAACTAGCTCAAAAGAACCCAAAGGAACCCCAAAGAACCACAGAATCCGAAAAGCACCGAAACAACTCGAAACAGCTTTAAAGAACAAAGGAACCCTGAAGATCTCGAAAGAACCCAAAATAACCCAAAAGAACCTCAAAGAACCCGAAAGAACATGCAAACAACTCCAAGAAACCCGGAAGAACTCGAGAAAAACCCGGCAGAACCCGAGGAAACAAGGAAGAACCCAAAAGAACCAGAGAGCCCGAAACATACCGATATAACCCGAAAGACCTCGAACCTGAAATAATTCCAAAGAGCCCGAAAGAACCCAGAATAAGTCAAGAGAACCCCAAAGAACCAAAGCGAACTCGAAAAAAACCCAGAAGTACACGAAAGAACCAAAGAACCTGAAATAAACCGATAGAAACTGGAGGGTTAGAAAGAAATCGAAAGAACCCGGAAAAACTCGAAACAATCCGAAAAAAATCGAAACAACTAGAAAAACGGAAAGACACCGAAAAAACTCGGAAAAACCTCGATAGTCGTATAGATGTAGTATAGATGATGGACGTGCGAATAGTCGTTTTAAACATTCAGTGACAGGAAACATAACACACGAGTGGCATACAATGTTTTATCCAACAAGTAGAAGAAATCGGTTTTCTATGGGATGATAATTAATAAGCTTTGTGCGTCTCAGTACCCTATAAATGTCAGAAAGACTTGACAGAGACTACTTTAAATATACTACTACTACTGATACTTCTTTGAATTAACATGAACGTGAGTTATAATCCATAAATCACTAATGAGTTATGGATTATATATTTGATAGTTTACTTGTCTAAAATGACTGTCATGTGTTGGATAAGATGTTTTTAGAATTCACTTGACTTTCAGGCCTTCTTCTTAAAGCATAAAGTGAAGATATTGACTGATGAATGCCATTTGACGTTGTCTTGGTTGCATATGCAACAAGAATTCATAGCTAAATTCGTTTACTCGATGACAGATTTTTCAAGGGGGCGGACCCAATGTTAGAAGTCATTTAAAAAATTAATAGGGGGTCGCTGAGCGGAAAAAAAGGCGATTTCGTGGATAAAACATATAAAATAATAATTGCTACGATTTAGCACTAAGTAAAATGATGGAAATTGTCAGGCAGAAAAGGTAATGCACAACAACGATAACCAAGTCACCGACTTACTTGTATTACCTGCGCAGGTTTATCATCCTCAGGTACTTCTTCGATACTGAGAATTTCATCGTCTTCATCATCGTCCATTGCAGTGGGAAAGTGAGGACATCTGGAGAGATTAGGACACACTTCTACCAATTTTTCGTTGATACATTCTCCCTTTTCGTTATACACTTCCACCAATGGCAATTCGACCTCCAGCGCCCCTATTACAACAATTTTGCACCAATCTGAGGTGAGAGCGAAAAAACGGTCGTAGTCTGATGTTAGCCAAGTGCCGGATTTTGCGTAGATCTGTAATTGATTGATCAAATTATGGATGCATTTTTTGGGATAATGATAGTACCCGGTCCATCCTTGCTCTGGTGGCAAAACAAGGCACATCGGTGTATAAGACTTCTCTGAATAGGTTTTCAGGTGACATATCGTGATCGCTGCCAAAATCAATCATAAATACTTGGATTACTTCGGGGCTTTTTATTTTTAGTATTCGTCCTCTGTACCTGAAGATATACAAGAAATAAGGTTTGATTTGGTGATTTTTTTTTACACATTTGATTGTTCGTACTAGTGATGGACAATTTTTTTATTTTAGCCAAATTTGTAATTCTCTTCTATTCCTATTTTTTCTCTGTGGATTTTTTTTTCGATTTTTTCAAATCTTTTTATTGTGAATAGCAAGCAGTATTAAATATTGTCAAATCATCCTACATTTTTGTTTTTGGTCTGTTTGTTATGTTTTAATTTTTGTATTTGTGTCTGCTGAAAACAGTACCGAAATTCACCCTGAAATGAATATATTTTTTTATTATTTTGGCTAATTTATAAATTCATGAATTTATTTGTATTGTATACTTATTTAATCTATCATTTTCTTATTATTATCCCCATCCCCTTGCTCAACTTTTTATTCATATTTTATCACCATTCTTTTTTGTTTATTTTAATGCTCACCATGTACCTAATGCTATATTAGGTATTGATTTTATTGTAAATTTAGTTTTTTGGTCGCCGTTTGTAATTTTTTATTTATTTTAACTTGTTGGTCCTGACGGAGCCGATTTTTATTTCATTAATATTTCTTTACGTTTTTATATTTCAACAAAATTATATGCCACGTTTTTTTAATATAATAAGCGTGTTTGTCACTAATTTTTCGCTTTTTTTTGTATTGTTCACTATTTATAAACAACAATATTGTTTCTCTTTTAATAGACTGTGTTGTTGATACGGTATTTAATTAGGTACATTGATTTTGAATTCTTCTTTCCATTTGTGTTGATAGAGTGAAAAAATGCTTTATTTATTTTATTTTATAAATCTAATGAGGGAAAATAATTGAGAATAAGAGGAATAAGTCTATAATTTTTATCGTTTTCTCAATGATACAAAGATTGAGCAACGGAAAATTTAACTTTTATTATTTCCTTTTATTTTTATTATTAATTTTACTCTTCTTTATTATACAGGGTGTCCCGAACTTAGGTTGAAAAATTTGAACATCACATTCTACACTTAAGAAAATATTAGTTTGCTATACAGGTAGTCCATCCTAGAGTGTTCCCACCCTTGTATCTGAGAATAAGCGAAATCGATTTCAGGGGCGTATTTATGGGTAATTGGGAGAGTTCAAAGAGGGTCCAATTTCAGAAAATGCTATTAGGGCATTTTTTACAATATCTCTAGACCTATCAAACAAAAATAAAAGAGGTAATAATTCAATTAAAAATAGAATGATAATTATTGAAACCAAAAAACAAATGAAGAATTGCAAAACAAAAAAACCCATGAAATAAACTAACAAGAAAGGGCGTGACAAACAATGGAAACAAAAAAAGTAGATGATCTACACGATGGGACAAACAGTAGTAACAAACCAAAAAGATTGATACAAAGATAAATAATAAATGTATACCTTACAAAATAAGAAAATATAATACCTGGTAACAACAAAAATTACAAAACACGTTAATAAATGGAAGAATCTCAGAAATAGATTGAAAAAAAAAATAAAAATATAATATAAAAAAAAAAAAAACAACTATGAATCGCATATGAATAAAATTAAACAAATCAATCGAACAATACTAAACTTCTTAAGATTCGCAAAAAGGAGGAAAACAATGAAAAAACATTCAAAAAAATAAAAAATTAAATTAACATTCTTACCAATTTCCATCCTGCCATTTTATCGTACACAGCTGACCAGGCTCCCATGCATGTTCAACATTTTGTGGTGGATTATTATTAAAATACAAATTTATATTCTTCTCCATATCGTTGTAAATCGAATCAACGACCTCGGCGTGCAAATACAAAGTGCCACCTATTTCCACACAAGTTATTCTGCCCTAAAGTACATTTTTGTGACAAAAAGTGATCCTTCAACTTGGAGAATGGGACAGCGCAAGTGGCTGTCCCATTCTCAAACTTATAAGACTCTACTACTCACTTCAAATTCGCGTTCGGTAAACCTAAACGGTGGCTTCCAGTCGGATATTTCCCGTTCTATCTTGTGATAGGGAGATTCTTGAGATTTGTCTTCGTCGGCAGTTTCTGGAATAGATGCACTAGCAGTGTTTTCTTTTTCGACTACGTCAATCCAAGCCTCTTCAGTCGACGGAACAGTTTCGATTTCGGGCTTATTTGGGGAAGTTTGTGTGGATTGTTCTATGATTTCCATTGGTTCAGGAGTCTGTGGAGGATTTACTTTTTCTACCACATCAGATATTTGTTCACTTTTGCTGGAGCTACTCTTTTGATCAGCAGAATCTACGTTCAACTGTTCTTCAATGACAACATCTTCACTTTTACTGTCTACATCAGTTTTAGTTTCTTCAACAACCGATGAAATTCCTAAAATACTCTTCAGCAAATCTTCACCGGTCGTAACTTTGTTCACACATTCGGTTTTCATTTTCGTACACATTCCTGTATGGACTAGTCGGCGGTTTATCGAAATGTATTTCACTGTGTCCTGGCTGAAGGCGTCGCCATGAACCACCACCCCATACCTGAGTTTGAGGTTTTATGCGGGTTTGATGGGTTTTGATTTAACTTACCACATGTTGACAGCTCGGCTGTCTTTGTTGTTTAGTGAACGGGAATCTTCCACCATTGTGATGTAGATTCGGTTGAATGTGGCGAAAATATCCTGTGGAAGGATAATATGGAAGAAATTATAGTTGACATTTTTTGAAGAAAAATTTAAAAAATCGGCAAAAGTTCACAAAAAAAAACTGTCTTTAACATTCATAAATCTTTTTTCTTTTCATTGCAATGGTTATTTTAATGAATTTACATTCGACACTATGCAAAATTAAATGAATTATGATTTTTTTTATTGTAAAATGCAAACATTTGTGTGTTGTGGCGTTCTCAGAGCTCCGTTTTGTCGCGGCGACACGCGGGTCCGACCAATAGGAACTCGTTCAAGAATAAGGATCCCTAGTTGGTTGAATCAAAATGACACTTCGACAGCTGTTTTGATGATTTTTTTATCCAAACATATGCAAAATTGAAGGAATTACACCTCCTTAACATACCCTGTATCACAAAAACGAAAACCCCTGCGACAGATGTGATACATTTTCATAAAAAAATATCAAAAACCACAAAAGTAATGATTTTTGCAGTGTGAAAATACCAACATTTGCATGTGTCACCCTTCCATAAAATACTTTGTATATTAAAAACGACAACTTCTTTGAGGAAAATCAATAGATTTTAATGAAAAGGACACCACAATAGCTGTTTTGATGAATTTTCATTAAAAAAAAATGCAAAAACCAAGGAATTATGAATTTTTCGAGTAAAAATACAAACATCTGCATGTGTCACACCTCCATCAAACACCCTATATATTAAAAACAACAACTCCTTTGACAAAAATCCATACGTTTCCATAAAAAGGACACTGTGACAGCTGTCTTCATACATTTTCTTCAAAAAATATGCAAAAACAGAGTTATGAGTTTTTTAGTGTTAAAAATAAATGCCAACTTTTGTTTGTGTCACCTCTGCATAGATCACCCTGTATATGGAAAACGACAACTCCTATAACGATAATCCATAGATTTAAATAGAAAGGACACTGTGACAGCCGTTTTGATGAATTTTTTTCAGCAAAAATGCGAAAACAAAGAAATTATGAGTGAAAGTGCAAACTTTTGTTTGTGTCATACCTGGATAGATCACCCTGTATCTGAAAAACGACAACTCCTATAACAAAAATCCGTAAATTTCAATGGAAAGGCCACTGCGATGGCTGATTTCATGAATTTTATTCTCAAAAATATGCAAAATCAAAGGAATCGTGGATTTTTCAGTGTGAAAATGTAAACATTTGGATGTGACACACCTCCATAAAACACCCTGTATATCAAAAATGACAACTCCTTTGACAAAAATCAATACATTTTCATATTATACTTTATTTAAATAAGCAAAAACAAAAGAATTATGAGTTGTTTTTTAGTGTGAAAATGCAAACTTTTATTTGTGTCACACCTGCGTAGATCACCCTGTATCTGAAAAACGACATCCCCCATAACGAAAATACATACATTTAATTAAAAAGGACACTGTGACAGATGTTTTGATGATTTTTTTTGAAAAATATACAAAGGAATTATGATTTTTTTTGAGTAAAAATACAAACATTTGCATGTGTCACACCTCCATTGATCACCCTGTCTATCAAAAACGATAACTCCTATGACGAAAATCCACAAACAAAAAAAAACACAGTCACAGAGATAAAAAAACGCAAGGAATTAGAACATCAACACCATCAAACACCCTGTATATAAGAAAGTAAAGTTTCCATGTGTTTTACTCGAAATTATTCTATTCTTACCTTGACACAATCAATCAGAGTCCCAGGCCACTTATCGCTCCCTCCAGCCGGTTTCAAATCGGCCAAATGGCACTGAATGGCAATTTTCGAGTATTTATGGAAATATATTTCGAAATTATACAGCCTATTCTGTGGCACGACCACCTCTTCAATCTAAATTAACCAAAAATGAACTCATTTTTTTTTTGTTACTTATCAAATACCTTGTCAGTTAAAAGAACTTTATACAGATCACCCACTAACTCGACTACTTTGGCCCTGTGAAACAAATTGTTATGCTGGGCGACGCAAAGCTCGTCAATCGCCCAATCAGTCTTTGTTGTTGCGTTTTGGCTGTAGTGAACGTGAAGGTCTCTGTATAGTTCTTGTTCTCTACAAAACTCAATTTATATCGGCACACTCCGTAGGATCCATGACTCACGTCTTCTGATTATCCAAATACTTAATCCACAACATTCCCGGATTGTCGAACTTCACAACCTCCACCCTCCTTGTTTTAACATCCCTCAAGTCCTCCTCAAACTCCGCCTCATCTTCCCGCTTCAAAAGTGAAGCTTGAAACGGAGTTTCCAATTTTTCCAAACAAACTGGTTGTTCCGTAGATGTTCGCGACCATTTAGAGCGTCGCGATCTAGAAATCCAACGCAAGAGTGGGGAAATACTTTTTTTTTTGTTAAGATGACTTACACTGGACCAATAGAATCGGCCAAATTATTATCAACCATAACTGCGTTAATGCACAAGTCGAAATGGTTGCTGATGTCAAATAGCGCCACTTCAACTTGTGGTTCGGTTTCGATTATGGTCATTTTTAGCACATCTTTGGATCTGTGGTATTGGTTGATGTACTCAATGGATTCAGGTGGCCACAAGCCTTTTTTACCGTAGGGTAAAACGTGGGCCATTTTTACGAAAACTGCCTGGAAGTGATATTTGATTTTGTTCCACCGTTTTGATACAATTAAGTCGAGTTATAACTCAAAATTGAGGCTTTTGTCCACCTAATTACACTGTGCATGAAAATGAAGACTTTTTTTGAACAAGGGATCATGAATTTGATGACGCCATTTTGTTGAGGGAAAAAAGTAATTTTGCAGATGTAATATTTCTTCGCATAACCCAAGGAAAACACGAAAACCGTTTTACAATTTTTTTCCCGGATATCTCCAAGAGTATTTTTTTATGGAGTAGAAATATACTGACTTTTCACATGATCTGAACCTTGCTTGAACAAATTATCTGAAAAAAAGCTATGATTTTTTCCTTTCAATACAAGAAATTGCACAGAAAACATCGTTGATATGAAAGTTTCATCAAATTTTTACCAAAAAAAGCTAGCTGAATTGTTGCTACATTCGTCACTGCACATGAAAAAAAAACTCACCTGACTCTCCAACTTGACAAAACTCTCCTGCAATGGCCTCACACTTTTCACCGGAACTACAACAGAAAAACCCCAATCCACCAGCATAACGTTCACTCTATCATTGATCAAGTCCG
This sequence comes from Orchestes rusci, assembly GCA_958502075.1. Lineage (NCBI taxonomy): Eukaryota > Metazoa > Arthropoda > Insecta > Coleoptera > Curculionidae > Orchestes > Orchestes rusci. Next base: position 8,653,763 of record OY293308.1, on the reverse strand, counting down.
TTCTTTTCACACAACCCCTGTGACAATTGCCTCGAACTGGGTCCTTGTATTCTACCATCACATAGGTACCTTCAATAGGAATAACCCCTGAAGAACTACGTTTGTAAGCCTGCTTCATGGCACGACACATGTTATCAAAATCCGACCTAAATTTGACCTAAATTGACCAAATTATGGAATTTCCTAGACAAATAATAGAGCGTCAGATAATGACATGTTTTGCTGACTGATTTTCTCGTCGCTGAGATTTTAACCACTGAAAATAATATCATTGATCAAAAGATTAAAATTTAGCGACCGGACGCGTGCTAGGCATAACGAAAATCTCTTCGCAATATTGTCCGACCGGTAATTTTTCTCAAGAGCTGACCCGCTTCAGCAACCGAGAATTCTTTCACAAGAAAATCACCAAAATATGTCAATATCTGACGGTCTATAAAAACTTACAAGATGCACATAAATGTTGTCTGGGTCGATGACAGTGGCTAGAATGACCTTTTCATCGTGGTTTTTCGAAAATTTTTGGCTGTTCGAGAACACCTTCAGCAAAGGGATGTAGTCGGATTTGTTTACAGCTGGAAAGGGTAAAGGCTGATCCACATTTTTCGTATCGCCATCAATTGAGTTGTGGCAATGAATTAGAAGGTCGTAGACAGATGCGGCCATGCCATCTGATGAGGAGATCATTAGTTCGACTACGAGGATACCGTCGTAAGGGTCTCGGGCGGTTTCGGACATGAACACTTCTTTGCTATTAAGTAGCAAAAATATAGTGAATTTATATGATAAATTCCTGTTATTCTCACCCATTGAGAATTTTAGCGAGATTCAGATGGGCCTTATTGTTCCATACTAGGCGAGAACGATTGTCCAACATACACTCCAAGGCGAATGGTTTTCTTTTGTCCAAGTAGTCGGGAATATCTTTTATTCTGTAAACAGATGCGTGGTGTAGCACGATTTTAATTGGTCCGCGTCGATTGTCGCATAGTTGTCAAGTTTACAATATAGCGAGGGTTGCACAAAGAGATACCCAACCATGCTTTATGAATGTACTAAGAGTTTGACAGCTTGAAGTTTGGCAACATCGCATCTTCTTAGGATTCTTGGGTCTTTACCGAATTCATTTTTAACTTTGACTTTTGTACAAATTTGAAAAAGTGGTTCATTGGTCCAAGTAAATGATTTGATTAGGATTAAATGTGAATACATTTCAATATCTCTTGTAGAGCTAAATAAAGGCAAGAAATTCAAGCAGCAATTACCTGTTTCCATCAACAACCAGTGTTTTTCCATAATCCATTAAAAACACATCATACATGGCGCCATTTTCCCCATTTATAATTTCCACCAATCGTCCTCTGCACCATTTTGTTGTTTTAGGTTTTGCCGATTCATCGATGTATTGTACCAGATACCTATCATCTTCAAAAAAAAAAAAAAATCACATGGAAAAATCAACGTCAATATTGAAAAAAAAATCACAATTTTGTCCATGTGAATACTGACGAAAATACACGTTTTCATGCTTATAATAATAACTCATTTTTTATCCACAATAGAAGTGCATTGAAACACACAGAAAACCAAGATACAAAAATCGATTAACATCCCAGACAATGCTAATGGACAATTTGCATACATTTTCAAATGACTTGAAATTTTTTATACGTATTCTAGACATTATTTGAAAGTCACCAGCGAAAAAATTTTTCCGAAATACCCAAAAATATACTAAATAAATGAAAAAGAAGACGCGGATTTCACTGCATGATCGCAAAAGGGGTGGGGCCATGTTACCCTCACGAGAGAGAAAGAGTCATCTCAGTCAATACGTCAGACGGAGATAGATAGTGTATTCTGTGACGTATTGGATGTTGATTGGCGCTCTTTGATCGGTGATTACTACATTATTAGAGGTCGTGGGTTGATTTTTTGAACATCAATGGCATCAGTACTTACTAATCCTTATATTTTTCATATTTCCAAAAAATGTGCAAATTGTCCATTAAAAAATTATATTGTTCACCATAACTTACTCATTTGTGGCTGAGCAACTTTTTCAGGTCCACCCATTTTGACGTAACGGTCAATGTCATTTTCCAGACGCTCCAACTCCGAGAGGTCGCTCTTCAGTTGCACAAAAAAGCTGTTCATTGAGTTGATGTGTTGCACTTCGACTTTTTTCATATCTGAGTTGAAGAAGGGGAAAAATGATTTTGTAATTTTAATAGAGAATGCTGTTATTTCTTTGTTTTTTGTACACTTACTACTCAGACACAGAAAATATAATGATTAATTGCAGAGTTCCAGATAAAAAGAAACAAAAATTACAGTCCTTTTTGTTATAACGTTAATTAGGGTTAATTTTTCTGTTTTTTATCTACCATTTTCCTTTTTTTTATCTCTGCTTTGTCCATTGTAGTCATCTTTTGTTAGTTAAAAATTAATTATGTTTAACGAGTTTGACCTGTTTCAAAACATTGAGGATGTTTAGTTTTCTATATTCAATAACTTTTTGTCCACTTTTTCTTTCACTTTAGATTGAGACACTTGTCCTATTTTATTGTGCCTTTTTTCCGCATTAATTGAGGTTTTTCCGTTCTATCACTTCGGATTTATTTTGGGTTAGTTTTCTTTTTTTTCTACTAAATTTTGGTTACTGTTTCCCTTCTACCTATTCTTTCTTTATTAACCCTTGTTATTTCTTCCATAGTTTGATTTGGTTCTATCAATTTATTACTTGTTTTTAGTTACTTTGGCTGGGTTTGAGTTAAAATGTTTATGTTCACTTTGGTTAGTTTGGGTTTATCATAGTTATTATAGTTTATTATAGTGATTGGTTGTTCAAGCTTATTTGGTCAAAACTTCTAAAGTTTATTGAATAACCATAGAGAAGTTTTTTGAGATGGGACACAGATGGCCGGTAGTGCATCGTTTCCAAAATACCGGTTGTTAAAGTTTTTAGAAAAATTGAGTTTATCCTTGTCTCTTGAAAACGATTTCACCAATTTTCAAACTAACCAAAACTGACCCTAACAAACCACAAAACAGACCAAGAAAATCTTCAAAATTTTAGTTGAAATTGAATATTATGGTGAAACAACTTTCGTTTTTTTTGTTTTGATTTTGAATGTACCAAACAAAAACTAACCCAAAACAGCCACAAACTAACCCAAATACACCTGAAGAAACACCCCTGCTTGGTCAACATTCCATCAAAAGAGAAAACATAATTGAAGACACGAGTGGATGAAGGTGTCATGTAACATTTTTATCATTCCGAGTAAAACTGATTCTAAGGTTTTTGATTGGAACTTTTTTTTTTATAACAAAAATTTTACCCAAATTCAAGTCTTGATATTTTTGAAACGGAAGAGATATCGACTTGCGGTCTTCGGGAGGTCCTTGACCACGTACATGGTTTGCCTAAATTTATCTAATTTTTAAAAAGTGTGTCATTTATGTATTTTTCATTTCCATAATAGTATTTTATTTAACGAGCATATAATGGGCCAAATATTACACGAGATTAAAATTTATATCACGAGCCGAAGGCGAGTGTTATTAATTTTATACGAGTGTAATATGTTCATTATATGCGAGTCAAATACAATGCTTTATCTACAACTGTCAAAAAAAATGGAAAAAAAAGTCACTAAATAAAGCCAGAAATAGTTGTGTTTAGGCCCACTGCCCGTGAATAAAGAACCTGCCCCTGGATAAAGAACTATGATCCACGCGTTACTGGTAATACTCGCTTATGATTGGCCCACTGCCCGTGAATAAAGAACCTGCCCGTGGATATAGAACTATGATCCACGGGTTTCTCTCAGGCCGTGTAATATGTGGAACATTTTATATCTATAGATGGTTGCATAAAACAACTATGTTTTGACAGTTGTAGATAAAATTGATAACACTCGCCTTTGGCTCGTGATATAAATTTTAATCTCGTGTAATACTTGGCCCATTATATGCTCGTTAAATAAAATACTATTATGAATGACTGCCTGTGTCTATTTTATTTTTAGTCCAGGGATAAATGGCACACTTTTTTAAAAATTCGATCATCTGAGTTATAGCTCACTTTTGAAAAATTTGAGAAATCACTTTTTTCCGGGCCGGCCAAAGATTCAAAAAATGGATAGAAAAATGTACAGGGTGCTCACGAATATTTTTGCCAATAGCTATCTCCGTTAATACTAACCCTAGAAAGTGGTTCAAATTAGCCAAGTTGTATTATTTTTTCTGAATCATCAGAATTTGTTATCAGAAAAAACAATTGAGCATCAGAAGTTGATTTATTGAGGTCTCTTATCTTTTCTTAAATGGGACACCCTGTATTTTATCCCCTAGTTCGATAGAGAATGTTTTCCTGATTTCAAATATATGAGGGTTGGGGGTGTTATCTCCAACAATTATAAAGATATTACCGTTTTTCTATACATGGAATAGTTGGCTGTTCTCTACTGATCAATACCTCTCCAATTTATTATCATTATCCCTTGTATAGAAAAACGTTAATATTTCTATAAACGTTAGAGATAACACCCCCAACCTTTATACAGTGTGTCCACTTAAGTTCGCACCATATGGAAAACTTTTTTGTTATCAAGTTTACGAAAAAAAGTTATTCTTTATAAAAAGTTCTGCATGATCCAAAACCTAATTTTTCCAGTCGTATACGAGGTATATCAGAAAATATGAATTTTGCTCAAGAATAAAGTACCTTTATTTTTGATAATATCGAAAACTTTAATCAGTTATCTCTTTATTCGTTAAACATTTGATAACCTTTACGTCTCTTAACCTCTATGTTGCATTATTTTGATGATTTCAAATAACTACACTTGCATTGTTATTGTAGTTAAAAAAGATAAAAGGATTTTTTCCTAATTCGATGTAATTGTATATTTGAACGTAGTTTTAGTTCTAAACAACTTTTCTCAATAATATTTTTCGATGTTATCAAAAATAAAGGTACTTTATTCATGAGCAAAATTCATATTTTCTGATATACCTCGTATAAGACTGGAAAAATTGAATACCTGATGGTTGCATTTTAGGTTTTGGATCATGCAGAACTTTTTATAAAGAATAACTTTTTTTCGTAAACTTAATAATAAAAAAGTTTTCCATATGGTGCGAACTTAAGTGGACACACTGTATATTTGAAATCAGGAAAAAAATCTTTATCGAACTATGGGATAAAATACAGGGTGTCTCATTTCAAAAAAAATCAAGAAGCCTAAATTTGTATGACTTCTGATGCACAATTGTTTTTTCTGATAACAGATTCTGATAATTCAGAAAAAGTACTACAACTTTGCTAATTTGATCCACTCTCTAGGCTCAATATTAACGAAGATAGCTATTGGCCAAAATATACGTGAACACCCTGTACAGTGAGCACTGGAATTCGCACACATTATTCAAAACAATTATTTTTTGACAACCCTCGTAATATGCCAAAATTCTATACTTTTTGAACTTTAAATTCGGACTAGACAACTTCAAGTTGAGAATTAACAAAATCAAAATTGACTAGTCCCAATTTGAAATTGATTAGTCCCAAATTGAATACCCATGTTTATTTCCAATTTGATTTTGTTATTTTCCCACTTGAAGTTGTTTTGTCCCAATTTGGAGTTGAAAAGTTATAGACCAGGGGTGAAATAAACCAACACATGTGATCTGCAATAATCATTCCAATGTCTCTGATCACGTGTAGTTTGAGTTAGTTGATGACTTTTGAATTTGAACCATTTATAACAAAGATTATTAAGCCATTGCCCTGCGTATTGTATACTATCTGCGCTGGGTTTTGTTTAAGTGATATTCAAAAATCTGATATAAAAGAGATGCAATGAATGTATGTTTTATCACCTTTTTTTATACGCGTCGGTCGGTGAACGGCAGACTCGTGCGGAAAAACTAATTTTCCGCACTTGTTAGGTAAATAGCTATTTTAAATTACGAGTCGAGATGTTCTTGTACGAGGCGACGAAGGAGCCGAGTCTGGAATTTCTAGACGAGTAGTTTAATGACATTTAACGGCTGTGTATCGTACATTGTTTTGTTTCATACTGTGAAATATTTTTTTTATCGGTTCAAAGTGCTCTCTTGTCAAACCATACACTTAGAGTGGCAGTCCGCCTCACATTCTTACCATGAGATGGCAGCAGCCAAACCATGTCACCACTTGGGTAAAAGATAGGTTAATGATTCTATGTCATGAACTAAAATCATGAGATGGCGCTAGCCAAACCATGCTACCAATGCAATTTCACAGTCTTTGATGATGCAAAATGTCATTTTTGACTCGTAATTTTTTTTACAGTCTCTGATGATGTAAAGTGTCATTAACCGGACTGGTTTTGGGTCTGGTAGATGATACTTTACGGTACAGTATAAAATAAAATTATTTGAACTGAAATAATCAATCCCCTGATCAATCCCAAAACGAAAAAGCAGCTTTGATGTTTACGACTGATTTGTCTTTTTGACAAAATTGATCTGTTACGATCAAGGTTAATTGATAGTAGTGTTACGATGACATAGTTTGGCATTTTACGAGGGTTGTTTGAAATATTAGGTGTGTCCGTTATGCTCCACTAGTACAGACTTTTCTACACTACAAACTACAACACTCAGTGTGGCTTTGTTTGTGAAAGGTTTGTCTGTTTTTCACGTTAGAATATCTTTACTAGATTAGATTAATGAAGCTATTCTATCCTATAAAAACAGACAAACATTTCACAAACAAAGCCACACTGAGTGTTGTAGTGTAGAAAAGTGTGCACTAGTGGAGCATAACAAACACACCTATTGTGTGCAGATTCCAATGCTTTTCACTGTTTACAATATTATGTCGTATAATTTGTAGAAATAATCTTGATCATTTTTTTATTCTATAGTATTCACTATACGTACACCTTGGCCGTCTTGACCTCCCCATGTTTGTTAACTCTTAATTATTATCACTCGAATACACCTGTTTTTGTTTCAATTAAATAACCATTGATAAACTTAACTCCATCAACACATAAACAACAATTCGATTACAAATTTCAAAATAAACGGTTGTTGAACTCGTTGATAAGTTATTCACAGACTGAGCAGTTGTTATGTCAACTGTCAAAATGACGTTAGGCGTTTTTCTGTGGTGAAAAGTTATCTGCATCAGGAGTGGTGTTCGCAAATGGCCACATCTACAGTGTCCGCCATAAACATGGGTACATATGGGAAATTTATTTATAATCCATATTTTCAAGAAACTTGGTTCGGGGATGGTTTGTGCATGTCCGACAACCAAAAAATCAATTTTTACACATGTTATGAGATCATCGGCTTGACGAGAATTTTGAAAAAAGTTCATTTTGGTGTTAAAACATGGGTTAATTTGAGAATAGGATATCGAAAAAAATTGTTTAGAATCCATCAAAGAATCCAGATGCCGAATTTGCAGCAAGTCAGATAAAAATGTTAAAACTCATATTTTCATCATCCCCTTCCATTAAAAGGAAAATCCAAAATTATGATTTATTTTACAATTAACTTTATTCCACTAGACTACATGCATCGGTTGGATATTAAATCAGAAGAATTTCTCGCCCAACATGCTCGAGGGTCTGAGGGGTTTAAGGCTGCTTTTACACGGGGCGGAAGCGGTACGATATGCCGCGAGCGGTTTGTCGTCGATAGCAGGTTGTTTTCCGCGTAACAATAGTGCGCTATTCCAAGGTTGTCAGATTGATCTGTATAGCGGTATGGAATGGATGCGTGTACTACTTTTATTCTTAATCTATTAGAGAAAAAAATATTGAAGAAGGTGAAAACACAAAAATATTTGGTTCACCCTCCTCTTGAAAAATAGGTATTTGGATGAGTCCAGATACTCAGCACAAATTTGAAAAAGTTGTTAAAAGAATTAAAAGATAGGGAAGGAATAAAAATTATTTTTCCGGAAGTGCAGGCTTAATATCAAGCAATATTTTGTCTGATTGAACACAATATTCATGAAAATTCACTATGTTTTGATATCTTTTCAACTTAGGAAAAGTTTGGTTGGGTAATATCACACAATCACATGTAGGCAGTTTGTTACCTGTGATCAATCTATACTTCTTTTTCACTATCAAACACACACTATGATTATTGATATTGTCACAACGTGGGGTATGTTATGTCACGTCTGCTCCGCCAATGATTTTTCTAATCTCTGATTGGGGGACTCAGCGTAAATTAAAGAGCTCGACGACTGGTACCAACTTCACTTTTTTTCAACACAATACTTATTTTATATTAATTGAAATAATGATAGTAACGCATATTTCACCATGTCAGTTCTCCTTTACGGCAGAATGCTGATTCGACAAGTTTGGGGTTTATTCTAGTTCATCACTGGGTGCTTTTGAACTTGATTAAAGCCCTTACAGGTGCATTCCTTGTTCCTTGTAATTGCACGGATGTTTAGATTATATAGTTTAATGTTTTCCAATAAAAACACATTCAAAATAACCAACAGATGATGCTTCCCGGCTCGGAAGCATCTTCACTGGCTGTCAAAATTTTCACTCCACAATTCCATCGGCCAATGCATGGCATGTTATGCAGTTTTTTTATGATGAGCATGAATTCTCATAATCATCTTTAACTGGCTCACCTGTCTGATATCAATCTTGAAAAGTGCCATTGTAATGATCTATTTGAAACGAAAATGAGGGGTTAAAGTTACCTATACAGGGTGTTATAAATTCGAGTGGATGCATGAGGATCTCGTAAATCGTAAACAAGGTCGGTCAAATTGAGGCAAAGTTGTGCAATTTCAGTTTGAAAAAAATAAAATGGGTAGTTTTATCTCTAAATGGATCAAAAAGTTGGGTTCGTATTTGGAAAAAAAAAGTTGATGATGATTGCGAGAATTCAAAAAGTCGGGTTCATGAAGAGCAGAAAAAGTGGCCATGGAAATGTTTCATTCGTTTTCAATTATTTCTTCAAATAAATTTAGAACAAAATAAAAAAGGATATCAGAAAAACGATTATTGTCGGATATTTCCGAAGTCTTTGGAATTTTCGAAGTGTTTTTCTTTTTCGAAGCGAGATAAACAACAAATTTCACTTTTTCACCCCTTTCCCACCCGATAAAAATTTAGTATGGAAAAGACGGATTTAGTATAAGCATCCCAAAGCGCATAGGAAAAAAAATACTCCATACGTGAAAGTTTTCAATCTTACGTACCTCCTTACTCTACAGGGTGTTCCGTTATATTTTAGCCAGTCGATATCTTTTTTATTATTCGTCCTAGAAAAAATTTTAAATGGTCGAAGTAGAAAATCTGAATCCCAATCAAAAGTAAAAATATATTTTTGCATAAAGAAATCGATGCCATTTCCATTGCTCTATACCTCACGAGCCGCCAATGATAAAATAGGTCGTCACGGAAAACGTCAGAAAAACAACAATATTTCATCATCTCTTTATCTACACAGTTAATGGGAGACGAAAAGTGTCGTGACGCGGCCTTGAAAAATCACTTTTATACAGCTAAACCAGCATTAAATTGAAAAAAAGTACAAAACTCACCCTTTGTCTTTGTTTTGGGCTTGACTCGTCTAGAAACCCCAGTTCTCGTTATGGAAGTCGAATCTGAGCATACTGAATCGGCTTCTAAGAACTTTGTCACAGAACTCATTTGATCTATAGGAAAAAACAATAAAAACGAAAAATTAGTTATAAAATACGTTTTTACCCTCGTCCAAGTCAACATCAGACACGTCGTCAATAACATAGTCGTCAGGAAGATCCTCTTCTGTTACCAGCCGATAATGTGATCCTTCGTCAAATTCAATTTTCACACAATCGCGCATTTTTTCCATCATTTGTTGATCAATTGTAAATCTGAAGAGTGAGTTTGAAAGTGTGTTTCTTTTCAACCCGATTGATCGTTTACCTGATGGGTTTGGACAGTCCACCAGTGGCCAGCAAATGTGTGGGTAGTCCTTCGACAGGTTTCAATTTTCTGTACGCCCCTCGTAGGTTCAAGGATTTGTCGGAAGTATCTTCATTGACTGATAGAAGAAGCTTTAGTTGGTCAGCTGAAGAATCTACAGTGGCTTGGACGCTTTCTAAACCGCTGAAAATGTGACAAAATTCGCTATCGATTTCTCATTTCTTCATTCAACTGACCGATTATCCATGAAGGGCCTATTCAATTGTTCGATGCACATCAACTCCATTTTCTCAAGCTCAGCATGATAGTCAGCAAAAAACTTGTGCACTTGTTTTTTAATCGAGCCAGTGTCAATCTTGGAAATTTGCAGGATTTTCTGCAACGATTTCAATAGAAATTTCCAAACAGATCCTCGCTTGAACCAACCTTTTTAACTGACAGCAGCTTTCTCAGCTTTTCTCTTGCTTTCAATTTAAGCTTCTTGAAATCCTCCTTTTCCAACTCGCTCAAGCTGTTCAACGGTATTCTTTCGTGATCACCGTGATTGTACAGAAAACAGTAGCAACAGCCGGTTACGTCGCAATTTTTGCACAAATATTCGGTTTTCATTTCGGGATGATCCGGACATTTTTCCAGGTTAAGGCTGAATTTTTGTGTTGTTCGAGCCACTGGCTCGTGCATTATGAGGTTTTTTAGGCTTTTGTGAACTACTACACAACATTCTGTGCAGTAAATGACTGAACGCGAAAATAATCATGGTACATTGGGATATAGGTTAATTTGATGATAAAACTTACCCTCACAACTGGGACAAAACATTGTAGCCACTTTCACGCAATTGAGGAAACAGCAGCGATCTGTAAGTTTGATTTTGGAGCAAGAATTTTCCAAGTCGAAAATAATAGGGCTTATCATACAGGTTGGCCCAGTTTTATGCGCCAATATTTAAAATATTTTATGGATATGTAAAAATCAAAATAAGCCAAATATGCCCGTATGATAGATGGGTATAAATAATTAAATTTAAAATTTAATTAGATATTCGAAATAAAAAATTAAATAAGTGATTGATAAATTTAAAAATATTTAAATAAATAAAAATCGGAACAAATTATGTGCTTGCTTAAATTTAACTTCCTAGACGTGATTGTGATATGTTGAAATATTTCGATTCACTCCTGAATCACCTTATAACCGACCTTAGCAAATTTAGTTTTTGTTTTTGTTATGTTATCGATTTCATTGAACTAATGAATTCCGTTTGAAACAAAAAAGGAGAAAAATAGCAATATATAGTTATTAATCAGATTTTTGGATTGGAAAAAAAATTGACAAGCATTACAAAATAAATATCAAAATTGGATAAATATCCGATAATACGAAAGATACGACAAAAAGTTATTCTTGATAAAAGTTTTTGCTTGGTTTAAAAATAGGAGCTACGATGAGAAAATTGATTTTTATGACTGAATTTGGAGCAAGTTTTTTGATTTATCATTTCACGTCAAGACCAAAAAATGACTGCTCTTGTTTAATTTTATGTTTTCACATTTTTGAGACGCCCTGTATAATAAAAATCAATTTTCTCATCGTAACTCCTATTTTTAGACCAAGCAAAATCTGTTATCAAGAATAACTTTTTGTCGTATCTTTCAGTTTTTGGTCCATTTCACCTCTGTCTACCCTATCCGTGGACATACTGTATGTCCGATATAATGATATTTAAATAAAAATCATGATATTTTCGAACCCTGCCATTTTTATTCTATGAACATTTTTTCAACTCCTCGTCAGTTTCGAGATATACATACACCTTCAAAGTTTTTCAATATTTATTGATTTGAAACAGTTAAATAACAATTTTTCATAAACCAAATTAAGTTGAGGCTTACTTTTTGTTTTCTACTGAAAGACGACGAAATGTCCTCTCGAACCATGACAACAACCACTCAAACAATTGAGGTTATGTTCATTTTTAGAAGCTTGTGAACTCAAGATTGTAGAAGACTAATGGCCAATTGCACCAACCTATTTTGAGGATACTTAACGCCAAGGGACCCTTAACTTGACAGTTATGCATGTAAAGTTGTCAAGTTAAGGGTCCCTTAGCGTTAAGTATCCTCAAAATAGGTTGGTGCAATCGGCCATAAATTTGAAATATACAACGCTGTCCCCAAAACGTCCAAATATTTAAAACTATAATATTCTGTTACAGAACACAATAATGGAGAAAAACAAATCCAGCTTAAAATATAGTTATACAAAGAAGTGAGTACATAAACAAAAAAAAAATACATATTATGATGAAAATTGAAAAAAAAACATCTTGAATATTTAACTGAAATGGTCTTTGGTTTTAAATTTTTTAGAATAAACATTAAAAAACGTGGAAATAATAAAAATATAAAAAGAATAAAAACTCATAAATTAAAAAATGAGATGGAAGAGCAATGAAATGAAGATCTAAGAGTGTTAAAGGTGGAAGTAGAAGAAAGAATGAAAACGAAAAAAAAAAAGAATGAAAAAAACATAAGACCAGACAAAAAATAAGAAAACTAGTTGTGAAGAAGCTTAAAATTAATGACAAAAAATACAAAAAAGTACACAAACATGAAACAAGAAATGATGAAATTTGAAAAAGGAAACCTGAAAATATGGCGCAAAAATATTTGAATTCTAATTTTGAAACGTTGATAAGAATCTCGATGAAAATATAGAAAAGAAATTAAAAGTGAAAGGAAACATTGTTCGAAAAAAAAATGACGAACTTAAACAGTTGAAAAACAAACAATTTAAAATCGAAAATAATCCATAACTGTCGCAAAAACATTAAACATCAAAATAAAAAAAAAGTTGAGTGACAAATTGGAAAATGTGTCAATTATTAAGTAGGAATTGGAAATCATTTTTATTAAAAAAAATGTCACCAAAGTAGCTCGAATTAAAAAAAAATAATAGATAGACAACATGATCAAAAAAAAAAGAAATAATAAAAAATTGTAAAATGTTTTTTTTCTAAATTCACAAAACTACAATTTCTCAAGCCCTAAAAGTGTACTCACCTTTCATACGACTCACCAAATCCCTTAAATTATCTGAGCAAAATGATGCATAATAAAAAATATATAAAACCGAGTAACTAATTAACCTGCAAAAACTCACCTGCTTCACATATAACAGGATTCTTCTTAACCTTGGTCGAGGAAACGAAGGAAACACTCTCCTCCGACCTCAAAATAGCACATTGAGGCTTATACAAGGTGATGTACCCGAACAGGTACAGATTTATAGGGAAGGATTTCTGCACGTCTGATTGACTCTTGAGTCGTTCTTCCTGTTAAGCAAAAAGTGCAAGAAGTGAGACTGGAAGGTTGGATTGATTCGATATTTACTTCATTGGCTATTGATTCGAGTTTACAGGTGGGACAGGTGAATTTGTGGCTTTTTAAGCCTTGATAGATACACTCTTGGCATACTGTGTGGTTGCAGGACAGGATTAGTGGGACTTTGCCCATGTATTTGTTGGCTACATCTGTGGACAAATGGTTTGATACAATTCTGACAAACCCAGGGCTCAAATTTCACTAAAACCATTATAAATAATTTTCCTCCATCACCCTCAAATTTTGCTTTATTAAAGAATTCATAGACTTGAAGATTCATTGAAGAAGTAACAAGTCTAGTCAAAACCTCCCTGTAACTTATAGAGCGATGAAATTTCACTAAAACCATCCTCAAACCTCTAACTTTGAGTCAACAAACTCAATTTTCCCCCATCACCCACAAATCTTGCTTTATTGAATAATGTATGGACACTTGTGAATTTAATCAGGAAGAAGTTCAAAGTCCAGTCAAAACCTCCCTGTGACATATAGAGCGATGAAATTTCACTAAAACCATCCTTAAACCCTCCAGCCCCGCCTCCAGCGTTCAGTCAATGAACTCAATTTCCCTCCATCACCCTCAAACCTTGCTTTATTAAATAATTTACGGACACTTGGGAATTTAATTAGGAAGAAGTTCAAAGTCCAGTCAAAACCTCCCTGTGACTTATAGAGAGATGACATTTTACTTAAACCATCCTTGAACCTCCAACTTTGAGTCAATAAACTCAATTTTCCACCATCACCCTCACATCTTGCTCTATCAAATAATTTATGGCCCTCCTGCGATTTCAATGGAGAAAATGTTCAAAGTCCGGTCAAAACCTCCCTGTTAATTCTCGAGTGATGAAATTTCACTATAACCCTGCTTAACCCTCCAATTTTAAGTCAATGGACTCAATTTTCTGGAAACCGTCTTTTTTGAGACAGAGCACTCAATTCATTAAACTTATCAAAGTTTACTAATTTAAACATTATTTAAGATGTGAAACACACAAAAAATAAAAAAATACTCACATTTCAAGTCAAAAACCCCCTCACATTTGGGGCAATTATACTTAGGGGGCAACGCAGGCACAGGTTCCGGTTCCCTTCTCACACTCGTTTCACTCCGTTCACTCCTTTCACTCCTCATACTCATACTGGACCCCATGTTCCTGTTGTAATCCAGTCTCTGATTTCGACTATTATCATAAGGCCGTTCAGCCCCTCTAGGCCTATTCTGCCCCTGCCACTCGATATTCTGATAATTTCTTGTGAAAATGTTCATCGGCCTTGGTCCTGTATGCAGTAAACCTCGAGAGGGCCCCTCAAACCGCATTTCCTGGTAACTGCCAAGCGGTCTGAATGGGGGCTTTTGAGGCCACATTGGATGATAATTGTTGGAAGGGGGTTGAAACCCCGCCCCATAGGGCTTGGGCTTGGGGGGACGCATTTTTGTATTATTGCCGCGCATTGTTCAATATACACTTTTTACAAATTCGGCAAGCAAATATGGCAAAAACAGGAAACAGGGTTTTTTTTTCTGCTACTCCATCTTCCAAAACACTAAAGAGAGAGAGACAGACTGTGAACGAACTGGCATAACTGGATGATCGGTTAGAGTGAGATAGAAATAAAACAAAGGATTGTTTTGGCGTTGGTTGTTGACAGCCGGGAGAGGTGTGTTGCTTTGTTAATCGGGGTAGTTCGGAGTACTCCAAGTTGAAAACAGTTTTTTTGAGAAATGTACGGGGTGTCGTCGTTATAAAGTTGCAAAACACCACGAGTCTTTCATTTATTAACGAACTTTGATGTCAATACGGATATTTTTCCGTAAAATACTCGTTTTTGTAACTTTTTCAACATTCTCCTTGGTTTATTGATATACCCGGTATATTTTTTTGATGATTTTTATAGAAAATGTCATGCTGAGTCGACTGATGAAATATGGATAAAATACAAACGGCTGTCTTTTATGCAGGGTGTTACTTTAATGGTCGTGATACCAAATACGCATTCCTGAACCAAATTCAAATAATAGAAAAGGTCCTATAGACATTTGTACTTAATAGTCTGATTTTCGAGATTCGTGGTGTTGAAGATTTGGAAAAAAATCTGATTCATTGATAATATCTCAAAAATTCTTTTGCCGATTTTGTTAAATTTTGGCATAGTTTTTCATTGTAACAAGACGCTCAACTACACTCTATCCACAACCAAAAGTCAACAATGTAAACAAACTACACGTGATCAAACAAAGGAAGACGATTGAAAGGTCACATGTCTACTTCTGAAAACTTTTGGTTGTGAATAGAGTGAAGGTGGTGATTATAAGTTCCAGTGGTGTCCAGAGACGGTCTGAATAAACCAACAATGTATCGCACTTATTCAAAAACTTTATATCAATAGATTATAGTTAGAAGAACTCAAGTGTTAGAGAGAGACAAAAAATATATTTTTGATAGGATTAAAAACAAACACCATTTTTCACAATAACGCATTATATCGTTGGTTCAGGAACATGAGAGAGTCTTAAAATACTTAATGAAAAATCCAGGTCCGTATTTGAAAAATCAAAGCTAATGATGTTCCTGGAATGACGAAACGTCGGATTGAAATTTCGATGACGGCATCTTGTAGAGGAGAGAAAACTGTCATTGTCTATAAATATCTTTTCAAATTAAGTCAGGAAATAAATAAAATTCAAAATGACAAACTTCGATTTTTTTCGGATTTTCCGTTAATACTCGGAATTTCAAAACTTTCCAACCGGCATTTTGTTGGGCATCAAAACGAAAAACTTTGCCATTATTTGACCCCCCTCGTATCTCCTACCGTTTCCAATTTCCCAATGATGCTGCTCGAATTTGGGACACCCTGTATATCCTGTGGATGGTTATCGTAATTACCTACAAAAAGTCAAAATGTTCCAAAAAACTGCAAACATAAAAACGATACATCTCATGTTTTATTACTGAAAAACAACACACTTTAAATATAAAAGTAGACAAATAGCACGAAAAACTTAAGAATTCTTCTGCAAAACCGAAGTAATTACAGTCTTGACCTCAGTGTATTGCCTCAATCCATAAGCGCTCAATTCTCGCCCATGTCCCGAATCCTTGTACCCTCCAAACGGCACCTGAGCACCAAAAACATTGTAGCAGTTCACCCACAACACCCCCGCTTTGAGTCCTTGCATGATGTAGTTAATTTTGTCCACATCTTTGGAGAAAATAGCCGCGGCCAAGCCATAGCTGGAACTGTTGGCTCTATTGATGATTTCGTCCATATCCTTGAACTTCATCAACTGTTGAACAGGGCCGAAGATCTGCAAACCAAAGATTAACGGCGATAGATGCGACCTGGTTCATACTTCTTCGCGGGCAACCACATGGTGATCTTCCACGTCAGCAAACACGGTGGGTTCCACAAAGTAGCCCTTGTCGCCAATCCTGCTGCCTCCATGCACCAACTTGGCCCCTTGACTGGCACCTTCTTTGATTAAGCCCAGGATTTTCTTCATTTGCTCTTCATCGATCTGCCAATCAACCAATTAGCCATTGCTCTCCGTCTAGGCCTGTGCGGTATACCGATATAAATGGGGATATCTTCGGTATTTTTTCCATACCGTCGGTCGTCTCGGTATAAAATGTTTTAAATATCGGTAAACCGATTCCCGGTATTATTGCGGTCATTGATTTTTATAATCAATGGAGAATCCATCAGTGCAAAAATCAATTCGATATCTCTTATGACTTAGAAGATATTAGTTTTTTTCTCAAGCCCTGCATAGATAATTATAGTTTTAGACTTTGACCCAACTTATCTTCAAAATTCCTCATGTCACCCTGTATAAATATCGGTTTACTGATATAAAAGCAAAAACCAGTATTTTTTCCAGTCGGTACAGACGGTAAAACTACAGGTACATTCCGGTATAAACGATCTACCGTTATTTTTGGTATGAAATATTTTTCAATACCGAATACCGGTATGAAAGTTCTCATAACGCACAGGCCTGAACACTAATACCTGAGGTCCTTGTTCAGTGGCAGGATGGAAAGGATCTCCCACAACCCGTTTCTTGGCCTTTTCAATGGAACGTTCTACAAACTCATCATAGATGTCCTCCTGGACGAAAGTCCTGGACCCAGCACAGCACACTTGTCCTTGATTAAAGTACACTGCAGAGTGGGCGGCTTCAACGGCCTTTTCAATGTCCACATCAGCCAGAATGATGTTGGGGCTTTTGCCGCCCAACTCCAAAGTTACCCGTTTCAAGTTGGGCACTCCGGAGTTCTGTTGGATCAGTTTACCTACTTCAGTGGAGCCTGTGAAGGCCACTTTGTCAACCTAAATGTTCGAGTTAAATAAAATTGAGTCAATTATAGAAGTTACATGAGGGTTGGCAACTATGGCAGCGCCAGCATCACCATAGCCAGGAATCACGTTGATTACTCCAGCTGGAAATCCAACTTCCTTAGATAATTCGGCCAGATAGAGTGACGTAAGAGGAGTTTGTTCTGCTGGTTTTAGCACTACAGTGTTGCCCATAGCCAAAGCGGGGGCCAACTTCCACGCTGTCATCAACAATGGGAAGTTCCATGGGGTAATCTGACCACAAACACCCACTGGCTCGTGTCTGGTGTAAGCCAAAAAGTCCCCATCCATCGACATGACTTTGCCGTGGTCCTTGTCGGCATATCCGGCAAAATACCGGAAGACTTTGATGGCCAGTCCCACGTCAATGGGGTATGAGTGAGTGAATGGTTTGCCATTATCCAGAGTTTCCAGGCTCTAAGGTTTAGTTGTAATCTAATGGAGATTAGATGGATGGACTTACAGCAATGTAAGCAGCATCTCTCTCGATTAAGTCGGATAATTTGTAGAGAAGTCTGCCTCTTTCTGAGGCATCAGTGGTTCTCCATGCGGAACCGAAGCGGAAAGCTTGGTTTGCTGCCTTGACGGCCAAGTCTGACGAAACATCAATAGATTTGGGTTTTTCGTTTTGGATTATTATTCTTACCAATGTCCTCTTTTCCTCCTCTCTGTACTTGAGTGATGACTTCTCCAGTGGATGGGTTGATGGTGGGGAATGTTTGGCCGGATTTGGATTTGTGCCATTCGTTATTAATGAAAAGCTATTGGAACCAATTCAAAAGAAAAATGAAAATAAAATCGACTATCCCCAGCTGTTGTAAAGCTATAAACTATCGGTATGGTGATTTGAAGCGTAGGTAACCCTTATTTAAATTGAATTTGTTTTCGAATTGGTAGTTAAGAATCCGTTCTTTTCCCATAGTAAATAGTCGTTCGTTGTTTTCATAAACCTAAACAAAACTGGTGTTAAGACCATCAACAAACTTGAACGAAGCCAGAACGTTGAGGTTGCCATATTGGGTCGACTTTCTTTGTTGTACAAGTTATCTGCATTTTTCCAAAGTTTTTACTCAAAGTTTGACAAGATGCTGGTGCTGGTAGTCTTTCAATGTTTACGAAACACCCTGTACATCGTCTCTAAGGGTGAAGGTAGTTTTGGTGTCTACTCATGTCAAATGTTTTGATATTCAACTCAATAAACAGTGACCATCAGGTTTTCAAATTTCTGCTGAACAGTTATTTATGGTTACTAATCAACAATCACTGTTTATGAATCAAGCCTTCAAATTCAATTGTTCAGATTATTTTGGGTCACATGACCATTATTATTAAGGTCGGTGTTTATTTCTTGGCGATAAACAAATCATCGCGAAATTATTATTATTATTAGAGCAAAAGACGTGGTTGTTATGTATTGAGAAAAGGTTATCTTTTTTGTTGAACTGAATCTTATCTTATCTCCAAGTCAAGTGAAAATTATCTGATTGTTGTTAGGCAACTTTATTTTTGTATAATTTACGATAACAAGCTAGTTTAGTTACCTTATTTATTTAGTCACTATATTTTTTTATAAATTCCTTCTATAATTTAGTGACATAAATAAAATCAAATCAAACAAGTTGTTTTTTGACCTTCAGCGGGGTCTACGATTTATGATCGTCTGCCTCAATGATCTAATCATTGGTCTGCCTAGAATTACAAATTTTATTTCTTTTGCGAGGAAATACATATGTGTAATATTGATTGTGGTTCTAGATGATCGATAATTTCTTGTTTCCTGTTATTTTTTTACAAATAAATTGTAAGTTAAGTAATAGAGAGATTTCGGGCTCCCTCGGACGTTACAGAGCAGGAAATAACGATCGAATAATTTGAGGGGTTCCAGATTAAAGATTAAGAATTTTTTTTCATATAAACAATGGTTCATAGATGAATAGTTTTCAAAGTAGTGTCAAAGTTCAATTTCACTTTTTGTTTTATTTGAATAAATCCCATAGTAATTCTGGTAATTTTACAAAAATCAGTATACAGGGTGTTTTTACGCAAAAAATTCAAATTTGATATTACAATGAATGAAGATTGCTTGGAGCGACCCTCGGAGTAACCCTTTCGAGATATTTGCACTTAAAGCAATCCATGCAATGTGTCCATTTTAGATTCCTTATTTGTTTTTTTTTCGTTTTTTTTTTTTTCAAGAAACATCGAACAAAGGACAATTTGCACATTTTTTGGAAATATGAAAGATATAAGGATTAGTGAGTACTGATACCATTGATGTTTGAAAGATCAACCTACGACCTCCATTAATGTCGTAATCACCGATTAAAGAGCTACGTCACAGAATACATTATCTATCTTCTCTCTCTCTCGGAAGGGTTATATGATCCCTCCCCGTTTTCGATCATACAGTGAAATTTTATTTATTTCGTATACCTATTTTTGGGTGTTTTGGAAGAAAAACTCGCTGATGACTTTCTTATATTGTCTAGAATACGTATATAAAATTTTAAGTCATTTGAAAATGTATGCAAATTGTCCATGGAACAAAAATTACCATGATAACGCCGTTTTCAAAGCCACATATATTTATTTTCCAAATTTGCCGATCATTTTTTTCACCCAAAACAAGGATACAGGGTTGGGCAAAAAAGTTATGACTATTTGAAACATTAAAAAAACTAGTAGATGTCACCACATACAAGATAAAGTCAAAGTAATAACAAATTTGAATTTCTTATGTCAAAATAAATAACCTGTATACCGATTTTTGTTAAATTTTGTGAATTATTATGGGATTTATTTAAAAAAAAAACAAAAATAGAAATTGAACTTTGACACCCTGTATCTTGAAAACTATGCATTTTTTGTTTGAAACTCTTGGTGTGAAATTCAACAAAAGGATAAATTTTCACTTTCACTGGCTATGTGGCAACGCTGCACGACTGTGTTCCGAACCTACATTTCTCTGAACAACAGACACCCTAATGCTGACAACTGTCAATATTGTGAGGTTATGCTGTTAAAACGTTCCTCAGAAATGCCAAATAACATACATGAATAATTACCGTTTAACGTACAGCGGAAATGGCGCGAAATATCTCTAAGTAGGTATAGATTGTTCAAATTTCAAGTAGTGGAAAATGTGTCAATCGATTACCTACATATAAAAATAATTGAACGATGAACGATGTGAATTTGACTATGCTACATGGAAACGTGATCTAAATCCCACATCAGCTAAATCATAGGAAAGAGAAATTCTCTTTTCTATGAGCTAAATATTTATGCCTGGAAATAAATAAGTAGGCGGTTCAAGGCCGAAAAATGTAGTAGTAAACAGACGAGTTTTCCCTTGAATAAACCTAATTAAAACAAATCTTACCCCAGAATAAAGAACATTAGGATTGGTCTCGGGCTTTACTTCGGCCACACTAGAAAGATTGGCTGTTTTTTGCAATTTGCCAATTTTGGCAACTGCGTTTCGCGTAGCCTGCAGAATCCTCATCTTGATAACTTCTCACTTTGCCGGCAATTCAACAACTAAAAAAAACGCCAAAGTTTTGCTCAATTATTAAAAGCAACAACCATATTTCAAATAATTGTTTATAAGTCAGCTGACTATGTATTATTAAACAATCGATCAAGTCACGTGTTTGTTGTTAATTTACAAGAATTGAGGCAAGGACTCGTGATATCGCCCCGGTTAACAGGTATCATAACACGTGACTCTTTCAGACTGGATATATCCAATGTATGACAGTTGATTGACTTGACAGTCTTGACACTTTACCTTGTGCTAACCTGCCATGTGAGATTTGTTTCCAAATTTATCACTCTTTTTCCACATTTTTCATCATAAAATGGCAAAAGTTAAGAAGAACACAGCAAAAAAGGCCAAAATATCACCGGAGACTAAACCCGACAGTGCTGTTGAGGTAAGACTGTATTCTGGGGGCTTTCTTTTGTCATGTGTTTATGTGTATTTTATACGATATTTTGTATTTTCAGAATGTTCCAAGAGAATTTAGTATCAAAAGTGAAGAGAAAATCCCGTCGGCTGCTACTCTTGCTTTGGATGTGAAGGAACAGAGAGTAGTTTCCAAACAGGCCAAGAAATTGATAAAAGGATTGGAGGTGCGTAAAGTTGGTTTTTGCTGCCAATTATTGTCTAATTTACCAATAGTAGATTTATAAATAACCTAGAAAACCGTAGATATAAGGTGTGTTCGTTATTTCGGAGTAGGATAGTGTAGTGCAGATTGCTGGTGTAAGTAGTGTAAAGGGAATTCACCAAACGCTTTAGTACATTTAGTGCAGATATTCTAACATATAAAACAGACAAACATTCAACAAACACCGATGAATTTTTCCCACACTCATTTTTCACTCCAAATTTTCTTTATCTTTATTTTAGGTTAGGTTAAGAGAAGCTTTGTTTATTAAATACATGAAATAGGTTCCACGACGTATTTTACACTACACTACTCTTGTTACACCTCCTCTTGACCAGGTGTAACTAGTGCAGTAATGTGCCTCTTACACTGATATAACAAACACGCTACACTGGTCGCACTAACCGCGTAACAAACGCCACAGTGTGGAAAAGTGTAAATTAATGTGCACTAGTGGAGGATTACAAACAGACCTATTGGTTCAACATCCTTGGGTTTATCCAACACATTGAAATTAAAAAAGTCACTGTCAAGTCATTCTGACATTAATTGGGCAATAATTGTTGGATAAAACATTGTATGCCACTCGTGTGTTATGTTTCCCAAGTCACTGAGAATTTATACCACTCGGCCTGACCTATCTTCAACATCACTATGCAACCAGTTGAACAACTCACGTTATAGTGTGTGGGGTTGTCGTCCAACAAGTTGTGCGACGCGGTTGAGTTTCTGGTTTTTCGCTGGTAAATGGTGTGTGTCCAAAATACTATTCAACTGATTGCGAGGACTGCCTATTAAAAGATGTCTGCACTTTTAACCAATCGATTTAGCAGGAAATTCAAAATCATCGACAAATCATATAGGGTGTTCAAAAAAAAAGGAATCAGAAATTCAAAATGGGAAAATTGCGTAAAAGTAAAAAAAAATATATATCTCAAAACATAAAAGAGATTTAGCAGAAATCTTTCTTATTAAAATCATCCTCAAAATATACAGGGTACGTCGAAAAACTGAGCAAAATTCAACAATATAAATGATCATGTTGGAATAAAGAAAAGATATTCAAACTTTTCAGCAATCAAATCACCTGTGAATCTTCATCACAATCATTCACAGAATATTCAGGGCGTGTCAAAAAATTCGACAAAAAATTGCTCGGCAAACGACAAAAAAATTCACCTTTTGTCGTTTGATTCAAGCCTTAGTCATCATTTTTGAGAAAATTATGAGAAATCTTGTCAAGCATCGTTTTTTAAAAAATTTTTGGTGTGTCAGTCAATAGGACTCTTCAGAAAGAAATAACAAGGAATTGCTTCAATAGTTTTTTAAAGAAGATTGCATTTGCACTTTGTTGTTTGATTTAATCCTTTATGATCATTTTCAAAAAAAAAAATTAGGAATCTTGTCAGGCATCTTTTTTTTAAAGATTTTATTGTGTTTTTGGTCAATAGGAAAAATCACAAATTTATGCTCCGAAAGTTTAAGTTTTTTAAAGTGGATTAAATTTGCACATTTTGCCGTTTGTTTCATTCCTTTATCGTCCTTTTTGAGAAAATCGTGGGGAATCTTGTTGAGCACTTTTTTTTAAATAGATTTTGGTGTTTTTAGCCAATAGAACTGTTCAGGAAGTTGTCGTTTTATTCAAACCACATAAATCATGTCAAATTGCCTTGATAAAAAATAAGTCGTTTTCGAAAATTTACTTTGACCACAAAAATGGAACGATATTTAAAATAAAAACAAAAATTATTGAAGCTACAACCTTTACTATCACAGTGTATATTTACATTAAATTTGGCAAAATCACTCTTCGACATTTTATACAGGGTGATTTAATCATTTTTCGCGTGACTCATTACAACATAACACATTGGTACCATAAACTATCATGTACACGCTATAGCTGATTAGTGTGTTTTTACTCCTCACCTCCGTTTACACCTCTTAACAAGGGTAGGTAGGTATCGATTTTTTTTTTCATTTATACAGGGTTTCGGGTAAGTATATGGCATAATTTCGGGAGTGTTTGTCATAAATCTTAAACAATAACAACAACTGGTGTCTCGCCGTAGTATTCTAGTGTATTATTGCAATAGCCTGTAAAACAAAAACATATTTCTCTTTCAAACGGTTGGTTTTATCGGAACAAAAGAAGAGCAAGTTTTTTGTTGAGAAAGAGTATTTGAAAAAGTAGTTTTCAGCTCTGTAAAATGACACCTGTCAAAAAATGTGCTCAAATGGTTTGGTGGTCTGTCCTTTCCTGATTTTCCCTTGAATTTTGGGTATTGACTTTACTAAGGTTTTATTAGTCTTCATGGCCTATACAACATACTAAAATTTCATCAAACTATGCAAGCCGGTTCAAAAGTTAAAGCTAAAATATTAGATCGATGGGTAAACCTTTAGAGCTCTGTATCTCCGTTAGGATGAAAAAAAAAATGTATGACAAACTGGGGTTAATTTGATCTTCCCTATACGCACCCGAAATTATGCCATATACTTACCGGGCAACCTGTATAGCTTATTGTGTTGATTCCTTATAAGTGCTGGCAAGGAAATTTTTACCCAAATTCAAATCTCGATATTTTCGAAACGGAAAGATATATCGAGCTGCTGTCTTCGGAAGGTCCTTGACCAATTCTTTGAGAATGGTTGGAGCGGTGTATTTTTTTTTATTTATCCACCCATAACAGGGTGGGCCAAGAAAGTCATGTTTTTTAGCAAAGTTTGGTGCCATGCCAGATTCCCAATTTTTGATCTTGAACATTTTTCTATACATATTCCAATCTCTGGACTATCCTAAAAAAAGTAATTTCTTGAATTTTTCGAAAGCTCAATGATAATTATTATTATCCCTTGAAAAAGGACTTTTTTCCCCAATTTACATAGAGTGGATTGATTTTGGACCAGAGAAAAGATTGATGCACACATTGATCGTTCATGACTCCAATGGCGTGCAGTTATTATCTTTTATCATTTTTCAGTTCGAATTAGCAATAATACGAACTATTTCCAGTCAGGAAAAATCACCCTCAAACCCGACCGCAAATCACTGAAACAGAAAGCGGAAGAAAAGCGCGGACTCATGTATATAGGCCATCTACCACATGGTTTCTTTGAAGAAGAAATGAAAAACTATTTCAAACAATTTGGCCGCGTAACCAACGTTAAAGTATGCCGATCGAATAAAACTGGCAAAAGCAAAGGATACGGTTATATTGAATTTGATCATCCTGAAGTGGCAAAAATAGCCGCAGATTCAATGAACAACTATTTGATGTTCAAAAAACGTATTGTCAGTAAGTTTATATTTTTTGTTGTAGTTCGTCGTTAATTGATTGTTTGTAGCTAAATTTGTCCCGTACGAAGAACGCCCTCTGCATTTATTCCATGGCAAGAGTAGCAACGAGAAAAACACATCAGTCAAAAACAGAAGAGGGAAACAAAAGCATTCGAGAAACACAGCAAAAGATGAAGCTATCATCGAAAAAAAGAACAAACTTTCGCTGAAAAAACTGCAAAATAAAATGGAAAAACTCAACAGCAGAGGGATTCAATGCGTACTCACCCCCGTTGGACTTGACGATAATATTAAACTGGAGAAACCTTCCTCCTCCCATGTGACGAGGTCCAAGTCCACCACCCTGCCCTCTTTATCCACTCCCAGCAGTTTGCACTTGAGTAAGAGTTTGGATTCAGTGCAAAAGTTGCTTAAAAAGAAATCCTCGCAGGACAGTGAAACGCAAACTGGTGCGAAGATTAAAAAAGTCAAGCAAGGAGGAGTGATCAAAGTTAAAAAGGAGAAGAAAGGGAGGAAGGAGATGAGTGGGTTGGCGAAATTGGACAAAAATGCCATCAAAAGTATTGCCAGGGATTTGGTGAGGAAGCAGGGCAGTCCGTTGTTGAAATTGAAGAGTAAAAAGATGAAAAAATGAGTAATTGTCTAATTGTATTGTTTAATAGATTATTAATTCAAGTTTGTTTTTGTCGTTATCTGTTTCCTTTTTACCAGATTATGTTGTTCAGTAGTGACACGACTATTTTTCCCTTTTGCCCTGTTTCTCAACATTTGACTCTACAATTCAATAACTAGTTATCCAGATTCAAACCAGATGACAATACGAGTACTCTGCACTCTGCAGATATTGTCTTGGGCGTTCAATAATCCATAAAAATCATAACAAAACTGCACAGTTCAGAGAATCACTCGGATATTTGACTTGGATTATATCAGGTTCATGACAGAATGACAGGAAGTAGGTTATTTGTCGAACACCTTTTCTCTCCAAATGTTAATCCAATAACCTATGGATCCGATAAGGTGACATAATATCGTTGAGAAACCGGAATGGTTTTTATCCAAGAAACTGGGGGTTTGTGAACATAAATTAGATTTTTTTTGTCAAAATTAAACCACATTATGCTTTAAAAAATACAATATATTCAAATACATACAACAAACCTATACCAAAATGCCATCCTAATTAATGACATTTGTTTTACACATAAATTTGAATAAAATCAATATTTTTTTAAATTTTATAAATATTCAACAGTTGAAATATGTACATCTTTTTTCTAACTATACATCACTATATTGTCAAATCATTGCTTGAAGGTTATTTTAAATAAAGTTTTTGGCAATTTTTGTTTATCCTAAGGCACTTTGGGAATATATACAGGGTGAAACCGGAATTAATAAAAGTGGAACGTCATGGTCCGAGAAAAAAAAATCATAGCTCAAAATTTATAAGATATGGACACCATAAATTTGTTGAAAAAAACAACATAATATACAGGGTGTCTCATAATTTTTCTGCTATAGAGCCGCAGGTCATAATATGGAATAAAATAACAAGATTTGTTTAAATGTGGTGGCAAATATTAGTCGTTGAAAAGATACAGGGTGTTGAAAGTACAACGTAAAAAGCGCCCTCTAGGAGTTGGATTCAAACCAATACCGAATTCGGATTTCCCACCCTCCAAAACTCTACTATACCAATTTTGAATCTTTATCCGTTTAGAAATTATTGAAATTTTTCCAAAATAAAGTTTCACTTTCAACTTTTTGACTACTAGAATTTATGGGCAAATCTTCTTATTTTCATTTATATTATCACCTGCTGCTCTATGGCAGATAAGTTATGTAACACCCTGTATATTGTCATGAAAAAAAAAGCGAGAAAAATGAGGTTTGAATTTCATTGATATACATCATTTTTTATGACACTCTGTATGCACACTAACTGTAACTTTTTGTGATGGACCCTCGCCATGACATCCTCTGTGAAGTTCCTCCTGCGATTCTACTGGACTTTCCTGAGGAGGGGTCGATTGTGATGTTTCCCCATGGATCATATCTAAATAATATACAGAGTGAGTCCCAAATCAGTGCGCATTTATTATGGCGAAAATAGTAGGATAATCACTTCTTGTAATGTGTCCGCCAACGACTGGTTAAAAAGACTTTTTTTCCGATTTCTTGTCTGTGAATTTGAAACGCCTTTTACACAAATGTTCAGTTCTGTCATTTTTGAGAAAAAAAAAAAAACGAAATTATCCAAAAATAATGTAACTGTATTTCCTCAAGAGACATTGGTGGAAGTGATTATGTGTACTTATTTCCGACTCACCCTGTATTTATTTAAAACTAAATTCAGGATTGGATAAGTGGGGATGGGATCAAAACAGGATATCGTATTTATTGGCGGAAGTACCAGGACTGCCCATTGAGGCCTTTGCTGAAAGGGATATTGAGGTTGAGGTACATGAGGTTCTGGTGAGCTTATTTGGCATTGTTCCGCAAAATAGTTTCCAATCGAAAAAAGTGCGGATTATCAAGTTTCTTACAATGTAACAAATATTTTTTATAAGCAAACCGAGGCCAACGAGAAAGAGAGGCAATGGCGCTAACGTGAAATAGGATTGTCACGTGACGACGTGACCAGCTTGGACCGATCATACTAAACAGCTTTTAAGTTTCTTTATTTTTCCTTCACTTACATAACATCCAGGTACACTAGAATTTCGTCAAGGCATTTTCAAGTAAACTGTGAAAGTAGTTACTATACAGGTTGAATTTGAAGTTGGGGTTTTCCTTTTTATACTGTATAGAATGCAAGAAAATGAGAAAAATCTCCAAATAAAATTATGTTCGAAAATGCTTCGTTTTCGAGATACAGGGTGAATCTTCAAGAAAAAAATGCCTTTTTTTTGTCATAACTTTCCTACCACTCCAGATATTTCCTCAAAACTTGGTACACTTTGACCATTAAAACACATTTTTTGTTTTAAAAAAAATTCTACCAGTGGCGTTCGAACAGGATATGTATTGAATTTTTCAAAAGAAAAAAATAGTACGTGGCTGCTTTTTCTCAAAATCAATTATTTTGGAAATACTCATTCACTTGATTTCTTGATATTTTTTGGTACGACGAACGATTTTCGTATAAGAGCCATCTTTGATGCATGGCAAAATCTGATACGGTGTATACCTTGGCTTAGGTGTATACATTTTTTTATTTTCGAGAAAATGTTATTTGACAAGTTTGTCTATTTTATCAAGTCCTGTCTCATGGGGATGCCATCTTTAACTTTCTGGATCGCCTTTACAGAGGACTGAATCAGGGGGATATTGCTGCCGCGGTGTTCTGTGATTTATCAAAGGCATTTGACTGCGTGAATCACGGAATACTGCTGCGGAAGCTCGAGAGGTATGGTTTTAGGGACGTATCATTGCGATGGTTTGAGTCTTATTTGCGTGGTCGAGTTCAGACAGTGGCATTTGACGGTAATTATTCTCAACAGGAAAGGGTTGGTACTGGTGTTCCACAGGGCTCGGTTCTTGGTCCTTTACTTTTTTTACTATACGTAAACGATCTGCCGGATATGTTAATAAAAGGAGTCTTCACCTTGTTCGCCGACGACACAACTATTTTGTGGCGTGATGTGAATCTAGATAGGTTAACCAACAACATTTCTAATGACCTAATGAGGGTAAAAAAATGGTGTGATTCCAATTGTCTTTGTTTCAACACATCAAAAACAAGCATTCTCTCCTTCAAGTGTGTAACTCGGGGTATTTGTATGGACACTTTACCACTTCCTATTCCTAAATTCATTCGTTTTCTAGGCCTGACGATTGATACCTCATTGAAATTCGAGGAACACGTATCTGGGGTGTGTAATAAAGTCTCTTCTGGGTGTTATGCTGTTAAAATAATTAGAAGTGGTCTGGGTTTCGCTATGGCCAGAAATGCATACTATGCTGTTATTGAAAGTCATCTTCGCTACGGCATTGCCTTTTGGGGAGTTTGTCCTCAGTATTCGTTTACATCGGTATTTTTACTTCAGAAAAGGGCTATTCGTTATCTATGTGGAGCCAAAGTTCGAGAATCCTGTCGTCAATTATTTAATCAGTGTCGTGTATTAACACTTTGTTCCTTATTCATACTGGAGACAGTGATCTTAATCTTCAAGAAACACAGAAATGAACTTAATCAGATTGGATCATATCCAACTCGCAATCCGTTTTCATTCAGACTTCCGATACCACACTCCGAACTCGTGAAAAAGTCTTTTATTTTTGAAGGCAGAAAACTTTTTAATCATCTGCCAACACGGGTTAGAAAAATGAATTCCCTGAATATGTTTAAGAAAGCTGTGAAAAGGTTATTGGCAGCTGGGACATACTATACCCTAGAAGAATATTATGAGACTGTATTTGACTGATATTATCTGTTAGTGTTTCGCACAATGTTTTAGATTAAAACTTATTTGTCTTTCTATGTACATACAATTGCGGATCTTATTTTATTATAGTGTTTAGTGTTGATTGATGTCTGTCAAAATTTCTAACCTTTGTCCAGTTTTTTTATTTTATTTTTACAATTTATACTGGATTTGTTTTGTTTATATTTATTCAGCAAAGGCTTTGTTAATAACCTAGAGTTAAAACAATAAAGCTATTTTTGACTTTGACTTTGACATGTTGAGAGGAAAACCCCAACTTCAAATACACCCTATATTATTATATAAAATGATTATTCAGTTCTCTTTCCATATACATAGCTGCATGATAGAGAGAACTAGGTTCACTACAATAATAGGTATTAGTGCAATTTATTGCAAAACAAACTTTTACAGAGGAGATGTAAGTGTAAATAAACAATAGCCTAGTTTACACCGATAACTCCATTAGTTCGGTCCGATAGGACCAAGTGGGTGGGGATAGTACGGTAGGACCAATGCTTGCTTCTCGTCCGTTTACACCGTCTTGCAACGCGTGAACTAAATGTGTACGCGCGCAATTCGTCAATCGTCAAAAACAAGTCGAAATTATTTATCGACACAATCCGTAATCAAAAAAAACATAGGTACAGTCTGTTCATGGCTTTCCTGCGGTTACGTCATACTTTTCCGTCTCTCTCTTACACATTGAAAAAAAAATCACGTACGTCTGGACGAGGGTCTTTCGGATCAATTCCACAAATGTCACATGTGGAGCGATCAATCTACGACACACTGCCAAACGTCAAATACTGTGACGTGACCGCAAGAAAGCCATGAACAGACTGTAAGTACGCTCAGATTGTCTTGAGAAACTCAGAACCAACACAATTCATAATAATACCAATCAACATAACCTCATAATTTTGATCCAGATCGAACCAAATTTAGTTCGGTACACCTGCTGGCAAGTACCGAACCAAGAACGGTCCAGCTTATTACGCAACTGTTTACAGCATTCGAATCAAATATTTGGTTCTGATATAGTTCGAATTTAGTACTTGGTCTGCGGACCAAGTTGTCGGTGTAAACTAGGCTAATCATGGATTGGGATATTTTTTGAATGAATAAACTCACCTCCACTACACAATTTATGCACATTCACTCAATAATTCAACTGCCTTTGGAATAATAAATAGAATTAAATAATCAGAGCTTATACAGGGTGGTGCAACCAAGACGATTGTGGAAAAATGGTTAACAATTTGGATATTTTTTTTGTATATTATGACTAGTCAAAAAGGCTATATTTTAAAATTATAGTCATAGTACAGGGTGTCCCAAGACATTTGTGGTTAACTAAACTTTTAAATGGAACAGCCTGTATATAATAATTCTAATTATTTCTCCTATATCGTACGATCAATTTTAATGAAAACAATGTTTCGAATGGATCACCCTGTATATTATATTCCCATTTTGAAGATCATCATGAGCTCTCAAAAACACAATACATCGTACCTTTCTGATCATTAGTTTGTTCAGAAATCACCCGCGAATACAAAGTTTCATCATTATTTACTCAGTTTATAAAATTATGTGACTACGAAGCCATGACAATATCAGGAATGAAACAAAATATTGATAACTAGTCAAAGCTACTACGTATAATCATCGAACAAATAACAATAAGAAGGATCACTCTGCCAAGCGCGCGAAACCGACCCGAGGAGAGCCGAAGTTCCCAACACCATACCCCGTCCACCCGGTCCGAGAGTGCCAGTCTGTACAACGACCGACGTTATGAGAAGCGCTGTTAACTTGTGATTTTCAAATATCGGGCACGTATGTTCTGTGCTTCGAAACCGATGTGCTCCCAAATGGCTCGGCGGGCTGTCCCTTGATGCTGCTACACAATAGAGTGAAGAGTGAGCCTCCGTATTGTTACTTGTTCGGTGGTATAATCAAGCATAATCCATTATTTTCAAGTCAAGTGTCAGTGCCACAATACTTTGAATTAAAAAGAAATCTTTTGGATGCCTACTTGCTAATTAATTAATTAAATTGCTAATTAGATAATCAACTAATTACTGATGTTGTCATGGCTTGATGCATGGCCACCTATAATTTTATAAACTGGGTAATAGTTTGTAGGACAATGAGGAAACTTTGTATTCGCCGGTGATTTCCGAAAAAACTGTTGATTAGAAAGGTGGTGTCTTTAGAAAGCTAATGATGTTATCTTCAAGATTTGAAAAAATTGTGTACAGGTCGTGTTTGCAAAACTTGATCACCCTGTATAATAACAAATATTTGTATTCAAAGTGTATGTGATTATTGTGTTCAAGGATAAGTAATGTTTATGGGTCAGTTGGTTTTTCGAAACTTTTTCAATTTCGCTTAAAAAATAGCCCAACTATTTTAACTTTGATCGCCTCCCATTCCTTTATTATAAGTCTTAGACCCAACAAACCTATGGAGGACTGTAACTAGGAAAGGAATCGAAATGCATAAAAGTGGTCCAGATTTCAAGTGGTGATTCAGCTTCAATTGTTACCCCCAGATGGCGAAGTGTCGTTAGCGCTTTCATGTCAAACAAAAATGTCACCTAGGTAACATGATCGTAAGAACGTTATGAGTACTCTATCAAAATGTAACAATTTTTATTAGCCAGGTTGCATCAAAACTTCCACTATTTGATGATAGTAGGTATCATGAATATATTTTTTGTTATACATTGTTCTGAAATTTCTAGAATGTTCATATTTATTTGTTTGATTGCATTGATTGATAGAGTAACTGAGTGACGTCATATCACACTCATCATTGAACCAACCCTGGGCTTGAAATACGATGCTGCGACGACTCAACCTCAATTTTTTGCCTTATAGAAAATGCATTGCATGTGGAATATGGAGTGGAAATTTGGAAAAAATTAGAGAAATTGTGATAAGTCTCTCGAAAAATTATTGACAAGCAATGAAAGTCACCATGACAATGAATAAATAAAAACGCTAATGCTAATAGCAACAGCGCCCTCAAATGAACTAACGAAAAAGAGGAGCACAATTTCAAGGATATTCGTATCTCGATTCGTCTCCTAGTTATAGTCCTTCATAAACAAACCTTATACCAAAATGATCGTACGAGATGGGAGAAATGATTAGAATTCTTACATACAGACATACATTTAGAAAACTACAAGTTTAGTTTGCCACGAACTTCTTGGGACACCCTGTACTATGGCTATATTTTCCAAACATAGCCTTTTTGCCCAACTATAATTTACAAAAAAAAGTTATCCAAATTCCTCACTATTTTCCCACAATCGTCCACCCCATCTTGGTTGCACCACCCTGTATAACGCGGATAAAGAGGAAATATTCTCAAAATACATCTGACCGTTGTCAATTAAATAAATGACGGACGTCGGAGTAGAATGGTCACGCCATTTTTTAGCGCCATGGTCTGTCTTACTCGTTGGCCTTGTGACCCCACCAGGTGCACCAAAAAAATCGGCAATTCCGTATCGCAACACCGTATTTTTTCCGAATTCCTAACGTATTATCACGAGAAAGGACTTTTCGCCGACATGGTTTCCGAAATTCTTGAAAGTTCACCGCCTTTCAACGTTCTTTTAATCAAAACGGGTTTGTAACACACGAATTTCATATGTCACCTCAGATGGCAGATGTCGTTGGGAAATAAGGGCTGTCTCTTGGGAAATTCTCTCCTACTTTCACCATAACCTTGTGAGTTTTCCTGGGATCTGTTTGGTTTTATCGGTGGCGAACGTCGTCATTAAACAGGGCTGTTTCTTGAGAGGTTCTGGCCTGAACTCAGCATTGTTTTTCGAGCCTTATTCTGGTAGCGGATGTCGTTGTGGAGACAGGAAATTTTTCCTTTACGTGTCTCTGGAGTTTAATTTTTCAACGTGAAAACAGGGATACCAAACACTTTCAGGGAGAGATAATTTTTCTAGTTTTCAGAACCGCGTTTTATTGTTGAAGTTTGCCATCACCAATTTTGAGAAAGTTTCATCGAAGCGTCTTCTGGAATTCGACCGATTTTTCATCATGACAACCGTTATTTTTTATACCAGACCAAGTTTTCATATGACCGTCTCGCATTTTCCATCAGTTACCGTTAGCTATGAATACCGGGAAGTTTTCACAGTGTTAAACTGTCAAATCCTCAACTTTTTATTCCGCATTTTTTTCGATTCTGAAAGTGTCTATTTGAAGAACTCTTGCGATTTTTGGAGGGCCTATAAGTCACCAGACCCAAAGGGGGTAGTGCTTACCATTTTCTGCACAAACCTGTGTACAATACGTCTGGCGGATGATATGGCAATTTTCCAAATTGAGCTTCATGAATTCGTGTCCGAAAATAAAGTAACCGATTCCTCCGCCTAAAACAGCAGAAATAAGAAGCCACGCGTCGTATAGCATTACTGTGAGCATTATAAGGTAGCCCAAGTTTTGTAGTGCTAGCCATATTGAGACTTCTGTTCCAAAAAAAAAACATCTACAACATAAATAAAAGTAACATAAACAGGGTGTTCCTCAGTACACACATCGTCAAAAGTCTCGGATCCTCCTGTTTTTTCTCCATTTCTACAGATATAAAAAATCTGGTCACATGATTGAGAACTCTAATTCTTTTTTCCCAGCTCAAATGCTCAGACTTTTTTTTGTTGAAAATTCATTGTGCCTTTTTGACCCCTGAAAGAAAAACAAGCCACTATTGTTGGATTTTCAAGGTGGTTTTAGAAAAAATTGGATAACTCCATTCGAAAGAGGGGCAGAAATTATATCCATCCTGAAAATTACACTACGATTGAACTTTTGATAAACTAGAGATGTCAAAAATTGTCAATTTTAGCTAAAATCTTTAGAAATGTATCGTTTTTAGCTTCGACCATATACGAAGCGTATATGGTCGAAGGTTTTTAGCAACTAGAAATGCGGAATCTAGGCTTTAATTGTCAATCGTTGTGCAATTTTCAGGATCGGCATAATTTTGTTCACTCTTTAGAATGGAGTTATTCATTTTTTTCTTGAACCACTCTGAAAAAACGTCAATAGTGGCTTTTTTTTCTTTCAGAGGTCAAAAAGGCACAATGACTTTTCAACAACAAAAAAAAGTCTGCGTACCCGAACTGGAAAAAAGAATAGAGTACTTATTTATGTGAACAGATTTTTAATAGTATCTGTAGAAATGGGGGGGCCCAAGACTTTTGGCGATTTATGTATCATATACAAAAAGGGGATGATTCTTTGGTTTATTCTATAGCTAAAAATTCATATAAAAAACTGCAAACGCCTACTTACCGATCCTCAGGGTGTTGAAACACAACACCTTATACCTAAATAAAATTAACCAAAGAATAACATCCTTCCGTTTGTACATGATATTATGTAAAAACACCCTGTAAAGACGAATACAAACCTATCGAAAAGTGTGATATTGAAAGGGTTTGTAGGATTTGTGATGGTTTGTCGCAGCAAAGTGGCACTTTCAGTGGGGCATAGCTGTTTGATATGTTTGGCCCTGATTTTCAGTTCTTTTTGTTTTTGCTTTGTCTGAAGATATCTGAGAAGAAAAGGTAGGATTACTCATAAACAGGGGGTTTCCTAAAAATTAGTGAGGTGATTTCTGTGGTATTCGTATGACAAAAAGTACCTACATACAAGACATGTTTGTTATTTCGGTGTAAGAACATTTTTGATAAGCTGTAGCTTTGAAACGAATAAACGGATTTTCTCGAGTGTTTTGGCGTTTTGAAGGTCGGCTTTCATACATTGGAATAACTTTTGTAGATTTTGTGTGAGATGAGATTTTCTATGATATACAGGGGGCGGAAGGAAGTAATGCTATTTTTAAAATTTTCAAGATACTGCCATTCTGCAAAAAAACAATTCTTCACTAAACTTATACCTCAATAAGATAAATAAGATTGACACATCGGGACGTATTTGGTATTTTTCGGATAACTCTTCTGAGACAAGAGACAATAGTCTTTTATTCTAATTCGTATTTTTCGATTTTTTTTTGAGATTTGCGGACTCGACTCCAAAATTCTAGGATATTATACGATACTTACTTTTGATACAGTTCAAAACCAAAAAGATGATTTTACTGAAGCGGTAATAAACAGAGCTCTTTAAATACGACAAACAATTTTTGTTTGGTATCTATCGCGAAAAAACTGATATACCTACAAAATATCTTTTCGATAAAAAAGTTTACTCCATTAGGTTTATCAGTTATTGATTTCGCAATACCAAAAAAATTAGTTTTGATCATCATCGTTTGCCGTATGTCCACTTTTGGTGCATAGGAAAAAAAAGGTATACCCAGAATAACATAACTTTATAAAACAAAAGATGAGAAATATTCTAGAACTTCAAAATGGACCCAGGATCCTATCCCAACAAATTCTTTGTGACTGGATCATTCATCCTAATATCCTGAAAAATGTTTTCAGAAAATGTGGTCTATGTCCATGCATGGAACCATGGAACTCTCAAGTGCAGAAAAAAATTGACCCCTTTAGCGTTTTTACTAAATATAACCGATTACAGCACAGGACCCCCATATTTGATTCTAAACTATACCCGAATACAGCACACTGCTTCCAAGTCTAACCGATTACAACTCACCGTGAATTATTGAGAAATATGGCACAGTACAGGTCCTAGCTTGTCCACATTTCAAACGTGTGAAAGTCCGTTTATTTTAGTTTATTTCAAAAATGACAAATATCGATTATTTTGCATTACATTTTTCAGTAACAGTAATGAACTGAGATGTGAAAATTTGATAGCAGACCTTTCAAAGATTAAATTACGCAGTCTTTTCCAAATAATTCAAAAATTCTGAAGAGTGGGAACACCGTTCTGTTGTGAAAAAAATATTCATTTTGTCCTATACTCATCTTTAACGTTGTTTGACTCAAACAACGTCTTTAATCATGCATTTTCAAAATATTGAAAATTTCGTATAGGCGTGCATTCATCTTATGGATTGTTTCGCAAGTTGATTTCGATCATTTATGAGATTAGGCGATCTTTCTTAAACATATCCAATATTTGCATTCACTTGAAAACCATTTAGTAGATTAACATCCAACTACTTTCTAGGTTTCTGTTTTATAAAAGTAAAGCACGTTTGATACGAAATCGCAACATTTCATGAATGGATAGGTTTAGGACAAAATCAACATATTTAGTCAAAATTCAAGGCTAAGTTCATGGTGTTCCATTAAAAATAGTTATTTTCCTAACAAGTTCGCAAAGTGATGCTTTCCCGCACGCAAAAGCAGTTAGACGAACGACGCGAAGCGGAGTTCGGATATGCTTTAAGGGCGGGAAAGACACTTTGCGAACGTTTTAGGAACAATATTTTTTCTACGAGCGTTCACAGATTAGACACGAAAAACTTTAGATAATATATTATTTGAACGCACTTAAAAACATAGAACTTGAGAATAATGATTATTTATGCTTAACAATATATTTATATTGACAGAACAGTTTGTGGCGGCAGCTGGAAATTGGATAATATGGGTATAATCAAAATCATAATTGATTTATTTTATATTTGAAATTTGAAATGCAAGGGCATGTCCGATCACTGTTCATAAAATCTCCTCTTTTGTCGCCTTATTCCCTGCTATTGGCAACACTGTTTTGATTTGACATGACACTCTAGACAGCTGCGTCAGTCAGTCTTCGTTTAATCGTTTATACTTTTATAAATTTGATTGTCCGTTTGTTTGTATACATGATTTTTTTGATGCCAGTATTCAGCTCAAATCATTCGAAGATTTCCGATAAACACAGTAGTTTGCACCGAAATCAAGCAAGAACAACTCACAAATGCCGATTGAAAGTCGTCATTATCAATGTTTGTTTACGTTACTGGCGAATGCGTTTTTAACGCAAAAAAAGAATTGTGTGTTTCATTTTGATTTTGACTGAAAAGGGAAAAGTAACAAGAACATTATTTTGTGCATTACAAAGTGCATTATCTACAGTTTGGTTGGTATGGAAACGAAGTTTAAAACAACAAACTGGTAGGTAGTTATTTGAGTTGACATTTGAGTGCGGGAAAAGGCTACTTTGCACACGCAAATGAGTGTGCGAAGTGGTTACTTTGCGCACGCTCGTAGAAAAAATCGATTTTCAGTCCATTCCATTTTGCAAAAATGTTTTTTTTTTGCACACGCCTTAGCGACACTTATTGTACGCTCTACATCATGTCTCAACTGTGGTTAATTTCAAAGCTACAATTAAAATAATAAAATATCAATTAGCCTGTTCTTGATAAATTAAATGTTTTAGGTTAAATGGTTACTATTGTGCAGATTTAGTTTGACTGAAAAGGGAAAAGTAACAAGAACATTATTTTGTGCATTACAAAGTGCATTATCTACAGTTTGGTTGGTATGGAAACGAAGTTTAAAACAACAAACTGGTAGGTAGTTATTTGAGTTGACATTTGAGTGCGGGAAAAGGCTAC
Source organism: Orchestes rusci (assembly GCA_958502075.1). Taxonomy (NCBI): domain Eukaryota; kingdom Metazoa; phylum Arthropoda; class Insecta; order Coleoptera; family Curculionidae; genus Orchestes; species Orchestes rusci. Next base: position 8,615,633 of record OY293308.1, on the reverse strand, counting down.
TTTGCACACGCAAATGAGTGTGCGAAGTGGTTACTTTGCGCACGCTCGTAGAAAAAATCGATTTTCAGTCCATTCCATTTTGCAAAAATGTTTTTTTTTGCACACGCCTTAGCGACACTTATTGTACGCTCTACATCATGTCTCAACTGTGGTTAATTTCAAAGCTACAATTAAAATAATAAAATATCAATTAGCCTGTTCTTGATAAATTAAATGTTTTAGGTTAAATGGTTACTATTGTGCAGATTTATGACAACATTTTGACACAACTGTCAATTCGAAAGATGCAAAGTATCCTCGAAAGTAACTAAAACATTTCATTCAGCTAGAACAGGCTAATTTCTGGGCTAATTGATATTTTTTATTATTTTAATGCTACCTTTGAAATTAACCGCTTTGAGAAAAACATTTATTAGACTTTTTAGCACAATTGGTGTGAGAAATCATGGTTTTGAAAATATTTTCAACAAATTTCGAAAAAAATCAAAATCATTAAAAATGTTATCTTTGATGTATTCTGTAAAGTAATCGTAAATTTGGTATTCGAAATTGTGGTTTCAACACAAGCAGACGTTTTTATAAAGAGTGAGTTTTTCTTCTAAACCCACAAATAAAAAAGTTTTTTCTCTCCCGAACTCTATCCATGGACACACTGTAGATATGTCTGTGTTATTCAAAGATATAAATAGATATAATATTTTGGTATTTGATATGGATCTTAACTAGGCTTACTCAATTGGATTGATCATAAAAATAGTTTTGCCTAAAATGTTGTCATGATATGAGTATATTATCCAAATATTCATAGAAAAAGAGGTGTTTGTTTTTAATCCTATTAAAAATTTATTTTTTATCTCTCTCTAACACATGAGTTCTTATGGAAAAATCCATCAATATATTTTTTTTGAGTAATTGCGATACATTGTTGGTTAAGGAACATAAGAGGCTCTTAAAATCCGTAATAAAAAAATCCAGGACCGTATTTAAAAAAACAAAGTTGATGAAACGAAACGTCGTAGGGAAAATCTCTCAAGGCTGTTTCGTAGAGTTTGAAAAGTGACAATGAAAAAGGGTTTTCGGTTTTTCCATATCTCTCAAAATAGCTTAAAAAATAAAATAAAAACGAAATCGCAATATTTCGGTTTTTATCGGATATTTCCGTAACGGCTTGGAATTTTCAAATTTGTAAAACGGGATCTTGTTTGGTATCAAAATGCGCAATTTTTGTCCAATTTAACCGACACTGTATCTCTTATGGTTTCCGAGATCCCCATGCTGTGCATCCTTATCTTGGACACACTGTATACAGGGTCCTTCATTAGTGCGTCGGGCAATCCTAGCGTGGTTATTTACAAAAGTAGAAAAAAAAGTTTTATACAAAAGTTGTAGAATGTGACTTTATGCATATTTTAAAAATATTTTCAAACATACACAAAAGTATGGCACGAAAAAGTATGATTTTTTTAAATGGAACCCCCTGTATATTGATTGATATTTCAATTCTTTCTTCAATTTGGAACAAAAATTGTGATACAACTAATGTTCCTAAATTCAACCGTTATCGAGATATCGCGTTTTAAAAATGGCATTTTTGCAACTTCGACATGCTATAAAACTCAAACTATTCAAGTTAGAGAGAAATGGATTGCACATTCCTATCTTAACTTTTCAAGAGCTATTCAAGGAGATTAAAGCCATTATTGTGAAAAAATGTCAAAATGTGCCGAAGAAAGTTGACAGTTGACGTTACCTTCTATCTAAATGACAGAAGAGCTCTTGAAAAGTTAAGATAGGAAAGTGCAAACCATTTTCCTCTAACTTGAATAGTTTGAGTTTTATAGCATGTCAAAGTTGCAAAAATGCCATTTTTAAAACGCGATATCTCGATAACGGTTGAATTTAGGAACATTAGTTGTAGCACAATTTTTGTTCCAAATTGAAGAAAGAATTGAAATATCAATTAATATACAGGGGGTTCCATTTAAAAAAATCATACTTCTTCGTGCCATACTTTTGTGACGCACCCTGTATGTTTGAAAATATTTTTAAAATATGCATAAAGTCACATTCTACAACTTTTGTATAAAACTTTTTTTTCTACTTTTGTAAATAACCACGCTAGGATTGCCCGACGCACTAATGAAGGACCCTGTAGAACACACCTCACACTTTCAAAATAAAAGTGTGGAAAAAATAACTGTACCTATATCTACTCCAAGACCTAGTCCAAATATATAGTTTTTAAGATGGATCTTGAAGTTTCTCGAATTACTTATATTTCTCAAACTTTGAGGCAGGGAAATATATATGTGAACGCGTCTGAAGAAAATACTATTTTGACCTAAGACTGATGTGATCCTTGCCACCTCCACTCAAAGTCCTCTCTACGACTGGTATTTATTTATTATAGTTATGTTATGTATATATGATCTTGAAAATAGATTAGAATAAAATCAACACAAAATCAACCAAAAGATTATTCAAATTCACGGTGATAATGGCAGATCATAATTCTATTTATCTAAAGAATAAAAATGGGATGATGATCTTACTCATTGTTTGAATTGGATAATTTGTGCCTCATTGCTGATTAAAACTAACAATGGGAGATTGCTCAAGATTCAAACCTTTTATCGGTCAAACTAACAGAAAAATTCCATATAGGTACCGAAATTATTGCGTAAAATCCAATTTTTCTTTAACTCAAGATTGATAGATTGATCAACCCATAACTAACTTAATAAAAATACATTTTTCCAATAAACAGTGATGAGGGGCTGATAACAACAAATCAACCCTCAAAATCTCAATTTACAGCTTAAAATGATTGTGAACCTGAACTTCCTCAGCTTATATATCAAATCAATGGGCGGATTTGGAAGATTTTTTCATACAAAATAGACACCCAAGAGGCTCTCAGAAAGCCAAAACCCCAAATTGCATCCTCACCAACCCACCATATAAATTAAGAAAAACAAAAATATAGAACACAGTCCAAAAAGTGAAAGTCATCAATAAACCAATTTTTTCACACGGAACACAAGCACGACAACAAAAACTAGGAATAAATGAATAATAAACGCATAATTACCTCAAATATTCAAAAATGAAGGAACAAATTCCAACGAAAAAACACGCAGCAACTAGGCCTCCTGTCGAATCGATTGTTATGCCTTTGATCAAAAACACTCCCACATTTTTGCCAAAAAAGAAGGACTGATGATTCATTTTTCGAAAATTCACAGTTTCTTGTTATGTTGTTGTTCCATTCTGTAATAAATAATCAACGTTTTATCAGGGGTATTGTTTAACTGGTGGCCAGCAGATAAACACTTATCAGCTGATTTTGGACGGTTGCGAGTTTGCAAGTCGTGAGTTTTGAATATATGGGAATTTGTGATTTTGTGGCTGTGAAGCGCAGTCGTCATAGTCCGCTCGTATAGGTTGATTAAAGCGCAATTATGATAGTCCGGTCGCATAGGTTCTTTTTGATAATTCCATAACGATTACCGCGAAACAGAGTTCTTATATAGTGCGGCTGTATTGGTTGATTTTGTATCGGATTTATGACTCATAGCTGTGAAGCTCGTAGATATAAAACGCTAGAATGATTACGAATCAGGTTGTTTTTGATAATTTTTATTCCAGAGTTTGTGCTCAGTTCTTGTAGTGTGAATGTTGATTTTGTATCGGAATTTGTAGTTTTAGGTTTGTAAAACTCAGTTTTTATTCTATGGAGGTATACATACGTTAATTTGTATTATTTTGTATTACAGATCTTTTTCTAACATATGTCATACGTCATGATTGTTAGGTAGATTAGGATTTTTTGGTCTAAGGGTTTGTTTATCAATTGAGAGTTAACCCATGGGTTAGCCTGACCCTGCGTCAACTTAGCCTCTGCCAAATGGACAAATGTCAAACATTTTGAGGTTATCCTAAGGTTATTGCGTTAACCCAGGGGCGTTTATTCAATTGATAAGCAGCCTCTTAATTCACTTAATTTTTTGTTACACAACAAGATCTTCTCTGTGCAAATCGTATTTACAACTTTTCAAAAACACCTACATGGCAAAAATAGTTTTGATCGTTTGAACATTGGTATTGGTAGGTTGGGATTCTCAATCCTAGAAACGCATATTCAGTGCGGATTTGATGCCTCGACTTTTACTTTCCCCCACTAGTCCTGAAAAGCTACTTTTCCGCACAATTTTTGTATTTTTAAAAATGAAGATATTAGGACTAATTGGATGATTTTTTATGCTACTATTCTATTTTATGTGTCTCTTTGTAGCATTATTATAAAATCTTTGCCAATCAAACTTTCTGTTAAATAAGACTGACAAAAACATTGTACACGTGTAAAATTCACCTAACACATTCGGAAGATGTCTTCTCCGCCATCACTTGTGGAAAAGTATCACTTTCCGCACTTGTTAGGTAAATAACTATTTCGGGCCTATAGACCAAGATATTTTCCACAATCACAACCTGTCAATGGTCCGTTGACAGGTTGTGATTGTCAAGCACACACCCTCGTTTATTATCTGGGTTTCTTGGCTCGACAAATTGGATGTTCAAATTATAAGATTCTTCCAAGGCTAAGGACAATAACTAGTAAGGGTGTGTATGCACAGTTTGATGATAATTTACTGTTTTCCGTAGCATTTTGAATACGGTTTCAGGTGGCTGTAGTTTAGTTTTTCTATCATGAACGTAGGTCGTAGCTAAGTTCGTATGGTTAGATAGCAACTGTCACAATTGTCATCATTTGTTGATATTATCTTTCGTGAATTTGATTTGGTTTTTGATAAAAATTTTAAGAAATCCACAAAATCACTGGTAATCCGGCGTTGGTGCCCGCACACAATTAGCACAGACAAGAATTTACTCTACAAGCGTTATCTTGGGGGAACCTGTGAATTTTTGGACGGTAGTTCGATTTTGGCTTGCCCTCTACCTCTCCCCGTGCTTGTTTTAAACTCAAAAGAATAAAATATATTATACACAGTGTCCAAAAAGTCTAAAAACGGTAAAACATCTCTCAAACTACGCCTAGAATATTTTTTTTTTAAAAAATGTGTCAAATATTTTTTGAAAAACTATTTATTGACACCTAATTTTTATTCCTAACCCTTCACCCAGTGGGTGGAGCGCGGGGCGACATTGGAATTTTAAATGAAAACTGCCATTTGTTATTTCAGATCTTGGTCCTCTGGCAAAAAATAAATAATTTCGTCTAGACCATTTTTTTCGATTATCAATAGATAACTGGTTGTGGATCTTTTAAACAATATTTGACAAGTGTTTTTTTATTTTTTCATTCTATGCATAGTTTGGGGGATTATTTTACCGTTTCCAGACTTTTTGGACACCCTGTATAATAATACATTTTATTACGAAAGATGTTGAACATGCCCACCCCCATCTTCAATACATCTGAAAACCCTTTTTCTTACAGAATTGGACACTTCTTGAAGCATTTGAGAATCGTTAAATGAGCAAAAATACAGCGACAACACTTGTTAAGTTCTGAAAAGAACTAATCTTGATTCATAAAAAGGCACAGAAACTCGGAAACACCAAATTTCTCAAAAAGTCGACAACAATACAAAAAATGGGTTAGAGAGTAGATTTGGTTGTTGTCAAGTGATAATGTTTGCGATGTTAGCCAAGACATACGTTTTTTAAAACAATTATTGGAATCCATGCATGGATGAGCTGACCGTATTTTTTATTGAACACTCGTCAGAAAAGAACTATGCATAATTTTATAAATAAAAAAAAAATTATCTGGAAAAACTCAGCAAACTAATTTCCATCAAACCATAACACGGTACCACACATGATACTCCGACGACCCCTTCTCTTTAAACGAAATTCTTCAACTCTTCACAAGCAGAACCAGTACCATACAAGATGCGATCAAAGTACTGCTGACCGCTGCATTTCTTCACGCTCAATACGCACGTGCTTTGATAAGTTTACACACAAAAATCAAAGTTTTTCAAAATGTTGTTCAGGACAAGTCTTGTGCAATTTTTAGTGGTTTTTGGATATATTTTAGTTTCAGGTGAGTCTCATTGACATTCAAATTGTATGGGTGGGTGTGTTGAGGATGACTTTTATTGTAAAGATCAAGAGATTGTGTGTCTTTTTTTATGGTAAGATGGTGTGATTGGAGATAGGAGGTTTATTTTCGAGGAATTAGTCATAGTTTAATCTGTCATCGTTTTTTTATTGACTAAATTGGCTATGTGGAATTTTTTGTATTTAAAGATTTCTTAACTTCTTAAAGATGTTTTTAAACATTTTTAATGAGTTTATTTTTGTGCAACCCTTCTACCCAGGGATGATCTGCAGGATCCGGATTATTTTAAAATGCTTAAAATTGTCTCTAAAATCACATTTATCACGGAGTGTACCACTATTTTGGGTGTTTAAACACTTTTTACATTCTTTTGAACGTTTTCAAGATGTCTACGTTGTGGAACAATGAGTAATTTGTGGAGCTTGTGACTTTTTAGAATACTTTTGTTCCTTCTGGTGCTCTAATTTTAAAAACTTTTATGTGTTCAAAATCAAAGAATCTTGAACCTGGAGTGAATTGTGGTGTTTAAGATATTCCAAAGTGTTTCAAAGTTCTTTCTGAATAACATTATGTATATTTTCATTTAAAGCCCTCTGGGAGTTCAAAAACTTTTTAAAGCGTTTTTAAACTCCTTTACACGCTTTAAAATGTACATTTACGTTTCATAGACAAAGACCTATGTTGAAATTTGGTTCAATGAAATCGTCTTGCTTAAATTTAAAATTGTTAAAAATATGACAAGAACCATTTCTGCATTTGCACTATTTGCAATATAACAAATCACCTTGTCCTTGTCTACGACTGCATACTCATTATCCATTCTTTAATAAACAAGCTTGGATCAGTCAATAAATACCATAAACATTAATAAGAACAATAACACCTACACGTTCTAAGTATCGCTTATGCATGGTTATTTCCGAATCAGAAATATTGATAAAATAAATTTTGAAAATTCAATAATTAACTTATTAATGCGTTGTAGCAACAATTTTACTGTTTTCATTGAGTTAGACAAGTTGAAATGGGTTAAGGTTGAAATTTCTATAACGGTGGGTCGTGGGTAAAAATGTTAAAAAACTGCTCTGATGGTCAAAAGGTCAAGTTTAATAAGAAAAATCATCAACAATTATTGTAGATTTGGAATACATGTTATCCAATAGACGAAGCTTCAAATTCTTTTTGACTAAAATTTGAAGCCAATATTTTAAACGGTTTGAAAAGTACAGCTTTGAAAGTTCAATGGAAAACCAAATATACAGGGTACAGGCAACGCATGGGAGTGTCCCCAAATTTCTCAACTCTTGATTTTATTAAAAGTGAAAGTTGCAGATGCCTTTTCCGCTTTGCCATAAACTCTCTTGTCTACAATGTATGGATCGAATAAATCTGTTGTTGTCGTGTATTGCAGATCTTCTGTGCTGATTACCGATTAGTTGCTGCCTTTTTGGGATCGCTCAATAAGAGTAGATCACTCGTAGGAGTTTAACACTCCATTAGAATAACTATTATTCAATCACCTTGATGGAATTTTCTCTTCATAAATATTTACGAATCTTCCGGTACTCGTTTATTATCGTCAACAAGTATTTGCAATTAGTCGTTTATTGACATTGTGTAACTGATATTATGGTGTTATTATTCAATTTTAGCGTAAATTTGCATTTTTGATGACATAGACTGTAAAGAGATTTACATTGTCAAACATAATTATTGGCTCCTGAGCGGTGTCCCTTCCCATATACAGACGCGCATCACTTAGCGTATATTTGTGATCGATCCTGTACTTGCTTTCAAGTTTCCTCTAGATCCTTTCTGAATTTTTACATTTTAAACAAAAAACAAGAGATGATTCAAAATTTTAAAGGTTTGAGGGTATTTTGGATACGTATATCTTCATTTCTTATTTGGTGTATATTCAAGACTTTTTGAAGGCATTGTCCAGCTGTATACATTTTTTGATGATTTATAATAGAGTTTAGATTTCTTCAAGATTATTGTCTTGAATTTTCACGGAAATTCAAGCAGTGGCGTGAATGCAGGTTGTTATTATCAGGTAAAAATCATTGTAACTCGAAAACTACAACAGATAGATACTTGAAACTTTCACCATCTTTTAGACGTTTTTCTATAGGGATGTATAATGAATATACAGGGTGATTTGCGAAAAATGGCTTCAAACTGTGATGAAAATTTTTGTGGACGAGCGACACAAATCCATAAAAAAACCGTATCGCAAAAACTACAACGAAAAAAAAACTTTCACCAGTGGATTTTTTAGACGTTTTACTTTAGAAGTGTGTATAAAAATATACAGGGTGATTCAAAATGTGTTGGAAAAATTAGTAACTCGAAAACTACAACAAATAGATACTTAAAACTTTGTTAATCACCCTGTATAGAACTTTTAAAGTGAGTTTCTGACAAAATTTTGTTTTCTCAAAAGAAGCTCTATGAATCGTTGTTTGAATCTTGAATACCGGACGATATGAAGCAGTGGCGTAGCTGTGAGGATATAATGGTAAATTAACAAACTATTATATTATTATGTTGTGAACCATCCTGTATTAAATTTTGAAAAATGTTTTGAACAGTTTTATGACTTATTCTGTTGAGTAACTGTACTATTCATTTCTTGAATTCTAATAATCTGACGGAAATTTGAAGTGTGGGTACTTTTGAAAATCAACGTAGGTAAATACAAAATTATAAACTTTTTTTTTATTTCACCAAATATTCATCGACAGGGTCAGGTTTTATTCATCATCATTATCATTGGTATTATAAAATTTGTTTTATTTTCTCTGAACTCCTGAAAATTTTTCAAAAAGATTTTAACTTCGGTTTAACGGTTTCCTGAATGGATTGACATTTTAAGAGACAGTTTACATTTTTCAAAAGCTCTAAAATCCGTTTAAAGAACTTTGAAATTATTTTTACCGTTTTAAAGATATTTATTCTGTTTAATCTTTGTTGACTTTAATCTTTTCAAAATAAATTCAAGTTTTCCTGAAATAATATCTTTGAAATGTTCAGATATTTTGAGTGTTTAAAGACTGTAAGTATACATTTTTTTTAGATTCCCTAAACTTTCTTGATTTCAACTTTCGCCTGGAACAATTTCTTTTAACTATACAAAAAACATATATTTTTTTTTATTGTACTTAACCATAATTTCCTAACCCACTTCTACCAAGTACGACTGCCAATCAGTCTCTCAGTATGAAAAGATAATTGGTCGTCAAATCGCAATTTCTTTCAACATTTATTTACTTACGCGTAGTGTGTGCCCAGTACCCGAGTACTGCCCACCCATTTTGCAATGAACAATAAAAAATATGACACAGATTTTATGCAGGTCGCGTTTAGGTATTGTTGGAATGTCGGTTGCAGTACTTCAATTTGAAAATTTAAATTCAACTTTGAAGGTCCGGTTAAAAGTTAATGACCATAATGATCGAACTATTATAGCCTTGACTAATTTAATGGCGGTAATTGTTTTTTGTCTAAAATTCGTTAATAACACGCTTCGAGATGATTTTTGATCACGAAACATGCTGATTGTTAGGAAAAAATTGACGTGTTTTTTTTTAGTAGAAAAGCAATTTATCACTACACTCTTGTCCATAAGAAGACGTAAATAGTTTTGAATCCTAATGGCCACCATCTGTTGGCACAAATAGAATATTATAGAAAATTTTATTGCTTCTTATGTTGCCAACTTTGTTACTATGTATAATAGTGACATTTATAATGTTTTCGAACTTTTGTCATTTTACTTTATTAGTGTTTTATAGTTTTTTCCAGAGGATTTTATCTCTTTTCAATTCTCTATTATGTACCTATATAAGTATATGAAGGTAGGTTGGTTCCTATTTATTGGATTATTATTATTGTTTCAGCTTTAACTAATTTTTAATATTTTTGATAATGATAATTTTTAATTAAACTAAAAAAAATATAGAATTTAGTCTAGTTAACATCCAACTCAGTTTTATTTATTTTCACTTTTTTGAGCCCATTATATGTTTTTTTTTTAAATTCTTTAATATAATCAGGCTAAATAGATTTTTATTGTTTCGCCTGCGATGACAGCCTTCAGATACTTATCAAATTAATCTGTACCGGACCAGAACTAATTTGTATTGAACCTACATAGTGATTACTTTTCTTTTCAATTAGATTAGATACTTAAGATATAATCAACGTTCTATTCACATAATGCCGGTGGCATTTTTATATGAGATGATATTACATCATCTACATTTGCTTTATTCAGATTATTCAGTCATCAATGGGAATTAAATATTGTGGTTTCAGAAAGTATACAATGTTAAAATTATAGACTTTTTAGTATAATTGTAATTTATTCAAAATATTTATATAATAAAATAAAAGTGGCGCAAATACGCAAATTCAACGCTTCTCACTTCCTCGAAACAACATCTGAATTGATCAAAGGCGTGAAGCGCCACGCCTCCTTTCATTATTCATTATTTTCTCAAACGCATGAAAAATCACGAACAGCGTGTAAAAATATTTTTACAATTATCTTACACACGCTTCAAGCTATATAAATTGCAAGTTGAAATGAAAAGGGATTTTTATAACGGGTTTATTGTAAATATATGCAATTGTATGGGAGTTATGAAAGTGAATAGATCGATGGATAAGAATAATTCATTGGATTGAGAAATCTTTGCTAAATTGATGGGTTTCTGGAATTTGCCAATTGTAGGGTAAGTTTGGCAGCGCTACAACATCTCCTTCCTGTCCTGTAACAAAAATGGCTAGTGACGTTGACATAACTGTCACTTCAACCCAATGAAAGTCTACAGTGTTGCCGAACTCATCTTATAGACAAAACGATGCCAAAACACCAGTAAAGGATGACGACAAAAAGTCATTTTCGATAGACATTTTTCGTCAGGATGCGTTTACACTTCAATATTTGGTAGCTGAAATGGGAAATTTCATTCAATTTTTTGCCTTTTTATTGAACAACTTGTTAGCGTCATATTCAAAAAAAAAAAATCAACAAAACATGAATAACATGATTGATTGAGTGAAAACAGTATTCGTAACAGGAATGGGAACAAAATTGAAATCACCCCTTACGACACTTTGTCTGATTAAACTATCATCCGTCCAGCGCGGAAGATATTTACACAATTTTTCATTTATGAATCAAAAAATTAATGACCTTTAATAGGCAAGTAACACCAAAATAATTCTGCTTAACCGACATTATTTAATCGTAAATTTGTTGAAAAAGAGTTTAATTACTCGAGCTTGCGTCTGACAACGCAATTAAAACAATTTACCTGAGCTTGCCCCAAAGACCTAATACATTGCGTAACTTCCACGCCGATTGTTTAATTAGGTAATTAACGAAAAGTCGTTTCTTACCTAAATACTTCCTGAAATCAAATTTTCACAGTGGCAGATATGATGCTACTTTCATATGAACAATCTCCTTTTTCCTATGACACCGATTGAGAGATCGATACATTATTGAAAGCAGAAAACGTAATTTCCTCTCTTCTTCAACGGATTTGTGGAATTGTAAAACAGAGCAGTCCTCTCAAATAATAAAAGCAAAGACAATTTTCATATTATTTTATTGAACAAGCAAAAATATTGGTTCACTGTTTCATAAGTCGCATCTGAGTCGTGAATCCAAACAATGAAAGCACACGTTAATGTAGCAAGGTCGTATAAAATTATAAAATGCATCATGCATTGCAATTGGCAATGGCTCATTGGTTTTTTAATTGCATTGCATCAGATAAAAATAACCAAAGCATGGGACATCGCAATAATGTAGATTTAAACTGTTAACATAGCCTAACGGCTTAAGTCAATCGACATTGACAGAACGTCCTCTTACTTTTACGGTATGGCATCCAGTGTTGCCAGATGATCCCTATCAAAATCAGTAGAACAGAAACCCATACGCGAAATCAGTGGATCTCCTGTTGAAACAGTACTTCTGGCAACCTTGCGAATGACACGTCATGACTCAACAAGATGCAGAGCGATGCAATCGTATGACAGGATTCAGTCTACTGCAGACGCTCGACACCGATGACGTCATATTCTCCTCCCTCCGTCTCTTACCTCAGGTGAAGTGAGGCAACCTGTTATATAGAAACCTTGACTTTAAACGTCATCGATCACTACTTCAACCAATATCAGTCAATCCTGTCATTCGATTGCATCGTATCGTGTCATGTGTCATTCGCAATGTTGCCGGAACTACTGTTTCAACAGGAGATCCAGTCATCTCGACCATGGGTTTCCGTTGTACTGATTTTGATAGGGATCATCTGGCAACACTGGACATAGATGACGTCATGACCGTAGAAGTGAGGCAACCTGTTATATACTGATCTTGTACTTCAACTACAAAAACCCGATGATGAGGCAGCGTTGCCAAACATTTGGGTTTTTTTTTATTATTAGTATAGGTTCTAGCTCACATATATGATATGTCTCTAAAAGTGCACTCTGAGCAAATATTTTTCTTAGGTGAGTCATATCATTTTGTATAGTGTTAACACAGTCTTACGCCATCGACATAGGTATGGGTACGACAATAAACGTCTAGCACTCTCAACTACAAAACCACAGGGTGAAGCAGCATCGCCAAACATATTTGGCAATGCTGCCAAAAGATACAAGTCGCATTTCTCTTATTTTGGAAGTTACGAGATAAATAACGCCAGATTCAAATTCAAACGAAAACGATAATACCTAATAGGTATGTCACTTGTCATGTATTTCATTTTTCTCCTCCTCTTTCCTCTTTTGGGAGTCGAAGGTGGCTCTAAAGCTACAAGTGTGAGTGAGGTCTTATTTTCGAGGTTTTTGGGTATGAGGATTTCCAATTTGGAGTTTTTTTTTCCTTTAGCGCTTTTATGTTCAAAGGTACGAGTCGCATTTCTTTTAATTTTAGAAGTTACAAGAGAAATAATCTAAAATTCGAATTTCTTGACCTTGAAAACATCGAAAACGATATGTCACTCGAAATGTGTCCCGGCAACCTCATTTCATCCACCTCCTCCTCCTTCTCCTCGGCTCTAAAACTCTCCAGAGCGGCTCTTATTGACGGCGTAAGTAGCGTACTGCTGGAAATTGATCAACAATTTTCTTCCATCCAATCATATCAACAATTATTGATCATCTCAATGTCCACCAATAATTGCCCAACACTGTCTGCATTAACGTTTATTAAACAATGGTACAGGGTGTATACAAGGCAACAAATGGGGTTTCCGTGTACGGTGCTTAAGGCCTTGGATGCTGTTTGCAATAGGATCGATTTTCTTTAATTTTCCAAGGCTAATACGTGGACTTATTTACGGTTGCAGCAGGAAAATTGACATGAATTTGTTGCAATCTTGTGACCCTCGTTTGTTGCTTCATCATTGTATAACTTGGTAAAGCGTGAGGACGGTGTTGTTTCGACTGTTTGGTTTTCGATCAAGGATTCTTTAGTTTTAGTTTTTTCAATTCGTTCTTCTTTTCATTCAACTTTTTACATGATTTTCTCACGGTTTTATATTAAGTTTTTTTGTTTTTTTTAGTCGTATCGTATCTAGGGTTTTTTTTTCAAATAACGGCTATACGTACAGGGTGTCCAGTAAGTCATGGATTTGGGACAGGAACGGCCACTAATTAATATGAACGATGTCCAAAATTTTGGAATTCTAAGCATAATTCATGAAAGTTTAGCATAAAGTCAAATTCAACTTTTTCGAAATATTCGCAATTGAAACGCACTGTTTTTCACAAAACGCCAAAAAACGCATTCATTGGTGTCAACTCGGGGCGATTCGGTTCCGATTCACTCAGGAAACCCCCCCTAATTTTATAATTTGAAATACCTAGTTTTTTGAAAAAATAAAAATATTTCAAATGTGCAAATGCGTATATGTCATCAGAAACTGTTGAGACTCCGAATTGTGTTTCCGTCCTCATGCTGATTATACAATGAGGAAATTTTCCCAAAAGATCGGATTTATCTCCAGAGTAGCTAAAAACCTGTCAATGTATTCAAAATTATTGTTGTATAATAGTATAGCAGCTCCCCATCTCGAATTCTGTTCCTCTTTATTGTACAGCCTACCAAGTTATAAAATTAGAGAATTTCAAGTGATTCAAAACAGAGCGATGAGAACAGTTTTAAAATGTAATAGGTACACTCCAATTAATCTTATGTTGGACGTTAGTGGTATGTTGTCTATCAGACAAAAAATAATGTTTAATGTTAACACCTTTATTTATAAAATTAGAAATAAATTGTTACCGAACTACATCTGTGATAGAGTAAAATGTTTTAAGAACATCCATAATTACCAAACTAGAAACTGTGATGATTTTATGTTAGTCAATAGAGGAAATTCTAGTCAGATGATGAGTAATTCAATCTTAAACAGAGGTCTCTCCGGTTACAATAAAATGCCGAGCCATATTAAGAACTGTGATAACTTAACAACTTTTAAAAAACTGTTGAGGGAATATGTGTTGCATGAATTTTAATTGTTCAAAATATGTTTGTACTTATTTATTGATTGTTATTATACACTTTTTATCTTTTTATAATCATTATGCCATTATTATTATTTATATTGTTTTTGTATGTAGCTATATAAGCTAAATAAAGACATTATTATTATTATTATTATTATTATAATTCAGGGATATGGTATATATGAGGCGAAAAACATAAACTAAATAGGAAGAGATTGGAAAATAAATAATGAACTGCACATTTTTGAAGAATATGAAGTTACTCAATCATCATTAAAACTGACCCGAATTTTTTGTCGTCAATCCTATTACAGCATAATGCAGCATTAAAATTCAAAGCCCATTTAAAATTTATGCCATTGGAATTATTCATCAAGCCCTAAAAGGAAACTTTACCAGTACAACCAGTAAGTCAAATTGGATTTATTATTTATTCTTCTTCCAGATGGCTTGGAACAAAAATCCCGTGTGAAACGGCCTAGAGCACCAGAACCAGAAAACGACGTTGATGGCGAATTTGACGAAAGAAACAACGAATTGAGCACCAATTATGTACCACATGGATTTTTGAGCCCATCAGTTTTGGAGTATTTGGAATTGGGCAAATCTATTCCAGGCAAGTTTGAATTCAATAAAAATTAATCGACCTTAGCCTTTGTTAATTGAAAATTATTCAGTTCTTGACAATGGAATATAGCCTTGATCCATTTTCGCTTGTCTTGGGTTGAAGAAATGCTGTTGAAGGTGTCGTTAATGACAATTACTTTGAAAAATTAATTTTATGTCATTGTGTGCGTTTTTCTAACCTTGCTTTTTATTTTTTCATTTGTTGTATGAGAAAACGTTTTGGTAAATTACTCCAAAATCTTGAGATTAATCAAAATAAGACACCGAAGTTTTTGAAGACAATCAAATTCCCTGTATATTTCTATATGGAAAATTTGAGCCACTGTTGCTAGATAGTATTAAATCTCTATCTGAATAGTAATTTTTCCATCAACTCCTACGAGGGAATTTTTTTCATAAAACTCAAAATTCTCCCAGGTTCCCAATTGTGAACCACAAACAAAAGCCACGCAGATATGAATCAGACAATCATAATCATGGTGGATGGCCATGCACGAGACAGCGTAATCTATTGTGGCTGTCATTAAATGCAATTAAAAATCCTGCTCGCTATTTTGTGGGAGGATCATACTTTGCGGTTTTGTCACGAGGAGGTTGAGAGATTGGTTGATCGATTAAACGATTGATTATGGGTGATGTGATCAGTGTACACCGAATTTATGGAAACATGACTAAGATAAAATTCATCATTTCCCGTGCGCCGATCATAATCAACTATTTGATTACTGTCCGGAACATTCCACGTGCCGAACTCATATCGTAAAAAAATTTGATTTTTAAATTATTTGAAGAGTAATAATTGATTTTTGATTACTTGTACGCAGTGAATACAATGAGTTTTATTGAACAATGTTTTTAATAAAACTTGTAGAAGATTTTCTGTTTTTCAAAAAAGTCATGGAGAATTATTTTTTGATACTAGTGAAAGAGATTTTACATAAAAAAAACAACGTTGTCTAACTTCAATAGATCCAACGTTGCCTGCTTTCCCAGTCACAAAAACATGTGTCATTATCATTAGCATTTTTTTTTAGGTCGACCAGGCACAGACTATCCAGTACTAGGCATGGTACCCTACACGAATTTCTACTGCGACGAACAAGACTATCCAGGATTTTATGCCGATCCAGAAACGAGATGTCAAAGTTGGCATTATTGTGACATTGACGGGCGACAGACGAGTTTTTTGTGTCCCAATGGCACTCAGTTTAGTCAACTGGTTTTCGTTTGTGATTGGTGGTTCAATGTGAGGTGTGAGCTGAGTGAAAAGTGAGTATTTTGAGATATTGACTGTTTAATCACGGCGCCCTCTATAGGAACAGTGGAACCACTCATGACTTGATTCGATAAGTATCAAGATTATCAAGGTTTTGTTATGTTCTCATTCAATTATACTTCGAAGTGGAAGTGACTGATTCCCACTTGCCAAACGGGAATCATCTACATTGAAGTCACTCTAAAGTCAAATTCAATGTGGATGGTAGCATATGATATTCGTTTGCCAAGCGGAAATTTGATAGTTCCACTTTGAAATTAAATTGAATGTAAACCAGGCATTTTACTGATCGATAACGATCTTGGTCGAAACGTTTTGTCAATATAAACATAAACTAAAAAAAAAACTTCAAACTAATCAATGACATCATGTTTTCTGTTTTTTCTGAAGCTGACATTCAAAAACAGTATCATTAAATATCCTTATTATGTGCCAGCACAACTAGTATAATGATTACAAATGTTTTTCAATAACATATTTTTTCTACCGGTTATAATTTATATTTCCTGAAAAAAAAAATTTTTTAGTCCAATCAATTCGGCTTGAAATTAATATGCTAATGAATGATAACAATCAACAACCTTCAACCCATATGCCAACAAAATTCACACCTTGAATAATTTCTTTGAATATCTCAATTGTTGTCGGGAAGGTCATTGCGATTGTTTATTTAAATAGGTACCTCGATGATGACATTTGTTTAAATTAGATTGGGGATAATTTATTCAAAGGTTTGTGCTAGTTTTGATTATTGAATATATTGATTTGTGATTATTTTATCACATGCGTGCGGCAATCATGTTTTTGTTTCTTCGAAATTCTGTATGTATATTTTGACTTTTTCCGTTGAAAATTACTAATCAACATTCAAAAATGAATGATCTATAATATAAAGGAGAAAATAGTGTGTACTCCTAGTTAATAGTACAAATTTCAAATTTTTGTGCATTGTTTTGGGACGACTCTTACGGTGGTAAAAGTATTTTTTTCATGTTATAAAGGATTGTTCAAAAAATTTTTTGCCGAGCAGTTAAAATACTGTTTTTGACACATCCTGTAGGTATAAGGTAGAATGCAACCTCTTTGAGTTTATATTTTGCAAATGACATTTTTTTTTAACAAAGTTTGATGCTGTGCCAGATTCTCAATTTTTGATCTCGAATCCATATTTTCAATCTTTGAACTATCCTAAAAATAATGTTTTCCCAATTTTTTTCAAATCATATTTTTTAAAAAGTGTATCATTTATCCCTCAAAAAAGAACTTTTTCAGAGTTTCACTTGAAAATCGGGTTTTTCCACATTATTGCATGGCATGGATGGATTTTGGACCAGAGAAAAGATTCAGGCACACATTGAACGTTATTGACTCCAGTGGCGTAAGGTGGAAATTTGCTACTTTTACATGATGTAATTTAATCTTGAACCAAATTTTTAAACTGAACATGCAAATTATCAGCTTAATGGGCAAATCCAAGATACAACTCTTTACTCTAGGGTTGTATTTCAGTGGCGTGATTTTTTTTTGGTTTGGTTAGACGGCATTTTTTTACATTCACATTTTTACCTTTATCCTAAATCTTTTCTCTGGTCCAAAATTAATCCTCTCTATGCAACAGAAAAAATTCAAAAATACTTTTTCAAAAAAATTATAAATTGAGGTATCTATAGCCAACTTTTGCAAAATTTTAGAAATTGCTTGTTTTAGGATAGTCCAAAGATTCAAAATATAAGTAGATACAAAAATTTTCAAGACCAAAAATTGGGAATCAGATATAGCACCATATATACTTTGCTAAAAAACATGACTTCCTTTGTCCACCCTGTGTAGGTGGATAAATAAAGGAAATACACCGCTTCAATCATGTACGTGTTCTCCAAGAATTGGTCAACGAGATTCCGAAGACCGCAACTCGACATCTCTTTCCGTTTCGAAAATATCGAGATTTGAAGAATTTGTGTGAAATTTCTCATTTTGCAAAGCTTTACTGTCCAGCACTTTATATCAAAGCTAAAGACATTTCTAAAATGATGAAAAAAATAAGCAACACGATAAATCAGGCAAACATATACTTGGAATCACAAGAAAAGTATAGAAAGTGATAAAATATACAAATAAATATTCCAAAAACTAAAAACTACAATCAAAATACCGCAATAGAAGTCGTGACAAGGAAATCCAAATCAAAAGAAAAATATAATTTATAAATCCTTTAAATCGCGAAATAACGAGAAAATAAAGCAAAAAGAAAAAATAGAATCAAAATATGTATGGTTTATGAAAGCTCCAATAATTGAAGTGATATTTTTCAAAAAGAAAATCAGAATTTAGGATTTATTATCACGAAAAAAAAATTATATCTACCTTATCATCTCAAATGAATAATAATCATCATAGACGAAAGAAAAGTACAAAAAAGCCCCAAAAATTAAGAAAAACACATTCAAAAGTGGGACAAGAACCACAAACAGAAATGGAAAACTAAAGAATATAGATCAAGAAAAACTACAATTATTAAAATATGTATTGTATAAAAGCTTCAATTGAAGTGACAAAACCATTGGTCCAAACACAACACATTTAAAAAGTCGAAACATATCAAAAATTAGAACCGCAAACAGTAAAAGGAAAAATGACCTAGAAAACCAAAAAAGTGTGTATAGGAATCAAGGAAAAAACATTAAAAAATCAGAACAAGAACTATAAACAGCGGAAGAAGAATGGTTCAAAAATCCCTGAAATTTTGAAAAAAATTAAGCTTGGGAATAATATAATAATAATAATATAATATAATAATAATAATAATAATAATAATAATAATAATAATAATAATAATATAATAATAATAATCTTATATAATAATAATATAAGACAAGAAACCACAATCAACAATAGAAAAAACATTAACAATTTCTTAAATTCGAAAAAAAAAATCAAAAATAGAAAAGTAAAATGTCCTAAATATCAAAGAAAAAAACTGTAATGAACAATTTTGTTTTTTTTTTAAAGCAGTTTAATTGAAGTGACAAAGTCAAGGACACATTGAACAAATATTTAGATAAAAACAAGTAACGTAAAAGATTGTAAAAATAAAGAAAAAACTAAAAATTAAAATAGCATAGCGAAATTACGGAAAAGAATCAAAAGAAACAAATTAAAATGCAGTACAAGAAAGATTTTAAAATCCTTACTTTAAAAAACTACCTAACAATAAAATATAAAAAACTCAATGAAAGTGGAAAAAGATACACATTAAAATTTAAAGAAGAAAATGGAAAATCCTTAAAAATGCGAAAAGATTTAAAATTCATCAACATTGCTAGTTAAAAATAATCAACAATTAATCATAAATTAATCAAACCAATAATTTCAGACTATACATAATAAACAGCAGACTTTATGGACGCCCCAAACTGGACCCCACCAAGCCCCACAGAAGTATTACCAAGCAAATACTAGAAGACATTTTCAACGATGAAGAAAGATAAAAAAAGACCAGTACAATCAAAAATAATAACAGTAAATTAGCATAAAATATTCCTATTTTGCCATAGTTGATACATCGAACGTAGGGAGTAATAAAATGATACGAGCTTGCTAAGTCTAAGTATACATGGCCATAGAAGTGTGGTGAATGCGAGTAACAAAGTTGCAAATAATTATTAGTACTTAGTAATCTGAACCATGTACAAATGTTTTGGTCAGGTTATTGTAAATATTGTTGATAAAATAAAATTAGTTTCAAGACAACGTTAATTGGATTCAGCTTCGGAGGCGGATTCAATTAAAACCAGACTTCTCTCATTAAGCTTATAAAGTAGCCGTTGCAGCTGACCACCTGAAGCTGAATGTGGTTTTAAATACAGTAATTCTGGGTTTATTTCATACCTATACACCAATTTTTATTCGTCCATGAAATGGGGGGCAGGTAAATGGATTTCCAAGTTGCATTTCGAAGTAATTCGAATTTGAGTGTGGCGGCACGAGGCGGCGGTTTCTGTTGCTGACCGTTTCCATTA
Organism: Orchestes rusci; assembly: GCA_958502075.1. Lineage (NCBI taxonomy): Eukaryota > Metazoa > Arthropoda > Insecta > Coleoptera > Curculionidae > Orchestes > Orchestes rusci. Next base: position 8,595,085 of record OY293308.1, on the reverse strand, counting down.
CTCTGGATCAACACCGGGCCCAAACTACGATTTACCTCGTTAAGCCGCGATAATTGTTGCGCTCCGCAAATTTATCACCGATAATGTCTTTTTACCACGGCTTGATTGAGTTGTACGGAGAAATTAGAGGGTGCACGTTTTGATGACCATTTAAAAAATAGCTGGACTTATTTTGATAAAACTCAAGATTTTTGCATTATTTCGACAAAATTTATATCTAGTTCATGATAATTGAAATCCCACTTTACCCCAAAAAGGGGGCCAAGTGAATCGAGTAATACTTGAGCAGAAAAATCAATGTTTATATAAAAAAAAGTATGTTACTCGAGAGTTAGAAACCAAAACTAAATTATCCATAAAATCTAAATGTTGGGTTTTCAACTCAAACTACATTTTAATAGAATTGAATTCTCTCATGCACAGCACCAGAGAGCGAGAGAGAGAGAGAAAGAGAAGAAAGGATAATGTAATTGATGAAAAAAACTATGCAAACACAATCTCACTTCATCCATCATTTTTCTTTTAATTTTTGATCAAATCACAGATATTTAAACCGAATCCTTTGGAAAATAACAAAACTATGCAAACATAACCCGACTATATCCTTTAAAAAACTATATTTGATCAAATCTCAAATCAAATCTTCATACCTAATTCGAAAAAAAATTCTTTGAAAAATGATAAAATTATGCAAACATAACCTCATTTGGTCATTTTTTGCTAAATTTCTTGTTCAAACCTCAAATATTAGAGCCTACATACCTTATTTGAACAAAATCATTTTAAAAATAACAAAACTATGTGAACATAACCTCACTATATCATTTTTTTTTTCGAAAAATTTAAACAAACCCCAAATAGAACCTACATATTTTTTTATCTAATTCTCACTACCTATTCTATCTTTTTTTTAATTGGCTTAGTATAGGGTTAGGAATATTATTTTTGATGCTATTTCAATAGGTCAATGGCCGATAGCCGATAGCACCAACCTATTTAAGAGATACGTACTTGACGTTAAGGAACCCTTAACTTCACATTTTCGTTTTGTTTAGTATCCCTTAAACACGTTGGTGCAATCGGCCATGAATACATATACTTACATAAGAACGATTAAAGGTGCTTTGTGACAAGAAAAATTATCTTGGCAACGTTGCATAGGCCACACCACAGGAACGCACCTACCACAATCCCGTCAAAGCGTCAACCATCAACCACCATCATGGTGCGTCCCCATGGGCGTAGTTGCTGCGTTTTGACATTTTAAGCGTATTGACATACCCGTTCTGATTGATTGTATAATTTTGAACAATGACGGCGGAAATATCACGAACCAATCATATCACAAAACGCGAAAACGCCGTCCTTAAAATACGCACACATGACATGTCAAAAGTCAATTATCAACTAAACCATGATCTCGCCTATTACCCCCATATGCACCGTAGAAATCTAATCCGGATGAAGTCTTTATCGCGATTATCTTCCATACAACCTAATGGAAAATAATCGCGATGAAGTCTTCATCCGGATTAGATTTTTACGGTGCATATGGGGGTTAGAAAAGTATTGATTACTTTTTAGCTCTTTTTCAATTGAAATTATTGTATTGTCATCGTTTCTTGACAAGTGTCCTAAGTTTCGAAACAATCTGGGCATTTGAAGTAAAAGTCGAGTTCCAAGATTTCGTTCAGCATATTGCTCTCCTTGTCATTCTCACTACGTTATATCTTTTTTTTTTCTCGAGTAAGAAAATCTAAAAAAACGCGCTTTCGGAAACCCTGATCCGATTGACCTTATCATTGGCTGTGTGTTTTGTCTCTTTTTATTAACGTGGGATAAAAAGGGGCAAAACACAATAGCTGATTATCAGGTTAATGAAATCATTGTTTCTGAAAAACTTTACATTTTGGTCACATTTTTTCCAATTCACTCTCCATTGTCGACGAATTATCACAAAGCCGCAAAAGAAGTTTCACTAAAAAAAATAGAGATAATTTTTATCTAAAATGCTTTAAAGGCGAAAAAAATTAATATATGAATCAAACATCCAAAATCACATTATAAAACAAAGTAACAAAAAATTAAAAAATAAAAAAATTTAAAGTTCAATAAAAAGTGTATCAATGTTTCCACCTCACTCAAAGCAAATCTAATCAACCAATTCTCCGCAACTTAATGCACACCATGTTTTTCCCAATCAAACTGTATTCCCCCTCTGGACTCTCCCATCAACAAGTCGTAAAATAAACCTCTCGCTCCGGAAAATTGACAAAGTTGCGGAAAATACAGGAAAAGTGAGAACCGATCCAGAGTTGCGATTTTCCGAATGAACATTCCGAGTGCGTGGCTCATTAATACGCTCGGGGATGATCCTTATAACCCTAATTTCCCTCGAGTAGTCCGGGTTTATTGCACCAGGTTTTGCATTAGAGATTAGTTTGTTATTGTTAGTCCTGTTGCTATTCCCTATGAATCCTTGCATTTCCATGCAATTCCACCTGTGGATTGAATCGTATTGGTTCTGGATTTCCATTCCATTTGGAGATTACGTTGTGGAGCTGTCAAGGCGTCTTTTTTGCTCTTTTATTCAAGCTTGAAGTTGATATCTTCCTCCAAAGTTGCACAGTGAGTATTTACATTTTTTCAAATATACAGACGATGCCGATGTCCTTGAAACATCCTCGAATAATTGTATAACTAATAAAGTAATAAATAAATTAACCTGTGGCCACAAGTTATTATAGTTATGTGACATGTGGCATGGAGAATGAAATGTTAGTTATGATGTGTTAATGATGGCGAATGCGCAATGAACCACGTATAACGCGCCGCTTCAAAATGTGCCATGGAAAATATGATATCTACTATATCTACCTACTCGTCCGCATCCTGATTAGAAATATGTGCGTGTAGGCGCGTCATACATTATTTTGATGATGACGAAAAAAAATGAGATTTTATTTTATACATCATTATATTACTGAGACAAATGGATTATGTATTTTATTTACTAAACCAAAATATTAAGCTGATCGCCTTTTTTAATTCCATTAGAAATACCCAGTTATTTATTGAAACGCAATAATACATATATTATAGGATTGAAAAATTATGTTACTGATGATTTCTGATCATGCATGCTCTGTAATCGATAGTGAGTGTTCACATTGAAGAGAATCAACCGAAATTATAACATCGCGGAATAATCAAATTTCACGATTTTCCGCGAAAAATTCAATTTTCACAGTTTTTTCGCGTATATCAAATCTTCGCGATTTTTCCGCGAAATTGGAAAATTTTTAGTATATGGATGAGTGAAATAGAATAGTTTATATTATTATATACGCCTTTTAGTCGCCAAAATCCCGAAAAAAATCTCAAAATCCGCGATTTTTCCCCTTCAAACGTAGAATATCGCGATAATCAACTTTGCAGAGCAGAGTGCTTTTAAGTCTCATCTAGTTCGATAGCGGCATACACCGACAGTCGCGGCGGTAAAACCGTTATTTATTGACAAAATCGCGATTAAATCGTACAAAGACGCTAAAAACAAAATTCTACAACCACCAAAGAGGTCCATCTTCATAGTTATAGACGGGAAAAACACCACCGCGATTCACTCCAACCATTTTTCATGATACCTGTCGCGGGTCGTGGCAACACATCTCATATCCAAACACGACTAGTATAGCCACTTCTACAAAGTATACCTTTTGTAAGTGGCGCCCCCTACATGTAAGACCTATCTCAAGACCATATTTGAATTTTGCATGTTAAACCACCCTTATATAACTAATGTCATCAAAATAACTTGATTATTTCAAAAGTTATTGAGGAAAACAAAAATTAAAATTTAATTTTGATAACTTATATCTTGAAAACTATGCATTTCTTTATTCCTTATTTTCTCCTGCAGAATCTCCCTTCAAATTATTATTGGAATGTTATTTCGGGACTCCCTGTATAATAATATGATACCTATACACCGAACTAAGAACTCCGCATATCTTTGCACACTTTAGCAGGGACGCACGACGCACAACGTAAAAATTTGCGCCACACGTGCCGAATCAATACCTCCTAGAATAGGAGTTGTTGGCCGAATGCGTGTGGCGGACGCGGCTTAAAACTTCCTAAAGAAAAAGCACTTTACTAGATAGAAAAATAGCTTCTAGGTTGATTTCCAAGACATACCTGATTATTCAAAACTAAAATTATGACACAAATTACACTCTATTTACAACCAAAAGTCACCAACGTAAACAAACTACACGTGATCAAAAGAAGGAAAACTATTGAAAGGTGACGTGAGATAAACCAACACATGTGATCAAATCAATCGTTTTGCTATGTCTAATCACGTGTTGTTTGTGTACTTTTGGTGACTTTTGGTTGTGAAAATGAATTGTAGTTTCAATCCAAGCAGAGCTGAACCCCAAAAGATGGAATTTCAATTCAATGAGGGTTCAGAGCTGGTATCATGCCACCTGCGGGCCGGAAGAAATCTATATTGGATGCTGAAAATTAAGCGACGAATAGAAGCTCATCCAGTGAAGGTAGTTAGTCAGATAAATGTCACAGTGAATGATGTCGCAGCTCATGCAGCAATATCATAGCATAGTATAATAAACAACCTATTATACTATGATCATAGTATAATAAATTATACTATGGCAATATTATTAGAGAGACTTGAAGAATCAACACATGACAATAATGTAGGTATTAGAAAAGACCATTGGTGAGCTTCGTCTGCAGATAGAAGAACTTCATCAACAAAGTAGTGTTCCTTATACCCATCGGTACAGACGTGATATCCTATCTGATAGTGAGGTTGATAGTCATTGACTATTTTGGTAGTAATACCAGTGAAAACGACATGCAAACGGAAGACTTTCCTGTATTAGCGACTGCTTATTCAAGACCACCAACGGAAGTCGATGCCAAGATTGTCAAGTCACCAAAGAAGCCAACGTATGCTGACTTGGCGAGCAGATTCCCTCCAATAACCATTGATGGTTGCGATGACTGGGTGCAACTAAGATCTAGTGTGGGAGCAAAGAAGATTTATTTCGAAAAGGCCAAGGGCGCTACTGGAGTCTTTCGAAATACAGCAGATGACTTCAAACAGCTAACCAGCATGCTGGAGAAGACCAAGAGGCCCAACTTTACTTACACCCTATCTGAAGACAGAAACTCTCAGGCAATTATTAGAGGACTTCCGCATAACGTCGACATCAAGGAGATTGAACTTGAGCTACGCACAATTGGGTACACTGATGATAGTGTCAAGCAACTAACAAGTTTCACCACAAAAGGAGCCTCTGCCTTTATTCATGGTTACTACCTTGTTACCACTGCCAACTCTGATATTTTCGAACTGAAGAGATTGTACTTACTATTTGTCTATTTATTTCGGTGGAAAGGAGAAAAAACTCGAAGTTTACAGAACAGTGCTACAGGTGCAAGAAGTTTGGTCATATCCAGGGAAAACGCATGTTTCCTTACAAATGCGTTAAGTGTGCCGGAGATCATGCTACCAAAACCTGTACCCTGGAGGTGGTCAAAACGACGAATTGTGGTAAGACTTGCCACCCATCAGCTAGATACAAGGGGTGTAATGAGCATTCCTCCAAGTAACAAATTTTCCAGGACCAAGTGGCCATGGTTCAGGATAGGTGGAGTTTTTAGTGAGTAATACCTGCTAGGTCTAGTTACACACCACTCCTTTGGGTGGATTTTCTTTACCGTTAAGAAAAACAGTCATAATGTGGTAGCAAAAAAATAGTTCATTGTGTGTATTGATTTGGTTTGAGTGAATTTTACGGTAAGTATTTGCCAATGCCAGAATAAATTAATAAGTTGTTGGAAACTTGTTGGTTTAATTTTAAATTGTTTGAATTATTGTATTTCAAAATGGCTGAAGACTATAGTTTTGCAGACGGATATGCTATTGGTTTTTGGATATTGTGAAGGAATTGGACGCGAAAGTGTTAGGGAATACAGGGTGTCCGGAAAGTCAACGATAATACTGAAAGGGGTGATGAGCCAACTCATAAGCTTCCAGAAAAACATATATTTTTTTTGACTGCTCCCCACCACCTTTTCCTTGACAATTATAAGCCAGTCACGAAAATTTTCACGTACTTGGTAAAAAAGAAAATAATAATAAATCATTCCTCTGTAAAATAAGATTTCTTATTGAATATTTTGAGCTTTAAGTGAAAACCATAGAGTTTTTACTAAGGTCATATTATGTTTTTCTGGATGCTCATGAGCTGGTCCATCACCCCTTCCAGTATTATCGTCGACTTTCCGGACACCCTGTATATGTATAGGAAAATATATTCAAATCGGCGCACTAACCATCAAACATTTGCTGCTATGGAGAAACGCCTTCGCGAAACCGGTAATCTCAATCCTGTAACCGCCAATAATAATTATGGACGACAACGTGCCATAATATAGGAGTCCATATGAGGTTGAGAAACACATTTTGGAAAGAATCGCTGAAGATCTAAAATTAAGCACCAGACGCTTAGGTTTAGAGGTAGGAGTCTAGGAGTTTCCAAGGATGTAGCTCATACATTTTATCAAGTGTACCATTTTCTGCTTGGAAAAGTTCAGGTAATTATTTTCTTACTCAAAAAATAAAATCTACTCGGAGGAAAAAGTTATGGCCATTTTAAACCACAGGAAGTGCATTGTATTGTAAAGCGACCTGCTCCAACAGCCACAGTTAAAAAGTGTCCATGTCATATTCGGGTTTTTCAACCCAAAATTCCCCGGGGTACATGTTTTCAAAGTAATTTGTTAACAAATGGATGTTCATACTTTTTAAATAATTCGATTTTTATCTTTCAACTCTACCACCCCAGTATCTCAAGAACGGAGCAATTTTGGACTAAGGTAAAGTCGTCACTTTAAATCGGTTTATCTTGACCTCAGGAATATGTGGTGAGATTTTGTACAGACTTAGAGACACCCTGTATAAGATTGAGACAGAACGTAGTTCAAACACCCGACGAGAGCTGTCGCTACTTGTTGTTTATTATGCTATGGTATCTGTCCTTCCAAGTTGAATATGATTAACTTTCTTCGTTCTCCACGTAAATGTGCAAAATTAACAAATATGAAACGAATTGCTACACAATCTTAATATTGAAAGGAATCACGTGGCGCATGGCTTTGTAGCAGGTAAAAAGGCTGAAAGTTGATATGCATGCTTTATCAACTTTTAGGCAATTTACTAAAAAGCCACGTAATTCCTTGCAATATTCAGATTATGTAGCTATTCGTTAAAATACACAAGAAGATACGTCGAAAAATTCCTATTTGGCCTGTGGATAGCTGCGGAAAGGGGGGGAAAAGCGATCTATTCCTCAGATTAATAATTCGTTTGAAATCCATCGCTGGTGTGCTGCAGAGGAATGGGAGGAAGCAATAGGTTTTTTGATAGTAAGATCTCTCGTAAATCCGTTTTAGTGCTACTACATCAGATATTCATAGAATATCTGAACAAATATATTATTTTAATTTTCAATCTATTATTATACAGGGTGGTTCATTTAAGTTTAGACAGCTTAATATGGCAAAATCGGTGAGATTCTGAAAGAAAAAATAGTTCAAATTAATAAAAAGTATTGAATGTCTTTTAGACAATAATTATCATTGCATAGACAAATTGGCGCTGAGTTTTGCGCGTTTTTCCACGACCTTTGTCTTTATGTTTTTTTCAGATATCATTTGCTTTTCCGATTTAAAATCTTGGAATATTGTTGCGAAAAGAATCGGTTTTTTCAAATGGAATGCCTGTTTTCTCAATTAATCCAGGTAATAATTCCAGACTAAATTTTCTTATGATTGACATATTATGGCATCTGAGAATAAAAAAAGCTTCACTATTTGAAAAAAAATAGTTGCATGGTCGAGAACCTTTGTTTCCCACCACTTTCCCATATAAGGCTAATTGTCCCTCTAAAAGAAAGATCCTGTATTGTTAAAATCATGTTATTTTTCAACATCTGGAGACGATTATGCATTTTTCTACAATCTTTTTATTATACAGTGACCGGCTAAAATATGGAACAAATTCATTTTAAATTCAGGGTTTTGATTTTTTGAAAACGCTCGGACTCGTCGATTTTTGTTTTTGGATGCGGTTTTTTCAATGGCAGATTCATGTATACATCAAAAATAAGTCAAGAAAGATCATCAATTTCTTTTTTTCAAAATTTCATTTTTTTTTTAAAGTTTGATCTGTTATGGCGTCTACAGGGTGCCACAGATCCGAGTGCATGGGGATCTCTGTTATTATAAGAGTTACAGGGTCGGTTAAATGGTTGCAAAGTTGCGCATTTTTATGCTCAAGAAAATGACATTTTGAAATTTGAAAAATTCCGACTACTTACGAAGATATTCGAAAAAAACCGAAATTTCCCAAAAACGTTTTATCATTTCTTGCGTTTGTTTGAAAAGACATTTTCAAATAAATTACTACAACTTATTATTTTTTTTAAATACGGGCCTGGATTTTTTATTTTATTTCTAGTTATCTTTTGACGTCCTTGGGTGATTAGATGAGGGCGTAGATTGATGGGTTGCCTTAGCAACCTCAATATTTTCAATTATTATTCATCTATTATTGTTATTTTCAATATTTTGTTGAAATGGCAATATTTTTGAACACTTTTGCAGAAATTGATTTTGTTTTTTATATGTACTTTTTTTTTATTTTCCATGTCATTTGTGGATTTAATTTAATTTCATTAAATGTGTCATAATTGGATGTTATTTCGGTTTTGGTTCAGTCAATAAGTTTTGTTTGTTTAGTGGTGCAGGCATTGACTTTAAATACTACTCAATGGGTGCAGGTTTTCTCATGAGAATAACGTGTCAAATAAAGAAGGATTTATGAACCAAACTGTGTGTTACGGAGGCGAAGGTGGCCTAACTGATTTTCTCTGGTACTATTTTTCAGATGAGTTTTTTTTTTCGATGTTGGCGATACCTCAATGCATTAAGGACGTCAAAAGATAACTAAAAATAAAATAAAAAATCAATGTCCGTATTTAAAAAAATTAAGTTGATGATGGCAGCTCGCAGACAAAACGTCAGACTTTCAATTTGACACCACCATCTTGTAGAGGAGAAAAAGTGGCAATGACAAAGTTTAATTCATTTTAAATTGTCTTTCAAACAAACGCAGGAAAGGATGAAAACGTTGTTGTTAAATTTCGGTTTTTTTCGAATATCTTCGTAAGTAGTCCGAATTTTTCAAATTTCAAAATGGCATTTTCTTGAGCAAAAAAATGCGCAACTTTGCAACCATTTAACTGACCCTGTATCTCTTATAATAACCGAGATCCCCATATATGCACTCGAATCTGTGGCACCCTGTATAGATGATTCAGTTTTTTGATTATGAATTCGTTCCAGAGTCAGCTTCATTGCTCACTATCGCCTCTATTTAGTAAAAAGAATTTGATCTTCTATACAGTGCAGTTATTTTTTTTTCACACAATGATGACATGCATACCTGTTGTTGCTGTTGGCAATTTTGAGCAACAATCTCGATAACCAATCATAAATAAACCAACTAATTCGAAACATATAACGATCCAAGTTCCCTCAATTATCCATATCCGTAGATGAATAATTGAATTCTTGTAAACTTCATGGCCGCTAAAGTTTCTCTCAAATAATTGGCATAACTAATAATGACAGACGCAAGCATCTAGTTGTTCTACGTGTGAGGAAAGTCCAAAGTTTGGCCAACTTTATTTTGCGGGTTTATTGTGTGAAGTTGCGGTTTGCGGATTGGAGTTGAGTGTAAGTTGATCTGACATTAGTGATATCCAATGATTTGCGGAGCGTGCTTTAGTTGCTCATCATTCTTAGTCTTTTGATGTATCTGGAACTGAACAACGAGTAAAGCTGAGCCATAATGCATTATTTTTAATTGATTATTCCACAATCGAATCTGCTAATCAATGATTTTTGCTAAATAAAAATGTCGAAACGTTGCAACATATTTAATTTGTTATTATAAACGGGCAACAATTTAAACGTCTCTCTGACCAAAATTATTGGCGCAATTCGAAGCAAAATTATAGCTTTTCCAGCCGATAATAAGTGAGAACAATTGAAATAATTACCGAAACTATTCATCGATTATAGGTCGCGCCAAAATGTCAGTAAAAATACAAAAGAAATTAAACCAGAATTCCATTTTGTACAAATTAGAATAATTATCTTCATTATCCTTTCGCCTAATATGCAATCAAGTGGTACCTTAATGCAAAACTATTTATTAGTACTATTCATTATTGTTAAATGTTTTTCTAGTGTAAGAACAACGCTTGTTATAAAGTTCAAAGTTGTCGACAATGGGAAGTTCATGGAAGTCTGTTTACAAAAGGACAGTTCTCGAAGTTAAACAGAAATCGAGAAAACTTATCTCGTTATGTTATCAAAAGTTGAGTTCCCGAGCATTTCAGCTTCAGCAGGAATGGCCAGTATTTATATTAATTTCTTTCATATAGGTAAGCTTCAGTGGATGTGATTAATCTAATGATACTACTTTCATTCAGTTGCAGCTTCGTTAGCTATTTAATATTCATGCCTACTTAGATATAATTTTAGCTCCTTGATTTAGTTGATTGTTCAGCAGCAGCTAATCGTAGCAGCTTTTTTATCCTCTACAGGGTGTCCACTCTGAAATGTCCCACCCCTGTAACATTTTTGTTTATTAACCGATTTTCATTTTTTTTTTGTTAGGTCTCGTCAAACACTTTTTGAACATTCTACCAAATCAGTTCCAGGGACGTACTTTTGGGTGATTATGGGGGTTCAAAGTGGGTCAAATTTCAGAATTCAATTCAAAAGATGCTGGAAATATTCTTGACAAAGTTTGGGTTAGGAATAAATGACAAAAATGTCAAAAAAAGCATCTTTTGAATTGAACTTGACGAATTTTTTCAAAAAGTGTATGTATCAATCTAGTAATTAAATGTACCGCCATTTTGTAGTACTTGAAGATATCGACTCAATATTCTAGGGTTATAAAGTACTCATCAGGATCTTCAAAATGAGATGTCACACGACTCCTCTTTCCTTTCGAAAAAATGTTTCAAAATGGCGCTCAGCGGCCATCTTGAATACTAAAAGTACGTCAGTAACATCAAAAAGTAGTATTTCGACAGCAATTCAAGTATGCCAAGTTTCAAAATTTTTGGTGCACACATTACGAAAAAAAAGGGGGGGGACCTTTTAGAGTCGCACTGTATTATGTAAATGTTTGAGAACATATTATTTATAATATAACCCATTGTTTAATGAAAAATATTGAATCGGAAATTGGAAGTTTGTTATTTCATATTAACTTACATACAGGCGTGCAGAGTCGCTTTCCATCTAGTATGGCCAAATATGGGATAAATAATTATTCTTCTGGCATCTTCAACAATGAATTAAGTTTCATTGTTCAATGTACAGCTTTAGTTTATAACTGTCCTCATTTATTCAGCTTCACTGCTCAGTAGGTATCGCTTTTATCATACAGCTTCAGGTTGATCTTTTTTTTTCATCGTTCAGCCTCAACTGTAATCCTCAAATGTAAATCTATTGGTCAGATTCAATTTGTTTTTTGAGATGGATAGGTCAGCTCCATTGAAGAGTTTGGTGTGTTTTATCTTTTTTTAACAAAGAATAAAAGAGATAAAAATCAGCTGAATTATCGGGCTAATCATTCATCATTTCCGTATCGCCTACAAACAACGCTTATCTTTTCTACCTGTCAATCGAAATCGACTTACATAGTGGACAAATGAGCGGTTAACAAGGTCGTAGGCATGAAACGCCGACTTAATAGCAACGATGATGACGTCACAGTTTATTACCAGTCCACGCCCCGTATTTGGTCATTTTGCGAAGTTTGCGTTCTCTATTTTATTAATTTGGTATATTTTTGGCTATTTTGAATTTCTTAGCTTTGCTTCGTCAGGGATAGATTCATAATCCTAGCTCTCAATTCAGCTTATCTATTGTCAATTATCACAGCTCCCGGCTTCTTGTTTTTGTTGAGCTCAAGCTGCTATTACGACAAATCCGTGTTAAACTTCACATTGATTTGTGTTGACTTTTTCTCCTGAATATATGAGAAAGTTTATCTATTTCAACTCTCATTTTTGCTTAAACAATGATGATAGTTTCACGTTCTTGTTCAGCATAGTGAATTATTAAGCATCAAACCCGATATCACTACATCAAGCTAATTCCACCAAAACCTATTTGACTTAATATCGAAATAAACCGAAACAATAAAATATCTGAAAGCGCACTCACATTCATATTCCTACATCGTCAGCCCTAAAAGCTCACATAATATAATTTTAAGATGAATTTCTAATGTTCTTACGTTATTAAGCTGATCCGGATGAGGTACTTATTTAAAATTTAATTACAGGTGACATGACTGTGGTTATAATTGTGGAAATGATTATTGCAGCTTCATGTAACTTCTTTCACATTAATGAGGGCAAATTTAATTAGATATGAATTGAAAGGAAATGACGTTATAAAGCGCTAAGCAAAGATGAACAGACGTAAAAAAATATGGAAAACATCCTTTACCCTTGCTATTATAGCTTTTTATGCTGGCTTGAATGGATCGTAAGCGCATTAAGTTGTATGCAGACAAATCTACTCACAATAAAAGTGATTATACTTATATACTGAGGTGAACATACGTGAAGCTACCGAGCGTAGCCGAACGCCTAAATGAATTGGAAAACTAAACCGCGGCTTGTGTCATCAGCCGCGGCTGAAATTTCATACATATTGGCGTCATCGATCCTCGCAACAAGTATCGGCTATAACAATATTTTTTTGTTTTGTGAGATTAGTTTAGTTGGACTTGGTTTATCGGGTCGATGTCGATAGTCGATAGTAAAAATAAATAGAGTCGAGTGAGTTTGTGTCAAATTAGGTTTGTTCGTGTCAAGTTGGGTTGAGGGAATTGAAGATAATTTATAAGTAACTACACCGTGAATTGAGAACCGATTTCCCATTGAGTAGCCTTCTGGAATGATTATTTTTTAAACAGAACATTTTTCACAAGCTTCTACATGGAGTTGAAGCTGAAATCTATAATCCTGAAGCTAGACTTGATATTGCTGGCTTGAATAAATCATGAAGCTATCAGTAATTTATTATTCATAATGTAGTATACGATGATGCAACTGGAACATACGTGAAGCTGAACTAAGAATTTGTTTGAAATGTTTATATTATGATGATCAACATAAATTAGCTTGAATTTATTTATGCTTGATACTGTTAAACAAATTCGCTGTTAATTAATTTTCATCCACTTGCAAATTATCATCAATTTACAAACAATGGCCCTACTCATTAGACAGCTTTAGTGTAGTTCACATGCTTTGTATTGCCAACATCAGTTGAGAAATGTCTGCATGACAAGACAATATAACGCCAATTGCAAAAAAAAACATTTACATAATAATTTTTGTTAAATATGCTTCATATCCTTGTCCCTGATGGCAAAATGTGGTTCATTGTTATTGGGCTAGTTGCTATTTTAAATGGGATTATGAGACAATATGGAATGGTTGAGGTTTTCGCACGTTGATTAACCAAATTTGAATTTGGAGCTTTCCTTTAAAACTATTAAACAGTTAGGTCAAATTTGGTCTGATAGACAATGAACTTACCTACAAAACTATTTTTTCCGCGTCAAAATCCGTCAATAAATCATTAGCCTAGTTTACACCGATAACTCGTTTAGTTCGGTCCGATAGGACCAAGTGGGTGGGGATAGTACGGTAGGACCAATGCTTGCTTCTCGCCCGTTTACACAGTCTGGCAACGCGTGAACTAAATGAGTACGCGCGCAATTCGTCAAATGTCAAAAACAAGTCGAAATTATTTATCAACACAATTCGTAACCAATAAAAAACATAAGTAAGTACGCTCAGATTGCCTTAGAAACTCAGAACCAACACACTTCACAATAATAACAATCAACATAACCTCAAGATTTCGATCCAGATCGAACCAAATTTAGTTCGGTACACCTGCTGGCAAGTACCGAACCAAGAGCGGACCAGCTTAGTCCGCAACTGTTTACACCATTCGAACCAAATATTTGGTTCTGATATAGTTCGAATTTAGTACTTGGTCCGCGGACCAAGTTGTCGCGGTGTAAACTAGGCTACTGAGTTATGGCGTTTTCAAAATCTTGTCAGTATCTCAGGAATGGCTGTTGGAATGTTTGAGTGTTGTATCTTGGTTATTTGCGGATCGATTTTGATCAATGATCTAATTCATTGATTTTGATGCGGTTTTCTGAGGTTTTTACACACCGTTGTTTTCTCATGAAATAAAGCAAAAAGAGGATAGAATGTTGTTTATCGCCCACAATGGATGTGACAGAATGGTTCATCCATAGTCCAATGTGATAAAATCCAGTACATCAATACAAGCATGCATAATCAACTCAATTACTTCCGCTAAATTAGTTTTCAGCTCTATTTGCATGCCGCCTAAACAAACCTATCGGATGGAGTTGCACAACAATCGACAGAGCTGAAATTGAACCTTGCAAGCGTTGGGTGTCATTGGAGAGTCATTTTTCTCATTAGCTTGAGTGAAATTTGACTGAGTACACCGGGTGTTGATTGTCTTTGATTACCTTCATTTATCGCAATGAAGCCGGCGAGTCCGGCGAAATTAAGACTCACGACTGCAGTCGTTTCACGAATCTAAACCCGTTGCTTAAAAGCAGATTTGAAGGGATCACAACCTTGAGTTTTGAAATTGTATCGTTTTGGTTTCCGTTGTGCAAGGATGAGTGAATTTAGTTGATTAAATAATTTTATTATTGTCTGTTGAAATCCGTAGTGATACAGAAATGTATTCATCCGTGCTAGACTATGCAAATAGCTTGAAAAAATGCTAATTAGTACTACAGAAAAATTAATAGACCATGTATGATACCTTTAAGCCTCAGTAAATTCGATATGTGTAGTTTGTGTATTTTTGTAGGTATAACAACATCAGTCAACCTTCACTAAATCGATATAAGACAAAACAAAGCCAATAAAGTAAGAGGAAAAATCACGCCTAAACATTACACGTATAATTTGTGCAACCTTCAATCACGAAATATATGTTTTTATGCGATAAACAATTCCTTCGTACAAATCGCATTGTTTCGTTCGATTGAAAATAAAAAAAATGTCTGCTTTGCAACGCGATTTGGCATTTGAACACGATGTGAAAAAGTCCTTCAAATGAATTATCATGTATGATTGTTTCATTCCGTATGGTTCCAATAATTTTCCTGAAATTTTGTTAGTTCAATAAAATAATTCATGGGGAGCAACTGGTGAGATTGTGGGGAAGCAAGTACTTATGTGATTTTTATTATTCCATTACTTTTGAGTCTTTCCATACAACTAAGCAGTGGACTGTAAACCGGAGGATACGGGTGAAATCAACCAACTTGGCATTCAAACCAAGAAAAATCTCCGTATCGACTCAGCGGCCGAAGATGACTTGTCATCAAAAGGAAGCACCGTGGAAATGGAGGATTCGGAGACTGAGACTAGATCGCTTGGAGAGAAAGACACAACTCTAACCCCTGGGGAACAGTCAACCTCCAAAGAACCAGAGCCTGAAGCTAAAACCACGGCGCAAGAAGCTAGAAGCTATAAGAGCGCCAATAACTACCTTAGGGTGATGGAAGGAAAGAAGGATGATGAACTCTCCAAGAAACAGAAAGACAGGAACATTGTTGCGAAATTCGAGCGTAAGCAAGGGTGAACCGGAAAAGGCACCGCATAGGCAAAAGTAACAACGAAAGCTGAAGCGAGAGCCAAAGCGGAGGCCGCTGGTAAGGTTTGATGCGGTGTCATCCCCAGCTGCGAACGTACCGGAGGAGCAAAATCCCCCTTCTGGAAGGAACATGCAAACACGAATGCGTTCTAGCGAGGAAGAACAAAACATCGCGAAAAATCTCAAGAACTCCAGAAGCTTCGATACGCCAGAAGAGCTAGAAGTGTCCATCGTGGTTCGATCAGAAGCAGATGTCAAAATTGCAGCCGACAGTGGAAGCGAGGATATTGGACGCCATACTCCAGCTAGACAAGCGGAGCGGCAACGAGGAGGTCAACTTCGACGGGGCTGGCTGACAGAACGGAGTCAAAGTTATCGGCTGCAACAACGGAAAGTCAATTGACATTCTAAAGCGTGTAGTCGGCGGCTGCGGCGAAATCAGATGACCTGGTCGGCGTAATATACTCTGATTGTCTCCAATTAGGATACACACCAGGTAGATGGAAGGAAGTCAAAGTTGTTTCTATACCCAAATCGGGAAAATCAAATAACTCAATTCCAAAAGACTACAGACCAATCAGCCTATCATCCTTCTTGCTGAAGACACTGGAAAAGCTGATTGTCCTGCACATAAGAGAATCAACCAAGATAGAAATGCAATGTCCGAATGAAAATGCTCACCTTAAGGGTAAGTCAACTGTGCGTTTCTAGATATTGAGGGAGCATTCAATAATGTCACGACCAAGGCCATTGAAAGAGAAATGGAAAGGATGAAAATAGAACCAATCATCATCAACTGGTAAAAAATGGGGATTGAAGCCGCACATTAACCATGCACTGGATGTAAACAGCGATCGTGTGACCCATAATTACCTACGGAGCCGTGGTATGGTGAAAAGCCATCGACACGAACTCGAACGTAAAGATGCTCACGAAAGTACAACGGGAGCAACGAACAGAACACCGCAGGCAGCTTTGGAGGTCATTCTAAACCTCCTGCCCATTGACTTGTTCATTAAAAGCACTGCCGCGAAAGGAGCTCTCAGACTGAGGGAGGCCAAATTGTGGAAACAGGCAACAAGTGGGCACTCAATGGTGCTAAGGGAAATCTCAAAGGCAATGGATAACCAGGAGGCGAAGCTGCCACAAACGGCAACAGACTTCATGGTGACCAAGAGCTCTTTCGAAAATAAGGTAGTGTTAAAATACCTTCCAGAGAAGACTGGAAATGTCCATCTTTACAGACGCAGCAAAGACAAATACAGGCACAAGAGCAGGGATATACTCAAAGGAACTAAACATCCAAGAGTCTATCAAGCTTGAGAAAGGCTGTCGCATTCTGCATTCAGAAATCATTGCCATTGAAGAAGCAGCCAACCTGCTGGAAAGACTGGACAACACAACAAAAGACGTCACAATCTATGCAGACAGCAAAGCAGCGTTGAGACTACTAAAAACAGATACAGGTCAAAGGTAGTAATGAATTGCCGTGAGGCATTGTCCTGGAACAGGAACAAGAAGCTCGTTCTATGCTAGGTTCCTGGACATATATAGCAATATTGAAGTGAGCACGATGGCAGATGTACTGGCGAAATTGGGACTAAGAAAAGACGAAGCCAAAATGGAAAACACATCGCTACCAACGATCAAATTATTGAAAGATACAGTAGATAAAAACATGGTAAAGCTACACAGCGACAGGTGGAGCAATCGAAACGACCGCAACACATCGAGAGCTCTGTGGCCAAACTTTGATATGGAAAAAACCAGGGAAATAACTAAAGCAGAGCAAATCCTCTGTGAGCACCCTTGTGGGAGTAGTCACAGGACACTGTGAAATCGGAACCATGCACTCCGAAAATGGGGCCTAGGGACTGATCATCTCTGCAAGGACTGCATCGAGGAGGATAAAACGATAGAACATCTACAGTGCCACTGTCCAACTCTGAAAAAAGGACGCCTCATCAGGAAAATGGGACAATATTACCTTGAAGACTTGGAGGAAGCGGCAAATGTATAGACGTCGTGCTAATTTTGAACTTCGTGAAAACCATGAGATGGTTTAGAACGATGAAGAGAAAGGCTCCAGGTTAAGACCGAAGGGACACCTCTTCAAACAAGGGAACACAATGGGCCATTTGGCCTTCGAGTGAATGCAATGCGTATAGCAGGAAACTGCGGCGCAGGGCATACCCTTCGCAACCTAACCTAACCTTACCAGTGGCGGCTCATTAGTTTGATTTCAGGCTGGGCACCAAAACAATATTCGAATATATAAAAAACGCAACCCCCATTTATTTTCCAGAAAAGTCAATGTTAACATGCCCCGACATAAAGTTTAATATCTCCCTTGAAATAGAAGCTATCATGTCAACTCAAAAGTTAAAATGTCCAGAATGAATTGAATGAAGCTACAATATTTAGTATGAATGAACACCCCATTGAACACAAAAGAAAAAATGACTTCTATTTTCATTTGTGTTACTCCATTGGGTGTTTATTCGCAAAGAATCATTATACTTTCGAAGTTATCGTTCATTGGGAATTATTACCCCCACTAGCTTTATTGTAATTTTCAACTTTTTCCTGAATGGAGCAACCAAAAATACAACTTTTGCCTCGTAGATCTTTTTTCGTACCGGGCATCGTTTTCACTTAGCCGAGTTTGAATTTTTTTTTTTTACCAAAGCGAGGCCAGATACGAAAACAATACAAGGCAAAAAAGGTGCATTTTTGGAAAAAATCAGAATCACAAAAAAAGTCAGTGTGGCATATTTTTTTTTTTTTAATATTCAGTGAGATGTCTCTCTTTATTATTTTTAGGAAATTAACAATTGGGAAACACCCTGGACAATATATCGATAGTTTCTATGTCTATGTCGTGGAGCTATAAGTGAATGGATTTGTCTAGTTTGGAGGATTTTATTTGAAATAAAGTTTAAATATTGATGAAATATTTATTTATAAAAGTATAAAACAGGATTCTCTTAAGAATTCTCGAGGGGCGAAGTCCCAGAGTCCTTTCTTACGAGCCGACCTTGCAACTTGGCGTATTTTTTGTTTCAAATTTCGATAAAAAACATTAATTATTTTGACGGGATGCAACATTGAAACAATTACGACAAGTAATTAATTAACCGTAATTACAAACCATACACACGTCGATTATTCAACAATCAACAAAGAAAAACCCCTACGCGAACAAGAATTTGAAAGTGCAATAATGCACTAATTCTTACATATTTTGCGAATGGTGACTATGAAATCGTACCGTTTCGTCATCGGTTATGGTACGACCTTGTCCGGTAATAAAGCGAATAATTTTCCTGTTTTTGTTTTAACGTTTGAAATCAAAGATTTTGTTCCAAATCAATTTGATTTTGAATAAAAATGTCAGCTGCCTTCTTCAGTACTCTTGATTCTTTCTAACAAATTATAAAGTATTCAAGAAATCATATCATTAAATTATTCAGCTAATCACACAATCATTTTAATTAGACCGCTTGGAATGTATAACAGCTAAATTGGCTTGCCAAATTTCTTGTGAATGGTTTATGATTTTATTGTTATAGACTTTCTACAATTTATTGGCCATTTCGGTACACAACGTTCACTTCTGGCTACTGTGATTGGATCGCGGAAAATATACAGGTTCAGTTAAATTCGATATCCAACATAGAAAATTCATCATTTTCAAAACATTACTGTTATTTTATTATAAATTTGCTTTAAAAAAAATAATAAAAAAAACTTGACGTAAAAATCAAAATTCCAATATTGATCTCACTTTTGATTTCTTTTTCTTTCTCGTGTTAATTGATAATACCCCCATTGTTCCTATTAATGAGATCAGCAGATACACACATGAAAACGAGACCACTTTTACTCTCTAATTAGAGCCATTATACTTTGATTATTCTTTCATGAAATAAACGGAAAGAAAGATTTTCTCACAAGACGATTTTTTGTGGTTTTCAATGAAAGGTGGGATTTACTGCCACATTTTCATTCAATCACTGAATTTGCAATTTGCACAATTGGGGAAAATATTAGGAATAGGAGTGCCTCCCTAAATAATGTAGTAATTATAATCATTAAAAATTGCACCTGGCTTCGCCTACCAGAAACGCGCGTATCGGCATATTCCTCGTGATACTCGTGACGTCACAGTAGAAGTAAAATACTTGAACACTTTATCCATCAAGTCGGTTGTCCTTATTAATCATATTTATATTGGTAATATCTACTCAAATGGTTAAAGGTAAAAGAGTACCAGATGCTATCTATTCTTTTCATGTTCTATCAGTCCTATCAAAACTTATCTGATCTGTTCTCTGCCGTAACTGTCAATCGATTAAAATGATGTAGAATGCCTTTCAAAGTCGTAGTCATGAAAGGTCGACCGGTAGTCTTAATCGTAAAGATGATGACGTCACGTATAGTAGTAAGGCGACACCCCTTTTTCGGGTATTTATTGAAGTTTGCTTTAGGTAGGTAGCCGTTTAGAAGGTTCTATTGAGTGGTGTTGTCATGATGTTTACTTTTCCGTTGTCTGTTTTACAATGAATTTTTTCTTTGTTTCTTCTGGATAATAAATATTTCATATGTTATTCCCCACAACTACCATTTTAGCGTCCATAAAATAAAACATCCAATACCCCTATAATAACACACGTCACAAATTACACGTTATTATCGTATTGATGTCAATTCGAACTTTGACTGGATTTCCGCATTGATTTATGGAAAAAACTATTCCAACTGAAAATTTTACGTCAATACTTTGGCTTCCATTGTTGCCAGTTTCAAGATTTAATACCTACCTACCTACTCCCTACTCAAATGTCGTTCGTGTTCTTTGGTGCATAAATGACAGACAAAACATGATGGAAAAACTTAAATTAAAATCTCCATTGTTCCAGAAAATGTGACGTGATGTTACCATATCCTAGTTAAATGGAAATTCACCAGTGTATCAGTTTTTTCGCTTTAGCAAACAAAAGACGTTTGATCTTTCTTGGGCAAATAGTGAGATTGCTGATGTAGTTTTAAGTGCACATTTAAATTGAGTACAGTGGCTTATTTTTGATTTGACATATTATCATAATTAGATTATTTGACACTGTCTCATCAACAATGGTGAACACGCTAGTCGGAATGTGTCAATGTTTGGTGATGCGGGGGTTTTTGTTGACAAGGGACAGCTAGAGTGAAGGTGCGGAGATTGACAGAAACTTGACGACAGTGTTGCCAATGTGTTTAGGTTGAACATCACATCGGATGATGGATGTGTGGTCACGTGGTTAACTGTCAAAAGTGCGGGGGCTTTTTTTGACAAGTGACAATTGGTGAATGTAAGTAACTGCGCGACTTGACAATATTTTTTCCAAAGTGCAGAGATTTTTTTTGACAAGTGACAGTTAGTGGATGTGAGAATGGTGAAATAACTGTTCGGTCCAACTTCAATATTTGTTGGAGACCAAAATATTGACATGGTGTGAAATAAATATCATTACCTATGTATTTCCACGGATGAATGAATAAATAAATAGAGGTTTATTCAGCATATTAGCTATAAAAATTACAATAATTTTGATGAAGAAATGGCTGATTTTTGTTGAAAATAATTCCTCACTTAATTCCCAACACATTATTTTTTATGGATAATATTGGATAATCAAGGTAGATCAAAATCGAGCCTAGACTGTATTGGGGAAAAATGACAGTCTTACTTTTAATTGAATATCTCCGGAATCAACTAACATATCGATTTGAATTTGGTACTGACGGGTTCCCACTAGATTTCCAACAAATTGTTTCATATGCATAAGCACAGTACCACTTGAGACAGCACGTCAAAATCTAGCCTAAATTTTCTTGGGGAAATATTTTCACATTTTTTAGAACTCGTCAGAAGTACGTGCACATTGAACAATGTCTCACAAGTAAAAAAAAAAAATCTACATTATATAAGAAAAAGAGTGTGAGGGTATCAGAATCCAACGGTGTCAACAACACCAAAACATAATTCACTGAATTCGAAGTATTTCAGAACCCTCAAAGGAAAAAGTCTAAAAAAAAATGACAAGTAAAAAAAAACAACCATAATATAGGAATTGACAATAATGAAAGTACGCGAGGAAGTGATACAAAGCCAAAACAAGTCAACACCATCAAGAGTGACTTTTACAAATTCTTCCTTGCAAAATAACAGTAAAAATACACTTTCCGATAAATCTTCTATTCAGTTACATCGCACAATGCCACGTGCCTGAACGTCGCGACGCCAAGTGGGCGTCTGGAATGACCCAGTAAAATACTTGCCATTCTGGCATAGCGACGGCGACGCTGACGCCCGCTCTCTTGATTTTTAATTGATGTTAATATTAAAATAGCACCACCGTTTTATCAGCTGCTTCTGCTAAGCTGTGTGATAATTTTACATTTCACTCCAAGCGCACAGATAATTGTGGAATTAATGGAGATAATATTTTATAGAGGGGAAGATTAGTAAATTGAAAGTTTTTGTCAGAAAATATATTATAGGAATAATAGTTAAAGTAGACACAATATCTCACGTCACTTGTCAAGAATAATACAAACAACATTGAAACAGATAGGTAATAGAGGATCACGGGAATAAAAATTTTAAATTTGAAAAACCAATCTGGAAAAATGCCAAAGAGGTGAGTTGAAGAGGCTAGGTTTGGCCAGACAAAAATGCCTCAACAACCATCAAAACAATAACAATAATTTCCGATTACCCAAACGGAACCACTTGGTAACGCACCACATGCGTCCTTCCAAGGTTGCGGTGGTTCTTTTCTCTTCTCTTGACATTGCACCACTTTTAACGGTTCCCCATTCTCCTGCTGTTGGTACTGCGACACTGTGCAGATTATTCAGTACCGGTAGTGCAGTTCTTCAGTAACGCCGACGCAGAAACTAGTGAAATGTTGAAAGTTTTGTGAATTTTGTGACACGAACATTATGAGGAGGTTTGGAGTTTTTTTGTTTTGTGCGGGTGAGTGAACAAGTTTGAGAATTATTGCAAAAAAAAAATCATTTTTAATATGGAAGTAAAAATATTATGAAAAAGTATACAAATTATATATATTATATTTCCAGATTGTTTTGAATTTTATATTTTTCATGTTCATTTATTATTATTACTTTATTGCATACTTGAATTTATTTATTTTCTCAGTTCGAAAATAGTCCTGGTATGAAGACCTTTTAATCGTTCATAAATTGTTTAATTTCACTTTTTTTTTGGTTTTTATTTATTTAATTCTATCAGCATATGGATTTGTTACAAAATGTATCATTTACCATTTAAAATGATCTGTCCAGCAGGTAGCTATCAAGTATCATATAATTATTATTAGAGAGAGAATTCCACTCCGAACTATTCGTATTTTTCAACAGAATCAATGAAATAAACAAAACTAACGACGAAATCCCATCGAGAGCAGACCGTATTCTTTTGGTTCTATTCCGACCTATTCGTGTTTTCACACAGAATAGTCAAATTATACAAAGCAATCGACGGAATCAGTTTGACAGCAGACTCGATTTTTTTGGCTCTACTCTAATAAACTCGCCGTATTTTTCAACAGAATCTATGAAACTGTCGATCAAAAAACTATCGACAAGATCGCATTGAAAGTGGACCGTATTCTTTTGGTTCTACTTCGAACTATTCGTGTTTTCTAACAGAATCGATAAAATATACAAAAAATCGAAGAAGACCCCCATTAAAAGCAACCGTAACCGTATAAAATATAGAAAACAACAGACGAAATTACTTCGACAGCATGCAGACCCTATTTTTTTGGTTCTACTCTAAAGTAGTCTAAAGGCTTCGTACTTTTTAACAGAATCGACGAAATCAATAAAACTATCGCAAACCGTTTGTTGTTCTACTCCGAGCTATTCGTGTTTTCTAACTGAGTCATCCAAATATACAAAACAATCGACGAAATCACTTTGACCGCAGACCGTATTTTTTTGGTTCTACTCTTCGTATTTTTCAACAGAATCTATGAAATGAAAAACTTACGAAGAAATTCCATTGAGTTCGAGCCATATTTTTTTGGTTCTACTCCAAACTTTTTCAAAAGAATCGATAAAATATACATATCGATCGACGAAATTGCATTGTTTGCAGACCGTTTTTTTTGGCTTTTACTCTAAACTCTTCGTATTTTTCAACAGAATCTATGAAATAAACAAAACCATCGACGAAATCCCGTTGAGAGCAGACTGTATTCTTTTGGTTCTACTCCGAACTATTTGTTTTTCTAACAGAATCGACAAAATATACAAAACAATCGACGAAATCGCAATGACAGCAGACCGTATTCTTTTGGTCCCACTCCGAACTCCTTGATTCAAGCAAATGTCATAACTCAAATTTGAGACACCCTGTATAAAATTTTCAAAAGAGCGCAATTCAAAATACAAATTAGACGTGTCCGAGCATGTTTCCGAAATGGATGTACTCAATTTATTCCAAACTAGAGACAACAACAATTTTTCCGATTACTCAACTCGTCCAATTTCACCGTCTATAAGCCGGATATAAAAAAAAGCAAGTTTTCAATTCTGTTCACGTAAAAAACCTGTTCAACGACATTTCCTCATGGTGACAGATGCAAGACGAAGAAAAAAATCGACATTTTGGAATCACTTTCCTTTGCGACACGAAGATCGTGATGATTTTATGTGGTTGTTGAATATGAATTTGTCTATTATGATTTTTCTCATGTGTTGGGAAAGTTTGTACCTATGGGCAATCGAAAGAAAATTATTATTATTTATTGTCGGTGATAATTTAACTTATTCATTGATTATTTAATGTTTTTCTGTGGTATTTATTGATGATTTTTTTCTTGCATGATTTTTGGAAAACTGTGTCAGATCACATTCTAAAACTGGGCGTGGCTCCCATTTACCATATCCACGCTGTTTCCCATATTTGCAACAAATTTCCCAGACATTTGTTGCGAAAGTCACGAACAGCCGTGGGCGGGTGCCCCATTTTTTCTCTCAAACCACCATTTTTAGAATAATGTCGAAAGAAAATGCTCTTGAATGGTACATTTAAGGCCGGTTCTGTCGACAGACAAGGAAATCTAATCAATGTAAATTGCTTTTGCCCACCAGCATATGGTTTATTACACTTTGGTGATAATATCTTTGTTTTAAGATTCATAATTTTCTGCTGGTTTAAACAGGGAAAGTGTTTCATAATGGTGTTATTGCGAGAAATATCGATTTTTGAAAGTTTGTTATGATGTCATGGATATTTGGATTTCAGCAAACTTCCTCGGTGTGTACTTGATTTTTTTAAATCTTCACTGTCAAAAAAAACATTTTCAACCAAGAAATTGGCCAATAAAATCGGTTTATACCAAGACGGCTCGATGGACAAACAGTTCACCAACCAAGGGTATATAGAAACGCAATCGGCCACAAAATAACACATGCTGGACAATGCTCAGCAATTGTAATTCCTGCGGCATACAATCGAACAATCGGCACGCACCCTTCAGGTGATCTGTTTACTGAATTTATCCTGCCGAAGGCTATTCTGGCACACATCGCTTGCTGCCTATTTACAAATCGCTAAATAATTGTATGAATATTTATTTATGTAAACATCGGTTAAGTCACGCATGCAACTCGCGGATTTGTCCGCTATTGACGGATCTATGGAGATTGCTGCTGGATCTATGAATTATTCGTAGATTTAGCAATAGCTGGAGGGATTTGATTTTCTATTCACATGCCGAGATTGGGGACAAGTGTAGAGATATCAACTTAAAATTTGGTTTGGGACCGAGCGTTCATCATCTCAATTATACAATGAGAGGGTATTGCTTGACCCCTCAAGCAAAAATCTTTCTTTGGTGGCATAAGAGTGCTCCACATTTTAGGTTATTCACTGACTCAATCACTATATATACTCAACATATAGGGTTTCTCTTATAAGAAATCAATTACCAGCAGGTAGTTGGCTGTCAAAATAACAACCAACTGTAATAATAATGATCACCTTTTAAAGGTAAAAGTATTGATCAACTTATATGAATGATAGGAACATTCTGATTGATGATGGATCATCATTTCATCAACCTTTTTACAGTGTAGTTTTAGAATGTATTTGAATGGAAGGCGAATAATGATCGGTGATTTTCTGATCAATTGAAATTAGTGCTTAGAAAATGAAAGAAGCAACTTTCATTTTTTTGTATTGGAAGCTGCGGAAAGGTTAATTAATTATGGAATGTTGGGCCAAAATGATAGAAAAAATATAGACGAATATTAAATATTACAATAAGAATACATGCATCAATGTTATATTAGGTATATTCTATGCATATATCCACAGGACATTCCTCAATATCCTAGAGGTATGTGAAGCATATGAAAATATGACCAGCGCATGCGTTTCTCGTCTCAGAAAAGAATATTCGTTGGAGACAATACGACGGACTCTTCGGTATCAGTTCGGACATGGACATGATACATCACTTGTCCTAGAAAGAATAACCTTCAAAGAATATGCGACGGACGTGATACGAAAATTCGGGGAGCATTTTGAACATTATATGTTCCTATTTGATTATTTCCAGCACGTTATTAAAGTCTCAGAAACAATATTATTTTGTGAATATCTGGGCATAACAGAATAGTTCCTCAGAAGGATGTAACGGAATATGTTACCATTGGTATATTCCCAGCACATGCTTTCCTTATCCCATAAAGAATATATCTCTTGCTTGAGAATATGCGTTCGTGGACATGTTACTAACATTCCACTGTGAATATACGTTTGAGAACATAGAGGGCATATTTCTAGCACATTAATATAGGTGCTTGCCGCTGAGAGTAAGGAAGAATCATCAATAAAAACTGATAATAAAATGATAAAAAAAGAGCTAATGAAGTTTTGCGTGTACGTGACATATTTTTGGGGCACTTTCGAAAGCTATAGATTTTCAAGAATCAGCAATATCATTTTCCAATAGCATTTGATAAGGTCCATTAGGTTTTGTCAAAAAAAAATAATAAATAAGATTTTTCTCAAAATTTAGTTTTCTGCATGGCTTTCATTCGAAACGCGTTGCTCTTATTTAAAACAGTTGCCGTTACGTGATATATGTATTTCTTAATGGTGACAAATTAAACAATAATCACAGTTAAAAAAAAAACAAGAAAATAGCGTTAAGAAAAACAATGCGAATAAGAATATAAAAAGTATAAAAATAATCATGAAGAAAAGAACAAAAGATTAAAAAAGTCATGTGATAGAAAGTAGAATAATAAAATAGCTTGGTTATTATATATTATTTTATCAACAAATAGAAGAATACAAAAATTACGGTATAAAAAAATTACTAATTTGTATGTATACTTACCTATAAGGAATAATAAAATGAACTGAAATAATTAAAAAATAAAGAAAAATAAGAAATGAACGTGTAAAGGATTGTAAAATTATCAATAAAAACTTAGAACTAAAGACATACAAAAAATTAGGACACTGAA
Organism: Orchestes rusci; assembly: GCA_958502075.1. Lineage (NCBI taxonomy): Eukaryota > Metazoa > Arthropoda > Insecta > Coleoptera > Curculionidae > Orchestes > Orchestes rusci. Next base: position 8,567,668 of record OY293308.1, on the reverse strand, counting down.
CAAATAGAAGAACCTATAAAGATTTTTTTTCAAAAACAAACAATAATCATAAAAAACTTGATGAATTGAAATATTTTAAAAATTAATATACGTAGGATGAACGAATAAACAATAAAAGTGGATTGAAATTTAGAATCTAGCGAAGATCCAGAATCTTCCGATTTGCTTCTGTCTTGTTTCCATTGAATTCCGTTACCAAAGATAGGTAAACTTTGCCGTTACTTTATTCAAACTACCGAGATGTCCTGTTCTCTTCTTTTAAACACCGTTACATCATTTTCCCTATCTTAAAATTCTAAAAAACTTCCGTATTTAATAATTGTTCGCCGATTGAAACAAATAATAATTCTATTCAGCTGCGAACTATACTCAGGCATCAACGCAGATTCATAGTGAATCCCCCACTCACGTGTGTTGAGGACCAATCTCAGAAATATTCTTGGATCAGAAAAATTGGCATTCGGACTATCAAAAGAAAGTTACGCGGTGCATTTGAGGGAATTTTGGATCTAAAACTGGCCAAGAGTCCTACCTCGTGGTTGTAAGTAGAAAAAAGTCGAAAAAGGAGATACGGAATGGAACGGGGTTTCGGCTAGACTTGTACGGGTCGTCGCTGACGGTTAAGTGCTCCCGATTCCAAAATCCAATATGCAATTCTCACATGTAGGACCGGTTCTGGTGTTCTTTTCCCCACGCTGTGAAAAAGAGAGGCAAAAAAAACATCAACAAGAGGAGGAACATCATTCATCATTCTTCTTTCAATGTGTGTGGTATAATTGGCACGTTCATCGTAGAATGTCCGACAATTTATATAAATCACAGGCATTTCATAATTCACTCACCAATCCCACCAAACAAATCGCATTTTGGACATCCGTAACACAAAAAACCTCTCGACAATCGACAATTTAAACTCGAAACCGCACACGTACCTGAATTGTACGTGCCCGGCAATAAAGCCAAAACAAATTTACCGATTTTAAATGAAAATCAGTATGGATAAACAATAATAACCCGAGTGGAGTTTCGGCGGGAAAAATTATTTCAATAGTTTTAAAATAGAAACAATGGCTCACGCGGTCGGATGGAGTTGACAAAAGCTGAGGGCGCACACGAGGCCTAATCAGCCGTGTGTAATTCTCCACATGTTTTACACATCATTCCTCGTCGGGTTTTATAAATATTTTGGCTTTGAAGTTTCACGAATTGTTCATTAATAATATACTGATGATTTTAATTTGAATTTGTGTTTGCGCATTGGTTTGTTTGTAGATCTTTTGTGACGAACGTGTACCTATTCATTATTATTTGATTTATTCCATAAATTATGGAAGAATGCTCTAATCTAATCTATACAAAAACAACATTTCTTTCTCCTACCAGCTAACAGCGTCACCATCAAAGTCGGTGAATTTTGTTTGTTATGAAAATGAACAACCAATTTTACAAAGATCAAAAAAAAAACGGAGAAACCTAATGTTTAGAGACGTAAATTTTGCATTGAAAAAAAAATACGATTAAACAAAAACAAGATTTTTTTTGCTTAACTTACTAATCCGTTTCAAAGACTTTTGGCTCTGTTTTAATAACTCTAAGTATTGTTTGATTAACTAGATCAATTATTCCTGCTTCATTTAAAAATTATTGTGTTTTGGAGGCTTTATTTGAGTCATTGAAATACTAGAACCAGCATTCTGTTCAACTAAGAGCAGGTTGTTTGATGATGTCCCGGTACCTCTTCTTGTTTCACCATACTCTGTCATATTTTCACAGTAAAGATATTTTTTCTGATAACAACTTTGAAATGTTTTTTTAAATAAAAATATGGCAAATTATTCTAATAACTGAATTATAAGATTTTACAAATAGTGTAGAAAACGTGTATCTATACTTATAAAAGAGCTTGTCAGAGTCAGTCAGACTCATCAACGCCGAGCTAAAACTATTGTAGATAGAGCCATGAAATGTTGAAGAGATGTTCTGCTGAATATTTCTAGGTGTGCTTAGAAAGGATTTTGCGAAATTTAATCCCTAAGGGGGTGAAAAGGGTGTGGGTAGGAAAAATCATATATTGATGAAAAATTATGTATTTTTGGACACACCAACTTGAAACTTCATATAAATAATCTTGCATGAAATCAATGAAACACATGTTTTGTCGTTTCTCAAAATTCAACCCTTGAGGTGGTGAACGGAGTGGGGGTGTGAAAAATCATAAATCAATGGGAAAAATGGTTTTTTGTTCACATCGAAATAATTCTTTGCAAATGTTATTGTGTTTTAGAAAAAGAGGTATTTATTCTCATTGTTTTATGATTCCCGCGATTACTCCCTCAAAAAACCAGTTCCCAAAATATTGGCTGGAATTACTATTTTCAAAAGATCAGCATTTTTAGGACTGTAGAATTATTTTTTCGTATAATTATCACCATTAACCACCATACTAATTCCGGACTTACTGAAACATTATTCATTTGAAACAGTACCTAACCCCGAAAACTCCAAAGGATTTTTTTTGTGTCTGTTTCTTTTCACCTGCTCTAGTGAAAATGCTTATTTTTAGAAAATTATCACCGCTTCTAAAAAATAATTTTGGAATTACCAGCCCAGAAACTCCTCAACAACGACAATTCCTTGTCAAGTGAGTTTTGAGAGAACAAACATTTAACGTAATATCATGATTTTTCCATCGTACTACCAAAGAACGGAATTTATTATTACTAAAGAAATTAAAAAATTCAGCTTCAGCTGTATATAAAACTAAAACTAACTAACTAAGTATTTCGGAATTATCCAATAATCAGTAGGTAATTTCATGTCTTAGGGAACTGGGATCTATTTGAGCTGTAGTCTATGAGATCCAACGAAAATATTAGAAAAAAATTACCATTGCTAGGTTCAGTAAATTTGATAAACATTTCGAAGGTATTATCATGTCTTACAAGAATTGATTCCGGCTTTATTAATCTTAAGAAATTATGTTCCCAAAAATAAATAATTCTACTGGTGTGGCATCCACAAACCTCAAGCATTAGAGGTAATCCCAAGAAACTTCAATTTCTTGGAGTAGAAGTTATGCCAGTATTAGTTCTGCGGAATTATTATTTTCTTCATTCATTCATATCATTTCTTCACTACGTTTTCATGTAGAATTCAGCTCGGATTGAATACCGTTTTGGTATTGAAACTGACCACAAAGCTGCTATTGTTTTCAATTCAAATTTGTTCTACATTTTGGATTTAATGCATGAATCATCGGACATTTTGTGAATCGGGGGCAAACTGATTATGAATCGCAATTAAAAATTATCGTTTTTGTGCATATGATTTTAAATTGAGACTGAAAAAGGCAATAGCAGCTTATTATTGTGCTGAGGAATAAAAAAAAGATTTAGTGTTGTTAGTTTTTTTTTCTCTTCTTTTAATTCTTCAATAGTTTGTCATTGTAGATGTATTTTTTTTTCTTATTACATTTTCTCCCCAGTTTTGTCTAATTTCATCTGTATAGACCCATCAGTGTTTTTTCATCATATTTATCAACATCACTTTCACCATTCCTCTCAACTAATTTTAATTTTTTATCTATTCACTTTTGTTTCGATTTATCTGATTCATGTTATATTTTGTACACAAATAATAAGTACTTTCTCTTTGGCTCCTTTGCATTCAAATATAAAATTTGTATTTGGAAAAACAACAAAAAGAAGAATACTACAAAAATAAAGAGCTCAAATTAGATAACTTTCTTCAATGAAAGCGACAGTTTCCGAAAGAGATGCAGAAATCTATTTAAAAAAAAACCGTCAAATTCACAACAAAAATAGATTGATCTTTTCTTATGGACTCCACGGAATTATACATACAGGGTGAGTCTGAAATAAATGCGCATGGTGAATAGAGGATAGCAAGATAATTACTTTTTGTAGAGAAACATGTCTCGTTAAGAAAATAATAATAATGATAATGAAAATAGTTAAAAAAGAACTAGAAAACACGCTTTCGAAGTAAAAAGTAAAAAATTATTTAATTTGAGAATAAAATGATTAAGGAGAAAATTGATGTCATCGTGGTAAAAGCGTGGGGTGCCTTCTAATACATTTTTTATACACTAGAAAGAAATTATAACAATTGATATCGCACACAATATGACATTAATTTTCTCGTTAATCACTTTATTTTTGAATTAAAAATTATTTTTTACTTTGTAGTTCGAAAGTATTTTTTTTAATAATTTTTTTAGCCCCTTGACTAGAAAATTACCTTGGCAACGTTGTATATCAGACGGACGATCAACCCCGTCCGTCAACCAATCTTTCACCACATGTCAAACAAGCCGAACGTCAGACAATTCAGCAAAACAACAATATTCTTGGATTGAAAATTCTTTTTTCCTTTTTTTTTATAATAATTGGTTGTATCGTCGTGTGGTCATCGGTTCTTGATAAATGAAATCTTCAGTGACAAGATAATCTTGTTAATCTCGTAAAATACCTTCAGATTAGTCAGAATCAATTTGAATAGAAATCTCCAATCCAAAATCATCAACCGTAACACAAAATACCAAATGTTGAAATTTGTAGAAGAAGAGCGATGATTAATTCAACCTCGTTTCAATTAGATTAGAAGCATTTATTTTAGCCTTTCTCCGCTGTCGTGATCGACGATTTAGTTTTTTGGTTTATGCATAATTTAGAATAATCTTAGAAAGTTTTTCGGCAAAATATGTCATCTCTGATTTAATTTCATTAAAAAATAGTTATTGGGTCCTATGATTGAACGTTTACGTTAACTTAACGTATGCATTTCGCCATGGTAACGCTGTTAGCAAATGGAACATTTGCATTAGTAAACAATCTTAACACTCTTTTAACAGATACGTCAAGTTAACGTAAACTTTCAATTTATGTGATCAATTATTGCCCATAATTTTTTTTGAATATCTTTTCTCTCAGATATTGAAGAAAGTCTACATAACGGTTCAATCTAACCTTAAAGTTGGACAGCCTAATCAAAATCAATACCCGAGAATTTATCGCCAAATGCGCTCAACTTGAGCTAACTCATCCGAATAATGAAGGACGTTTCAGAAGCATTTTCCGGCATAGATAATCAATTCTGGAAGATGCGACAGTACTTTACTGATTACTTTTCTCCACTACAAAATAGATTTGTTGGCTTTTCAATATCAGAATTAATTAGAGATAACAAATAATTAGCATGAATGGAAACTGTGTCAAATTCCTCAACAACCGCAAATTTTATAAATTTTATTGGACCGTATTTATCTTTTTTGCAAAAAATTTACATTCCTTTCACTTTCACCGCTTTCTTTGTGAAAGAAAAATATTTTTGACATGTGAACATTTCACTACTTTTTCTAGAAAAAAATGACAGGCGGTTGTTGAACCATGCCACAATGTCTACTCCTAGAAAAATTCCTTGCCAACCATGCGGTAAAAATACGTTCAAATACAGTTATCATAGCCACTAAATAATATAAACCCTACTTTGCGTATACAAAGAGTAATTAGTGTCAGTCCGAATATTTGCAACGAGGGAAAAAACAAAGGATAATTTTCAAAAAGCTTTGCCGGAAGTAATTCGGCCAACAAAATACGGAATTAATTTACTACATTCATTGAACTGGCCAGTGCTTGAATAAATAATCAAATTATTGAATTAAATAAACAAAAGGTTTATCAAAGTGTGGGGTTTTCAGTTTTCATGGAGCTATTGGAAAATATATACATATACATAATATCTACTCATCATACTGACCCCACGTTGGGCGGCAAAATTTGCCAGGCATCTATTATTTATGATTCTGTGAAAAAAGAATAATTAGACGATTTGACAACGTCTGGAGCTTTTTTCCGTCAATTATAATCTAGCAGCAAATTTGTGGAAAAAAGAAATTTGAAAAATGTGCAACATCTGAACAAGAATCTGTACATTAAAACATTTCACAGTGAATCTTATGGTCAATAATCCCTGCAAATCAATGACGCAACCCCACGTTGAACGCCAGAATTTTGCCAAGCTTTTTCCGTCAATTTGGCAATGATCAACTAGCAGCAACTGAGGGAATATTCATGAAAAAAAGAATTTGGAAAATCTGGCAACATCTGATAAAAATTTGTACCTAAAAACTTTTTATAAAGAATCATATCGTAAACAATCCGTGACACAACCCCACACAAATTAAAACAATCCGTTATTTATTTCCAACAACGAAATGTGAGAAAATTTAAAAAAAGTTTATTTGGAAAGTTTGTCAAGATTTGTTTATAAAAATGTTTACATACAAACTTTCAAAACATTTTAGAATGGATCTTATGATTGAAAATCCTGGGAGTTTTGAGGAAAATTGTTTTTTACAACTGGTCCTATAAATTGGATGATAACACTTTTCACGATGAAAACTCGGAAATATTGTTCAAGAGTTTCTGGAAGATTATCAAATTCTCCACAATTTGACGCTTGATCCCATCCTCTATAATCATTTTTGAGGAAGCTATGAGGAGTTTTGTGTAAAATTGTTTTTTGCAATTTTCAACTCAGGTTCAATAAATTGGACGATAACACTTTTCATGATGGAAGATGATCTGATTCCCTACAATTTGACGTTTGATCGGATTCTTCATCATTTTTGAAGAGGTTATGAGGTGTTTTGTGAATTTTTTTGCAACCTCTAAATTAAATGATAACAATTTCTGGAAAATGATCAAATTCCCTACAATTTGGCACTTCATTTTTTGGCGCAGAAAAAAAAAACCCAAAAACTTTTTTTTTATAGGGCAAAGAAAGAATTGTAAAAATGATCTATTTTCCTCCTCCACCCTTGCACATGAAATTTTTTTTAAGCCCAAATGTTTGTTACTTCCATACCTTGGAATATTATCAAGAAATTATTGATAAATAAGACAAACAATGCACAACAAGACGCATAGAAAACTTGTCAAACTTGATAAACGTAAGAAATAAAGGTTGATTAGATTACCCTCAAGCAACAATCAAATCAACCACAATCTGAGCAAAAGTATTGTTAAAAATGCACAAATTGGGCAAATTGATCGAAATATCGAGAAGAAAATGTAGATATTCACAAAAGGGAACGAGAAAATCCTCTATAATTTGTATAGAAACCGATAAAACGTATAAGCAATTATAAATAAGAAAAACAATGAGCAACAAGACGCCTCATAAAAAAACTTCAAAATAAATTTAATTTTAATCTCTATCAAATTTAGGTGGTATTTTTCTGTTTTCAACTATTAAAAATTTTTAATTCGAGATTTTTTATTATTTTTATTGACATCTTGTCACAAAATCTCAAAGATAAATTTCATTTTGATCTTGATCTCTTATCAACTTATTAAAATGTTTCTTAATTTCACAACAATTAATAATACTGTACTATATTTTTCCTTTTTTACAATAATAAATTTTGTTTGGTTGACAAGAAAATATTATTTCTCACTTGATGTGTTTTTTGAATGTTTAGAATTTTTCTCAAATCAAATTTTATTTTAATTCTCTCGTCAACTTTTTAGGGAATTTGATTTTACTGATTTATATTTTCTTCTGTTACAAATATTATTATTTCATTTGTTTATCTCGAAGATATTTTCACTTAATGAGCATTTAAACAGTTTAAAATCATTTATCTTTTCAATAATAAGATTGTCATCATGGTACGTTTTTCTTCATCATCTTATGAAAAAAACTTATACAAAGTCCATTTTAATAATATAATATAATAATTTGATGATATCTATTTAATTAAATCCTTGAACCCGTAACAAGTAATAGTCAAGGAGCTACAATGTTGTCAAATTATTTTTCAAGATTTGGCATCAAATGTGTATTAAAAAAGCAATTATTGTAAAAAAATCAATAACACTTCCCCACGTTGGACACTAAAATTTGCGTGGCTTTCAGTTTCTTTTCGGCTTAAATCGTTTTCATATTGTCATCTCAATTTTACTACCATGATTATATTTCAGAATCTATTGTGAGAAAAATTGTTAAACAAACCCCACGTTGGGCGCCAAAATTAATCGCATATTAGTTATTTTTTCAACATCCTTCAGCTAAAATCGATAGTCAATGAGGAATGTTGTCATGATATTATCTCAATTTGGCAAATTTGTTGATATTCTAGAAGCAAAATTATTGTGGTAAAATTCGATAACACAACCCCACGTTTGACGCCGAAATTTGCCGCGCTTTTGATTTATTGAACCTGTAACGAACCTTAGCTGGAATCGATGGTCAATGAGCAATGTCATATTTTAATCTCGGGAGGTAGGTATTGGAAAAGTCTTTTCCAAAAAATATGGAACAATATACCGTGTGCAGCTTTGACAAATTTGACAACGACTGACAAACATTCCTCTATATTCAATTCTCCTCAAGCCATAAATAATTCCTCCAGATATTATATTTACACAACGTGATCCATTCCAACTTCTTCCGCATAAAGGAATAAAATCTGAAAAGCGGCATTATAACGATTCTATGAAATTTGTCTGGTCTTGTTCTCAAACCTCGGCTTTGTCTATTAGGTAAGGTATAAGGTAATTTCGAGGCAACCTTGTTTTTCATTAAATTTAATTAATTAAAATGTATTTACTTACTGTATGTAGTTCGCGGTTGCAACAGTGACGTTATGCTTTTGCAAAATTCGTACTTGAATGGAATTTGGAACGACAAACGTGTTTCTGTTTGAGAAATGAGAAGACTTTGCACGAATTGTGGTCAATTCGTTTAAAGTTTTTGCTACAACTTGGTGTAATTTGCCATTTTAAACTACGCAAACACTCAAAGTTGAGAGAAAACCACTCATTCTAATACATCATTCAATAGCAAAGCCCGTGGCGCGTTGAACAATAATGAGAACTTGAAAAAACAAATAAACTTCAGTTCTGTGGATATTTTTTCATATTTTCTAGAACATTGAGGAGACCTGGCAACGTCGGCGCCGCTGAACAACAGTAAATATTTTCAACAAAGATATGTTTAGGTGACGTTCTGTTGTTCTGTTACTTTATTATGTCAATGGCAAAAACAATCAAGGCAAATCGCAAAAAAAAGATGATTATTCCAGAGACTAAAAGCTCCGTAAGCGCACTCAATCCGAAATTTAAGTATCCAAGAAAACCGACAGTACCGAACTGAACTCAATAATTTTAAAACAAATCCATCTTCCCGGGGAAAATATTCCGAAAGAGCGGCATTTATTCTGAACCAGTGCTGCGGTGTTTGTAATTGGATTATAAATGCATTAAATACTTTGAACTTCAGAACGGATCCATTGGAGCGTTCACCTCGGAAAAGTTGGCAAGGTCAAAAACGTGGCTCTCTTGTTTCTTGTAAAAAATCGATGTTCCACTTGAATTCCGGCAAAAAAACCTGGTTTTGTAATTTCGTTTTTCAATTTATTTTAGCTGGGATTAGAATAAGACTTGCTATTCAAGGCTTTTGATTTTTCTTGAAATGTGGCTGTTGTTCGTTAATTTTTTATTTGCTTTTCCCCTTTAAATTTTCTTGAACAGATTTTTACTTTCTAGAAATATAGGGTTTGTTTTGTTTATCTTGATTTATATAGGGCGGTTGAACTGGTATCCTAAAAAGTAGAAAAGAAATCCTTTATATGAAAATGGAGATCTGTATATTTGTCCTCTTATATCTAACTCAAGAACCGCAAATTAAATGGAAATTTGCAGAGTTATCAGCTTAATTAGGGAATAGCCCAAGGGCATGGTTTTATTCGTCAAATCATAGCTGATTTTGAGAAATTGAGATTTATAATCATATTTTTGATAAAAAATGACATTTGTCCGCATCCACCATTTTCTTTCATTGACTGACAAAGACAGTAATCTTTTCATTTGACGTTGAGGCATGTTCTATTGGTTCGCACAAAACATAAAGCCGCGTTTACATTATTGAATAGATATTTGCGTTGTGTGGGGAATGTAAATGAAAAACGGTAAGTAGAATAGTAATATTGTGTAAGGTGAATGTTGAAAACATACTATTGTAATATAGGCTTTTGATTAAAAGAAAAAGACAAAAATTATTAAAATTATCCATTAAAATGTTCAATTGATTTGTCAAGCAATAAATATAAAATGACGTACCTATATTACACTATACAAACCACGATTAATTGATGGATCCATAAATTCTAAATCAGGTTAATCGAATTCATCATACATGTATTCTTAATGTATCGATTATGGAAATTTACATTCTCTTATGGGGTTTTATGCACAACACGATCAAAACAGAAGTCCCCCACAAAACTAATATATCAATTGAAAAAACTAGATTACATGATTTATTAATAGAAATGTTGTAAGGAATGTAATTTCAAAATAATAAAAGAAAAGTAGATTCAAAAATCAAAAAAGAACACAAAATCAAAATAGGCTGGGACTAGTGCGAGAGAGTTTTATTACTTATTGCTTGAAATGAAGCTAGGGAAAAATTAAAAAGTAAGTAATAAATAATAAGAAAGAAGCTAAATTATAAAAATAAATTTCTTTTGAAGTTGAAGAGACACTAAAATATCGTATTCCGTACGCCGCGTTCAAATTAACTGCTCAACTACTGCCGAGAACATCCGACAAAATGTTCGTATGGAGCAATTTGTTGATTATATCTTCAAATAAATCAATCAGATAATAATTTTACGAACAAAAAGACAAAATAAAGATACGAAAATTTTTAAAATGAAATGAATAGACAAATATAGGTAACAATCAATGATTCTGAATTCCATGTCTGAAAACTTGAAATAATACAGAGTGTTTCAAAATTTAATCGGAAAATTGAACAGTCGATAGATCCCGGCAAAAAAAAAAAAAAATGTTCATATGAACTTAGCTTTCGAGATACAGCAGGGTGTCAAGGTTTTAGAAAAAAATCGCAGGTGATTAATATTTTCAAAACGACAAAAAATGTCAACATTTCAATAATCGAATAATATTTGTGAATTATTTGAATAAAAAATGATTTCTTCATTTATTGTTTCAAACCGGATATGTCCTACAATTCAAATAATAAAAATTAGCACATTATGAAAAATTAAAACATCCTGATAAATAGATGAATGAAATTATACGAACTAAGAAAATAATTAAAAATAAGGACCATTCCAAAAAAAACAAAAAAACGGTAAAACGGTAAAAAAGGAGAAATAACCAATCATGACCTAAAAAACTCTATATACAGGGTGTTTCATTAATATTGCGAAAAAATTCAGGGTGAGTTTCCCCACTTGAAAATAATAAGAAAACTTCATATAAAGGTGCGTCCGGAAATGCTTCGTTACAGAGCTACAGGGTGTTGAAGTTTTATTTTTATTTTTGTATTTTTCTAAATAATATTTGAACCAATGTCTATATTTCCATAAAAATCGGTATTTGAGGGTTTCTTTTTATGCGGAATTCGAATTTTATCTCAATTTGGCTCAAACTTGTAGAGGGCGCCACCTACACTCATTTGTCCTGACATATACAGCCATAACTTTTTTGGACGTAACCGTATGACATATTTGAGTGAAAAAACATATTTCTCCTTTATTTGTATGCAAAAAAGGCATGATGGAAGTCGCTACGTGCCAACATTTTCGAGATATTTAGATTTGAAAAAATGAATACATATGATAATGAAATTATGGCCGAGCATTGTGTTTCATTGATAGTGCCAAAAATACAGGAAAAGTTTGCTCACGTAAAAATAAAAAGAAAATTTCATATAAAGATGTGTCCGGAAATGCTTCGTTACAGAGCTACAGGGTGTTAAAGTTATTTATTTATTTTTTTTTCAGTTTTTTTATTTGTTTTTGTTTAAATAATATTTGCATGAAAGTTGTTGATAACATAACACAAGTCGACTTTTATCTTTTTCACTGAAAATATGAAGCATTAATGCGTAATATGTTATAACTTCTAGCAGGTTACCTTCGCCATAATTTCAAAATCCCATGTATTGATTATTTCAAATCCAAATATCTCGAAAATGGTTCCACGTAGCGACTTCTAACAGGTATGCCTTTTTTGCATAAAAATAAAGGAGAAATATGTTTTTTCACTCAAATATGTCATACGGTTACGTTTAAAAAAGTTATGGCTGTACATGTCAGGACAAATGAGTGTAGGTGGTGCCCTCTACTTAGAGCCAAACTGAGATAAAATTGGAATTCCGCATAAAAAGAAACCCTCAAATACCGATTTTAATGGAAATATAGACATTGGTTCAAATATTATTTAGAAAAAACAAAAATAAAAATAAAACTTCAACACCCTGTAGCTCTGTAACGAAGCATTTCCGGACACACCTTTATATGAAGTTCTCTTATTATTTTTAAGTGGAGAAACACACTCTGAATTTTTTCGCAATATTAATGAAACACCCTGTATAATGTTGAAGAAACATTCGAGCAAGTTTCAATGAATAAACAACCAAAAAAAATGCCACCAAAGTGAATGCGCATCAATTCACAAAAGTGACAGGTGCTCCAATTCCAACACCTTCTAAATGAAGCAACCGATGTCTATCAATAAAACCGAGAAAAATCCCATAAACAAACCGTATTACAAACGAAAGGAACGTTCACTTGTTACATATTTGAAAAAACCAAACGTATATGATTACCAACGTGCGTAGGTTGGGTAATTCGAATGGCTCCATTAAAGAACTATAGATGATGAATGACTTTTGTTTTTTGGATTTTCATACGTGATAGAACTCCTATAAAACTGAATATTTTCAATTTCCAAACCACACCAGAAAACTAGCAGTGGAGAAATCGATACGCTATCATGAAAGTTTGATTTATATTAAACTTTTTCCGCCTGCATAAATCTGTTGAAAGGAATGTCGATGGAAATTTCAACACTTTAAAATTCGTTATTAGTTTCGTTGAGTTGGGGAACTTTTTCCTTTGTATATTAAAGTTGACAGTTTTTCACGGTCGCAACGATGTTTTAGTTATTGAGAACTATGATTGTGGTACCAATTTTTGTTCTGGTACCACGGTTAATCGTCTCCCCACGTGCGATTCACGAGAAATGAGTGGGTACCATTTTTATATATGTTTCTAATGGTTGCAAAGATTACTGTGGATTGATACCCCTCTTAATTATTGACAAGCTGGAAAACTCGCGACTCCGATTTATTTGATCGATCGTCGAAGACAACACGGCACGGAGTGGTTTCACCGTCATTGTTGCCACATCTTCAATACCAGACAACAAAAGATCCGTGCTTAGTGAACACATCCTATCAACCTCAATCCACGTCAAAATTCAAAGTATATTTCATTTCATCCCAATGTCGAAAAAAACCCAAAAAATCCTCATCCCCAGAGGCACCATCGACCCAAACGAGGATACCCTCATCGAAATCCCCAAAAACCTGAAAAACTCTCCTGTTGTTGTAGCAGGAAAACAGCAAGTCAGACGCGCTAGAAAGTTGGAAGAAAGTTTGTACCGTCCGAGTAGATTTGGCATAGACGATGAAAAGCCGAGTTTCGTTCCATCTCATAGCAGTACCTTGCACAATAGTACCATGCGGGATCGTACTTTAGACGTCACCGAGAGGAACGAGAAGGACTTGATACAACAAACAGTGGAGTCGTTTCAGGAGGCAAGAAGGCAGCTGATTTTACAGGCGAATAAAATGAATCAGACGTCATTCTATGATGCCGATGATGAGGAGGAGGATTGCTGTGAAAGGTCCAGATTGAAGAAGAAGAGGAGTCAGAATATGAGCTTGAGTAGATCGTCGAATTTGTCTGTAGATGGGCGGAAGAGAGTGAAGAAGAAAAAAGTGCCTGACTATGATAGTGATGATGATGCGGATGACAGCTGTGCTTGTTGATTCCATTGATTATATAAGTTAAATCGGAAAAGATTTTTTTTTTGAGTCTTTATTGACCAATTTCCAAACGTGCAATGTGTCGTTTGTGTAAACAGTGTAGCATACGACGAGTTGGGACAATACCCCCTGAAAATATTTCAGGGGGTATTGATTGGGATCATCATGCTATTTATGGACGTGGTTGAGGATTTTTTAAAACAAATAAAATGAACATAAATACCTTCAAAAACCTACTGTAGACTAGACCGGTTTCAAATCCTCCTCCAATAAAGATCAACTTTCTTCCTTAATTAGCCATTTTTTACAATTTGCTAAAAATAACAGCTGCAAAAATTGGGTCAATGTGAAGTGGTTTTGAAGATCCTCCTTTATCAGATACCAATACCCTGCAACATATGGTAAGCGCTACCGAAAAAGAAATAATTAATCGCACACGCCTCCAGGCGATATTCTATCGATTACTGAAGATTCAAATAAATGAGAATTCTTTCAATAATGCTGTCATTCTGTCATTCACTTTTCCTTGGATTTTGTGTTATATAAGGTCACATTTGGTATTCATTTTTCTTATTTTGAAAGTGTCGCATGGAGCTCTCCACTGAAAAATATGTATTGAGTACGTATGTTAATACATATTGTTCAAAAGACCACATTGTGGTATATTTTGCTTCAAAATAAATATTTTCAAACGGATTTAAAAAGCAGTATCAACTGATCCTCGAAATAATATCATTAAAAAATGATCACCATAATTGCGCCAATAACCATAAACCGAAACTGTTATTTAACTCGCCATCAGATCAGTGAGACGTGAAAGAAGAGAATTCATGGGGTACCACTTAGACGAGTTATTAACCAAAACATGGACAAGTTGGTACTTTTTGATACGCTTTGCACACCGACAAATTGACGTAGAAAGTCGCAACTTTATGATACGGTTTATCTGAATTAAGTGCGTTCTTGGAGATTGGAGGAGAATTTAATTATGGGCTTGTTATTAACAATAATTGTGAAATCTGTACCTTTTATTTAATAATAATTATTATGATGAATGAAGATGGGGTAATTTTGAGTCAAAGCGTATACACACGTTTTTAGATCGGATAATTTTTTCTATACATTTCCATTGTTTTCCATTTTTCCACACAATTTAAACACGCGTGCCTCGGCGCGCTATCAAAAATGAATAATCCCATTCATTACATCGGGCGTAAAACAAACAAAAGTATAAAAAACCATTAACAATTTAAACGATTCCGTCCAGATTTATATTTTACATATTATATATTGTTGTTTTTATGCTGTTCATGAATATGGATGATTTATTGGGGAATGTTGGCGCAAAAAAGATGAATTATAAATTATTTCATTTTTTATTAACAAAACGAATGTGTTCTTCGGGCAATGAAAGATCCCACATCAAACATACACAGTAGGCAACGTGTTAAACGTGTTTATTGAGATTTACATAGTATAATAAACAACAAGGTGCGACAGCTCCATATACCTACAGTCTACAGTGACTATAACATAAAGACTTTATGGACTATAATAATAGTCACTGTACATATACCTATACGTGGTCAAATTCGTTCTGTCTCAATGACAATAATTCGCCTCATTTATACACTGCTAACATTATGAAATGTGATATAAAACTATAATACATATTTCTTGATTTCAATGATACTGATACTGACTGGTGAATTACCTATCAAGTTATAGAATAAGATAACCCACTATGCAGTATGTCTAAAGATTTATGCGAAGTTCAAAATTCTTGTTTAAAAAACAATTTTGCATTTCAAAATGTGAGCAGGGTATAAATGAGGATAATTTCTGTAATTGAGACAGAAAGGGGTTGACGTGAGCTGTCGTTGTTTATTAGCTAAGTTCGAATAGTCCACATCCGAATTCACAGTGACATCTGAGGATGTTCGATCACGTGACAGACGATTTTATTTTTTACATCTTCAGAAATCGAACGGCCGAATCGAGAAATGACGAATGAGAATGACCTGAAATGACATCAGAAGTAACCTAACCACACATTTTTTTGGGTTTTTTTTGTTCGCTGCTTTTTGTTGCTAGCTTAAATTAGCGACTCCATTTTTATTTTTAATCACAATCCATTCCATGTTCGATATCAAATAACGTCAATAACGGTAAAAGTCCAAATCAAAATTCAAAACAACAGAACGTAACCTACAAAACGTATTCTCCCACTCCCAACATCTATAAAATCTCCTTTTCAGCATTGAGATGTGAAAAATGTCATTTTTCGGATCGCATTTGGGCTAAAAATACGCAAGTCAAGATGTTATCGATGAGACGATGAGTACAGATAAGACTGAAAAGACGACAAGTCGGTCGAAGATGTAAAATATGTTGAAGATGTGGACTATTCGAACTTAGCATACTATGCTAATGGCGGCTAGACATCATAAAACACTGCTGAAGTCGTGAAGTGGGTCGAAGAGGGCATTTATGTGTAAAAACTATGAAGTGGAGTAATCCGCCAATAATTTTCGAACTAGATGAGATTTGTGCAATAGAAACACCAGGCATGATAAGTTCAAAAACACAACACAATTTTATTCGGAATCAACACAACAAAGTATACTGTTCACACTGGCAACCGGAGTTAAATTGTAGTCTTTAGGTGACTATAGTTGGTATTCTTTTGACAGCTAGAAATCATATTTTTGTTCGAGCTGTTGCTACTCCTTTGTAGGCGTCTTCAGACTTTCACTCACACTTAACGTGATGTGAATAAAGGTAGTCTAGATCACATGTTAAATGAACATACGTCACCAATCAGCATACATAATTTTATTGAAGATAAGAAACGAGCACACGTAAATGTGTTTATTGGTGACTCTCAAATCGCATGTCTAGAGATGAAACAATAAAAACCAATTTGTCTGCAGTCTCAGTGATTTATTGCGGAAAGTGCTACTTGGTGGATTTAACGACTTTCTCATTGGTTGTTTGAAAGATGGTTTTTACATGAATGTGTTATAATCGAATCACTGATTTTGAAAAATTAAACTACCCATTACTCTCACAGAAAAGTGTATTGGAAGATTTTTGATGAGAATCTCTTGTTCTTTGAAAAAGTCGATATGATATTTTTTGATACGTGTCGCCATTTTTGAGTTATTTATAAAAAACTGTTATGTATAGTCTGAAAATATGATTGAGCTCCCTATAATTTTTTTTTATTATGTGATTTACAGAAAATGTTATTGAAGGATTTTCAAAGATAATTTTATAGTTTTTAAAAACGTCACGTGATATTTTTGATTCATGTTGTCGTTTTTGAGTTATTCGAAAAAAAAAAACATTTTTTGGTGGAAGGTGTTAGTCTTATTATAAAATGGTATAGGGCACCCTTTATACAGGGTACTACAAATGAAGGTGCATGGAATTTTATGGGAAGTGTGTATCAATGTTATACAATCATCTCCATCACAAAGCGTGACAAAAACAAACCAAAAACCATAGAATAACAAAGTGCGAAAGTAGTTCTTGTTATGAATTGCCGGTTATCAGAAAAATTCACCAGGAAGGAAAGTGACTAGTCGACACTGCGTGCATTCGTAATGGCCCGTAACAGAATAAGATAAAATTTGAAAGTAAATATATGCTGAGATTGTATGGGGAATTTTAATCCAGTGGTGGGTGGAAGACCCAAACCCAAATATTTTTTTTCGTCATTATTATTCAAAGAAATAACGGGCTTTTGTAGATTTTAATCAATGTCACATCAATAATAATTATTTATTATTTAAATGGTATCGGCTGGACAAAAAATGGGACAATGTGCCAAATTAATCACAAAATTTATATTATCAATTCAATTCAGTAAAACCCCATCCAACCAAGCAGAACCAATCAAAGTAAAATAATCAAAATTTACGATCCATTCACTTACAAGCATTAAATTTGTTTATTTATATCATTTGAGAGTAACGAATTCGATTTCCTCACTGAATCTATATATCATAATAACTATTTGATTGCGTAATTTCATATCGAAGAACATTTTTCATAGTAGGTGAAAGTAAATCAATTTATCAGTGTATTTATTACACAGACCAACTCAAAAAATTCAAATTTGCGTAAATATGATTACGGCGGTTTGGCAACGTTGATTTGCGCGCGCTGTAAGTCAAACTCATCTAGCGGAAATGCCACGTTGTGTTAAAATGTCCTGTTTGTTTCTAGTGACATTGACTGTAGGTACTCGAAATAGGTATTTACCTATTCTTTTACTCATAAAAAAATCCAAATGTGACTAAAATATCCGCAACTTCGCAACCCTGTTAAACTAATCTAGCGTCCTGTTTATATCAAGTGACATTGACAGTACGCGAAATATTTACCTATTCTTTTGATCATAAAATTATCCAAATGTAAGTAAAAATAACTTGGCAACGTTGATTTGTACATGTGCCTTGTAAAACTAATCTATAGCGGCAATGTCATATTGTGCCATAATTACCTGTTCAATGTTTTCTTCTACTCCAGACAATACTATAATACCTATTTACTGAATTATAAAAGTATCAGAATTTGCACATGCGCTTGTTCAAACTTATCTAGCAGAGATGCCACATTGTGTCATAATTCCCTGCTTTTTTTTATCATCATTGACAGTTGAATTAATTAGTTGATTATTTTTTTACTGATCAATCCATAGAGACATTGAAATTTGAGCAACGTTGATTTATACTCTTCTTGTCAAGTCAAATTAATCTGGCCACTTTGTTCATTTTTTTAATAACATAGATTATTCGTTTACAGACCAACTCATCAAAATTGGAATAAAACTTATGCAACTTGGCAACGTTGTTCTGTCGTTCGAGTCAAATCAAACTCCTACGGCAATGTTGCCGCGTTATGCCATAAGTTCCAGTTTATTTTTCATAACAAGCAGTATTCAAAATAATCATTATTCATTTAGGTTATGCGAACCAACTCTGAGTACAATGTCTAAAACTTGGCAACGTTGATTTGCACACGTGCCAAGTCTCATTACAGCGGTGCCACATTGTCCTATAACGTCCAGTTTATTTTTATGGACTTCATCAGTAGAATAGACTGTAATTATAATGATTATTCATTGAATAAAAGGTCAAGGAATTTTATCAACTACGCTTGATAGATGCTTAGTCATAATAACACATTGAATTGTACCGAGTAATATTTTTTTATTGATTTTTTGTTTTGTTGTCTTTGAAGGGAATTTGAGTCAATGTCAGTGTTGATTGATTGAATAGATCGAAAAAAAATATGAATGGTCTGGGAATCGAATACACAGTTGAAGGTCATACTCATGGGTTCGATCCCCAATGTTAGCAACTATTTATTTGGGTAAAATCATTACAAAACCAATTTTTTACAGGTTTCACCTCAACATTAGCCATAACAATCCACCATCACGACAAACCAAATTCCGTGACAATTTCCACTATTGGAACCACCCCATCACCTAAAACCCTCAGTACTGCCACCCCCATTCCCATAAACGCCACTCTGTCACCATCAGAAAGAAAAAAACGACTCCTACCCTATCAAAATTTTTATTTTGACCAACCATTTAACAGGTAAGTAGATCGAATAATAACCAAAATCACATACCGTTTTTGATCTTCCAGACCTCATCAAGCGGGAGTATCTTCGCAACAGTACCAAGACTACGAGCCGGTGAGGCCCAATAAAAATCCTGAAATTGAAAATGTCAGTTTTAGATCATCAAATGATGGATATAGACACAAGTTCACTCCGTTTTCGGAAAAGAATGCAATTCCTGGGCCCTTCAGGTGAAAATTGCGAATGTGGTCACATTTTTTATTTAATATCACCATTTCAGACCAATGGTAGGCCCACCTCAATCCCCCCAACCCAAATACCAGTACTACATAGTCGATCAAGCCCCAGACGATGAACCCGAACAACACAACCAAGACATCAGTGCCATCTATGACAAACTATCCCAGCTCAAGCTTAGGTACCATATAACCCAATCAAATAATTTTACCATAATTTTCAAACCAGACAGCAAGCCATGACCCCCAAACCCAGCTACAGTTATCGACCAGCGCTCCCAAGATATCGACCACAAACCCGACCTTTTGACGTCTTAAGGTACAAAATTCAACCTACTAAAACCACCATTGAGACGTTTACAGCCACCAACATTGACATTGAGGGAGAAAGGTACCAGCCCAGTAGGTTTCGGGAGAAACCTTTTGCACATCATCAGGTTGAGGTATCACAACCGGGCATACCTTTGACGTTCAGTCCCAGGAAACCAATTAAAGATAGGCCCGTATACTATGTGGTGCCCAAGGCCAAAGTGCGCACGCCCAAGCCAACGACTGCTGTGGTGGTTGATGAGAACTACGTTAATGACAAATACGTGCCCAAGCCAGCGCCAGCTGTCGTGGTTGATGAGAACTACGTTAATGATAATTACGTGCCCAAGCCTGCTTATCATCAGGACCAAGAGTACCATGTGGCTCCTGTCTATGAGACTGGGGAGGAGGAGTATCAGCCTGAGGTGGTAACACCGCAGTACTATCAGACTACTGAGGCTACAGAGGAGTATGTTAAGGTGAGGGGTACGCATAGAATACCCCAGTATGCAACGACGCCAGTACCACCAGATGGAGGCTTGGCAGGTATTCTTAAGCAGCTGCAGCAGAGTAATACTCTTCCCCAAACACTCACCGCTGACAACATTGACAACAGCATTAAGACGTTGGTGCGTATTTTGGATGCGCTCAAGGACAGACAGAAACAGCAGCAGGTCACTGAGAACTCATTTGACTACGACAACGAGGCAGGTGTGGACTTGGGAGAAGAGGATACCCCTCATGGTGGTACCCCTGGAAAGCCAAATGTGGATTATCCGGCGTTGTCAAGTATACCAAAAACAACGTTCAATTGCAAAACCCAGCGATATAAAGGGTTCTTTGGAGATCCGGATACTAATTGTCAGGTGAGGCCAAAAACACTTTAGCCAAAACCACAATTTGACAGAATATAAAGCAATGTTAATGCAGGCGACATTTTCGAATCGTATTAAATTATGTTTTGTGTCACATCAATACACCAAAATTAAGGGCGGTTTTTGAAAATGTGTTTGTCAGTTTGAACTAGTTTTGATGAAACGTGATTGAAGGTGAATAATTTTTAATGTTGTGTTTTGATTGATGTCAACATGTAATACGGACTAAATACAACGGATATTAATTAGACATGTATCGTTATTTATCTACATGTCTTGGTGATTATGAGGGCAATTAATTTGGTTAATCAACATGGTAATCGATCAAGCGGATCTTGGATGACGGTTTTTTTATTGAATTCGTTTGATGATATGATTTAATATAATGACAATCTACATAACTTGGTTGCCTATGATAGTCATTGTTTTATTTTTTTTATAATGATCACTTTTTTATCCATGATAGCATAGCTTTGGACATTTTGAGTTAATGTTCATCATATTCGTAACAGTTATGGAATCTAAATTACTCTGGTTAAGAAATATTGCAACGCTGCATTTTTGTGTCGACTTTGAGGTTCAAAAAGTTAAAATGTTCTCTATTTGTCTGCTTCTAGTTTTGTTTAGCTATTTTTTCACTTCCTTCAAATTTCCCTTTTCAAAATTTCTGTTTTGTTTTGTGATATAATTTGAATGAATTGCAAAACATATTTGTAAAAAAAAAAAGCATCAAGAAACTAGACAAACACAGAAAAAATTTGAGCAATGGAAAAATAACATGCAATAATGAAAAAAAAATGAAAAAATGATAATCATGATCACGTGAATTGTGAAGGTTTCTCTTTGATAATCAAAAGCCGACAAATTTGCATGCTAATTCTGTTTCTTGTCAAAATTGTCGCTTTTTATTCTTTGCTTGTAAAAAGTTGATCTTTTTCAAAACTTTTTCATGGTTTCTTGAAATACTCACTTTAATCAAATTTTCAGTTGTTTTTATCTTTTATGGATATTTTCATCACTTTTTACGCTGTAAGTATAATGATTTGTTTTGTTTTGTAAGAAAGAATGACAAAATATATAAAATAGGAAAGACTTGCAAAGGCTAAACCAACAGAGAAAAAATAAAATTACTATTAATCAAGAGAAAGAAAATTGAATTTGATGAAAAAATTGACAATCATATCCCTCTGAGTTGTGTAGTCACTTCAGTATAAGCGTTCAGTTTTGTTTTTAATTCCTGGATATTTTTATAGTTTTATCCAAATTAATATGCTTCAATCTTGATGTTTTTTGGTTGATTTTTTGTCTTGTAAAGGCTTTATTCGTTTTCCTATTCTAGTTCTTCATATTTCACTCTTGTAAGTTTTTTTATTTATCAACTATTTTTGATGGATCTGTTCTGTTTTGTGAAAAAGAAATGAATGGAAAGTGAAATGAAGATCTGAAATGGCTGAACAGATTAAAATTTAGAGTCTACTTTGCTGAACATATAAAGAACAAAAACAATAATTACAACGACAAACAAAACCAAAAGGACAATGACAATCATATTCAGGTAAATTGTGAAATTTATATCACTGTCAGTTTTTGTTTAGGCTTTTTTGGCAACTTTGGATTTTTACACCAATTTTCCCCATTAGAAAAATTATTATATTGTCTCTATTCAGTATTAGTTTTTTTCACTTTTGATTCTCCATTCTTTTTATTTTCTTTCAACGTTTACCTCTCCAATCTCATTTTTTTTTCTTCCAGTTTTAGTCCTTCAGATTCTTCTTTGAACCATTCCTATTTTTATGATTAATTTCGATATAATTGTTTTTTTATATACATATTTAATTCTAGTCAGTGGAGACAAAGGATTTTTTTAGTTTCGTTTCTCTATTTTAACTCCATATTTTTTTTTTATAGTTCTACTTCTTCGATCTAATCTTCTGTACCGTTCAAATTTATTAGTTGAACATTGTCAATAGGGTTTTTTTCTTGCCGTTTTTACTTTGCTTATATATCCTTCGAGCGGCTCCACCATAGGTTCACCTGATCAATGACCTCCCAAAGATATTTCGGAAAATAAATAGTTTTAACTTCTTTAATTATTTTACTCATAAATAATCAATTTAATTTCAAAATACACCTCATATTATCTTGACCGCCCCTTGTAATATAGTAATTAAACGCTCAGGCACAATCAGCATTCACAAATACGCATGCATGGGCTGCGGGTCGGAGTTGTCCTTATGACGATAAGTCTTGGCGACAATATCCGAAAAATACACAGCTACCGAGCGTAGCCGAACGCCATAGCGAAATGGAAACACCGCATCTTGGGTCATTAGCCGCGGCTAAAATTTGATACATATTGGCGTCATCGATCCTAGCTGTTGATCGATCGGAGTTTTAGAAAAATATATAAAATTGAGAATTCATTTAAAAAGAAATGAAACATTCAAGAACAAGAACAATAGAGATAAATCAAAAATTAAAAACGACAACCCTATTTCCATGAGTTAAGAATGAAAATTCTTAAAGACAGGAAATATGACAAATTGTATACTTAATCTGAGGAAATAAGAAATTGATAGATCTGTATTCACAAATTTTATGATAACAATCAATATCAAAACAACAGAGCAACAATAATATTACAAAGCTTGAATAAAGAAGGGACTAAGAAGAAAAAAAGTCGATTGAAAAGTAGATCAGGAACCGATACTAAGAATTTAATCATATTCAAGCACTAAAACTGAAAAAAAAGCCGATTGACAAGCTCAAAATGAACTCAATACTTGGGAGGAAGTGAAATTGAAAAAAAAAAAAACGGTCAAAAATATCAACATCAAGCAACGTAAATTATTAAAGCTATTAAAAATTCAATAAAGAGATTAGTAATAATATAATAATAGCACTCACGAAAACAAAAATAATAAATGCTCAGCAACAATGAATATTGTTAAGCAACTTTAATGAATAAAACAAAATCAAATAAGCTGATAAAAAAATGTTAAAATATATAATAAACAAGTAGCTTAATGGAAAATAATTGTTTCAGGTGTGGCACTACTGCGACCTAAACGGAGGCCAAGCCTCCTTCCTCTGTCCAAACGGTACCATTTTTAGTCAAGTGGCTCTAACTTGCGACTGGTGGTACAACGTAAAATGCGCCTCCACCGCTCAGCTCTACGTGCTCAACGAGAGGCTCTACAAGTACATCATACCTCTATCGCCAAAGTTTCCCGAAGACTACAGTGGACCTCTTGTGGACAAGTAAGTGAGTATCATAAATGTACAGATTATGAGTTCAAACTTCTACAGATACTTGGCAATGAAATTCCAAGAGATGGAGGAGAAAATGAAAAAGCAGAAGAAAGGTAAAGGCAATGAAGACTCGAGTGAAGATGATGCAGATGATGAAGATGAAGAGGAAACGGTGGAGGAAGATGAAGAGACTGATAAGGTTGTCACTGTGGGAAGTGGCAGTGTAGAGTCGACTACTGTTGAGAGTTGAAGAGATTTTGATATTCGACGCCCTCAATTGAAACTCAACCTCCATTTAAATCTCTTCACATCAACTATTCAAATGCCATCAGGTGAATGTGAATTAGTAATTAAGTTCTTTATAGATTTATTTATCTTGATGACCTTTAATGAAATTTCCAATAAGTTTGCATGACAGTAATTCAGTTGTAAATAATCAAAATTGCTTTCATAGGACATTTGTCATGCTAGGATTTATTTATTCGTAGTTGAATTGAATAGCGATAAGTGTTGATTTGTTGTTTAATTTTTTAGCCAACATTTAATTATTGTATCTAAATAGTAATAATATAGGTATTTATTTTTGTCTCAAATTATTATCATTAGTGCGTTATAAAGCGATAAATAAAGAAAGTGACTATCATAATCAATCGAATTGTGGAAAATCGAATTTTCATTCTCTCGCTCATACGAGGAATTCTTCCCTGCTACACATAGTATGCAGATTTAACGGCTGATAATCATGAGACCGACAAATTCCTCGAGGAACAATTTTGGCTCTGAATTATAGGGAATCCCTGAAGGGCTTTTAACCGATGTTTCTGGAGAAATTTGATGGTAGAGAACCTTTCGACTAAGTTCTGATTATTAAAAAGAAATCTTGTATCGACTTGTTCATGATTTGAAACATCTTTTAGTCTACGTTGCTCGGGTTCATCATCCATCAAATACCTAATAAAAATCTTTGAAAAAATATTAAAATCAAATAAATGTATGTACGACATTCACAAAACATTCAAAAACAATCCCCACAAAATATCCAATTCCTGAATATTTCTGACGCTTCCAAAATTTTCATAAATTTCAAGTTTCTCAGTATTGCCAACGTTTTTAAAAACTCTCACCTCGAGTTTATACCATTTTGTTTATCTCCAACATTTCTCGAAGTAAAAAAAAATCTCTGAAGTGACAGACTTGAGAAACGAGAAATCGTCAATCATAAATTATGACTTGTTAAAATTTAGTAATAATAATTATTGTGATGGAGAAACTGAATTCGTTTTAACGCGAAAGTCATTTTGTTGAGTGAACCAAACTGCTGCGCAATTGGGTTTGTTTGCGATAGTTTTGATAAGATTTTATTGATTTCGGTTTGATTTGGGTTGGTTTGTGTAAGTTCTGGTTAGATTGAGTTGATTTTGGTAAGTTTTAGTTAGATTGGGTTGGTTTGAGTTAGTTTTGGTTGGAAGGGGTTAGTTCTGGTTTGTTTGAGTTAATTTTGGTTAGTTTTGGGTTAGTTCTGGTAAGGTTGAGTAAGGTTTGGTTAAATTGGGATGGTTTTCTTCAGATTGGGTCAATTTTGGTTAGATTGGATTATTTTTGCTAAGATTGGGTTAGTTCTGGTTAGATTGGTTTAGTTTTGGCTGGATTGGGTTAGTTTTGGTCAGATTGAGTTAGGTCTGGTTGAATTATTTCAATTTTGTTCAGATATTGGGTTGGTTTTCGTTAAATTGGTTAAGTTCTAGTTTGATTTGTGTTAAATTTGGTTTAATTGGGTTAGTTTAGATCAGATTGGATTAGTTTTGGTTCGACTGTCTCAGTTTTGGCCAGATTGGGTTATTTTTGGTTGATTTGGATTAATTTTGGTTAGTTTTTGTTAGATTGGATAAGTTTTGGTTTTATTTGTGTAAGTTTTGGTAAGATAAGGTCAACGAAGTTTTTGCACTAAATTCTGATGAAAATTTAGTATGTTTTGAAATTATTTTTTGTGTTAAAAGTGGTTCATCCAGCATTTTTTTTAGTTTGAATTGTTCTATAATCCCGAAACTCTGCTTTGCACTAATGTGTGGATACTTAATCTTTTGCAGGACATCAAAATCGCAAAAAGAAAAAAAAACTATCATAAACAAAAATAAGTAAAAAGACGACTCTAAAACTCACAAGACAAAAATAAAAATTGTCTCAGATAGTGGTTACGGAAAAACTAATGACGGATAAAAAACACAAAGAAAAAAAAAAGAAAGACGTGAAAACATCACTAAACTGGCTGGCAAAACGGTTCTCCCCGCGTCGATAGCTGATTAAAAAATGAAGAAAAAAACTCGCAGCGAACAAAGTTAAGTTAATCCAAAGTTTAAGAGAAAATTTAAAAAAATATATCTTCAAATCAAAATGAAATGTTAAGTTCAAAAAAAAGAAAGCGCCCATAATAATAATAATATAAATAAATAAATAATAAATGAATGCAAAGCTTTACAAAACAAAAAAAAATATCTCATATTATGAATAGTTTTTAAGTCAATAGAAAACTATTAAAATAATTAGCTGATAAGAATCGTTGAAATAAAGAGAAATCTTCCAAAGTGAAAAATAATAAGGAAATGAATAGAAAACCATAAAAAGTTGAAAAAAGATTTACCGAGTAAAAAGAAAGTCAAAATATTAAACAAGAGAAAGTACAGAATATCTGAAATTATGAATCAATTGTTCAATATGTCATTGGAAAAACCCAATTATCAACGAATAAAAATCATAAAAATTAATAAAAACAAACAAGACAAAACTGCAAAAAAAAAACACACTCTCAAGATTTCTACGAGATCCAAAATATTCAATATTTTGACATTTTCTAGCTTTCTGAAACATTTAAATCCCAAACTAGCCCGAACAACTTCTCTTTAACGTTGTCAGAACTATTTGGCAAACGTATGAGGTGGTTTGGGCACAGTGGGTTGGCATACTTTTTTTCTGAAAATGAAAAATTACTTTTGCCACTTTTTCAAAACGACTTGAATCAGTTTTTGTAATTTTTTTTAATCTCTCAAGATTTTTTACGATGTTCAAAATATTCAGTTTTTCAACCTTCTCTTGCGTCCTAAGACATTTAAATTCCAAACAACTTGAGTTGAACATTGTCAGAATAGCAGCCCGAATATTTTGAAAACTTGGGCACATCATGATTTTTTTGCTTCTGAAAATTAACACCTCTCGATCCACTTTTCCATCTGATTTTGTTTTCAAACTGACGCTTAGCTGTCATTTTGACATTTTCAGCTGTCACTGCTATGTCAACAAATACAGAACGTGCTCGCAGTGAACAAGATTAAAAATGTAAAAAAAAAAATCCAGGCAAAAGAAAATGTGTCAATCATATCACCCCAAGCAATGAAAAGAGGCCGATAATTAACAACTTGTTTCAAGTTTCAAGAGCTATTACTTGGATCGAATTAAAAAAAAAAGAAAGTGTCTATCACATCCTCCTAAATTATGTAATTTTTAAAACAAATAATAATGAGTACCACCTATTTTGATGGAAAATGAAAAAAAAATAATTTAAAATGTTCATTTCTAATTCCAGAATTAGTTAAAAAAAAATATAATGAAATAGACATAGTGACAATGACGTGGAACAAAAATTGAGTTTACAGTCTCAATAATGAAAAAATGCACAATATGGAATACAAATCATTTTCAATATCAATAAACAGGTCGTGGAGAACAAAATGGAAAAAAAACCCAAACAATATAAGTAGCCCCCTGAAAAAGTTTCGTGTCTTCTTCGATGAAGAAATATTGCTACCGCAGGTATCGCCACCTCTATCTCAGCTAAGCACGTGCTAAACAAACTCAATCAACCAACCCACCCTCAAATCACCAAGGTAAACTACACCCCGAAATTTGAGGTAAGGCTCCACCCCCCGTCCACGCCTCCCCCC
Source organism: Orchestes rusci (assembly GCA_958502075.1). Lineage (NCBI taxonomy): Eukaryota > Metazoa > Arthropoda > Insecta > Coleoptera > Curculionidae > Orchestes > Orchestes rusci. Next base: position 8,539,570 of record OY293308.1, on the reverse strand, counting down.
AAATAACATTGGATTAATACGAAAATCCAGAAAGGGACGCGTGAAACCAATTGCATTTGCAACAATGCACCCTTATTGCACATGCGTTAACTCACTTGCAAAATTATTATTTTAGTTTACGTTCAGTTTTGCTCTATCTTTCGAATTGAGCAGATCGTTCTGAGCTCTCCTCGAATCAATCTTAGACCGGCTCACTCAAAACGAACATTTTTCAATCGCATGCAACCGGGTGTATCTGTGAACTTGAACTCTCCGGGTATCCACGTGCCGAGCAACAAGTGCCTGAAGCTGGCTCCAAGTTCAAGGTCCATCGATTTGCCGAAGCTGAAGAGGTTAAGGTTTGATGTCATTGTGCAGAGTCGGATTTTCGGGTTTTGGGTGTTTGCTTGATTTATAGGATGAATTTTTATTGTTCTGAAATGATCCAGTTCTCATGTATGTTTTTGAAAAAATTTCACCATCTTTGTCATACGATTAGTTTTCAATTTGAGGGGGCATGATTGTCATTTTTTTATTTTGGAAAATTTTACAAAAAACTATTTGTTTGTTACTTATTTTATTATTATATTTTTCATGATATCAGTCTTAGCTGTTCACTATTTGAAGGTATTTTATGATATACATGTTCATTATTTTATTGTATTTGTGATTTTTTCAAAATTACTGTCAATTTTTTTTTCTCATCTATTTTTTATCTTCTCAGCATCATGTATAAATATGAAAATACCTAACATATTTTTCAAAAAATTAGACCATTTATGAGTAAAAGTTATTTTTTTATAGAATATATAGTTTTTATTCAAATATCAATTTCAATTTTTAATGTACTCATTATCAACTGTTTTTTTTTCAATTTTTATTCATAATTTGAGAAAATTATACTCATCTGTTCTTTAATAATGGTATCACTGATAAAAATATAAACATTTTTTTCTGGAAAAGACAAAAATGAAGATTTCAATGTATCTTTTAATATTTTTTATTGGTTTCTGCCTTTAAATTTTACTTTTATCCTAAATTTTAATGTTTGCAATATTGTCTTCACAATTTGGGGAAATATGATACAAACCTCTGTCTATTTTCTTTTTCAATATCACAAAAATAACGATTCCAATTTGTTTTTATGTTCTATTTTCTATTCAATTGGCAAAAGAGTGGGGACAGTTCTAGTTTCATTGATGTCATGATTTTTTTTTGTGAATAAAAATAAATAATGTATTTATAATTTGACATGATGAACTCATTTTATGTTTTCAATTTTTCTTTAAATCATATCTTTTCGTAAAAAAAAGACTTTTACTTTTTTATCTGTGCTGAGGATCTTGATTTATGGTTTTCAAAAGTCATTTTTCATTTGTTTCTGTTTCCATCGCTTTATACTTGTCATCTTTTTCATAATCTGATTCGCCTACTATTGATTATTTATAATTCTCTAATTAGGTTATTTTTTCTTCCTTTTTTGAATTTTCTATGAAAACACTTTTTTAATTATTTTGGGAAGAAGTTTTTGATTGTCTCGTAAGTTTAAAAATGGTTCACATCATCAGTCTTGATCTTGTTTATAATTTGGGGTGGCATAATAATATGATATACAAATTTATTTTTTTCAATTTTTCCAACAATCATTCATCAATATGTATTACTCGAAGAATCTTTGGAGAAAACAAACACAAGGGATTTTATATTTCATATTCAAAAGACAAAAAAAAACAAGATTTTTTTTTTATTCTGTTCAGTTGATTGTTTCATTTTGGAAAAACCGATTATGATCATTCATGATTGGACTTCTTGTTCCAATTTGTGATATTTTACTTTATTTATTAATATTATGTAAGTGCTTAAATATAAAAACAAATCATGATCCAAAAAAAAATGCGAGTTGAGTTTCAGTTGAAAATTGAACTGTCTTTTTTTATTCTGCATTTTGCACCAGTAATGTTCAATAAACAAAAAACACGAAACAAGCATGTGATTTTTTGTGATATCCTATGTGATGAAAAACATCTTTTTAACGTGGAAGAGTTCAAGAAAAAAAAATAAAACGAACAAGACCGTCAGTTTTTGATTTTTGACTCAGTTTGATGTCCTCTCCTAAATAAGAATAGCGAAATTGGTTGTGCATTAATTTTAATAATAAAATAATTTGACCTGATTTATATAATAAACCTAAGAAAAATAATCAAACCGACAATTCTTCAATAAAGTGATTTTTTGAAAAACGTTTCTCTGTTTAATCAAAACGCACTGCTAATAATCCACCCCGATGTAAATCTCTCCAATTAAACTTTCTCCTGGTCGCAAGGTTCAAGCTTAAAAGTTCAAGTTCAAAATTACTCCCGACTCTAAATTGTGCGATTATTGATTTGCAACCGACTAAACTCTAGGCTTGAATGGGAGGTTTTATGAATGGGTTTTGTGGCTTTGCCAAATGTGACATATTTTTGATTGTGCATTTCCTAAGATTTATTTAATCCAATATTTTTCAACATCCACTGAAATAACCCGCCAATCCAATTCAAGTGATAAATAATAAAATAATGGACAAATAACTGGAAAAACCGGACACAAAATATTGTTTGCAGAATGAATAATGAATTTTAAGTCAGCACCTACGGTCGTGTAATATGATTTGAATTTCACAGTAACCGGACGAGGATTTATTAATGAAAACGAGCCGTTTTTCCGGGGTTATCAATCGTGATGGATTGGGTGAAATATTTATGAATGGATGGATCATTCCAGAATTTTTTCCGAGATGAGTCAAGCGAATATCCGAAGCTAGTATTGATTTTGAAATTATGAATAATGCATGAGTTGATTGTTGAATTAAACTGTAAAATAATAAGAAGAATGAAGAAAGAAGCACTGATTAGAAGCGGAAGAAGGCAGAGAAGTCGGATAAAATGTTTACTAGATTTAATTTTCACCAAATTTGATTATGTAACTGCTAATTTTTAATAAGAAAAATGAAGAAACGCTTTTTGATAAGAAATAAGAAGATACACAATGGCCTTGATACACATAAAGGTAAGCTATGAATAGTGAATAAATTATTATTATCGATATTCAGAAAAATTAAGACTATTTAGTGAAAAATCAGTAACAACGGCAACGCTGCTCAACATGTTTTTATCGTAAGCTCCATACAAGGAACGCAGTGTTGCCGGCTATAGTTTTTTTATTCTTCAATGATTATAATAAAATGTTGTTATTGTGTGTGTTATTCTTGGAGATACTAAAAGAATGTCTGTATTATGTCGAGAAATTTGACAGTATGATATTATTCCATAAAAACGTAAAATCTTCACGAAAATGATTCGATAAAACATCAAAATGGCTATTTTTGTCCTGAAAACTCACTTGAAATTGTTAACGACGGCAACGCTGCTCAATATATCATCTCTCTTTATTCGTATGCGCCAGACAAGAAGTGCAGTATAGCGCAGCGTTGCCGGCTGATGTTTTTAATCACGGAGAATTCTGTTAATTGAAAAAAAAAACATAATAAAACCAATTTGGAGACACTATTCCATAGAAACGTCCATATTTCGAATAGCTTAAAAACTTTATCCATAAATTGACGGTAACCTCACAAATAGCACAGGAAAAGTTTCCATGTAATACCAAATTTAATTTTATCAACTCAAAACTTCAGCCCTCAATAGAACAAAAGTGATAATTTAATCCGGTTTAAAAATTTTACAGCAAAACTTTCCGAATACCCGAGCTTAAAACTTCAAGTGCTTTGACCCGATTTGTTCATGTGAAGTTTTATTATTGAAAAATTGAATTAAGTAGCTATTGTTACATATACATAAAGAAAATGCGCTTCCAGTTAATTTGTAGTACATAAGCGTGCGCACTATTACAAACCATATACCTAAAACACCGAACATTTGTTCGGTGCCTATAATGCCTAAAACGGACCATCTATGTATCTATTATCTACATTCCATGATTATCTATTATGGAGTATGTAGTACTCACACCTTCGACCATATAAGTTACAAGACTCACACAAACTACAGTAAAAACCAACAGGGACGTCGCCCGTGATTGGTCAGATTGGTTGACATAGATGGCAACATGGTGATCGCCGAAGTAACAATATTATTAAATTTGTGTTTAATGTTGAATTAGACATGAGTTAAGGTTAGTCTGGGTTAGTTTGGGTTTGGTAAACCAATGGATGTCGGCGACATCCATGTCATCATGTCGCGTGAGCGACATCCTTACATCCTTATTGTTTGATAGGATAGGTAATAGACAGACATGACACGTACCCTGTTGGTTTTTACTGTAGTTGCGCAACCAACAATACGTGTAAGCTATGATAGATTAGCCTAGTTTACACCGAAAGCTCGTTTAGTTCGGTCCGATAGGACCAAGTGGGTGGGGATAGTACGGTAGGACCAATGCTTGCTTCTCGTCCGTTTACACCGCCTTGCAACGCGTGAACTAAATGAGTACGCGCGCAATTCGTCAAACGTCAAAAACAAGTCGAAATTATTTATCAACACAATTCGTAATAAAAAAAAACATAAGTGAGTACGCTCAGATTGCCTTGAGAAACTCAGAAACAACACAATTCACAATAATAACAATCAACATAACCTCATAATTTTGATCCAGATCGAACCAAATTTAGTTCGGTACACCTGCTGGCAAGTACCGAACCAAGAGCGGACCAGCTTAGTTCGAAACCGTTTACACCATTCGAACCAAATATTTGGTTCTGATATAGTTCGAATTTAGTACTTAGTCCGCGGACCAAGATGTCGGTGTAAACTAGGCTATTGTCTACAAATGGGGATCAAATGTGAAGGTTTGATCTTGTAGCAGAATGCGATGTTGCCGGCGTTTCACAAAGCATTTAGGGAATGCTTTGTGCAGCGTTTATTCAGTGTGTTCAATCACACGAGTCACATCCCCAACGTTAAAACCTCAAAAACGCCTGAACACCCTCTCAATAAAGGGATAAACTTCGATCGGAACTACACCCCTAAGCCTGTTTAAACTTTTAACACGAGTCACGATCATGTGTTTTTTTTCGGCGAGAGGTTCAGCGAGATTAACTTTGTGCAGAAATATGGTGGAGCAGTTTTCTCCGCAAGCCGTTAACTAACTAACTAAAGAACACTAAGGGCAGAAACCTAGTGAGACATTCCATTTCGCCAATAATTTCGTTCGAATATAATAAGGATACGGTAAGATGCACGGCGTTAAGTGCGGCAAGAAGAACCAATAATAATATATATTTCCTCACCGTCGTTCATTTCGCCTTTTGTTTATCCAAACCTGAATACAGTTAAATATATAACAAGATGTGCAGCAAGTTGGCTGTTCATTTCGCCTTTTATGTCACCAAATACAAATACAGAATATATATATGACATGGTGCTTGGCGAAAAGTGGGGCGAGATTGACGAACAGCAGAAACATGGTGAGACAGATTCAATCGCCTTTCATTTCGCCCTTAATATCGCCACACACATTAACCGATGATTAACATGACGTAGACGTCACCGCAGTGATCACGCGCTTGTCAATCTTCATCTTAAAAATCCATAAGCATACTCAAATTGTATAACCAGGAGTTGATGATAAAAAAAAGGAGAAAAATATCTTCAATGATTTGTTTAAAAATATTTTTCTTTTGATAGAACATTGAAAGACTAGTACCAGCATTCTGTCAAACTAGACCGTGCAAGTGTGACGTCACTGACAGCTACTTTGGGTAAAAACAAACTTTTTGGCCATTTGGTTTATCGTGATTCACTAGCTTATTCTATCTAAAGTAATTTTCTGAGCCTCAATAAACATTTTAAAGCTCAAGTTGAAGAGTATAGAAGTATATTGTGCAATAGTTCATATTGGCGAATGTTTGTTACCGTCCGATTAAGTGATGTTTTTGAAAAATTCAAAGACGAATTATCTGTCTTCAAAAAAGGTGAAAAAAGTTTTGAAAGTGGGCATGTTTTCAAAATGGGTTTTGATGGTACCTTAGGAATCCTGAGAGAAGAAGTATTGGCTTTTTGAAAGCTCAAAAGCACGTTTTCACTTCGTAAAAGCAATTTGAATTGGGGAGTCTCTTTTCAAATGGGAAAATCAATACAGATTGGATTAGAGCTGATGTTTGTTTTTACCCAATTTCAAAATGCCATCTGTCAGTGACGTCAACACTTCCATGGTCTATATTGCCAAATCCTTAAGGAAAAATGGAGAAATGTCCTGACGGTATTCTTATTCTCATTCTACTTTACACTGTCAGACTGTCACAAAGAAAGGTGACACAATATGGCAACTCGACGTCCTGATTCTGTTTACGTTTCTTGAATACCTTTCCGTGGGTTGGTTAGGTTCGGAAATAATGAGTTTGTTGTAAAAACAGCAAACTGCACAAGTTTGAACCATTTTTGAAAAGTAAATTCACTCCTAAGGCCACGACAAGCACAAAAAAAAAATTACAAAAAAAATGCAACCGCGGCAAAACCAACAGTGAACAAAGCACAAAACCATATTGTTTTATGGAACAAAGCACCTTTGATATTTGCTTTACGCATTGACATTTTCAGTGCGGCGTTGCCAGACTGTAATATTCGGCAGCGATTTTAGTTGAGAAGTGAGTATCAAATACTCTCAATAAGTAAAAACTTCTTATCGTAAATGTTTGTGAATCTGGCATGCTAGAGTACTGTGAACAAAATTCTCCTCTTGCCCCTGTGTAGATGTTGAGCCTCTAGTTCTGTAATCAATCAATCAAAAACAACTTATTGTCCTGAATGTAACACATTCTTTTACAAAAGATTAAGAGTACCCAATATCAAAGTATATATGGGGTGCCACAGATTCGAGTGTATGCATGAGGATCTCAGTTTTTATAAGATATAGAGGGTCGGTTAAATGGATGCAAAGCTGCGCATTTTTATGCTCAACAAAATGCCATTTTGAAATTTTTGACTACTTCCGAAGATATTCAAAAAAAAAACAAATTTCGCAAAAACGTTATTATTTCCTAAGTGTTTTTGAGAACATATTTAAAAATGAATGACCCTTTCTTACCGCTACTTTTTCTCCTCTACAAGATGACGGTTGCAAATGAAAAATCTGACGTTTTGTCTTTGAGCGGCCATCATCAAGTTAATTTTTTGAAATACGGACCTGGATTTTCATTTTATTTTTAGTTATCTTGTGACGTCGTTAAGGCATTATTGAGGTATCTCACAGTCGAAAAAAAATATTCATTTAAAAAATAATACCCGAGAAAAATAGTCAGGCAACCCAGACCTGGTCTCTCTAACAACAACATGGTTCTTAAATCCTCTTTTATTCTTTCTTTCTTTTAATCTTTATTCGACAAGTTATTCTTATGAGAAAACCTGCACAACTAAACAAAACTAATTGACCGAACCAAATTCGAAAACGATACATTGAATAAAATTTAGTTAAATCTACAAATGACATGGTAAATAAAAAATTAACTAAAGAAACTTGGATAATTTTTGCGCAAGTGTTCAAAAATATTGCCATTTAGACAAACTGTTAAAAATAACAATCTGTAAAAGGTGGGATAATAATTGAAAATATTGACGTAGCTAAGGCAATCCATTACTCTTCACCTTCATCTAATCACCTAAACGCCTCAAGGACGTCAAAAGATAACTAAAAATAGAATAAAAAATCCATATCTGTATATAAAAAAAAATAAAGTTGATGATGGCATCTGGAAGACGAAACGTCAGATTTTCAATTTGATCCACCATCTTGTAGAGGAGACACGGTGGCAATGACAAATTTATTTTAAAATATCCTTTCAAACAAACTCAGGAAATAATGAAAACATTTTTGGGAAATTTCGGTTTTTTTCGAATATCTTCGGAAGTAGTCGGGATTTTCCAAATTTCCAAATCTGTGGCACCCTGTAGAATAAAAAACAGAAAAAAAACTATTTGAAACGTATCACAGACATATTCAGATAGATAATAGTAGTACGCCTATTCGCACAAAAGTGTTCTGAGGTCATATTCCATGGTAATCCAAAAAAACTACACAGGCACCCGGACTAATTGAAATTATCAGCACGTTGTTACTCAGCAGAATCCCAAACTCAGGCAACTCAAAATACACTTCAAGACTTTTATTCGTGGCCGCCGCGTTGCCACATGTGATTTTTTTCGGGTAGATTTATTGATTTTTTCGATTTTTTTTACGATTTTTTTCCAGTTTTTACAAACATTATGTGACTAGTGAAAGGTTACGTGCGTGTTTTTTGTTGTTTTTAATCAATTTGTGAAGTTTAAAGTGTTTTTGACAGTTTTTTTCGTAAAATTCTGGGAAATGGGAGGATGTCCATGGGCTCCATGGTAGAAGCGACAACATCGCGTCACCCTAAACCCATTTCGTAATTTGGTTTTTTCTTTGATTCCCGTTTTCTAAATGTAAGCTTCAATCCACCAAATCAAATCCCTTTAATCGAAAAATTAGTGGAAATTTTCGGCAAAAATCACGTCCGGACGTAACACGAAGTATGTTTGGTTCGCCCATCAACCCATCCAAAAACATAACAGTAAAGAAAATCCTTATTTAACCATTTAAGTTCTGTGATCACTAAGTTAAGGAGGTAAGTGACATTGTGACGCAAAATCTTGTGATAATTAGGGGGCCTTTTCCGGTGTTGTAATTGATTAACGAACAATGGCGTCTTGAAAGCCCCCTTAATTAATTGGCCCCCCACAAAATGAGCGAATGTCTAAAAATAGCCCCAAACCTACACTGGCTGGCTTTTTAAGGGCATATTCGTGGCATTTCAATGCCCTTAATGACGTAGTCACTGAGGTTAGATTCCTTCGTATAAAATGCATTCAACTTAACTAACTGTTGTTTTCTACATGGTTACAGTTTTAGGTCAAATAACTCATTTTAAGAACAGTTTGCAAATTGCTGGTTTTTCGCTAATGTGGCTCAGTGAGTGCTGAGAGGAGGTTGTGAGGAGATTTTGAGGTTAGTCACTTGTTTGTTATATTTTGGGAGTAATGACCTTTAGGGCCTTAAGGACGTTGACTATTTTTACTGTTATATGGGCTTTTCGGTTTATTTATCTTAGAATTCGTGTCCTGTTGCAATGTGTGCTGGTTTGCATTTGATTAACAGTTGTTTTGGTATGTTATACAATTACCTCGACAATTACATTATAAATCATTACTAAATTTATCAATAATTAATTATTCTCATTGAAAAAAAAGTTTAATAATATCGTCTCCACCCATTTTTTAATCATGTTCAAAATGTTACAATTGTGAAGGAGAGATTATAGATACAATTAGAGTTTAATTATCAAATAGCACGTGTTTTTAGTGCGAGGAGATAATGGTTAACAATTGGCAATTAATTCCAGATAAATTAAGTTTCTTTCTTAGGTCTTGATAAAGTTTTTAGGCCAAAGTGGCAGGGTGGGTGATGTCGACTTTGTACCCATGTAGGTCAAATGAAAAAAAAAACTACTTTATAGCAAGAATGTTTTGTTTTAGGTTTATTGAATTTCATATTTCATTATAATGATCACACCTTTGCAAAAAAAATATTTCTTTTCAAAAGCAACGGTTTTCAATTCAATATTGAAAAAAATCAATATTCTTCTCATTATGTTAATTTTACGAAAACATTTGCTTTTTAATATTCCTGTCAAATTTTACAATACATAAAAATAAACAAGTTCTCATGTAGCAAACTTTTGAAAATTAATCGCTATTTATTTTTTATTTCAAATACAAATTTTGTTAATGAAAAGATTATAAAAACAACAACTAAGTACATACACTGAAAAAAGCAGTCTCAGGTCCGGACTTAAGGATTAATTTTCTATTTTGTCTCTTTGTTTTCCTCAAAAACTATGATACTTCCGACAAAAATGCAAGGTCTATGCTTTTTGTAGGTCTTCCCTAATTTTATTAGATCTCCTGATTTGAAATAGGTATTCAAAATTTTTCGTAAAAAAAGAAAACAAAAACACTTGAATTTCTCAAAAACTATTCAAAATATCATCGGTTTTTTAATTTTAATTGAATAAGACAAACTACTTTTATGAGAAAATTCAAGGGTTCCACTTGGTCAAAATGTTCGCACTTTTTGTAGATGAGACCCTGTCCTATTGTTCTTGATTTCAAACCAAAAATATAAGAATTGTCAAGAATCACCCGGGTTTTGAAAAAAAAAGTCACCCACAAAATCGACGGAAATTTGGAGCTTATTTATTCCTCCTTTCAATTATAGATGATTTTATGATTTATTGGTTGATTGTCGTTTACTCATTTTATTTGCATGATTCTCTATTTTTAACAATTTATAAATGCAACATCAAAAATTGTTTGGAAAGTTTCTACGTCGGTTTCCACAGTTTATACAGTGTCTCACTTTCCATGACGAACGAACGCAACTGGTGAAAATTCAATTTTCCTCTTGCGTCATAATCACCTGCTGGTTAAGTTCTATCGACCAAAATTTTACAAAAATCGTATTTACTAATAACGGAGCTACAATATGGGGGTCATGAAAAGTGACACACTGTATAAATAGTTTGATTGTTTCTTGTGTCTTTTTGATTGTTTTTCGGACATTTTGCTCTTCGGAAGAGATCGTCTCCTTTCTTGAGCGCATAGAACAAAATATAATAAAGTAGTTGTCATTGCTGTCAATGTCAATGGAGAATGGAGTAGATTTTTTCCTGATCTGCCCTGTCGTTATTACTTCACAATTATTGATCACTGATCAAACTCTAGGCTTATTTAAGGTTAGTTTATGGAAAAAGATGATTAAATTATGGAATCATGGATTCAAACACAAAATATTTCACACTTGGCGCGTGTCAAGCCTGTTAGCACGGTTAAAATGATCTTTCAAATGTTTGCTTTTTTGTTTTATATTTACCATCTTGGTTTGATTAATAGAAAACCTTAGAAATGGAACAAAACTTGAAATCCTGAAAACTAGCTACCTACTTATAAAATTTATGAATCTGAAAGTCTAACAATCCCTCAATTCAAAAATCAATGAACCCAAAAGTTATTATTATAGTTTAAAAAACAAGCTATAAAGTAGAAAATAATTTTTAATTCAAGAATATGTAAAACGATCAACGAAAACATTGTCATTGTGGTAAAAGCGTGGGGTGCCACAATGACATTCATTTTCTCGTGAATCATTTTATTCCTAAATTAAATGTCATTTTCTACTTTTTACTTCAAAAGTGTTTTTTTTAACTATATGAGTTTTTTTGGCCCCTAACAAGAAAATTAACTTGACAACGTTGCATATCAGACGGACGGTTTAAGAATCACCGTCCCGTCCGTCAACCAATATTTCACCACCAGTCAAACAAGCCAAACGTCAGATAATTCAACAAACACACAATTTTCATGAATTAAAAATGATTGTTTAATTTTTAGCTCTTCTTTAATCGAAATTATTGTATTGTCATCGTGTTGACAAGTGTGCAGTTTCGAATCAATAAGGGCATTTAAAGCGGGTAAAAATCGAGTTCCAAGATTCCGTTACAATCAAACACAAATTTTTATACAAGTGAAGCTAATATAAAGCGTGTAAAAAATCAATAAATCCAAAAAAACACCAGAAAAAGAAAACAAAAATTATAGATGTGCGAAACTATCGATTTGGCCGCTGTGGCTTTTCAACCGCTTTTATAATTATCTGTTTTGTGTAATAGTTTAACTTCATAGTTTTGCAGCTGCGATTTGAATAAATAAGCATTCTAGCGTCTAAAAACATGATATCAAATGAAATTGTTATTGTATGTGATTTGGGCGAAGCTCCGGAAATTTGGAATTTATCATGTGATGTGATAGTGATGAATGTTTGCTAATGGTGAAATCACATATTGCACATGAGTTCAGGTTCCATAACAGAGAAAAAACATGTCACAAAGTGGAACTAAACAAGACTAAAATAAATCAAAACATAAAAAAAACAACGAAGGAAAATGAAAATAAATAATCATAAGAAATAACCACTTTACTTAGTAATCCAGTGACAAGTGAGAAAAAAAACAAGTTCAACATAAATAAATACAACAATTTAGTAAAATGTTCAAAACTGTCATTTTTATTATAAAACTCTGACTTTGTTAATAAGAATTTGTTTCTATTTCGAATTGTAGATTTGCTTATTGAGTATAGTATGAAGATTAAACACTGAAAAAATCAAACGGAACTAAATTTTTAGTTTTAAAAAGTCACGGTATTTTGGATTGACTAAACCAAGATATTGACTTCCACTCGATCAGCGAATAATGACAGTAATTAAAATCAAAATTTCAAAAACATGGTGTTTTTGATTTATCCTTTTGAATTTGTAAATTTATAGAACAAAAAAGTGGATAATTAGGTAGGTGTATCGAAAAAAATATGGTTCCAAATATATTCCATAACTCGTTAGATAATCAGGATAGAATTTTTTTGAGAAAAAAAAATCAGCTTTTATTTTGGACGGTATTCCTTATGTCCAACACAACTCAGCGGTGATAGCAGCTGGGCAAACTTTGACAGTTTTGCACACAAAACCGTCAAAATATAGTCAGCTTTCACTTTACTACGCGTGAACAATGACATGTGTCAAAATTATGATGCAAAAATAAATATTATTTTATCTAAACATCGAATAAAAAAAAAAAAGTTAATTTTTTATTTAAAGTAACAATGACAGATCAAAATTGTAGGTTAAAGGTTGGCAAACATGTTTTATTACGATAGTCATAAATTGAACTGTGATCCGCTTTATTTTGCTATGTGCGAAATGTATTTGCTTGACAGAAAAAAACGTTCGAGAATAGAGAGTGATGATAATTTTGGAATTGATGATCAAAATCCCTTCTTTAATCGTGAAAATTAAGTCTATTATCAAATATTTTATCTTTTCATTTCAATTAGCGAGTTCTTAATGTCATTTTTTTTGCCAACTTTCAACCTCCAATTTTGATCCGTCACTGTAACTTTAAATAAAAAATGAACTGTAGGTATATTCTCTTCCTTAAAAGTCATTTGTACAACTTTTCGTCTCCAATTTCAATAACAATAACTTAAAGTGCACAAACATCGAATAAATATACTTCTTTCACAATATTCAGGTTTTTTTAAAATGGTCTTTCTTGACAAGTTTATAAAATGAATTTTTACTACAATCAGGCAACGCTGGGACTATCGAACGTTGTCAGATGCGTGACAGCTGTCTATTTCCAGTTGATAATTTTATTTGTCATCGTGCTGTATTGATATTTTCTGTTACAATCATGACAAACATTTTATGAAGCTTCTTTATCTACAGAAAATATAACATATACTCAATAGAAACATATTCTACTGGCTGGATTTCAACCAATGAAGTTTGAGTGTCAAGACTAAACAAACCATGAGGTGTCTAACGTATGGTTCCATGGTTGCAAATCTTCCAGTGATTTTGTGAACGAGAATATTTTCTTAAAATAGAAAATCCACTTAATTTTCACTTTTTGAACGTAGAGTTGACGAACATCAATCTATTAGCATGTTTTCTTGATAAATAAAAAAAATTGTCTGTTTTAATTGGTGGTGTTCAATGATGCGGAAGTCACAACGTCGCCTTTCAAATTCAAAACAAAAACAAAATTTTAGTATAAACACTTCGCCTACGGTCGGGATATTATAGTTTTCTTTTTTCTTTGCAGGTGTTTTTATTTTTTTTTCAGTAATTTCTTTTCTATCTTTTTGGTAATTAATTTAAGGTACAAATTATGCAATTCTCTCTTGTTTAATTTTAATACTTTTTCCATATAGTGTTTTTTTTCCTTTTTACTTTATTAAGAACTCACAAATGGGCAAATAATTAAAACAATTAAAAAATGAATAAACAATACCCTCAATACAGAGAAAAATCTCTCAAACAATAAAATATCCAAAAAAGTGTAAAAATATGATATGCTGTAAACAAACAAAATGTTAAAAGTCCGCAGAAATGAATAACAAACAATAATTAAGTCAAAAAATCTTGAATAAAAAAAAAATGGAATAATAACCCACAGTGAAAATAAAAATGAAAGGTGAAACAGTCAAAAACTCCATGAGATTGAAGGTTTAGCCTTAAAAAAAAGGGAATTTATTGGATTACTTACAATACTTTTTAAATAAATATTAAGGAAAATTACGAAAAAAGACAATAGTATCTATGACGCTTTGTGCCAGTCAAAGATGTTTGTCATAATAATAATTAAGACTCAAGACATAAAAATCAAAACTGTCAACAGTGTCAACCCTTAGTTGGTCACGTGACCGCTAAAGTCTTTGAACGCGCCCGGGCCATTTGTTCTCGTTAGCCACGATAGAATACCATATTTTTTTTATTACTTTAAATTCAAATAATAGAAACGAGTTACCCAAGAACGAAAAAATATACTATCGTCGTTTTGGTACACATTATGGTAGAGAAAAATTGAAAACTAAAAAAAAACGAGTATTATAATTTCCAATAAATAATGTGGATAAGGAAATATCATATATATTATGATTGATATCCAAACTAAGTATTTCCTTTGTCCCACTTAATTAATATTTAATAAATGATGTGTTGCCTTTTAGCCCTAAAGTACATTGATCCTTCTATCGCGTCTTTTATCGCTTCGTAACGTAATTGGGCAACACATGTGTGTGGAATAAATAAATTTGGTGTGACAAAAATTGGAAGCAGATTGTTCTGAACACAGAACAATTTTGATTCTATTGCATTAACAATAAAAATGGGTGTAAATATTGTCTATGTAATGATAACAGCCAAGGACTTGATACTTCTGATAGCGACAATCGTATAATTTAATCCAAAATGAACTGGTTAATTTGAATTATTTGAAAAATGGGACATGGAATTCTATTTATAGGGGGTCACTGGAATATCGTTTAACCCATGTGATTGTTTTTCAAAACAATTTTGAATTTCATGGAATGTTATTAGAATTGATAGAAAAATTGATTTCACACTATCTGATTTTCCTCCTTGAAAAATGTTTTCTGATTTTTTTCACTATTCAGAAGTTTTTATGACGAGGTTTTTTTCTTGTTTCAAATCAAATCCCGTTTTTTTTTGTAACACAATAAGTATTCGTTGATTGTGTGTTGGTATGAAATTCTCCGGAGCAGCTATTTTATTATAAATTTCCGGAAATGAAGAATGTAGTTTCATCAATCCTATCTTATCTAAGTTTTTGGAAATGCATATGAATCAGTATTTCTAATGATAATATTTTATTCAAGTGTCAATTTTTTTTAATTGATTATTGATAGGAACTTTCACAAATACGTTATGATTAATTAATAATACATCATAGACTCCGTCCTGTTGAAAAGGAAGCAGAACATCGAACATCCTCAATTGCTCAACTATTTTCCCATTTCGAAAACCGAATTAAATGCCGAAAATTGGAGACCTACATTTCCCGAAGTTGAATAAATCAATTTAACAAACAAGTAGACCCACTTAGACGTTCTTTAAAGCTAAAATTAAATTGGACAGAGCCTGCTGCATAGCATCCTTTTGGCCCTAAAGGTCGTTGATCTGGAAGTTATTTTTACCTCTTGGACGCGGATTTTTCGAAAAAATTATTTTGGAGATGAGTGCACAAAAAAGTTGCTTTGGCAGGGGTTATTTTGTTATCAGAAAATTAGTTTTAATTTTTAAATCGCATTGACTATTTGTATTTTTATTTCTGGAATCCACTTGGAATTTTTTGCTCGGTGATTTTGAGTGTTTTTTTTTCCATTCTTGACTTCATCGCTGTTTTAGTTTTAGTCATATTGGTTAAAAAAATTTATTTGGAAATAAAAAGACCTTAAAAAAAGGTATTATACGATTCATTAAAAAATAAATATTGTAAAATCGCGCCCAGCTGTTATCTTGATATTTAGAGCTGTCATTGATATGTCAAAAAATGCAGAACTTGCTCATATACCATCGTTCCAAGTTCCATTACAATCAAATGGTTCAAAAGTAAGAATATGATATGAGTAGTCGTTAAAAATAATCATTTAAAAACATCATTAAAATACATGTACGTTAGCCTTCATTTACCCTTCATTGTATATACAGGGTGTATTTGAAGTTGGGGTTTTCCTTTTAACACTGTATAGAATGCAAGGGAATGAGCAAATTTTCTAAATAAAACTATGTCCGAAAATACTTCGTTTCCGAGATACAGGGTGTTAAAGTTTTAAGAAAAAAATGCTTTTTTTTGTCATAACTTTTCTACCACTCTAGATATTTCCACAAAATCTAATACACTTATTTTGACCATCAAATTTTATTTTTTGATGTTGAAGTTTAAAAAAAAACTACCAGTGGAGTTCGAACAGGATTTGTTTTGATTTTTTTTTAAGAAAAAAATAGTACGTTACTGCTTTTTCATAAAATCAATATTATTTTGGAAATAGTCATTTACTTTGGAGTTAATTTGGTTTCTCGATATTTTTTGTAGGACGGAGGGTTTTCGTTTAAAGTAATAAAAGCCATTTTGATGGCAGGATCTGATATGGTGTGATTGATTTTTCTTATTTTTTTATTTTTGAGTTTTTGAGAAATTTGCTTCTTTTATCAAGTGCTCTCTCATGTTAAAAAGAAAACCCCAATTTCAAATACACTCTGCATATTCTATTTTTCTATTGAGATTTGTTATCTCTTAACTAAAAAAATGTACATTTTTATTTTTCTTAATTTGTGTCAACTTCTGGAAGTTTTTACATTTTCGTTGCTAATTCTTATATACTTGGAGTGATGTTTCTCTTTTTGTAATAAATGTTGTTAAGAATAGTTTGGATTATTCTTTTCAATTGAAGTGACGATTGTTTATTTTTTATTTATTGTTTACGTTTTACAATATCAATACCCACACTAAATCGAACAAGGATTGTCTTTACAGTATTGAACTCAAACAACAGTGAATCACAAAAATGTAAAAAGGGGCGAAAAACTAAAACTGGAAAATAAGACAATACTTAATCATCAAAACCATAATGAACGTTATACATACACTGTTTTTCAAGTTTATTTCTTTGATGAGTGAAAAAATGTTCGTTCATTTCATTCTCGATCTCATTTTATCAGGTAATTTTTGATTTTTTTTGTCTGCTTTTGTGTTTTTGTATCATATCGTTGTTGATTTGTATTTATTTGATAATAAAGTTCATTTAGCAAAAAGCTACAAAGTATACTATATGCTTATAATAAAATCTCGAATAAAATATAATAATTATGTTGGAGTTTTTTTTTGTTTTTGATTATTTAATTGTGATTTGTTACCATTTTTGGAATTGGAGTTACGAAAATAGTCCGCTTAAAATGAAAAAAAAACAATTATAAAGAACGAAACAGTATTCCAATGAAAAAGTACATACATACAACTAAAACAAAGTGGCTGAAAATAAGCTTGAGAAGGAAATGAAAAATAATAAAACATGATAAAACCAAATAACTAAAAACGCTTTAAAATACCTAATATTATTTAGGTATGTATCTTTTTCGCCTTTTTTATCATTTTTTTATTTTTAGAAGTCTACTGATGTTTTTCACTGCGGTTTCTTTTTATTATGTTTTCTCCTCCATTTTTAGGAAAAAAGGATATCTCACACTAAATTGAAAAACTTAAGACATCTAAAAGTATGTATTAAAATCAAACAAAATTGAATGGTGATGAATATAGAGAAAAAGCTGAAACGTGGAAAATTATCCACCTAAAATAAGAAAACACAATGAAATACATCCATAAAAAAATGACTTAAAAATTATAAAGAATTGAAAGAAAGTGGTCAGAAAGTGATAGATAGTACATAAATTAAACATAATTAAATAAAAAAAAAAATGAATGAGTGAAAAATAAATATTGTATCCTCAATGTCGCCTCCTCAGAACCGGTAAATTTGCAAACTGTGATCGTCTCAAAACACCCCTTCAACCCCTTTATTATTCCCAGGTATCAAAATTAGTGGAAAATGGACTCGCAACAGTACTGCCTTAGGTGGAACAACCACTTGAAAAATTTGACAGACGTGCTCACCGACTTTTTAAGGGATCAAGTACTATGTGATGTAACATTAGCAAGTAACGGACAACTATTCCAGGTACAAAAATAATAATGCCAGAATTTTCCGTGAAAACTCGACAATTTCAGGCCCACCAAATAGTCTTATCAGCATGCTCCCCATATTTCGAAACGTTGTTCATTCAGACGCCGAACAAACACCCCATAGTCTTTTTAAAAGACGTCAGTCCGAACGAGGTAAAAGCTCTGTTGGACTTTATGTACAAAGGGGAGGTGAATGTGTCGCAAAATTTGTTGCCGGCCTTTTTGAAAACGGCGGAAAGTTTGCAAATAAGGGGTTTGTCCGATAGTAATAATATGAATAGTGACGAGAGGGAAATGGAGAATCGGCCTCCTCAGAGGAGGGAGGGCAAACAGCCGGGCCGGGATAGTCCAGCGTTGAAGAGGAAACGAACAGCATCGAATAACAACTGTGATAGTATAGCGAATTCCGGTGATAGAAACCAGTCGGATTCTGGGGTGAGTAATGTTTGTTATTTGTTTTTTTTTACTTTTTTTCACCTTTCTTTGTTTTTTTTTCCAGTTTACGTATTTTAAGTTTTTTTTCATTCATCTACATTTTCATTGTTGCTTGTTTTAATGAGTTTTTTTCTTTTCGATTTTGATTTTTTGTAATTCAAGTAGATTTTTTTTTGCCAAAAAAGTGCATCAGTCGAAAAATAACAAAATGAAGAACAGTACCTAAGACTGAATAAAACCGACTAAAAAAGACCGAAAGTCTGTAAATCGGTAAAGATGAACAGAAAACAGGAGAAAATCATGGGATTCTTCAACACTGAAAGAAATATAGAAAAAAACACGTTACCAAAAAAAAATTGCGGGTAACTATAAATGCCAAACTGATTAAGGAATATACCACAGAAACACTTGAAAGTAACAAGTTTACCTAAACTATCTCGTGTTGACCTACACAAACTCAAACTTACTTGAGTTGATCTATACTAACCCAAGTTAATCGAATTAAACTCGAGCAAATCTGGATAAATTTGAATGAAACTAACCGAAGTTAACTTGAACCAACTCAATCAAAATGACCCAAATTCGCCAAAACTCACTCAGACTGACCTTACTCAACTGAAACAGACCCAAACTAACTCAAGTTGACCTAAACTAAGCGAAAAATATAATAACTTATACAAGAACACTCGAGAGTAGACCTAAATGAACTCAAGCTCACTTGAGTTGACCTAAACTAACCCAAACTGACCGAAACTAACTCTAGTTAGCCCTACTTAATCTAAACAAGTGAATGTAAAATAACTGGAACATACCCAAACCATCTGTTAACTTGAACTAACCCAACCCAAATGACCTAAACTCACTCACACCGACCTAAACTGAGTTAAATCGGCTTAGGGCCGGTTTATTAATGTTCAAACTCAGTTCAACGTTGAACTGGGTTCAAAGATGCACAGTCCAATGTACTTGAACCGGGTGCAACGTTGAACCATCCTTGAGAAACCGGGCCTTAAACACCTAAGTCAAAATATCCTAAACCAACAAGCAAACCCAAATTAACTGAAGCTTGGTTGAGTTGACGTAAACTAACCCAAACCGACTGAGACTAACTTTACTCAAGTCTCTAGTTAATCAAAACGAAAACAAACAAATCTGAATAAGTTTAACATACCCAACTGAATTTTACCCAAACTAACTTAAATTCATTCTTGTCAGACTGCCCTGAATTAAGTTAAAGCCACTCAAACTAAGTCAAAATAGCCTAAACTAACAAGCAAATCTAAATTAAACTGAATGAAACCGATCCAAACTAACCGGAGTCAACTTGACGCAACCCAACTTGAATGACCTAAACTAAGTTGAAGCGACTTAACTAAGCCAAAATATCCCAAATCAACTGAAACCAACTCGACTTGAACCCAAACTAGCTAACTTGAACTGATGAAAACTTACCTAACCTCAATAACCCAAGTGGACTTAAATTGCCGCAAAGGGACTCAAGCTGACCTAAACTAAGTCAAAATATCCTAAACTAACACAAGTCTAAATGAACTCAATCAAACTAGAGTTGACCTAAACTGACTAGTTAACAATACAGGCTGTCCGGTAAGTATATGGCATATGGAACGTACAGGGAAGGTCAAAATAACCCCAGTTTGTCATGAAACTTTTTTTTCAAAAGTGCCTCCTAACGGAGATACAAAGCACTAAAGGGGGACCCATCGATTTAATTTTTCAGCTCTAACTTTTGAACCGGCTTGTATAATTTGATAAAATTTTAGTATGTTGTGTAGGCCATAAAGACTCATAAAACCATAGTGAAGTTAATATTTGAAATTGTAGGGGGAACCAGGAACGGACTGGCCACCAAACCTTTTGGGCCCAATTTTTGACAGGTGTCATTTTACTTTTGTTCTGATAAAACTAACCGTTTTCGAGAAAAATAGATTTTTGTTTTACAGGTTACTGCAATAATACACTAAAATACTACGGCGAGACACCAGTTGTAAGTATTTTTGGTATTTATTTTACTATGGTTTTATGAGTCTTTATGGCCTACATACTAAAATATCATCAAATTATATAAGACGGTTGGAAAGTTACAGCAGATACATTAAATCGATGGGTACCCCTTTAGGGCTCTGTATCTCCGTTATGAGGCGCTTTAAAGAAAAAAGTTTTAGGACAAACTGGGTTTGTTTTGACCTCCCCTATACGCTCCCGAAATTATGCCATATACTCACCGGACACCATGTATAAGCTGACCTAAATCAACATAACCCTACCCTAGCTTGTCGCAATCAACCAAGTCTAATTTTCCAAAAGGTTGGAAAAAAAAACAAAAATCATAACTCGAAAAATTTAGTGTCTAAATAATGCTGAGAAAATAAAAAAGAATGAATTATATTTCGTACATAAAGATAAAAAAAATTGGACAATACAGAGAATCTGGAAGTGAGTGAAAAGGTGATGAAAATCAAAACAATGAACTTGAAACGTTTACAAAACAAAACTCATAGTTCAATATAACAAAGCGCAATTTCACTTATCCCTGGACTCGCGCAAATACTGCAAACATTTTCCTGACATTGCAAAGATAAGAAAACTGCAACATTTTTTATGATTTTTTTTTGCGGTCTGGCCACATGCAGGACCAGCATTAATGATGGTCTTGAATGTGGTTGCAAACGTTGAAAAAATTTCTTTTTTTTTTTCAAGGTATTCGTAGCCGATTCGCCGGTCGATCGTGAACGTGGCCGTCCTGAGCGAGACTCAGGAGGGACACCTTCAATAAAATCGGAGCCCCACGACGGCAACCCCGTCGACTCATTTCACTCCATGTCGGAAGCTTTACAAACTGTAAGTCGTTTATTTAACCTCATCCATCATCAACTGTGTGTGTTTCAATGTTAAATCCATCCATCATCCATACATCACCCATGCGGCTACATTTCTGTGAGGTAGAAGGAGAAAGGAATGCAAGACAGAAAAGTGGCCATTTGTACTTTACCCATTTGTTAAAGGCCTTTCTGTCCACAGACCTCTCCTTCTACCTCAGAGTGCCTTTTAACGCCGCTGCTGCCAGCGCCGCCACACCGCACACTAAGACAATACTTAGAAGCGCCCCCTATCGACGGCAATGACTTGTACTCAATGCCCAGTTTCTATTCCCGGTCACCTCTGCCAGTGCCGCCCGAGTTAAATCGAGAGTGTTCGGTCATACAAACTGTCACTGATGCGGTGCCAAAGCAACCGGGTCGTAAAGGGTCGAAATTTCGACCGTCCTGGTTGGAATCGTATTTTTGGTTGCAGTATGACGAGCAGCGGAATATCATGTATTGTAAATACTGCCGCAAGTGGAGTGGTGAGGTGCCGGATATAAGAACGTCCTTTGCCTATGGTAGCAATAATTTTCGCTTGGAAATTGTTAATCATCATGACAAGTGTAAGGCGCATAGGTTGTGTGTGGCTAAGGAATATAATGGCGTACAGTAGCCCACAGGGGCTGCGGATCAAGTATTGTGATAGTATCCATAAAAATAATCTCTTTTGTTTTGTAAGTTGTGAGGCTGTTGTCAACAAATATTTTTATACTGAATAGGGTGTAAAGTTGCCCCATTCATTGTATGTTGTAAATGTGACAGATGTCATTATTGTTCAGTGTCATTATTTTTGCTTATTAGGTTATATAGTATATCAGTGTTGATGAATCAAAGATTAATAAAATATTTATACGTTTATTCTATTTTATTTACCCTGGGGTTCAAAATTCTTTATTCATGGTGTACACAAATTTATTTTCTACGGATGCTTTCATAATTTTTAATTCTCCATTTATTACATCATTGTTCTCTTCTTTTAAATGTGTTGATCTTTTATCCTCACTTTTGTCGCAATTTTTAGATTTTTTCTTGAACTTCGTCTTTTTTTCTTAATGAATGATTATGTCACTCTGGTTTTTAAGTATCGCTTTATCCTCGATAAATTGATATTTTGGTGCATCGTTTCAAGTCATTTTTTTTTTATTTTTTATTTTGACGAGTATTATCAATAGTTTTTTTTTAGGAAATATGTGTTATTTTTCCCACCTATTCTATGATCTTTTTGTGTTTCAGTTGATGAATTACTTTGTCTTTATTCACTTTTTTCTACAAGTGATTAACTTTGTATTCTAAGGTTAATGTTTTGCAGTTTTATTGACTTCTTTAACGATTTTGTTTTTTTTAGATATTCCAGTTTTTCTTTTTCTTTTATTGAATTTTTTTCTTTTGCAATAAAACAATTTTTGAATTATAAATAAAATTGAGTGAAGCGTGAATGAAGATTCAAATCATTAAATATATTTAAAAAAAATAATTATTTCTCAAGTTTGGGGCTTCGTCAAGTCTTTTACCTATACAACTTTCAATTTTTCTTCTTGTTTACGGAATCTATAAATTTTTCCTTGTTTCTTTGATTGACTCTTACCGATTTTTTCTTTGTGAATATTCATACAATTTCCGTTTCTACAACAAGTTTTTTCCACTTTATCTTTCAATTTCAAAAATGCTTTATTGTCGAAGAATCTTACTTTTATTCAAAAATCTTGTTACTCTTATAGTGAAATAAATAAAATAATATAAAAATATGTAATAAAAGTTAATAAACAGATTATTTTGACTAACAAAATCAAAAATAGTGTTGAATAAAAATACTAATATAGACAATCAAAAACGACAGATAAAAAAGACTTTGTTTTCATCTGTAAGGTGTATATTCAATTTTTTTTCAATCGAGTGCTTGGTGAATTGTTAAAAGATTTTTACATTTTTTCGTGCTTGATTCAAAATTATGCTTTTTGATTTCTTTTATGATTTTTCTACTTTTATCGTTACTTAGGTTAGTTTGTTCCCTCCCCTTTTGTTTTTATTAAGATACTTTTGTTTTTTTTTTCATTTTGTAACAATTTATTGTAATAAAATTTAAAAAAAAATGAATCAATAAAAAAATTAAAAATATACAATTTAGATACACGGTGTTTCAAACTTGAGTACGAAGATTTTAAGGATATATTCAGCAGCCAAAATTGAAAAAGAATGCTCATATGAAAGTCCCAACTTGCTTTATTTTCGAAATACGAAAAAGTCTTGGAAAAACACGGTTTTTTTATCAATTCCTCAAAAACCTTTAAGCTGATTTTGACAAAATTTGGCAAGCTCGATTTGTCGCCATAAGGGTCTTTCTTTTGTGTAATTAAAATAAAATCATTCATTCCAGTGGCATCCCAGAGAGTAATCTTATTGATATTTTTAGGTAAAATTACGCCACTGTTTGTAATTAAATTAAAAATTGCCATTTTGTCTTTTTAGTTTTTCCTGTATCTAGCTTCATTTTCAAGTTAAAAATTAAAAACCTTTTTTTAAAAGGTTCTCAGGCAACGTGTCGAAGTACTTGCAAGAAAAAGGTTTTTAACTTTTATCTTGAAAACAAAGCTAGATACATTAAAAAGCAAGCAAACAACCAAAATTTTCGATTGCTTCATCTAAAAAAAATATAGAATCTACAAAAAAGCAGTGGCGTACCATTTTTTATATATAAATATCAATTGGATGACCCTCTGTGACGCAACTGGAATTAATTATTTTATTTTAGTTACAAAAAAGAAAGACCCTTATGGCGACAAATGAGCGTGCCAAATTTTGTCAAAATCAGCTGAAAAGTTTTTGAGTAATTGATAAAAAAAACATTTTTTTTCTAAAAACTTTTGACACCCTGTATTTCGAAAATGAGGCAAATCAGGACATATGTTCAAGAGAGCATTCTACTTTATTTTTGTCCGGAACATGCCCTTAAAATCTTAGTACCCAATTTTGAAACACTCTGTATAAATGTTCAAGTTTTCTGTTTATTTACGGAATCTTACAAATTTTCTTTGTTTGTTGATACAAATCTTAGGGGATTTTTTGCATTGTTAATAAGTTTGTATACAGTTTTTGTAGGTGATGTTTTTCACATAATCTTTAATCTTTAAATTATTGTTTTTTTTTCTCTTCTTTTACTTTGAGTGATCAATTAATCTCTTTTGATCATGTCTTCATCCATTTGATGATTTGTTTTTTTTTTTCTCCGTTCTTTTATTTTATAGCTTTATTTTCATAAATTAAAGAAATTCTAACTTTTAGTAAATGAACAAAAATAAAAAGATAATTCAATTGAACAAAAGAAACAAATCGAATTAGAATAAATAAAAGCGCAACCAAAACTGAATAGCTACTGGATAAATCAAATTGTTTTCCCAAGTAAAATCAATTTATTAATTTGTGTGAGTGGAAGAAAAATGAAGAAGAATCAAAAATGTAAGAATTATTAGAAAAAATCAGACAATGATCTAATATCACAAACGAAGTACATGGAACTTCTTATAAAAAAACTAAAATACAAGAAAGAAAAAAAATTAACTAAAAAATAGAAACGCATACAAACTTTTTTATAAAAAATGATGTAGTTGTTGGTTTTATCCAATGGTGGCTTATTAGTTGTACTTTGAAGATCAGCTAAAAGGTGGCGCGCGGCGACGGGCTGATAATCAATAAGATAAGATGAAAAATGGTTGAGGAATGATCCAACTCATAAACACATATCCAAATTTTGTATTTATATACAGGGTGGAAGCGTAAGTGTTCTACAAGAAGAGGGCCGACTGTCGCTGGGAAGTCAACCGGAAATTGCGGAAAATAACGACCTGTCAAATTTGCCGCCTCCCGACATGACAGATACGATAGATGGTAAGTTGGTGGAAACTACGGACTAACTGCTGTTTTTCTGGCTTGGAAACTCTAAAATTCCTTATTTGAGTTTCTAAGCCAAAATTACGATTGTTTGCTGGTTATATTTTAAGTTTGTTAAGCATGATTGCGGTGCTTAAAATGCTTTTTTTGCACTGGAAAAATGTTTGTATTGTTTTTTGTTTCAGTCATTTTTTTTTTCTGCCTGTGACGAATTGTTTGTACAGTTTTTGTTGTTTGTATATATTAAATATGTTTTCGCTTTATTTCCTGCTTTTTTTTAATTTCTTCCTCTGTCCTGTTGCACGGCTTGTTTGGCTTGAAACAACCTCTACTAATGCTTTTTGCTTGTTTCTATGTGTTATGTTTCCAGGATTGGGTTACAACAATTGTATAGATTTTAACCAAGAAAATGCTCCTTTTGGTGGTGTGTATCGAGAAAATGCTCAATGACCTCAGATTTGGAGGTTAAATATTGCATTGGTGCAAGAAATCACGGGTTTGTTCCACCTTGCCTTAGAAAAGATTACAAATAAAACAAAAAATAGGTTTGTTCCCACAGCTCAAAGAAACAAGTCTCTGACAGATGAGCATGCACCTTATTTAAAAAATAGTTTGCTACTTACGTGTTTTGGCATATCGCGCAGACTCGTTCTGTCAGAGACTTGTTTCTTACAGCTGTAGAAATAAACCTTAACCAAATCAAAATTTTCAAATTCTGATTTAGCATTGAAAGTTTGCGCGATGTACTAAATTTCATGATTTTTGTATGAACGGGTCGGGAATATGCGATAGTTTGCAGTAAAACAAATTTTTTGATTTGATTTGTCGATTTACTTACCAAATATCCTAGCACAAGTCGATAATAGACAACAAATCCAAGATAAGATCGTCTAATATTATTCATAGCAAATTCCATTCATTTGTACCGCTGACGAACAGATGCAAAACGAGACAAAGTACCGTAAAATAAAATCTCCACACATGCTAGTTGATTGTATCGTCTGTCTTGGTAGACAGTTTGTAAAAAAAAGTTGACTTGATAATAGCAACTGTATACAAGATAATAACTAAACTAAGATGAATAAAATAATTGAATAATCTTATTGTTCCTTGGGCCTGGTTACCGAGATTACCATACCTGAATCCTATTGACCTGTAGAGTGTACAAGACGACGACAATGATTATTATAAATCGTATAGCTTCGTAGTATATTGATCAAGAATTTCAAAATGTAAATAGATACCTAATTAACAACTGAAATTGAGCATTTTATGATATCGTTTGATCTTTTATTGTTCTATGATCCAATTTTTAACCTAAATTTGTTTTCTTTTTGTCTGTTTTTCAACTTCGATTATTTAATTGATTATAATCAAAAAATCATCAGAATTATACTAACAAATTCCTGATGATTCATATTTGAGATAATAAATAAAGGAAACAAGAATTTTCTAATATTCCATACGAAAATTAAAAAGTTTCAACTTGAAAACTGTCAAATAAAAGTGAAAAATCTGGCAGAAAAGTCCAACGAACAAACTAAAAATTATTGTCTTCAAATAAATTGTTGAAATATGATGGAAAGATGTTTCCCGGCTACTAAAAGTTTCTTGAGTTCTTATGTCCTTGAGATTCAATTCGAATTACCTACTTTTTTGAAAAACGAATTATTTTGAATTTTGAATTAAAAAAACAAAAACACGCTTTCGAACTAAAAAGTAAAAAATAATTTTTGATTTAAGAATAAAATGATTGACGAGAAAATTAATTTTATTATGGTAAAAGCGTGTGGTACTTTGTAATACATTTATACATAATTTTTTTTTAATATTTATTTTTGTGTATTTGAAGCATAGCTTAATAAATATATTATTGTTAACTCTGCATTTTGAAATAGAAATTATAACAATTATTATTATTGATATCGAAGCACCTCACGCTTGTCTCACAATGACAATAATTTTCTCGTTAATCATTTTATACTTGAATTGAAAATGATTTTTTACTTTTTACTTCGTAAGCGTGTTTTTTTAACTATAATTTGTTTGCCACTCGACAAGAAAATTACCTTGGCAACATTGCATATCAGACGGAAGTCCTAAGAATCACCTTCCAGTCCGTCAACCAATCTTTCACCACCTGTAAAACGAACCAAACGTCAGATAATTCAACAAAACAACAATTTTCTCTTATTCGAAATTATTGTCAACTATTTAGTTTTTCTTTAAATTGAAATTATTGTATTGTCATCGGTTCTTGACAAGTGTGCAAAGTTTCAAATCAATCTGGGCAAAAATATAGTTCCAAGATTCCGTTACAAACTTACATAATATAGTATAAAATATAGATAAATAATCGTTCATCTAGCAAAAATTCTATAGCAGTACAGTTTAATATAGTAACTTTTTGATATGATAATGATTATTAATAAGAAATAGATACAAATTGTGGAAGCATTTCTAAGTAAATAAAACTAAACAATAATGAGAAGTTGAATGAAATCAAAAAAGATTAAAATAAGTCAACACATAATAATTAAAGTTGTAACTTGTAACAGTTATAATATAGTGAATTGAGTACTGATTCAAATTTGGAAGCTAGTTAAAAATTTTGTAATTGAGGTTTGGCCATTTCTCGAAATCGTTAAACTATTTTTTTTCATTATCAGGTATTATTTTTTATTTTCCTGATTTTGATTTCCAAATTTTGTCTGTTGTAAATTTTCAATATTATTTATTTTGTATTTTTAGTCTACTCTGGTTATTTATTTAATTCAAAAAGAAATCTCAGATATGGTGAAATAATAATGCAAAACGATTTATTTTTATACAAAAATAAACTTCAAGAAAACTTAAAAATTAAATTTCAAATTAAGTTGTCAGAACTTTCAACAGTGCTATGGTGATGTGGACTTTATCGTTAGTTGAAAAAAGCTATAAACAAATAATCTTTGCGGGAAAAGTTGTTAAACTATGCTTGCGAAAATTAAAAAAATCCTCAAAAGTGGAAAAATACTGGAGAAATAATCCAAAAGAAAGATTTAGAACAAAAGCGAACCAAATAAAGAAAAAAAAAAGCCATTTGAAATAATTGTAAATTATTGATTTGTGAAACTTTTCTAAATGTATTTTTCAACTTTTCTTCGATTTTTTAGTGCTTTAGAAGTTGGGGAAAAATTGAATTTAAATTGAAATAAACATCTCTGCACTATCTGTGCATATCCGAAGTGAAACTGCTGAAGCTGTCTACTGCCCGCCATATTGTATAAGAAAGTCACCAAAGCTTGTCCATATTCTATACCTCATTGTCAAGCCATCTGTCACAATCCTACTATAACCCTACTTTCAGCCAAAACGGAAAACATCAAGAAAACAATACTCTCAACAATGATAAGACCTAGAGGTTCTGAAAAAAAATTGTTATAGTAGAGAGGACACGAAAAATCACTGGAAATTATTATGAAGTTCGTAATTCGACCGCCATGAAGTAAAAAGATACACGATGATGTTATGTCATAATAAGAGATGGGGAGGCCAATACATCTTTCAATGCGAATTAATTCTGAACTGGTTCGTAACCGATCCGCTAACATAGCTTTCATCAAGCTCTATAAAATGTCGATTTCACGAAATATCCCGAAAACATAAAATACTACACCAATCCATTTCAAAGGGCTTTCTAGCAAACCGATAATAGAAGTAAAATGTACAACTTTGCACTTATCGCCAACAAATGAGTCCTCAGAAACCCCAATTCATCTTCAGCTTTTTTCCGTTAAAGGCTCCGTTAAAATTAATAGTCAAGTCCGATTCCGGAATGACACTGATAAAGTTCAACGCGATTTATGATCTGCATTTAGTTGAGAAATTTTAAGCACGAAAACTGTTTTGCTTGGATAACATTGTTTGAGTTTCTTAGCAAACTGGCTAATTCGATTTTGTTAGACAAACAAAATTTTAATGGATGTGAATATTAGTTTTGGAGATTTGAAGGGCGTTTCAAGGTTGTTTGACGGCCGAGTGTCGGACGTGCTCTCATTTGATCCAATGCTGAAAAACAGAAAACGTGCTTGATGCCGACAAAAATCGGAGAAGTGTGTCCCGGCCCTTATGCGTCATCAGCGCAGCTATAGGTTCGTCTGTGGAAAAAAATTAAAATACCCAGTACACGAGTCGGACCTATGGCTGCTCTGATGACGTCCAATAGGCAGATACGTTCGTAGATTGATATGGCTGAGAAAACTCGAAATAATTTCTCTTTGTTTGAGACCGGTTAAAATTTTAGTTCGATTTCTATCATGGATTTTGTATTTTTTCAATTTTTCATGAATTATATTTTGAAAATTGAGAAAAATATGGACAGTATGTACCTACCTATTAATTGCATTAATACGAGTAAATGATGAATCTGCACAAATCGGGAATTAATTGAAATCGGAAAGACATTGGAGTGGGAATTTGATTTTTTTTTCAAATAGTATATCTTCAATTCTCTTTTCAATTTCCTAGTTTTAGGATTTTGAGTTTTTTGTATATTTTTCAATGTTCAGTTATTCAATCTGCGCAAAAGTTTGAACAAACATTCAAAATGATGAAATAACAATTCTATTCAAAAATTGGTGATAAAAACACAGAGGATAAACAAAGATTGCACAAATTGAAAAGGTGAAACAACAAAACGGAGATTATTTTTGCACAAAGATTCAAAATTGAGTTGTCAAAATTTACTGATGTGAACTTTTTGATGTTAAATTTTATGTTTAGCAAAAATGTCCTATAAATCGGGTCAAAATAGAAAACTAAAGTGGCAAACAAAAATGTAGGATCAATTAAGGAATAAAAATAGTGAAAAAGTTTGATAGCATTTCCAAACAAAATAAAAGTGAAAATGAACAAATATCAAAAAAGATTAAAATAAATAAATAAAATATTAATCACAAACGTTAAACACAGCAAAAGAAACAATCTAATTTAATAAAAAATCCATAAACCCACAGATTGAAAAATAGAACACCAAAATTCCCAAGGGAATGGGGTTTGAACCGTGGGTCCCAGACTAAACATCCATAAATAAACATAAACGTCAAGCGTCTCAAATTTGGGTACCAACTGGTTCCACGTGTTGGGTAAAAAAAATAAATAGCTGTCTGCATAGAGGTCAACGGCAAGAAATCTCATTAGAATTGCTAAGAAATCCACCGTACAAAAGAAAATACATATAAATAACGTTTTTTGCGATGGAAAACCGTATATAATTCATTTGAAAAATGCCTAAATACATAAAATCGGGAAATAAATGGTAAGTATGTAAATTCAATTCATTACTAGCATCTGGCAGTTGCAACTCGTGCTATCGATTTACGATGTTAACAGTAATCGATTATTTAGAGAGATAATAGTGATATGTAGTCGGAATAGGTAGCTGTGAATATACAGGGTGTAACTTAATGATAGGCCGTAATTCCAAATACGCATTCCTGAACCAAATTCAATAAGAAATGGTCCTATAGACATGTGTTCTAAATAGTCTGATTTCCGAGAAACAGGGTGTTGAAGGTTTAGAAAAAATGAGATAAATTATTAATATCTCAAGAACCTTTTGCCGATTTTGACAAAGTTTTTTATTGTAACAAGACGCTCATTTACTCAATTAGCACTTACTAGATGGTAATTATGAGTTCCAGGTTCCAGTGAAGTCCAGAGGAACAGTTTCACGAATGAATTTGACAAAAAAATGTGCGTCACTGGCTTTTCCGATAATTTTCTTTTTTTTTCAGATAGAGCAGCTGAAAATACAACTTTTTTTGTCTCCTGATATTTTTTCGTATCCTATTCGTTCTTGAGGAAACAAATCAAAAACATTGCATGTCGAAAAATTGTTAAAACAAAGTGGTTTTTATTTTTCCTCGAAAACGATGCCAGGTACACAAAATATCACGTGACAATAAAGTTGTATTTTCATCTGAAAATAATATTGAATTCTCAGAAAAAGTCAGTGGCGTCATTATTCGTGAATCTGCTCCTCCGGACGCCACTGGAACTCATAATTACCGTCTACTTAGTGCTAATAATTTAGCGTCTTGTTACAATGGAGACTGCCAAAATTCAACGAAATCTGCCAAAGGTATCTTTGAGATATTAATAATAAATTCGATGTTTTTCCAAACCTTCAGCACCCTGTATTTCAAAAACAAGATTATTCAGGACAAATGATACCTTTGAATTTGGTTCAGGAATGCGTCTTTGGAATTACGGCCTATCATTAAGTAACACCCTGTATTTTTATATAGTAATTGAATCAAGATTAGAAGAATAATTTTTGGATGATGTTTGCTAGAAGACGAAATGTCGAAATTAAAATTTATCAATGCCATCTTGTAGAGGGAACACAAATTAAAGAATAAAAATGTTAAACTACTGCGTCAAAGCAACGGTTGTCACGTGACTCATTGCCCGACCACTAGCAAACCTTGATTACGGAACGGTGATTGGTCGTAAAAATCAGGCAAACCATGGACTTATCTCTTGCACAAATTTATTTTATTGTTTATTGGTTCCCAAAAACAAATGTATTGATACCGAATCCAGCAGTATGTTTATGTAATTAGCACCCTCTATCGGTGAATTTGCAAACCATCAATTGAACTTTGCTTTTATCATAACGTCATCTGCGGCAGACTAGTCTCATGTGGCCAGGGTAATTATAAAACTTTCCCTTCAAATCGACTATCAAAAAACCGCTATCTATCGTAGATTTATCAAATTAATGTATGTACAGAGTGTTCTTCAATCATAGGCCGTAATTACAAAGACGCATTCAATTAGAAAAGTAAACATGTGTCCTAAATATCTGGTTTTTCTAATGGAATTGGTTCAGGAATGCGTCTTTGGCATTACGGCCCATCACTATAAGTAACACCCTGTGTGAAGGGCACTTTTTCTTACACAATTTTAAACTCACTACTTGTAGTGGTTTGGTTTTACGTAGTCCAATGAAAATGCTAGAAAACACATCGTTTTCAAGTATTTCCGCTGGATGATGCCCAGGTGAAGATAAAATATTCCCTCCAGAGGGCGTTTCAAAAAAAATCATACTTAAGCTTCTTTATAGTGGCGTTTCACGTTATCTGATGAAAACATAATATAGTACTTTCGCAAGATGATGTTCAGGTTGAGATTTAATATAACGTCTAGAGGGCGCTTCAAAAACAATCCCACTCGTAACCTTCTGGAGCTGGAGAATTTATCAAAATAAATGTTCAACCCTCCATAAACTACCTTAAAAACCATGCCACGCGGCAGGACAATCAAATTAAACCAAAAACCATTTATAAACCTGAACTTTGCACTGATAAATAATCCCATCCCAAAATCCCCGACCGTGCAAAGCATAATAAATCCGAAAATAAAGCAATTGAATGGCTTCTGCATGCTTGTAACGCTTGGTTTGTTGGAAACATCAATGAAAATCGAAACACTAACTTAGATTTAAGACTATACAGTAGATTACGGGTGCCACTTGTGGCGCCCCTTTATGAACTAAAACGAGTGAGCAGGTTTTTCGTTCTTATTCACACATTTCTTCTCTGCTGTGGGGTGCACTCTGTCACTATTTTGCTATACTGTCACTATTTAATCATTAACCATTAATCGGGTACTGATAGTGGTTTTGGGTTATGTCCGAAAATCACTTGAGTACCATCAGATGCCTCTATGTAGTTTTGAGGCTGATGTAAAGGTGCAAGCAAGGATGACTAGTCATGGACAACCAATGGTAAATTGGGGAGGTAACCTCACCCACCAGGACCATGTAGTTGACTTGTTGAAGTACACTACACTAACACCGAGAAGAGTTCATACCACCATCTCTAATTAATAACAGGAGACTTCATCATTAGTACACTTGTCAAGAACCATCTTTCAAAGGAAAGTAAAACCTGTAGTAGTGGTCATAAAATATTCCCCAAAGTAATCTTCATTTTATCTCTGTGATCATCACTAAAAAATTTGACACCCAAATCAAGAAATTCCTTCTTTCACCACACTTATTTGCTTCTGTTCTACTTGAACCACCTTCCTGGCCTGAGCCAATGGTTCTCATCACTAGTTGCTTCAGCAATTGTTCATTCAACTGGCTTGAGTCAAAGAGTTCCTCACCTAATTTCGTCATCACTAACACGACTTGGTATAATGAAGTGAACTCTCTGGTTGGTGGTTTCATCCCCCATGCTGTCGCTAACCCAAACACACTCCAAGTCCTCGGTTACGTCAACCATGTGGACTCGTCTAACCCGTTCACACTCACTCACCCCTCACCAAACCAATGGTTGTCCATACTAATACCAAAGAAATCCCAAAAGCCGTACTGACCAGTCGTTTTTTGCTTGCAGGTTCAAAAACCTGGCACATGCGGCTTACCTTTGACAAGTTGCCCGGCGGTTGCAACCTGCACCGCTGCAAACTTTGTGGAAAAATAGTGACGCACATCAGAAACCACTATCACGTGCACTTTCCCGGCCGATTCGAGTGCCCCCTATGCAGAGCCACCTACACTAGGAGCGACAACCTGCGCACTCACTGCAAATTTAAACATCCCCGATATAATCCGGATACCAGGAAGTTTGATTCACCGAAATACGAAGTGGCGGCGCCACATGCAATGCCGACGCCCTCCGGCGGCCAGTTGGCCAACGACGCGGCGTCGGCCGATTGATTTTGGCTGTACTACTATTTTTACTATCGGGCTATGTGCGATTTCTAGCGGTAGTTTGGGGGTGTGACGGTGGATTGCGGTTTGAGATAGATCTCCTGTTGAGTTATTATAGAGTGTCTCAAACCTCAACACGTCCACTCCTTGTCGCGATTTTTTTGGACTAAAAAAGTTTTTGATCGTCTAAATTGGTGAGTTAAACAACGAATATTTCCATTATATTTGCAATAACCTATCCTATTCTAGTCTATACAATCAATATATTACTGTTACTCTTGTTTTTCATAATTATAGTGGCTTGAAAAGCTCTGTTTTATATTCATATATGTTTATCTATGTTTCCGAAACATAGTTGCAACAGTGAGTCAATTCACTCAAACTGTTATTGGCAATAATGCAAATTTCAATTGTATATCGTGGTTTTTATATGAGAAAGTTTAATCTGTGATGATAGGACGATTTGGAATTGCCCGTCCGCTGATTGAAAATTTCAATTACATCTGCCAAACTCACTAGTTATGATTGGATTCTATATCATTATTACCTCAGATTTATTATCGTCTCATTTAGGCTAAGGAATACTAACTATAACTACTAAAACAACTATTAGCGTTTAGGAAACTCGTTTCAAATGCGATTTTGGTTTTCGGGTTGTTTTTGGTTTTTTTTTTGTCTTACGGACATTTTTGAATACTCATTACCTATGCCACTTACTCAAAAACCTCGTAAAATCTCAAATTCACCGATATAACTCATGGAAAAGAAACTGTTGACCGGGAAATTTTCCACATGAGCTTGACGTTTTTCCATTTAGCGCTCCGTTTTTGCGGAAAATATCTGGCAACAGTGCACTGACTTTGACAATTGAAGTGTTGCTTGTCACATTTCATTTTTTCCAAACATCCTTCAGAATGGGTTTAGTTTTTCCGGCAAATGCATAGTTTTCGTGATTATTATAGAAAACTCATTGACCTGCAGTCATCAAATATCTAGTAAACCAACAATTTTTCCGTTTTAACTCATATAAAATGAATTGCAAACCGGAAAATGTTCAACAAAGAAGGCTTTTTTCATGTTTTTTTTTACGTGAAATGTATGGTAACGCTGCTCTGTCATTGACAAGTGTATTGCAGCTTCATTTTTTGGATTATGTCAAGCTACATTTTTTCGTCAGAAGAAGTTAGTTGAAGAGATATTTGCAAATAAATGTAGTTGGTCGCTTGAAAATGGGAATGAAAAAACATTGAAGGTAGTAGACCAGGTGAAACTGATTTCAATGTCACACCTGAAGACGACCAAAGATAATATTGATCGAAACGTCGTGTAACATTGATAAACTCAAGATGATGGAAGTACGAAAATTTGTTTCATGAAAAAAAGTGAATCAGAAATAATATTCCAAACAAATTTTGGAAATTTAAACAATACTCAAACAACTGT
Source organism: Orchestes rusci (assembly GCA_958502075.1). Taxonomy (NCBI): domain Eukaryota; kingdom Metazoa; phylum Arthropoda; class Insecta; order Coleoptera; family Curculionidae; genus Orchestes; species Orchestes rusci. The sequence continues at coordinate 8,504,070 of OY293308.1, read as the reverse complement.
GTCCGTAGTTTGTAAGACTGAAAAAATACCAAAATCCCCCCTTGAAGCATGATTTTTGTCTATCCAGCCAAAGTGGATAATCAAAAAATGCTTTTTTACTCTTGGCGGCCTTTAAATAGAAAATTATAAAATCATTGTTAATTAATTGTTGTACATTGTTTCCTCGGTTGGGACCCTAATTAATACGTCCAGTCACATTTTTGCAGATTTTGAAAAAATGTGCTTTCAAGACTGGACAAACAATATTCATAGTATTTTCTTCTTGAACAATATTTATTTATTATACAGTGCAATAATTTATATTATACATATATTTATACAACAAATAACGGGGTCTACACGTAGAATAAAAGTGCAGAAAATGTTGTACATAAATCGGGTAAAATTTCAAAATTCACATATCGGTGTCTTGATTTCGGCTGGAAAGGAATATTTATACCCTTTGAAAAGGAATGTGATATGTTAGGGACGCGTTGGTGCTATAGCAACCTATTTTGTGCAATATTTTGTTTTCTGTTAGTTGCGTTTTGTTGCCGAACCACATTTTTTTTTGTTCGTCCGGAAAAAGCCAAAGACGTGTATAGAAGAAGAACGATTAACTTACTTGTGATTGACGATTGTTGTTCTGGATTGGTTCGGCAACGAAATTGGGATTTTGCATTTTATGGAAGGGTTTCGACTGGGTTTTGTTTTGGCTGGTTGGCGAGAAAACACTTGAAGTTATAGATTTGGTGATTTGCATAGTGCGCAATCTACACCTTGATTTACCCTGACCTCATCTATGTGGCCAAATGTCCCGCATTATTATTTTAAAATTTAACGAACAATTCTTCACAGCGACATCTACGGGCAATGTGAGTAACGTCATCTAGTGATTCTTGACTTCAATAATTTCTGATCTAGTTGAGGTTATGTCGCAGAAAGCTCCCTTTTTTGTTAATTTTGAATAAAATACAAATTCAAACCTAAGATGCAAAAGCGTCTAGTGGAATGAAGTGAAATGTCGACGCGCACGTGACGTCTACCCTACGATTGTCACGTCATTTAGACATTTATGATGTTTAAAGCACAAAAATACGTGTTTTTTTTCAACCGATAATACCTATTTGTAGTGATAAAATAGGTATTTTCAGTATTTCTTTTGATAAGATAGGTATAATCAGTTGAAAAAACGCGTATATTTGGCCTCGAACATCATAAATGTAGATGTCAGCGTGTGGCGCCCTATCCTGTAGTTCTCGTTAGCCACGGCGGAGCTTACTCACTATTGTCGTCACTGTCTTGTATAAAGTCACTGTACTTTTCATTTCCTTGCAGCGCCATCTATGGATAAAGCAAGCCAGTCAGTAATTCTGGATTTCGTTGATTTTCGTGGTTGTGAAAATTTGTGTGTTCCCACTGTCATCAATAATTATTAACTTCTGTCGCACTTATGGATTGATTATGATTTGTTAGGGTAACTGAATTTTCTTTCAGAATATCTGCGCCCTCTATCGATAACGTGAATTGGATAGTAATCACACAGAGTCATCAACAGATGGCGTTGATGACTCTGTGTGATTACTACTTATGCAGCCAAGTTTAATACAAAGATTTTCTATCTATCTATCTATCATAGGATTCAAACCACAAAACGTAACGGACTTTGTATAACTTCATCTACGCGTTTGAATCAACAAGCGCCATCTACTGATTATGGAATAGTACGATTTTTGACACGATACACCTAGGCACGCTTTCTCAGTGCACGTCTATTGTGACGTCATCTGTGTCAGAATAGCGAACTTTGTGAAATTATGGCAAATACTTTCTGAGTTATGAGGCTAACTATCTCACTTTTTATCACGATTTCAACAAATAAAATACTAATCAAGACTATCACAACCAAAAAAAGCTACGTTCCGCATATTATGGTGGAAACCATAATAACTGTGACACGGTTGACGTCACTGCGTAGGTGTATTATAAATTTGAACTTTTAATATCTTCCCTTATACAGTGTCCGCCGTAAAGTTCGTTTTTTGTTATTTATATTATTGAGAGTTTTTTTTTCGGGGATAGTTTGTGTTTGTCCGATAACCAAAAAACCAATTTTGACATATGTCATATGTTCATCGGTTTAGCGAGAATTTCAGAAAAAATAATTTTGATGTAAAACAATCGGTGAATTTGACAAGATATCGAAAAATTTTATTGAAAAAAATTGTTTAGAATCCACAGAGAACTCCACATGTTTTGGAGCAAATCAGCTAAAAAAAAAAGTCATATTTTTCTCTTTCTTTATTCAATCAAACTACATGCTTATTATGCAAGATAGATAGGGACTTTAAATATAAATTTGGTAGGTATTAACATGAACCGCCAGAAAAAAATATTTTTTCGTATACCGGGTGCACGAGAAAAGTGTGACAGACACAGCTTGCATTTTTTTAAATGGAACACCCTATATATTATTTCATAATCAGATAGACATTATTTTTCTGATCTCAAAAATCCGTTTTCAGAATATTTAAGTTTTAAAGTTGATTTTTTGGTATTGCCAAATTTAGTATCTATGACTACAATAATTGTTTGAACATTATTCATTAGTTTTTATCCCTCCAATAATCTAAAACAACGAATAAAACAAGTGAATACATTATATTATTAATAAATTGATATCATAAAATGCATTTAAGAAAATGTGTTGTGAATAATGGCGGGTATATTCAATAATTGCATTTTATGATATCAATTTAATAATAATAATGTATTCACTTGTTATATTTGTTGTTTTATATTATTGGAAGGATTAAAATTATTAAACATTGTTCAAACAATCATTGTAGTCATAGATACTAAAATTTGGCAATACCTACCAAAAAACCAACTTTAAAACTCAAATATTTTGAAAACGACTGGAAGGAATGCCTACATGTTGTATATTTTTGAGATCAGAAAAATAATGTCTATTTGATTATAAAACAATATACAGGGTGTCCGGGAAAATGTGGGAGATCTCTCGGATTCTGATAGAATATTAAAAAATAAGATGACAAGTTCCCATAAATTTTTTTCCTAGCGTTAGGTTCACAATTTCGTCAAGAGCACCACTTCGTCATGGCTTTTTTCGAGGTTTTGTTTAATAAAAATTGTTTTTTCTCGAAAATGGTTCATTTTATCGACAATGAACAAGAGTACCTTTTCTTTAGCTTAATGTTCAAGGTATCCAAATTTATTTTTTTTAACTCCTTATCATACAGGGTGTTGAAAATTTGAGCGTTAAAATGTACAATCTAGTCCGTCCCTGGTAAACTAAACAAGCTAATTATGTTTTAAGGGAAGTATTTTGAGAGGTCCTTACTACTGTTTATCATATTAAATTTTCATTGAATTATATTGAGTCGTTTAAAAGTTATTCAAGAAAAACCGATTTCCAGTGGGGTCCTTTAGGGGGCCGTATCTCCGTAGGGAGGGCCGCTAGGAAAAACATTTATGGGAACTTGTCATCTTATTTTTTAATGTTCTATCTGAATCCGAGAGATCTCCCACATTTTCCCGGACACCCTGTATATTTAACTTTATGGCGGACACTGTATAATGTGCCCTATGCTGTATCATCCACGTTAAGATATCATATAGGCTTCGATTGTTCACTCATGAAAATGCTCCAACTGCTCAAAGCTTAACCATAGAGATGCGGATATGTTTAGTTAAAGTATGATAGCACGATCCCCATTGCCATCTACAGGATGTGCAGATAAGCTTCCTCATCCGTTGAATTAAGTTTTAGTGCAAAATGGATCACGTCTTTGCAGCGTCATCTATGAAAGATGTTGATTAAACGCAATCTGGGGACAAATCCCACTCATTTCAACTTTTAGGTGGAATTCAATAATTTAATAGGAAATTGGTTATGATGTATTTCAAGCATGAATAGATGGTACACATGCGCAATTACAAGAAAGCACGGAATACAAACCGGTAACATAAAATCTGACTTCAAGTGTCCTTTTCCTTTGAATTTATACAAGCTAACATCACAACCAGACCAGCCAAAACCCCACACATTATTTATATAAAGGTTGCGGAAGTTTTTTGATAAGAACGTTTTTATTATACAAGCGAGGGAGATATAGGAAAATTTACAGCACAATAGCTTGTAGTCTTGCCTTGGAACAAAAAATCTTTTTCTTATATTGGAAAAATTTCCCCAGTATATGGCCGCAAGTGATACTCTACTGTTGTGCCAACTCTAGTATCTATTTTACGATAATGCTCATGAAAATCGCTCATCAGTCATGTTTGAATGCTTCTAACGCAACGTCTAATCATTTTTTTTTATAAACATCTAATGTTAGGGATATTACTCTTTGTTACTTAAACTGAGTTAAGTTTATATTTAGCGTTTGATTTTATAATATTGATGCATATGATAAGATAACGAACTATTTGATTTCTTTTGAAGCATTTATTGTATTTTATTATTTTTTATTAAAAATGGTGTGTTTCAAATTGTTTGACGTTTTATTTCAGATGTTTCTTAATAATTATATTATATTGGCTTGCTTTGTTCTATTTCTCCTTGATTGTCTATTTTGAAAAATGAATTATCTCTGAAGGTGACAATACATTCTCTCAAGTGGTGCCTTATGACTTATTTTACCGGACTATAAGACCCTGTTATTCTTTGTTAATTTCCGAAAAAAAAACTTAAAAGATCTTTATCTATGTAGTTCGATGGTCTACAGTCTACTATGTCTACTACATTAGCAAAAAAGTGGAACATTGATTTGAAAGTGTTGGTCCAAAAGAAATAGAAACATGGAAATATCGGTCCATAATACTACATCATACTGACATCAATAAAATGTGATTTAGGGCTAATTTCACTGGACTATAAGATGTTTGAGCATATTTTCCTCCAGAACTATAATTAATACGATAAACCGTTATAGTATATTTATATTATTCAACGACCAGGTAATGACGGCTATTACTATAATCATTCGATCGAGTAATAGCCATTACAATACCACACTTTTTCTTTGACTATCAAATTATGTATAACAAACAATAACATTGCACAATTGACCATTTTGACAGTTGGAGGACAAACTGTGGTCAGGTTAGCCAACTTGCACAGGTTCCTACACTAGAGACGGCAACAACCTAAAAAACTAAAATCTTTCATAACATAACTACATAAAGAAGTGTTTTTTAACGTTACTTTATATCTTAACAAGGTATGTATCCCCCTATTACAGATATGGTGACGTATGTAGTTTGTAGAACTTTTAACGTAATCTATGGTATACATTTGAAATGACGACGTCAATAGGCAGGCGCAGTATGGTTACGTCAATGCGTAAAATCATTGTCCAGTACAGTTGTTTGGTCTTATCGTCTTATAAGCATGCGCAATTGGTGGTGTCACTAAAACTGAGCATAATTTTCGCTCCTGCGCAAAAGAATGTGGTACATAATAAAAATTATCATGAAGTGGTCTACTGCGCAGGATCTTCCTTACATTTGTATGCTCGATCATATTATGTCATTTAATGTCCTGCAAGTTATTTTTTGTAATCCTTCAACTTATTTCGCATGCATTTCTATTCCCTTTTTAAATCCAAATAAACTAATTATGAAACTTTCCAACAAACTCCATTATCTCTGCTCCACTTTCAAACTGAGTGACACAGATGAGCCCTTTATGTGACGTGTAATTTAATCTTAATTAACTCTAGTAAGAAATCTCGCAAAGTTAAATGTCGTAACATAAAAAAAAAACTTTCAAACGTATACCATCAATTCTTTTACCTACTACCCAACACCCTCAATAACGCCCCCTTTTGTTTCAGACGTCAAGTGCTACAAAGTGTCCCAACTGTTCGAACGAGTCGGCCAACTGGACGAGCGACGCCGATGTGTCCTCTGCGGAAAAGTCGTAAGCAACACTAGAAACCATTACTATGTACACTTTCCCGGACAGTACACGTGTACACATTGTCCGGCCGTGTACACAAGAAGCGACACCTTGTTGCTGCACATGCGAACTAAACATCCGACGGTGGCTTAGCCACGGTGTTTTTAGGGGAGTGGGAGTGTAGTCTGTTAGATTAGTGACTATCAGCGCCTCTAGTGCCAATTAGAATTGTACATCAACGCCAACTAGTGGCTGAGCGTACAGGGTGTTTTTTGGCTGGTGATTTTCGATTTTTTAAAATGACAACTGAAGTGATTTTTTTTAAATAAAGAGATGAAAGTTATCAATAAAACTACTGGATTGTGGATGGTAACGCCATTTTGTAGAATGTAGTTTTATTGAACATTTTTATCTCTCTATATCCGCCATCATGGATTTCGTGTAAATGATTCCAACCAAGCGAAACCGGCATTTTGGATTTTTTTCTTATTTTTTTCTTTGTCTAGTTCCTCTTACAAAATGGCGAATTCTATTTCCAAAATGGCGATGATTTTTTCCTCATTTATTTTGCGCATGAATGAAGGCCGTCAAAAAAAGTTATTTCAAAATGTCGGAATCTTTGAGTTTTCACACTGCGGACTTTTGAGAGAATACAAAATTGGCTGAGATCCTCATACACATACGCACACCGCCATTTGAAAGGTTGTGTTGTCCACCATTTTCAATTTTGAAAACGCCGTTATGATTTGATTTGATTCTCATTCTATATTTTTTTTCGATGGTTTTCCAAACCCAAAATGGCATATTTAAAAAAAAAACAAAATTGCGGGCAATGATGCAATTTTGAAAAGGAAAATAACTGGGATGACGAATTAAAATTCACCTCTTAAGGAACTTTTCCTATTCTTTACATTTTCAAAAATGTTTACATTTTCTAAATTCTAGAATGCACGGTCTACTAAATCCAGAATACCAGACTCTCGACACAACAAAATGGCGAAAGAGAACTCTATTTTGAAATTGAAAATGGTTACTCACATGTTGAGGCTCAAGAACTTTCATAAATTTGAAAGTTTAAGGTTTGACTATTCCGCTAGTTGAGTAACGCAATGGCGCCATCCACAATACAACATGGAGATTTATTTCAAAATGACGGAATCTTTGAGTTTTCACACTGTGGACTTTTGATGAAATAAAAAATTGGCTGAGATCCTCATATACAAACACCGCCATTTCAAATCCTAAATCCAACAAGAGAAAAACAAAATGGAGAAAAAAAACGGCATTTTAAAATTGAAAATGATTGAATTGTTCACATGTTGGGGTTCAAGAACTTTGAGGTTTGAATACTCCGCTAGTATAGCAACACAATGATGTCAACCAAAATACAAAATGGAGAATTTTCATGAAAACAAAATGGCGTATGATGAACGCAAATTTGAAATTGGTAATGAATGGAATGATACTTACATCATGAAAAAATATTTTCCATTTTACACAAAATATTTCAAAATAATTGATTTTGCCAAATTTAATAAAGCACGGTTTTCAAAAAACAATATGGCGGAAAAGGACCAAGTCTCAGATTGGAAATGTCTGAAATAAAAAGAAAATCGTCACATGGTGGGTTTCAAGAATTTACATATCCCCCATTTATAGCAAAATGGCGACATTTCCCAATTTCAATGAGCAAAATTTCGGGAAACAAAATGGAGCATGATAACGCAATTTCATGTACTGAAATACAAAATGGCCGTTTCAGATTTGTCATTTTAATCCGAAATTCTATGGAAAAAATATTTGGGAATCTACAATTTTTAGCCCTTTCAGTGACCAGAATGAACGTCCAATTTTTCTCTTGTATCCATAAAATCACCATTCAAAAAACACCCCTACAACAAAATCATATCAATACAGGGTCACTGATCTCTTATTAAACATCCCCTTCAATCCAACAGACTGCTCAACCTGCAACGTATCAATTTTTTTCAAAAATCAAGCCGGAAACAAAAATTCTAATGCAATGTTTGTGTCAAAAAGAGGCCTTTGCGTCTCAATTATCTTTTAGAGGTAGGTTTATGTAAGATTAATTATTCCTTTATGTCTTATTGATGTTTTCAACGAAGTGCAATCATATTTTTATTGCTAGTCAATTGTAAACCAAAAAAAGGGTCAGTTTGTCAATAAAAAAAACACGTTTAATCCTCCCCTAGAGAGACTAATAATGGACACATTCGCTACATTAACATGTCTTTGAAGATGTATTTAGGTATGCGCACGCATGGTATCCCGTGCCTACATGTCGCCATAATCAATGCTATCAAATCGGATTAATATGGAGGACTGTAGGCAACCCATTGACAAACTGACCTTGAAATACTCCAACTCAATTTTGAATGATTTCCCAGCTGAAAATATCACTCAACTAGTTTTAATCGTGGGTCAATTTTAGGTGCAAGTTAGGCTTAGTTTTGGTGAAGGAAATTTCTGATCTCTTCCAAACGATACCAGTAATATTGTGCCAAATTAATTTTAGTTCCTAATTCTGCAAATTTTGTGCCATTCAGCCGTTTTGTACACCAAAGATTTGTCATTACATCGAATCGCTAGTCAATCAATTGTTGCCAAATTAGTCCAGAAACTGGACTAGCTGTATATTTATTTAACGGAAGACTGTTGAAAAAGTCTTTAAACGCATCACTTTAGTGATTTAATCACGTTGCAATAATAATTGGATTCAGGTGAAGCATTTAGTGGAGGTGGTTTGGTATGGTAATATTGGTAATGTAATTCTTGGACAGCCCCCATATATTAATCGTATCACTCCACCTCCAGTCTCAACCAAACCCATTAATTCCTAGTGTGCCAAAATCAATTTTACAATGTAAATTATGTATATATATGGTTTTATCTAGCCCATAAGTATATTAAACGGGGTGTTTTGTGCCCCCTTAACAAAACCCCCTGTATATCTAAGTAGCAAAACTGGTAAGGTGACTATATTTTATAAAACTAGTAATTTATAAGAATCCAGGGTATATATTCCAAAAAGTTTTATCGTGTCATTAATTTTTATTGTATTTATGTTCAAATAAACGAAAAAGTGCCAAAATTAGTGTTTTAATTTGCCGCCACTTTGTGTTGTAACACTTACCCGCGGACTACAGTATTATCTGATAGGCAACCATACATACACGTAAGCGCTTGCACGGTTGCTGTCCAGATGTTTATTAATCGATCTGTCTAGTCCGCGCCTCTATGACAATCTCGCGTCAGCTAATAGTACAAGCGCAAATATGGAGCATTTTCTTGATTTCGATGTCACAATGTTTATTGTATCAAAGTTTTGACTTTTATAGTACATCATCAGGAGACCATCTCCAACGGTGGTTCCAACGGAACCCTTTCCTATGTGGAGATGTTCGAGGCCTCTTCCTCAAATGTGCTGCTTTGGAGGTGCAAAGCGTGTAGCAAGGAAGTCACAAACAGGTTAATTATTGATTATTTCCAAACACATTATTGTAAGGTTTACATTAAATTTCACTTCGAAGTGGAAGTTACAAATTTCCGCTTGCCAAACAGGAATCATATACTACCATATACATTTAATTTTTGTTCAGTCACGAAAAAACGTATGTCTTGGCTTACATCGCAAACATTATTACATGACATCCACCAAATCAACTTTCTAACCTGACTTTTGTATTGTTGTCGACTTTTTGAGAAGTTTCATGTTTATGAGTTCCTATGTGCCTTTTTATAAATCAAAATTAGTTCTTTTTAGAACTTAACAAGTGCTGTGTGTATTTTTGCTCACTACGAATCCTCAAATGCTTCAAAATGTGTCCAACTCTGTAGGAAAAAAGGGTTTTCAAATAAATTGAAGAAGAGGCATGCCCACCTCTTCTTCAATTTATTTTCAACATCTTTTGTATTAAAATTTAAAATTTTGAGTTTAAAACAGGCACGGGGAGACGTAAAGGCAAGCCACATTTAAAAAACCCTCCAAAAATTCACAGGTTCCACCGAGGCAGAGCCTGTGGAGTAACGTCTTGTTTCAGGTAATTGTGTGCGGGCGCAAAAGCCCGATTTTCAATGTTTTTCATATTATTTTTACCAAGAACTGAATTAACTCCACCAAAAATAACGTCTACAAATATTGACAATAGACATTCAGGAAAAATGGTGACAGTTGCCTTCAAACCAAACGAACAAGGCCACGACTTACGTTCATGATAGAGAGAAAACCACAGCCACCCATGACCGTATTTTTATTGAACACCCTTTAGATGATTCACGCTTGGCTTCCACTTCGAAGTGAAATCGAATGTACTCAGGCATAAACCTTGATGTTGTTTATAGATGGCATCATTTCCACTCGCACACCCCTCAACGTTCTTTCTGCCCCTACTGTCCTGCCACCTACAGCCGCATCGACACCCTGAGGAGCCACATGCGTGCGAAACACATCAACCACTTCAGCAAGCAAGCGATTTAACAGTATGAGAAGGCGACCGCTTTTTATTTTCGAAAGTGGTATGCCAATGCCTTTTAAATTTTGATCAATTAGGCATAGATTTCACCGTGTATATAACGTCACTTGTATTGGGTGTTAAACGGTCTGATAGACTCTATCCAACTGCTTTGTTGGGGCCTAGGTAAGTAGCAATCAGATGGATAGTTATCTGAAATGTAAAGTGGGTTTAACGTACAATTTACAGAATAGTGTATATTTCACTCGAATTCGATCAACATCCATTGAAATGATGGTTGAATGGCTGTATGAATAGTATCTTTAACAATCAACATCCAATATATGTCTGTTTAATTGGCTATGTAAATATAGTGTTTGTCATTTACATTCAATGAAGTGATATGACACTATAGCGGACTATAGTCTGAATGTCCAAATCGCACGTTTCTATTGGTTGTGTGAATAGTGTCATTGATCCACATACAATGAACTGATGAGAATAATAGTCTGAATTTCAAATTGGCACGTTTCTATTGGTTGTATGATAGTGCCATTCATCCACATCCAACAAACTGATGACAATAGCCTAGTTTACACCGATAACTCGTTTACTTCGGTCCGATAGGACCAAGTGGGTGGGAATAGTACGGTGGGACCAATGCTTGCTTCTCGTCCGTTTACACCGCCTTGCAACGCGTGAACTGAATGAGTACGCGCGCAATTCGTCAAACGTCAAAAACAAGTCGAAATTATTTATCAACACAATTCGTAATCAAAAAAAACATAAGTGAGTACGCTCAGATTGCTTTGAGAAACTCAGCACAATAATAACAATCAACATAACCTCATAATTTTGATCCAGATCGAACCAAATTTAGTTCGGTACACCTGCTGGCAAGTACCGAACCAAGAGCGGACAAGCTTAGTTCGCAACTGTATACACCATTCAAACCAAATATTTGGTTCTGATATAGTTCGAATATAGGACCAAGTTGTCGGTGTAAACTAGGCATAGTCTAGATAACACGTTTCTATTGGTTGTATGATTGATAGTGTCATCCAATGAAGTGATGACAACAATTTTAATATCAAATTAGCATGTTTTCATTGGCTCTGTGAACTGTGGAGGGGGTTGATTTCGACCAATGAATGTTGATACGATAATAAAAACACTTCTTTTCAAAATCCACTTTTAACCCCACTATTGTACCTTGAATTATACGAAAAATTTGTCTGTGATATTGGCTGATATTTTATTTAGATACGTTGTTACAGGGTAAAAATGAGTTTCGGAATTGTTCTGTTATTTATACATACGTCATCTCAAGTTAGGATAAGATTGATGTTGACCAAAATCAATTTTTTTAGCATTTTAATTGTATATAGGTAAATGGAAATGTTACATATCTATGTGAAACTTTGGTGTCTATAAATGGACATTCACTTAGGTAGATAAATCTGTTAGATGTTCTCTCTATGTGTGTTGAACACGATATTAAATAGGATTTCTGTGAACTGTTATAGATGTGTGTAATAAAGTGCTTAAATTGATTTGGGTGGTTTTTTTCATTCATTGAAGAAATATCACGGAAAACTTCATTTCTGATCCATACATCAGCAACAGATAAAACAAGTGAAGTATAAAATCAGTACAAATAGAAATAATAAATAAGTTCACAACCGCACTTATGACCAGATCTACTATTTACTATGCTTAGCCGAGTAATACTTCACTTGCCCCATTGTCGAAGCTCTCGCATGCTTCGCCAGCAAAGCATTAACATCCAAACTCTTTGTGGCAAGCCTTTTAATGTACGGGGTGATCTCTGGAACCGTCCACTTCTCCTTAACACTGAACAAAACCTGAAACCGTTCCGTTATCCCATCAGGAAGCGTGCTTTCCTGAAACTCCTTTATAACAGGCGGGGTTGATGTTTTATTGATAAGTGCAACACCATAAAGCATTTCTTCATTTGGTTCCATACCCTCAGGAACTGATTCTTTCCAGGCTTGCAGGAACTCGTTTAGCTTGAACTTCTCAGCTGTGCGAAGGATAATGCGGGCGAAGAATTGGCACACATCCTGCTGCTTGTATTTGTATAGTTGGACCCCATTTAGCGTGTTGGTTTCTTCAGTGTACTTCTCAAACATGCTTATAAGGACTTCTTCAGGGACAATGTCTTTGAGGCTCATCACAGTTTCTTCAAAATTAATCTCATTCAACGACCACGAATTTTCATCGATGAGCTTAAGCATGTAGCTCAAAACGCGGAAATGATACTCAAAATCAATTTCACGGACGTATCCGTTAATTTCGAACACATCCAGTGAATTTATAATGTCTTGCAGCTCACTGTCGGAGGTTTGAATGAATTCTTTTAGCTCATCCAACGTGTAAAGCTGGTTTTTGTCAACGTCAGCTTCGTGTTCGGGGCCCCGGTACAAACTAGGCTTTAACACCTTCAAAAGGGGTTTTAACGAAGGCTTGCCGATGTGGACTTCAAGGCACGATTGGAACACGCCACAAACCTCTATTTTTTGGATGTTTTCCCCCACATTATCTTTAATATCCGTATAATGCTTTACAGGTTGTATCAGCAACAAGTTATTAGAAGTTTCCGCACTTGTTACGTGGAAAGTAGTGTTTTCTGAGCAAATCACCAAGTCGTCTTCATCAGAACCTTTGATTTTCAGTGGTTTACCGGCTTCAACGTGTTGTAGCAGCTCATTGTTTAGTTCCAAGAGGTGGTAGTTGCTCTGTTGTTGTTGCAAGTTTTTTGTGGTGAAAAATAGGGCTTGGGATGTGGGAATTAAGTCGTTTCTGGATAGTTTTGCGAAGCCTAATATTTCGTTGACTGATTCTATGGTTCGCTCTTCAGGGGGCTCCATTATTTTATAAAAACAATAATTAATTTTGTGTGTAGGTAGATGTAAACATTGATAAAATGTGAGGTTAGGTTCATTCAAAATCTACAAGTGGCATATGTCATATGGCACAACCTCAGTTGTGGACGACTTATATCTAGAGACATGGACAAGTGGGCACAATGAGCTTTGTGCTTGAGTCGGATTATACAGGGTATCCAATAAGTCATGGATCAAACGGCTCTGGGTCATAGGTGATGCCATTTGCAATGAGAAAAACCACATATATTGTTATCTATTTGTTAGTCGTTCTCGAGATACAGGGTGTTGAGATTTTAATGAAAAAAAACGATTCATTTATTTTTTGCCCAAACCAAAAATCATATTTCAACCAAACTCAATATACGACATGATGTCATGAAGAGCTAAAATATCCACCAACAACAAGCTCTCCAGTCGACCAGTGGCGGAGATAGGGTTTACCGGAAAAAAAAATTGCCAACTCAAAAAAAATAAAATTCTACAGTCAATTTTGTATTTAAAGTAAAAGTGACAGATTAAAATTGTAGGTTAAAGGTTGGCAAACATACTCTATTACCAAGGTTAATTGATGGTATATCAATATAATATATTAATTAATATCAATTAACCTTGTTCTATTACGATTGTCATTAAACTGTGATTCGTTTTATTTTTCTATGTTCAAAATGTATTTGATTTGATAAAAGAAACGTTCGAGAATAGACATGCAGTGATGATAATCATGAAATTGGTGATCAAAACCTTTCTTTAACGGGGAAAATGAGGTTTATAATCAAATATTTTATATCTAGATCTAAATGGAATTTTTTTTTTGCCAACCATCAATTTCCAATTCTGATCTGTCACTGTAACTTTAAATAAAAAATGAACTGTATTTCAAGACACACATTTTATTTTACAAAATAAAATATTTGAAAAATGTTTTCAAATCTGCTGCCATTTCGCAGAAAATGAATCTTCTTTTGTTTTTGAACATTATTTTCAATCTACTTGGTAACGCGAAAGTGAACCTCGAGGTGAAAAATTGAATTCAATTTATCTAGTTATTCAAGGAGATGTTCAAAAAAGTCTCCCCTAATGCACAATAATCGGCACCTGTGAAAAGACTTTTCGTTCAATTCGTCGTAGGGCTTGTTTATTGCTTCGCAACTATTATTTTTTAAGGAGTGTCAACTCATCAGGGGACTGATAACATTCCGGTATGATAAGATTTGGCACCCGCTCAAATTTTATTCGTGGATTTAAACCTCTCGACCAATCAAAGGCGAAGTGCCGGAACAGATAATAGGATGTTGAGCGGTGCTGAAATCCAGGTCGGAATGTTGCCCCGCATTTTTCGCGTGCTTTATTTTTGTAGCTAGTTATTTACCTATAATCTAATACATATTTACTGTATGGTCAGGATCACGTGCTCCTTTGAGCATGAATGAACATCAACGCATTTGTGTGAGATTTGTTGTTGAAACATATTGATGCGTAGGAGTAAATAATAAATAATATGGAGCATTTGGGAAAAGTTACGGAAAAAGTGTTCAGGGGTAAGATGTAGAATGAAAGGGATATAATAGAGTGGATGACAACTTTGTATATGTGTTCTGTGGTGGATGACTGAATATGAAAAACATGAGACATCCTGTTCATGGCGGATAAAACGAAAGGGATGTCAAGGGATTTATTTAGAATAATAGGAACCGTCCAAATTGGTTGAAACAAATATCAAAACTATACTTGGCAACTCTGTCACCCAACAAACTTCAAAATCAAAACCTTAACCACAATCTTCTGTTTACTAATTTAACTACCTCAAAAAATCATTAATCATTGTTCAATTGAATTTCATCATTTTCAACTAGTTGATTGTTAAAATGGCAGACTATTTCCAAGAAATGGGTTGGAGAGAACTGGGCGATGGAGAAACACCAAATCATCTGCTACATATGGCTCGGTTATTTCGCGATTATCGAATGTTCGATGAATTGAGGGCAATGAATGGGGACAAACTACCTCCAGCTGCCTCCAAAAAGGCCGTGGAAAGCTTGGATAGTGAAATTATTTCAAAGGCTGGTTAGTATAAGCTAACACATCATAATCATAGTATTTATGGTGTTAAAAAATGTTCATCATAGAAAATATAAGACTTCGTTGGTTAAGTTGGTAATCTATCCTGCGTGAATTTCTACGTTGACATAAATGTAGCTTTTTTACGATACGCCACTGCGGTAGACTGTTTGCGCATGCCCA
This sequence comes from Orchestes rusci, assembly GCA_958502075.1. Classification (NCBI taxonomy): domain Eukaryota; kingdom Metazoa; phylum Arthropoda; class Insecta; order Coleoptera; family Curculionidae; genus Orchestes; species Orchestes rusci. The sequence continues at coordinate 8,488,543 of OY293308.1, read as the reverse complement.
CTTGAGAAAACTCATCTCAAAGCAGGGCAACGTAAGCTTTTCTCTTATAGGCATGCGCAGAAGAAAGTATGCGCAGAAGTAGTATGAACCTTAAACAATTTTTTCTCAGGATCACAATGTCCAGTATGTCTAAAAAAATACTCCATCGGGGATACAGTGAAAAAAATGCCATGCAAACATGCTTTCCATCCAGAATGCATTCTTCCATGGTTGGCAAAGGTATTTTTCTAATAATTTTTACGGCGATGTGAATTATTTTTTGTCCATAGACCAACTCTTGTCCATTATGTAGACATGAGCTGCCAACAGATGATGAAGATTATGAAGAAGAAAGAAGAGAGAAGAAACGGGCTGTTGAGAGAGAGCAAGATATTGATAATCTGCATAACAGCATGTTTTCTTAGTACAATAATAATTGGAAAATCAAATCCTATTTAATCGCATTCCAAGTTTTGGTGTTGTATGGTTTGTTACAATAAATTATAAATAGTTATTTAAAAAAAAAAAATTTTTTGGGACCTTTTCCTTAACATCACTGTGACACCACCCCATAGAAAAGTGAAAATAATGTTATCAGTATATTTTAATCACTTTTCTATGCGCCACCCTCTGTATTAACGTGGTAGAGGCCTCAAAAAGTCCTAACCTCGTGGTTTTTGACTTGACAGTAGAAAGACTAGGATTGGAAATCGCGTACGAGACGAGAGTTTTGTCGCTCCACTCTCCTAGTCTCTCACCCACCAGCTAAACAAACCGGGATCTCGACACTTCAAGTGGAAGAAAAGGTGCATGCAATCTGCGCTTGGCTATATCATTGATGATAGTACTATGAAATAACGCGGCAGGTATATGATAACCAAATTGTTTCAAACAAACGTTACGTAGGCTGTTCCGGGCAGTAATAATGAACAGTTAATTTGAATGCGGCGTACGGAAAACGATATCTTAGTTATAATACAGGATCGATTGATAGAATTGACCGGTAACGGGACAATGAGAATTGATTGAATAAAACCGGGAACACAAATCAGAATCAACTTTCTTAATTTTTTTAGTTGAAGAACTCTAGAATTGTAATAAGTGAAACCAGAACAAAATTCCAAAAGGAAAAATTAATAGTAGAATTTTCTCAAAGTAACATCTTAAACCTCGCTAGCTTATGGAAAGAAATGAATTTTGCAACTAATGTAAACCTGAATATTGTGACTAAAATATTTCAATCTGTATGTCTGGTTTATTTCTGATGTTTCTGATTGAATGCATGATGAATGTGGTATGTAGCGCAATGTTGATTAAAGAATCATGAATATCAGGCAACACTGTCACGACTCGAACTAACATCTAACATAACCTAATAAATACATCAAAACAAAAGTTTGATATTTCCATTCCCGTCAACAAAACCGATTTTTTCTCAAAGAATGACGGAAACAAACAAAAAAATCATCTATGTGGGCGGCCTAGCCGAAGAAATTGACGACAAAATCCTCAAAGCAGCCTTCATTCCATTCGGCGACATCGTCGACATCCAAATCCCGCTTGACTATGAATCAGAAAAACACAGAGGCTTTGCTTTTATCGAATTTGAGAGCGCCGAAGACGCGGGGGCTGCTGTGGACAACATGAACGATTCAGAACTATTTGGGCGCACCATAAGAGTCAACCTGGCGAAGCCTCAGAAGATTAAGGAGGGCTCAACAAGGCCAGTTTGGTCGGAGGACACCTGGCTGCAAAAACACGCTGGGGAGACGATTAAGGATAAAATGACCGAAAGTGAGGAAACAACAGAGAAAACACAGGCTGTAGAAGAAGTGGGCAGGAAAATATCCAACCCGCAGGTGTATCTGGACATAAAAATTGGCACGAGGGAAGTGGGGCGCATCACTATAATGTTACGTACCGACGTTGTCCCGCGTACCGCGGAAAACTTCCGTTGTTTGTGCACCCACGAAAAAGGCTACGGCTATCAAAACAGCATCATTCATCGCATCATCCCTGATTTTATGTGCCAAGGAGGTGATTTTACAAACCACAATGGCACAGGAGGCAAGTCGATTTATGGACGGAAATTTGCAGATGAAAATTTCCAGCTTAAACATACCAGCGCTGGGACGTTGTCAATGGCGAATTCCGGGCCCAATACCAATGGGTCGCAATTTTTCATTTGCACCGCCAAAACTGAGTGGTTGGATGGAAAACATGTGGTTTTTGGGCATGTTATTAGTGGAATGGATGTGGTTAAGAGGATGGAGAGGTGTGGGACCAAAGGGGGCAAACCCACGGAGAAAGTGACTATTTCGGCTTGTGGGGAGGTCCAATAAAGTTGTGATTATGATTTATATTTAATTAAAAAAATTGTTCATTATAAAATTAGTTTTAAAATTACAAGATGAAAAGTGAATTTTTCAAAATCGCAAGCTCTAACTGCAAAGTTATAGTTTAACATGAACAACATTCAATAAGAATTTGCTATCATACGTACAGGGTTGTTTCATATATTTAGACAGCATGTAGAGCTCGCTTATAAAGCAAGGTAGAGAATCGCTAGAAAATATAACTTTTATCTCGATATATATATATAGAAGTACACAGGATGTACGCCCAAGATGTGGCAGACACAACTTGTATTTTTTTGAATGGAACACCCGGTATATGATAAGCTTAAATGAAAGATCTCTCTTCACTGATTCCAAATATACAGTGCCATGTCCCCCCCTCTAACTTTTGAACCGTTTGATGCAAAGTGTGTCGCAGATAAGATGGATACACCCGAGGATACACCCCTGTATTTTCCTTATTCGAAGTAGTCGAGTTTCGAAACATACAGACTAATGGGTTGTTATTTAAGCTGTGCTAATGGGCTCCACTATTCATGATATTTAACTGAAATTTTATGTCTAAACCCCGCCTACCACATCTTCGCAAAGAGAGCCAATTCTCGATATTTTGCTTTGCGTGGAAGAGGGTGAATCGCCCAGTAAGCCGGCCACCACCAATTCTCGGCCACTTTTCGATATTATAGTGAATAAATAAGAAGATTTTGATGGCTCACGAGTTTTTTTAATTTATTTATTATCTCAGACTTCTTATCTTCGCCATTCTGCACTATCCGTCTTTTTTCAAGCTCTGGTAAGAACAAGAAACGTCGGTCAAAAAAGTTCGCTCATAGAAGTTCTTTGCATCATTGTTAACTAATATTTTTGTAGTGTGCGTTCCCTCGTGGAATAGTGAATATAATGTGAAATAGTGGTTTCAGAGGTAAGTTTTTGTTATTTTTGATAAGTTTTATGTTGAAATATTGTTATTAAGAAACAGAAAAAATGATAAATCATGGATTTTAATTGTTTATTGGGTGGTCGATAAAGTGGATTAATTAAAGCGCCCTTTCTTGGCAGGGGTGGCTGAGAACCGGTCTTAAAAGTAATATCCCTATCTATTTTTTTCTAATATACTGTTTCCTGATGAGGGGTATCTTGTTTTATGGTGTATTCAAAACAGTTATTTCTACAAAATAGCCATCAGTTTTCGGCCGGGAAATTTGCAAACACGCCAGAAATACAAACGATAAAAAGAATGGCCGAGAACAGGCATTTCAACCTTTTCTCGGCCATTACCTTCACCTCCATAAAAAAAAGGAGAATTGAGAAAATTGATACAATAATTAAGTGATAATTTGGAATAAGTGACAGAAAAAGAGGGACAAGATAGTGACAACGAAGGTTTAGAAGAAAAAGAGGAAGAGACAAGTAATGCGGAACAAAAAATTAATAGAGCAATGTTCAATACTGTTGAGGAAGACACAAACAAAACTGAAGAGAAATCTAAAAAACAAGGAAACATTGATCTAGCTATAACGATAAAAGTTGAAATAATAAGTGATAATTTGGAGCAAGCAACAGAAAAAGAAGGAACAGACAGTAAAAATGAAGGGACCCATTTTAGAAAAAGGTGAGAGAGAGGGAAGCTCGGAAGGAAGTAATAAAATGGAATTGGCAAAAGAAATTAAAAACAAATAAAAATCGCCATTAAAAAAGCTGAATCAAAGAATCCACACCGAAATGGCCTAAAGAAACAACCTTAAGTAAAATTGTTAAGCTGAAGATATCAAGTTATCCATTCTCTCGTCACCTCAGATTTCCAGAACCTATAAAAAAAAGTTCGGAAAATAAAACGAAAAAAAATGCCAAGTGTCATATCATCCAAAGCTTGGAGGAAACATATTGAAAAGCAAGATCAAGAAAAAAGAAACAAACTGGAAGCCCAGCAGAAAAAAAAGGATGAAAGGATGGAGAAATAGACAATTTTTTCTTTTTGATCTTAAAGTTTTTGTTGTAAGTATGTGTATCATGTTTAAAATATGTATAAATACCTGCCCAGGTACCTAGGAACCTAATCATATTTTTGTATTTTAATTTTTTGTTACTTATTTTTAACATATTATCAGGACATAATTATTATGTAAGTTGGATAGGTAGGTATCTATATCTATTGTATAGGTATTTTGAAAAAACTTCTGTTCAAGAACTGTTGGGACCTGTTTTTAGAATACCTTTTTTGTTTAGTTAAGACTAAGGGAATGCTGTGTTCACTTCAATATTTTTCACCATATTTTCACTGTATGGAAAATAAAATTGTTCATTTTCGGCAAATTTTTATTACCTAATTTATACATTTTACTTTTTCCATAGCACGGCCGAAAAATGGTTATTTTCGGCCACCATGCCGAGAACTGGCATATTGATGGCCGAGAAAATAATCAAGTGGCCGAGAATTGGGAAAAAGCAAATTATTTTTTATATTTTATTTAACAAAAAAAAATTGAACACATTTGACATTTTTGAATGATATATTTTAATTTAGAATACTACAGACTATCAGATAAAATAATCCAAATTGTAATTTGAGCAACCAGTTCTTTTTAGACGCCAGGTTAACATGAAAATTCAGTTAAGTGGCCGACAACCGGGCGATTCACCCGATATCAAATCTGAACTGTATTCTTACCCCAGATACCATGCAAGTTTCAAAAGAAAATTCCAATTTTTATTTTTGTATTTTTCTTGGATTAAATCAATCACCCAACAAAAACTATGTCGAACGGAATAAAGGTTGGTACAGAACCGTAATAAATGTAAAATGTTAAACAATGTCTCTTAAAAACTATGTCTTCTCACGACCTTAAAAATTGTTTTGGAGAAGCCATGACAGTATACTCAAGTTGACAGGATTATATTGAAAAGGGGCCGGATTTTCAGTTTTTATGTAGATCATATTGGGTCAAACGGAAAAATAAATTCGTAACTTGGAATCCAGTGTTAGAATACAATCTACAACAACCTTTTCGAGTAACTTTTTCGATATCTCTGACGCTAAGCAAAATATCGAGATTTGGCCCTCTTTGCAAAGACGTAGTAGGCGGGGTTTAGACATCAAATCTCAGTTTTACAGGGTTTGACAAGTGATTATCCTACCATACTCTAGGCGGATTTTGGCGTAGTAGTAGAGGCAAATCGCTTGGGAGGAACCTAATCAAAAGTAGTTACGTTATACCATGAATAATTCTTTTAGTAACCAGAACGTTTTGGGGTCTGATCCCGAACTGGTATCGATACCAGTAACCAATTACTCACCAAACCTGGTAACAACAAATCGTTACCTGGTTAACGCCAAAATCCGCCTTCTATTCACTATGTCAAAATGCGCACTTTTTCCAGACACATTTTTGAAGTAGGTTAGGTATACAGGGTGTCCCCAGGTGGATGGTACGTTAGACGTTTAAGGAAAACGGGTCCTAGGATCGTTCTAAAAATTTGGTCATTCAGGTAGCAGTGATGCTCCATTGATCTAAAATATTTTCAGTGATGTGATGTTGCCGTTTCTATAAGGAAATAGCAGCAACTTTGATATTTTAAATGGGACACAATGTATAATATATACTATTGCATTTTTAGACTCGTCAGAACATTCTGGATATTTTTTTTGTGGCAGTTTTCTAGAAATTTATCAATTATCATTTTTTTTCCTTAAAATATAGCTCTAGTTTTTAATCTACTACTACGCCACTGGGCTTCATAGCAAGTTGAAATTTTGAGAGTGGTTTAGGAAGATCTTCGCTGTATTGCTCCTGCGTAGAGAAGTAGGTATTCCGTTAACTAACCCTGTAGGTCGTATGAAATTATTTTTTTTTAGTCTAGGTATAAAAAAGCTTAAAAGTGTGTTTTTTCAAATGGAACATCGGTACTTTATATTATCAACTATTTTGAAAGCTATAATTAGAATCCTTTCCGAATGATATGTCACGTCCATATACGTAAATGTTCCCGTTTTCGAAATAAACGCCTTTTTTAGAAAAAAAAATTCACAGTGGTCACACTGCGACGTTGTGACCACTGTGAAAGGATTTTTCACTGAAAATATGTTGGATCGATAGATCATTACAGCTTATCTGAATGACCAGATTTTCAGAACGATCCTAGGACCCGTTTTCTTCAAACGTCCAAGGTACCATCCACCTTGGGACACTCTGCATATCTCCAGATATCTAAATAAATGATTTTTACGTTAATTTTCGTCCAGCCAAGTGATGATGTGTAGCGAAATACCGAAAAAAAATCCTGTTCTATGGCAATTTATCCAATGTGTGGTAAAATAATGCATAAAATGTAAAATGGAAATTAAATTATTTTTTTCCAAATGAAGCGCATTTTGAAAATATGACTCTCATGACGTCATACGTTGTAATGATCATTTACAAACCTTACCCAATCGAATACGACTCATAAGACATGTGACTTCACTGGGTCATCGAGATAAATCGCACCCTTACTCCGTTGTCAGATTTTAGTTCCTATTCGGAACTTTTGGCACAGCTTATGTTAACTGTATTTGTTATTAGGGAGATAAAGCCAATCGCCATTTTTCAAACGTATCCGTATACGTATGTGTAACGCATCGTGTTACGTTAATGGGGAAGAAAGCCATATAAAACCTCTCATCACCGTATCGCTCATACGTATACCAATCTTCCTTTTCCTTTATATGTCAGGTGTCAGGTACATATGTCATGTCAAAAAGTATTATTTTTAATCTTTGGTCATGTCATCACATGCATGTTCCATCGTTCGAATTCGAACTAAATATATTCGTGTTTTAATTTGAAAAATATGAATGCTATAGTTGACCACTTTGTGTTTGCCGATGACGACGATCAGGATGATGATCTGGATGATGCCATCATCATGCATATATTACATGATGAAGAATTATTGGGCAATAGAGCTGTTGTACTCCATGAAGCTTTTAATTTAAACAATTTGAATAATTCTAAGTGCGTGAAGTTGTTTCGGTTTAGGAAGGAAGTAGGTACCATAACTGCCTACATGTTTATTTCCGTACTTATTTTAAAGCTTTGATGAAATGTTTCAATTTTGTAAACAAAAACTATCATCTGTTTTGTTGACACATTAGTCTTATTTTAAAATGGTACAACGTAACGCGAATCTGTCAACATATCCCTTCTGCACTTGCGCAGTTCGATACGTATACGGATACGTTTGAAATTTTGGTTTGGCTTTATCTCCCTATTGTTTTTGAACCGTATTCAAGCAGCGCTGACGTCATTGATTCAACACTCAAGAAAAAAGGACCGTTTCAAACAAGAACGTCATTGAGCGGATAAAAGATTCATATTATCAACCATAACCTGAGTCAATTTTGTTTTCAATTATGAATGAACATGAAATCGCTTCTTTCGCTTTTGATATCCAAATCAACAGTTAAAATAATGAATTTCTCCAATTTCACATTCACGAGATTTTCCTCCTTCTCAACAAAGACTGAAGAAGAAAACTGGTGATCAGTATGAGTCTCCCTTTATCACTTATTGATTCTGGTTCGGAGTTGAATAGCAAGATATGTTCACCTTCACCACGAAAAATACATATTGTATTGTATATACATTCATATTCAAAGATTCACCATCATAAACACAAACTCTCACTCTCAATAAGAGATAAGAGCGAGAGTTTCATCCTTAAAGACCTCAAAAGACATGGAGCTATTTGAGAGCTCCATGAATCACCATCCCAGCTTGTTTTTGAATACGGTTGAAAATCTGACGTTTGTGACGTCACCGTTTAGCAAGAAAATGCCATGTATTTGAACCGGGCTGAACCGTATTAGCACAAAAAAACGCCTTTAATTTAAGCTGTGCTTTTGGTATGTGGAATTGCTGAAAGCTGAGGCTGACTTGACAACAAGGCCATCATGTGCGTTTTATATTGACAGTCATGACTTCTTGACATGTCATCTCGTCATTCACGCATTCATTCATCCATTTAACATAACATACAAAAAAATCCTGGATTTTGCATTGCCGTCTCAACAGGAGCCTTTTTCCCTTTTTGATTGTTTACCGTTCGAGATATGAATTCACTCAGACTTTTCAATGCTACGGTAAGAAAATTCTTTAGTTTACATTATTACTTTTTGTATATTTCGTCACAGTCAAATTTTGGTTTTGTTTTTTGTTGTTGAGAGACAAAATTTATGTAAATAATCGCTTTCTGGGACGTCCTGTATGATGCCGCAGGTTTGCTCACTCATAAACTAATAAAGCTCAAAATCCGGCTACAGATGACTTTAGGGACAGTATTTTCTTCAATGTTTCCATAAAGATTCACTAAGAACTCAACTTATTAACAATATTTTACCTTCTATACGTGAGGATCAATCGAAATAATATTTGTTAAAACACATTTGTAAGGTAAAATATCGCTAAAATCCATGTATGTACAGGGTTATTCATTATATTTTGACACCCATCTACAGCTCTTATTGCGAGTGATAGAAAAAAACTTTAAATACAAAAGTTTTGGTTTTTTTCACGTAGTATCTTCTGGTGATAGCGGAATCAACAAATCGAAATCATAACATAGAAAAAATTCATTAAGTCATATTTTTTTAAATGGAACACCCTGTATATTATTGACTAAAATGAAAGATCTCTTTAATCTGATTTCAAATATATATGGTTTGTAGGCATTTGGTTCAGTCACTTTGAAACTATTTGAATTCAAAAAATATATTTTTTTAAACTACAACAAATATTCACAACACTAACTTAATCATATAAACTATCAACATTCCATTAAAAACGAAGCTACATGTTTTCTACATAACCCCCATAACCAAAACTTTTGTATTTAAAGTTTTTTTCTATCACTCGCAATAAGAGCTGTAGATGGGTGTCAAAATATAATGAATAACCCTGTACATTGTACAGGATTCTTTGACAGATCATAATGATGTTCGACGAAAGGCGAAAGGTTTGTTTTGACCATATACTTATAAATACAATATACCGCGTGCGTCCCATTAGGCAAATGAGAGGGATTTCCCGCGAAGAAGTGAGAAGGAGAATACAGAAGAATCCCATAAGGCAATCCTTGGTTAGGATTTCGATGTACTACCCATGCGCGAAATACCATTTCCTATTGGCTCGGTTTCAAATTGTCACGACGGGACGGAGACGGACAAGGAGCTAGAGCCGGCTGAATTGAACGGGAACGTTGAAAAGACGCCATTATTGATTCATGGTTGTTTGTTCTTTGTTGTGCTACCGTTGTTTTGGATTCTTTCGAAATAATCAAATTATATTGATGAAATTTGTTATATGAGGGCTGTTTGACATGCAAAATTCATATCTGGGCACGGAATTGCTTTTACTTTTAGGGGACGCCAATAACACCTGTTTGTTTGTATGTTTAAGCAAGCTTCAAAACATTTTTATTCAAACAGAGGAATCATTTAGGACAAAAACAGTTCAAATCAAGAATAATTTCATTGAATCCCCACAATACTGAAAATTACCGTGTATTACAGCGGTGCCTACTGCCTAGTGAAAGAAATTCCGTTGTTTTCCTTCCGACAAAATACGTTTTTTTTCCCACTGCCAAAAAAAAAACGACTTTTTTCCTTTATCAAATACAACAACACATAAAAGAACTTGAAAAAAATCAAACCCAAATATTATTTCAGAAACTAAATCAATAAACCTAATTTTGTTCAGATTCATATTTTGAAAAACTCACTATGGTCCTCAGACCTTATATTCAACCATTTTTTAACAAAGAATCATTGCAAATTACGTAAATGAGTTGTTAATGGATAACTAACAAAACAGCAAACAAAAATTAAAAATTATTTTTTCCAAATTGACTCGTTTTTTTTTTATAAAAACCCCGTTTTTTTTTTTAAACACCAACGGTGTCAAAGTTCTATTTTAAGGTTTTCATCTTGCGTTGCGCGACAAATGATTCGAGTTTACAAATTTGAAATATTTAAATTAAAGATATAAAACATGTTTTGTCCACAATAAATATTAATAATAATAATGAGTGCTATAATAATGACCAAGAGGCCGATATGCCGATATATATCGGTATCGACCAGGACATTATCGGTATCGGCTAAAAAAGTCATATCGGTCGATCACTACCAGTTATACATCAAAAATTGTACCTATAAGATATTTCCATATAAGTACATACATTTTATAATAAGACTATATTATAAAATGGTACATATTATATGGATATTTCACTAAATTTAAACTTGAAAACTGGAAAGGTCTGGAACAGTTTGTCGAAGTGTCTCTGGGAAGTAAGTATAAAGTTAGAAAGTTTAGTAAGACCTATGAACTGTGTGATTGCACTACCGCACAGAAAATTACTATTTTCTTTTGATTTTATAATAAAGTCCTTGACGGGCAGCTCTAATAAGCGAATATCTCCCTTAAACGGTCAAATTTCTTGGAACCAATTTTAAATCTATGTTTCAACACATTTGTATATACTTTTATTTATAAGTATAATATGAACATTCGATGAAATTTTCTCTTAAGCGGGCACCTCCCATAAGCGAACAAAAAAGCTGGAACCGTGACTGCCCGCTTATGGGAGCTTTTGTTTTATTTATGTATATTATGGCATATTCTAAAAGCTTGATTGATGGATTTTACCCTTATTTCATTAGTGAAAAACATACTTATGAATACAAATATGGTGGAAACCAAGAAAGAGCTGTTTGATTTTCCAAATCTCCGTGTATTACTCCTTCTGTTACAAAACTAGAAGAACGCCGATATCGGTCTACTCTCTATCGTCTATTCACCTACCTCTGAATTAATCTCACTTGATTTAAGATATCTACCGCAAATACCTCGAACTGTTATAAATATGAGCGATAATAATGACAAAAACATTATACCTACCTAGGTACACAAAGTTTATAAAGTAAAACCTTACCAATCTCTGGTGATACCTATATTGCTTCAAAAACTATTAAGTAACTATAATATTTCAATGTATAATCGAGAACAAATCACGAAACTAATTCAAATCGTTTTTGAATCAATAATAAATAATATTTTGTAGGGATTTTGTTGCACAAAAATGTTAAATCTTATGCAATCTCACACCTAAACACAAAATCCTGGATCAGATAAGATGAATTCATGAACATATTTTCCACTCATGCTCATAATATTTATCACCCACACCACATGTGAATTCACGTCATTTTTTTTCGGAATCCCGCGAAAAATTCAAAAATACGTCGATACAACAGCTGATATTAAGCATGCAGCACTGTTTCCGCCATGTTTCAGCCGGCGAATCACAATTCTCGAAAATCGATTCTGCGCATAATTCAATCTCCTAACCAAGGACAGACTTATGTGTAAAAGTATATGTCTGTTTCAACATCCTCGCGGGAGTCCCGACAAGCTGCCCGCGGTATATTGTATTTATAAGTATATGGTTTTGACAGTTTGTTAGACATACCTCGTCAAGGTGATACAGCGTTGCCAGTGGTTCTTCGGATTATCGATTCAGACCAGAGTAGATGATATTCATTTATCTGCGACTTTGTCGTCTAGCGATATCATCTCTTTAGGTTGGTTAGTTTGGGTTGTCTCTCTATATGGTACATAAATATCCGGCAACCTTGGCTGAAACCAACGAGTTTTGGTGTTTAGAGTCGGTGGAAATCCTGATTTTCATGGCAATAAAATTTTATTTTTTGGCTCAAATTGTGTGTTTACCGCAAATTTTTCAAATTGTGTGTTTGCCGCAATTGTTTTTTTTAATGTACCTATTTAGACGTATATTTGAGAGTGAAATTTGTGTTTTTCTTAAAATCCACTGTCCGTAAAGTCTCGACCCCAAAATCCTCCTATACATGTGATTAGTCTTAGAGCCTAGTGTGTGTGGAATTTATTGTGAAGTTTCAAGTTTACACCCTGCAATAAACAATAATTTGCTCCCAGTCCAAACTCACCAAACTGGTATCAATGGCACTAGTAAGAGGTACCGGTTCCTATATGGTGGATCCTCCAGAAGACCCTGTGATTATCCTTTCCAGACCAAAAACAAGAGAAAACGAGAGTCTGGAACAGAGAAAAGCCAGGTAATTCACCATTAAATCCATAACTTTTTTGATAAAATCCCTGCAGGCTTGTTTACCAATCCAGAAAAAGAGGAATGCTTGAAAACGATCTGCTTCTCAGCACTTTTGTTGCGAAATATTTGGGCAATTTTACGGCAGAACAAGTGGATTCTTACGATAGGTGAGTTAGGAATTTTCCAGTTTGGATGAAAATATATTTATTTCGAAGATTAATCAATGGCCCGTCTAATGATTGGGATATATTTTACTGGGCCTCCGAAGTGAAACCAATTCCAGCAGAATTCAACACCGAGATGATGCAAATGCTCAAAATTCACTGCAAAAATTTGAACCGGGAATCCAGACTAAGGCAGCCTGATTTGTAGGTTTCATTATTAGACTTGCTTGTTATTTATTGTAGTTTAGTTAATTGTAAAGATTGTTGATTAATTCAATACAATTTCATTAAATTAAGATTGAAGGATGTTATGTTTACCGCTCCATATCGACCTGATGTTTCTTCTGTTCAAATTCGTGTCCACGTGTCCTGCGATTTAAGGAGTTCTTTTGATAGTTGCGAAATTGCAGGATTCAACTTTTTCGTAATTTGCAACAACTTTCATAAATGTTATTCTCAAGAAATGTAGTGATGTAGTGTCGAAGTATAACACCCTGTATATCATTATTCACTAGTCAAAATTTGCAAGGGTTCAGCGAAATTTGATAAAAAATTGGTGTAATTGATTTACATACAGGGCGTTTCATAGATATTAATTATTATTCCAGAAATGCCTGGTTAATGTGTGTCCCCACTTGTTATGTAAGGTTTACAGATTTCTACTTGCTAAACGGGATCGAATCATATGCCACCATCCACATTTGAATTGGTGTTCTAGGTCACGCTTCCACAAAATTCATTATGGATGGTAGCATATGATTCCCGTTTGGCAAGGGGACATCTGTCACTTGCACTTCGAAGTGAGATTGAATGTTACTCAGGCATAAGAAAACACCGAACCGAACGCCGTCGCGTCGCACAGTGTGAAATTTATGGTATCTAGCTGGAAAAATATTTTAGCGGCGTTTTAAAATAAAAATAAAAGTCTGTTTTGTTCGTATAAGAGAGTATTTTAAAAAACATCATCAGTCATGCGCTTGAATGATTTCAGGGCGTATACAGGGTCCCTCATAATGCTGGGTACATATGCCAACTTTTTTATTATTAGTTTCTCACAAAATGGTATTAGAAAAAGTTTTTGGCTTGTGAAAAAATACTTTTGGATTTACTTTATACCAATTCTATATCTTCATTGGGTTAAAAACGCAACGAAAATACTCTTTTTCTTTCCTTATTCCTAACAATGGACAATTTGCTCATTTTTTGGAAATATGGAAATTAAAAAGATTGGTAAGTACTGATGCCATTGATGTTCAAAAAATCAACCTACGACCTCTAATTATGTAGTAATCTGCTATTGAAGAGCGCCAATCAACATCCACTACGTCACAGAATACATTACCTATCTCCTCTGACGTATTGACTGTAATGAATCTCTATCTCTCGAGAGGGTGATTTAGCTCCTCCTCGTTTTCGATCATACATTGAAATTTGCGTTCTCTTTTTTATTTATTTGGTATATTTTTGAGTATTTTGGATTTTTTTTCCCTGATGACTTTCTAATATTGTCTAGAATATGTATATACATATAAAATTTCAAGTCACTTGAAAGTGCATGCAAATTGTCCATTCCAATAATAGCTATCATGGGCATAATTCACAAACGCGAAGAGAAAAAAATGTCTTGAAAACGTTTTTCGATGATGTAATAACCTCTCACCCCCAGCCAGCCCAAATAAATAATCTCAAATGACAACCCTCTACCAGTGATAGCTTGTCTGAAAAAAGTACCATTGAAAAGCAGATTTCAAGATAAAGCTCTTGAAATCTGCTTTTCATTTTTTCATTTGAGGTATCACAAAGGGGGGTTGTCATATATAAGATTGTTTACTTGGGGTGGCTGGGTGTGAAAGGGGAGGGGGGAAGTTCATAAAATACATAGATTAAGTTCTCCTCACCTATTAAGCAAAAATCACAGAAAATGCTGAATGATTTTTTTTTTGCGTTTTGTTAAGAAAAGATAAAGCTATAAAAATAGTATATAGCGAGCAATTTGAACTATATGTTGAACTTATTGAAATATCAACCTTCAAAATCCCGATTAAACTGCTTTAAAAATATGTATTAAAAAATAATTATTATTTTCAAAGACTGCGAAGAACTTATCTATAAACAAATATGATAAACTTATGCAAAAAAACTGTCAAAAAGAGAATTTCAAACCTTTGGCGAGCATCAGTTGCTTAGTAAATTAATGCCCTGTGTGTTGGAGCAAAAAAAATGGCCATTTATAATCATTTAGCATAAAATGTTCCGTGGTTTAGTCAAAAATCAATTGTTGATTGTTTCATTGCTAATTTGAAATTTTGCAGCACACATTTTTGTTAACTTCCATATGGCCGCAACGGCAACAATATTCAATCACTAAAACCGATTGATTGAGAAGTGATTTTCTCAATCAACGCTAGATCCTTAAAACCATTATTTTCTTCAAACGTCATTAAAAGGTACATTGTTCGACTGTATCGGCCGCAAAGTTTTACTTTTCCTCCGCCGGAAGAAAAGTAACTTTTCCTCCGTCGGAGGAGAAAGTAACTATGACAACGAAAACGTGAGCCTGGCGGCGCCGCCCGATGCTATATTCATGGGAAATTAAAAACATTATGTTTTTGCATAAATTATAAATTTGTCGACATTTGAAGAAAAAATAGCATATTTTATTTGGAGGAAAAGTTACTTTTCATGACTTGCTCTCTATTATCTAAACACGGGCGCGTTATGAAAAGTATCACTTTTCCTCCATATAAAATAATATACTATTCTTTTTTCCATGAACCTAAACAGGGTGAGTGAAAAGTAATAGTTCTTCAGAATCATTTCAGGAGCTCAAAATACCCTGATTAATTCCTACCTCAGTTCAAAAGATGATAATTTGGAAGATAAGCTTGTCAATGTTTTTTTTTTTTATTTCAATTAATTCTGTACTGATTTCGGGGTGGTGCAAATATTGAAGTCAGACATCTTTCTACTGTCACTTCTAGTTGATAGATAATTCATTTCCACGCTATAAATTCAACTATGTAAACGAGTGATTGTGAACTGTGAACAATCTCGCTCCGGATCATCAATTCCACCCCAAATAACCGGAATTCGTGTATTACTCATGACTCACCCTGTATAAATAAAAATATTCAAATAATACTTATATGTATGGGAATTTGAAATTTAAGTTTTTCGGAATATAAGACTGCAATATTCAGATGCAAAATGGACGGAATAAGTGATTTTACAGCTGAAATTAAGAGTTTTATTGAAAAGGTTAGTGCTGAAATATGTAAAAACTGGATAGTCAGAAGAATGTACAAAAATTAGCTTTTCGTCTGCGGCATAATAACTTCAATAAGAATCTTGAGAAAACGGCCAGTTCTAACTCTTGGAACTGGATGAATGGATGAAATGCACAAATTGACATGAAAATTAAGAAAATCACTAAAGACATACTATCCGCGACGTGTTATTTATTTGAAAAATGGTCTAAATGCTCAATTACAGATTTAATTGTTACATAATCTACAATAGTGATTGTAAAATACTTTTTTTTATTCAAAATAAATAAGTTTTTGGGTATTTGTTGATAATCTCAAGTAGGTATATGACATATCAAAAACGCCTATAACTCCAATTACGTCTTATATACCACTATTAAGCATGCACGCATTATGGTTACACTCTACATATACCCCATTATACAGACCTTTTCAAAGATGAACTTGCCTTGGAGGAGGAGCTGTCTACACGGTATACAATGTGAAATAAAACCCCGGATATATTCCCTAAAAGTTTCAACAAAATCGTTTTAGCAAGGCGTTTCGAATCTACAAACAAAAAACTAAAATTCATCTGTATTTTTTTAACGAGACGTACGTTTGCGAACACACTTTCATTCAGAAAAACTGATTATCCTATCATACAAAATGCGCACGTTTTCCAAACACCCTGTATAGTGTTTCAAACATTTCTTACTAGAAAGACTGGAAAAAAGTTCTGTGTGAGACTTTACACAAACCCTTGATGTGGGGCCCCAAGAGGCTGGTGGGGTCCACCCCCCGCCTCTTTGTTCGCCACTGGACTTGGCGCATGCGCATACTGAGTCGCGGTCGCGACCCATGTGACGTGATACATCGCGAGTGTTTGTACCAAACTTGAACATGATTCTTTCAGTGCTATTTTAAATGTATATCCGATATGGTCTAGTTTACTTTATTATCTAACAATTCACAAGTTTAACATAAAGTTTCACTGAATAAATTGTAGACTTTTTCATAAAACAGCGGGCAGTAGTTGAAAAACAAGGTGGTAGTGGTTGCGCATCTCCTCATTGGATATGTCAGCAATGGGTTGATCATTAGTTTGAGTGACGTACTCTTGGTAAGATGTTCAAAGGTGGAGTTCTTCAGGCTTGTCAAGGACTTCATCATTTTGGGATGTAAAGTGGTGGTCTAGTTTTCTCTTTATTATCTAACAATTTACAAGTAAAACATATAGTTCCACTGGATAAATTGTAGTTGTAATTTGAGAAGACAACGGGCAGTGGTTGAAGATAAATCTTCTGTACCCTACACCAGGCCATCCTTTTTTGCTGAATCCTTATACTAACATGTTACAACTAGTCTTTTGTGACTTCGTGTCTGGTTCTAAAAGCATTTTTCAGTCTTTGTTCTTGTAGGTCTAGTTGCTCTCTGGTTTCCTCCATATGGTTCTCTAATTCCAGCCACTTCTTTTTCATTACTGTCATGGATGTGGTTGGAATTTGGAATGTAGTTTTCTATTTTGTTTTGGTTGAAACGTCACTGTCACTCATATTCCTTCAAAAGATGTAATTCATCTTCTTTCCATGCATTGTGCCAATTTTCTTCTCTAATGTGGTGGGCTTACAATTTCGTTGATCCGATGGTTGATCTCTGCATGTCCGCTGTTCGTCGGTGAGGCTTCCAATTTCACTGGATTTATCACCGACAGACGGTCCGTTGAAATTTTGGTTTTCTTTTTTGTAATTTGTCGGACTGTCGTTGGTGAATCGTCGCGCATGTATTTTGAGCGGTCTAGTGGCTAGGATACCTGGCTTTCACCCAGGAGGCTCGGGTTCGATTCCCGGTATCGGAATAACTTTTTACGTTTACTCATGTTTTGGAAATGATTTATTGAAAGCAACGAAAAAACAGACTAAACTCCGTAGAATTGAAACAGGAATTCGTTAAATGCTGCAGTTTGGACGAAGGACCTTTATGGGTAGGCGCATATTGAGACGCGACCTCGCTAGTCACAGCGCGAGTTTTTGTAACACACGTAATTTAATATGTCAGCGCATATTGAAGACGCCTGCCGCGCTTTTTTGCCTCACGTTGTTAATATGCGCTGTCAGATTCAATCTCACGGGTGTAAGCTTGGCTTGGCGCATATTGTGACGGGGACCACGCAGCAAGTCACGATTTTTTGTAACATACGTCAGCGCATATTGAGAGCGCGTGTTTTCCCGTCACGTGGTTCGTGTTTCAATATGCGCATGCGCCTAGACTAACTGTGGAGTGGACTTATAAACTGGACGTTGGCGCTCGTGTCGGCGTTGGAAGTTTTACACACGTATTTTCATAAGACGATTTATAAACGACAATGTTGCCGCTTATAATTATCTTATGGGAATGCGTGTTTTCAACTTCCAACGCCAGCGCCAATGCCAGGATATACAGGGCGGTGTTTCAGTGGCCATATCGCGGAAACTGTACTCGACTTGAAAGTTCACAAAAAAAATATTACTTGAATGGCCACGAGAAAATACTGGAAATCATTTTCAACTTCGACATTTTGCCGCTAGGGGGCCCAGTTGAAAGATAAATACAACATTCCAAATTTTTCAGGGATGAACCACCACAGTGTTGGCCCCCTTCAACTTTTTTATGTCCCATAAAATTGAAAAATCAAACGAACTTCTTGAGTGAAGTTCGATTTTAATTTTTACTAAGTTATCTCTTCCGAACTAGATCACTATGTAGTAGCTATATTCACGCAGGTGAAGCACGAATTTAAAGCCAAACCAAAAAACTTTCCGGCCTGGTACTTCATATAATACCCCTAGATGACATCTGTCATTCGCAGCTAACTTCATTCAGTTTAAAGTCTGAAATTTTGCAACAAAACGGGCGGGATATTCAATTTCCAATTTTTGGGTGGGGTGTGATCTAGTTCGGAAGAGATAACTTAGTAAAAATTAAAATCGAACTTCACTCAAGAAGTTCGTTTGATTTTTCAATTTTTCTACAGTTATCTCTTCCTCCTAGATCACTATGTAGATGTTTACAGTTGTAGTTTTGTGACAAAATTTTGCATCACAACGTTTGAAATAAAATTCAAATTGTACAGAAAACGACTATATATAAAATATAATCATACACTACAACTTTACTTGACATCATGAAGGATATGAACGAAACTAGTAATTCATGAATAACAATGAAAAAATTAACCTAATACTGCCTTCGAGAAAACCTTCCTATCCTCGTGTAATGGTTTATTATAATATTTGGAAAACGTTGTTGACTCAACGGACCAAGAGGCCGTCTTTTTAATAACTTCTAACGAAACTCCTTTACGGAATGCTGCACTAGTACTAGCATGGCGTGTACTATGTGCAGTATACATTGGATCAATGCCACTTAAACTTAAAACATGCCTAATCCAACGACTTAGTGATTGACTGGTCGCAGCATGATGTGGCTTACTAATAGTCAAAAAAAGATTTGGAACATTCTTCCTAAGAGTAACAGTCTTACTTAAATAACATTTTAAAGCATTGAAAGCGCATCTCTCAGTCTTATCATTTTTAGTAACATATAAAATAGGTTGCAACCTATTCAACCCTGATGTCTTTATTCTATCAGGAATTCTTATTTGGAATCCTTCATCACATTCTTTGATATTATCTAATCTTATTAACGACAAAGTCTGAACTCTATGTGCAGTACTTAATGATAATAAGGTAACAGTCTTAATGGTCAAATTCTTAAAGGATAACTCTTCGTTTGGATACAAAGTTTCCAAAAACACCAAAACCTCTTCAGGATCCCAAATACTATCATATTTAGGACGAAGAGGTCTCAAATTGAAACTTCCTTTAAAAAATCTTTTAATTCTATGATCTCCTGTAATGTCAGATCCCAAAATAAGGCTCATAGCTGCCCTCGCATTATTTAGGGATCCAAATGATTTGCCCTGTTTAAAATAAAAAGTAAAAAATTCCAGAAGCAAACCCACTGAACCACAATAAACATCCAGTCCCTTGTTGGTACAGAAATTCCACCAATCTTTCAAAGGAGAATTATATTGTCTTAAGGTGGATTCTGTGATGGAAGAAAGCATAATTTCTGATGCATCTGGTGGTACAGCCTTTCGTCGGAAGGCTTCGCAGATACAATGCCTGCCACCAGGGAAAGATGTTGCCATAGTGGATGAGGTTTCCTATCGACAGAAGAAAGCAATTTGAGATCTGGTTTGAACGTTATCATTTCGGAAACTAACATCTGCTTAAAACGGGGAAACCATGGCTGAGTGGGCCAAAATGGTACAATTGAAATTCCTCTTGCCTTGTCTATTGAAATCTTCCGCAACACTCGAGGTAGAATTTTAAAAGGTGGAAATGCATAGAAAAAAATATTTTTCCAAGGCAGAGTGAATGCATCCACTGCATATGCCTCCGGGTCAGGGAACCAAGAAATGAAATTGGAACATTTCTTATTATTTCTCGTAGCAAACAAA
The DNA here is from genome assembly GCA_958502075.1 of Orchestes rusci. Taxonomy (NCBI): domain Eukaryota; kingdom Metazoa; phylum Arthropoda; class Insecta; order Coleoptera; family Curculionidae; genus Orchestes; species Orchestes rusci. The sequence goes on along the minus strand of OY293308.1, from coordinate 8,468,169 downwards.
TCTAGATCTGGTATTCCGAATTTTTTAATAACAACCTCAAACGCTTTTTGCGACAACTCCCACTCGGTTTCTTCTGTATTCAACCTAGATTGAAAATCTGCTTCAAAATTCTCCGATGATTTTATATACGACGCGTAAATCCACAAATTTCTACATTGACACCACTGCCAAATCTGCTTAGATAATTTATTTAAATTTTCGAACTGAACTCCACCCATTCTGTTAATATATGAAACCGCGGTTGTGTTATCAACCCGCAATAAAATTTCGGTATTACGCAAATCCTTGGCAAAACATTTCAGGCCAAAAAACACAGCCAACAATTCCAAATAATTTATGTGAAATAACCTCTCTTCATTGTTCCAGGAACCCCTCGCTTTTTCCCTTCCGCAAACTACACCCCAAGCTTTTGGAGTTGCATCAGAAAATATTTCAATCGAAAACTGATAATTCAATAACCTAGAAAAGGGGTTTTCAAGATTGGCAAGCCACCAATTGAAATCTGACTGCAAATTTTCGGGAATGTTCATGATACGATCATAATTAAACATGGATTCCTTTAGTGCCAAAAATTTTGCCCTTTCAAAGCTTTTGGTATAAACCACTCCATAGGAAATAGCAGGACAGATTGAAACTAAAATTCCGCATAACTTCGCAAACTGTCTTATATAACAAACCTTTGTATTCTTAAATTTCAACAGTATCTGTCTTACTTTCTCACATTTTTCATGAGGAAGACTCAAACCTAATTTGTCTGAGCAAAACAGAAAACCTAAGAACTTGCATTGCTTAGATGGCACTAAACAAGATTTTTCCTCATTAATTAAAAACCCCAACGACGACAAGGTGTCACGTGTTATCTTAATATTGTCTAGACAAGATTCATAGGTAGTCGAAATTAATAAGAAGTCATCCAGATAATTCACCGAAATTAGATCTAATGACCTTAAGTGAAAAAGAACAGGCTTCAGAAGCTTCGTGAAAAACCCAAGGAGCACTTGAAAGTCCAAACGGTAAGCAATTAAAATCATACAGCTTACCATTAAAAAGGAATCTTAGAAATTTTTTATAATTCCTGTGTATAGGAATAGAAAAATACGCCTCCTTTAAATCTAATGTAACCATGTATGAATCCTTCTGCATCAGATTACATGCAACTCTCCGGTCCTCTAGAAAAAAATGGTCTGTTTTCACAAATTGATTCAACTTTTTTAAATTAAGTACTAGCCTATCCCCACCATTGGACTTCGGAACTATGAATATATTTGACAAAAATTGATTTTTTGAGGGCTCACAAGGCGAAATAGCTTTAATTTCCAGTAAATGCTTAATGGCTGAATTTAACCTAAATAATTCTTCTCGAGACCATCCTGGCTCTGAAGGTGGATAATTTTGAAAAACTTTTAGCAGAAAAGGTATCTTGTAACCTACTTCCACCCAAGAAAGAATTAAAGGATCATTACAAATGTTGCGCCATTCATCTAGGAAAAAAACAATCCTACCAGTCACATTGCTTACATTCAATTGCGATGACGATGGTCCCTCCTGTCCTGCTTCCCCCCTGATGCTCTCGCATTCCTGAAATTCTGCGGAGCTCGAGGCGCTGAAGTCTGACGGACCGGATATTGACGAGATTGGGGCCCATCCCTCCTTTTTTGTGACTGCGGAGGATTTCTTGTGTTCCTCTGTGGTTGAGATGGGCCTCTTGAGTTTAAATTAGGCTTTTGCACTTTGGACTGCTCAATGATGGACAAACTATTTCTTTCCATAATCTTCGCTTTTTCCAGACTTTCGTTCAAGTCTTTACCAAACAATAAGGTGTCAATGGAAGCATTAACCAAAACATCTCTGACATTGGTCTTGATCTTCTGCTGGAAACCCATTCCCAACACCAACCATCTCCTATGAAGGGACTTGCTATGGTGCAAATCTGCAATAAGACGCCCAGCATCTGACAAGTACTCAATAAGGTTCCACATATCTTGTTTGGATAGAGATGAAGAATTCAGCAGCTTAGTAAGTGCCTGTCCAAGTGCAGAAAGCACAGTAGACAATTGCCTCTGAGAATTTCTTTGTTTGTCATCCCTATCTAGAGCATCTCTCTTTAGGTTGCATCTTATTTCGGAATTTAACTCAGGTGCCGTCATAGCAAGACAATTGGATGGCACAATATATTTTGATAGAAGCTTTTCTTTAATATCATCCGTAAGTCCCTTCAGCAAAATGAACGACCATTTGTTTGCAATTGAAGGATGTAAATTGTTCTCCGGTTTTTCTTCCACCAAACCTTCGTTAATGGAGCTGTCTCTATTTTTTCCTTTTCCAGAGTTTGATTGCCAGCTGAAGCAGGTCCCGAACTAGGAGCTTCCACTTCTTGCTCATCTTCTATCTCAATTGTAATTTCTGAAAACGGAAAATAGTGCATATAACCAGAGGAACTTGGCTCTATTTTGAATTAGAGCTAACGGACCAATATATCACCCAAGCCAACATGATTGGATCATCAAGAAAATAATTACGTATGTAACATAGCCAATTTAGACCATGTTAACAATAATTATGTGAGTAACATAACCAATTTAGGTCATATTAAGAAGATTTAGTAGATAATATGGCCGATTTAGACCAAATTATTACTTTTTCCTTAGAAAGCCAATTAGGTCATGACAAAGTAGCCAATTTAGACCACATTTATCAAATCCAATAAGTACCTTCAACATCATTTTCCAAAAGATTGTCCAAATTTTGATCGTCAGACTCCTCTTCAAACCAAGAAGCATGATCATTAGTCGAAGACGGTAAGACGTTATCATTATTGGAGTGAGAAGGTACTTTTTCAAAGGAAATCGGCAGGTCGTTGACCTTTGCTCTCTCTTTGGACTTTTTCAGGATATTCAGCTTATTCTTCCACTTTTCGAGCTCCTCCATTATAAGAGCTTCTTCCCCTTCGAGATCACCTTCAAAAGAGTCCGAAAACGAACGTTTGGACATAATTAAAGATTAATTTTTCACTGCTTGAAAATACACGTTTTTGCTTCACCGCACGAAAACATAGAATGAAGTTAGCTGCGAATGACAGATGTCATCTAGGGGTATTATATGAAGTACCAGGCCGGAAAGTTTTTTGGTTTGGCTTTAAATTCGTGCTTCACCTGCGTGAATATAGCTACTACATAGTGATCTAGGAGGAAGAGATAACTGTAGAAAAATTTGAAAGTATGGTTGTAGGTACTGACAAATACTTTTCTTCTACGTGTACAAGAAGTATTATCATACAGGCGAAATCATTTTTTTTAAATGGATCACCCTATATTTGAATGTATTTTTGAATTCCTCGTAAAATTCTAAGCATAATTCATTAAGCATACAACATTTCAAATTTTCAAATGAAAATGTTTCAGAAAAGGTTGAATTCAGGCATATGGTATATTATAATAATATATGAGTTACTGTAAAATTTCACGAGAAATCGAAAAAAGCATTCAAATATAGTAGAACATTTTAAAATAATCAATCTTTTTGATTTCCCCGGTATAGGTACTGATGATTTTTCAAACTTTTCTCACCCGTAGAAAATTCTGTACGGTAATATCACCATTGTGCAATCGATATCGGTTAGGAAACGTAGCACATTGTACAAATGTACGGAGGTTAAACCATTCCCTAACTGTTGCCATGGAAACGAGTGCAAACTGAATGGAAATGAAATGATCTGACACCTCCACCAAAAACAAAAGGTAAAAAATCGATGTTAATAAAAAGTATAGTCTACAACTAGCATGGAATGACCATTTCCCACTCGTATGAATTGCTACACTCGCCTTCGGCTCGTGCTACAAACCTTCATACTCGTAGGAAATGGGTATCATTCCATGCTCGTTGCACAATATACTATTCCAGCACCGACAGGACCATACCTTCAAATTATGTGACACTTGAAATGAAAAAGTTAAGAGGGGGCGACATTAATTATGGTGGATCACCCTGTACATATTTTTATTAACATAGTATAAGAAAGCTTGGACAATCAATAGCCTAGTTTACATCGATAACTCGTTTAGTTCGGTCCGATAGGACCAAGCTGGTGGGGATAGTACGGTAGGACCAATGCTTGCTTCTTGCTCGTTTACACCGTCTTGCAACGCGTGAACTAAATGAGTACGCCCGCAATTCGACAAATGTCAAAAACAAGTCGAAATTATTCATCAACACAATTCGTAACCAAAAAAAACATAAGTAAGTACGCTCAGATTGCCTTAGAAACTCAGAACCAACACAATTCACAATAATAACAATCAACATAATCTCATAATTTTGATCCAGATCGAACCAAATTTAGTTCGGTACACTTGCTGGTGAGTACCGAACCAAGAGCGGACCAGCTTAGTCCGCAACTGTTTACACCATTCGAACCAAGTATTTGGTTCTGATATAGTTCGAATCTAGTACTTGGTCCGCGGACCAAGTTGTCGGTGTAAACTAGGCTAGTGCAATCATCATTATGATAGCGACCTTCGTGTGAGTAGCGGAAGGTAGTGAAAGTGCAATTACACAATTTACGTAGCTCTAACTTATTAACGACCGATTTTGTTGAATTAAGGCTTGTTTGGAAGTGAAATGTGATGATTACTATTAGCGTATCCAGTAATACGATGGTTTCCAGTAAAATTGCTAGGAGGCGCAATTTGAAATTTGAATTGAAAACTGAACCAACGACCAACTTGCCATCAAGTCGCACGATTTTCAATTACAGAGTGAAATCCTACTGGGCTCAATGGGACTCACTGGTTATTAGCGACGGCGTACTGATAAGACTGGTGAAAAATCTGGATGACTTCTTCAGCAATAAGTGGGCCGAAGCGTATGCCTTGCCGAACCAAGAGGCAGCAACTGTAGCTGATGTTCTAGTTTAGGAATGGATCTGCCGTTTTGGTGTTCCATTGGAGCTGCATTTGGACCAGGGCAGAAACTCAGAATCGCGTTATTCAAGAACGTGTGCAATGTCCTGAAAATCAGGAAGACGAGGACACCTGCGCTGCACCCACAATCGTATGGGATGGTGGAGAGAATTAAGCGGACCATCGATCGACACTTGGCCTGATCATCAAAGAGACTGGGACGAACACCTCCCCTTGTCCCTCTTGGCATACCGATCTGCAGTTCACGAATCCACAGGCGAAACCCCAGCAAGGATCATCATGGGTCGTGAACTCCGGCTGCCCTGCGACCTGAAGTTTGGATGTCTATACCGGGTGAAGATATCGCTGGGGAAGACTACGCAAGCGATCTTCGCATAAAGGAGGACGACATACATCACCGAGTCCGTTTGAACATCCAGAGTGCAAGCGACCGGATGAAAGGAGGTCTATGACGTGAACGCCGAGAAAGGCAGGTTCCAGGGGATTTGGTTTGGCTGCACAACCCACAGAGGCGACGTGGATTCTCCCCAAAACTGCAAAGTTCTTGGGAAGGCCCGTATGAGACTGAGAGGAGCGAATCAATGACGTCTACAGGATTCGGAAGCCACCACGAGGAAAACCAAGGGTTGTTCACTTTAATAACCGTATTTAGCTCGGTATACTGGGAACCATGATGATATCTGGACGTTGAAGTGAGGCAGATCCGAGGAAGACATATGTCACTGGAAACTTCCATGTCTCTATACTCCGATTGCTAGAAAGTCCAGAATGTCGTTGTCCAAGAGAGGCCTTTCTGGATTTTTCTGTTTTTTTTTTTCAAAGCACCGGCCGAATATTCGTTGGCTCACTGGTTCACTGAAGACCATCTGCGACGACAGAGGCCAGAGGTGGGGAAGGTGCTCCAAATCATGGAAGGGATACGACACCTGTTCTACCTTGCAACGCAGAAGCTTCCACAATATCTGACCACCTACAGTGATGTCTGGAGGGCCCTCAATCATCTTCGAAAGTTGATGATGTCACAGGAAGTGTCTCATTGGCCATTCCGAAGATGACCAATGACCGCGTGGACTGACGTGTAGTAAGAAGCATGCTATAAGTGATCTTCAAGGGCGGTGGCGTTGACATCCTGATGTGGTGGTTTCCTTCCAGAAGGACGAACCATAGGACAGTGGGCTGCTATCTCCATCGTACATCACGCTGCAGGTTTGGAGACAGATGCCGATACCGACATAAAGATATTTCGAAACGAGATGTTTCAAGAAGGGGGGAATGTGACGAGACATTATTTTGTCGGCCATATTTGCCCTCGAACGCGGGATCTTAGCCACTGTGTTGGTGCGCGAGCGCGGTGGAAGTTTATCGATTGTTCTCGAAAGATCAAGGGCATTCTTGCATTTTCGGCGAAGGGGCCTGGAATATATAAGACTGCGGTGGCGCCGCCGCCAGTTCAGTTCGTTTATTGATCGCCGCGAGTTACAAATCGTAAAACATAAATAAGCTGTGATTGTGAACATAAATATTTGGTGTTGTGAATAGTTGTGCTGTAGTGACTTTAAATAAATAAATCAACACTGGACAGTGTTTTTCTATAGCGAAAAATATTACAACGAATTCATTCGTTCGTGCTTTGTAAATGCGCCTTTAGAAGTTACAAAATATTTCGTGTCATTGGCTGTTTTCGCGTTTATAAGAAAATGTAAAAAAATAGGAAATAAAAAAAACAATTACTTCTTTTGAACAACAACAAAAAAACTCTAAACTTTAATCCAAACCAGGAAAGTTCGAAGACATTGAATTTGGCATATGCATGGAAAACGTACCTACCTGATTTGAAAGTATTTTCAAGTTATATCTTATATTTTCTAAATATTTAAAGGACGTGGCGTCCAAGGTTATTGCAAGGTCAACTCCAGACTCCAGAAATCAGCAAAGTTATTTCAACGCCTTTTTAATTATTATCAGTGTAGAAGTCAACGGATATAGATCTAATTAGCAATTAGTAGGGACAATAATTAACAAGAATCAATCGTGATGAACCTAATTGACGGGCATGCTTAATTTCCTGCGCTGGAACTGGAAACAAAGGATGTGGTTGATGGTGGAAATATGGGTCAATGCGTCATGCAATACACACATTTTTCATGCTTAAATCGCAACTTTCATTCATATTTTATCATATTATAGTGTGGGCTTTACGAATCGAGATCAAGGGCACCGGTGGGCGCCATATAAGGTCCCCCATAAAAATCTCGATTTTCGAAAAAACGCAATTATTGCTTGCGTCCAACATTTTTTGTAGTACCGCAACATTATATTTAGACAATATTTGCCTAAACTTTATTTTTGAATCGATTGAAATGCTGGCTAATGAAATTTCAAACCGCCTTTTCCGATCCAAGTTATTTTCGACTGAGACCGAAATAGATTTTCCGCTGAGACGCCAATAGAAAACACATTGCTGAGAAAATTCCAGAGAAAAAAATACAATAAACAAATCAAATCGATCAAAAATCGAAGGCATGACGTCGCAGGTGTGGAACCCACTCAAGGTGCTCGACCATAACCATTTAAGGCAACCCCATGGTTCAGGTTGTTCTGTGGGCATATTTTAATTTAGATATGGTTCGAAAAAGGCAGGCGTTTGAAGAGTTATTCGGCGTGTTCGTTTGAAGGTTCGGAATTTGCCATATTTGTTATGGAGAATTTTTTTCAGAAATCCTTAGAATGCTCGTTAAAGTCGCAAGTTCCCACTGGGTTTTATGTGGAGTTTACAAAATTGATAACTTCGCTAATATATCTTTTATCCAGAATCTTCAAGAAAATATGTTAAATAATCTTTAATCTTTGGAAATACACCAACCAATGAAACACTATAAAAATAAGATGCTCAAGAAAAATCATTTTTAGTTTCCTGATCTTTGACATTTTTAAGGTGTTTTCAAATCCATTGATGTACTCTTTCACGGTTTTTTGATACCTTCAATTTCATTGTCTTCAATTTTATTGATAAAATTTCAATTCCGTTGACTTTTCGTTCTTTTTTTATCAATTTCTTTGATTATATCCATCTCATTCTTCTTAACATTTTGCTACCATTTTTTTACAATACTTATTTATTGTCTACAATATTCTTAAAAAAATATATCATGCAAAATCGTCTCTGAGGATTTCGCAACAATTAAATCAGTTACCAAAACTAATGAACAAGAAAATATTAAATAATTAAATAGAAATAAAAGGTGGAGAAAGATAACTATAAATCCACTTAAAATGAGGAAGAATGTTTTCTACGGCTTGTTTAATCACGTAGGTGCCATCAGTTTTAAGAAATCCAAGAATAATAAAAACAAACAAATAATTAAGACGTACACCATATAAAACAACAGAAAAATAGAAAACATTGAAGGATAATGTTAACAAAAATATATGAAGGGATTAAAAAGTACAAGTCAATAACATACAAAATCCTAAAAGAAAGTTTAATGAGGAATGAATAATCATACCAAGACATGCTGATGAGGTACGGCATAGAACATAGAACAACAATAAAAAATTAAAATCTGAGTAAAAAAAAAATATATAATACAAAATAATGAATGCAAGAGCATAAATATAAAAAATGAAGAATATTGAAGCAAAGAAGATAAAATTGCACAAAAATATAAATGATGATTCATTCAAAAACCAAAACGAATCCACCTTTATAACAACTCGTTTATACAGCAACCTTTCAGTGAATAAAATGAAAACCAAATATAAAAAAACACTTTATTTAGAAAGTGAGGAATACAAGAGCATAAACGAAAACAAATCAAAAAAACGAATACCCGCATAAAATGAATGAAATTCATAATTAGACAACAAAAAATAAATTAAAAACCAGAACGAAATCAATTTCAATTTAGACAGCAACAGAGAGAAATTATAAATAAGACTATAGTGAAAAAGTACAAAAAATATACTATACTGAGGGGTTGTTTATTCACTCTCGTTCGTTTTCCTTTAAACTGTCCCAACGTCCCCTACCTATATACTGCTCTAAAAAATAGAAGAAGTCACCAACAAATGGACGGGAACATCAACTAAAAGAAGACATAAAAAAAACCTGATTCAGTATAGTAGTACCGTAGTGGAACGGTATAAACAGCGCTTAAAGTAAAGTAAATATTCGGTCTCTAAAAGTTTATTTTTGGAACTAAAATTTTTAATTTTTCTGCACTAGCGATTTTTTTTTTCACCATCTGAATGAACTACCTAAATACCTGGAAGATCTCTTCAGTTAAAATCCAGGTGCTTGAAATTCCAAACAGGTGCCAAAGAACACATTTCTAACAATAGAGCGTTAATTTAAAACCATATACAGGGTGAGTCATCCCAATTTCTGGCCCGCATTTATAAATTGGCATGACTCATGTCATGTTGTCCAGACTCATAAAAATTTGCACACGTTGATTGTCGCGATTTTTTGCATAACAACCAGTTTCGTTATGGTCTATATTTAACAGTGACCGACTGATTATGTCAATTTTTTTTATTGAGGTAGGTTGCGGAGAGCAATCATTAGTTTTGATGTTCAATATTGACTATGTTACGTCGTTATTTACAGAAGGAAGGTCACTTCAATTATTACGGAGATTACCATATTCAGCGTCTATGTAAAGGTTGGAAAATCAAGGATAAAAAAATTATTATATTCTATAAAAAAAATTCAATGTCGGAGAAAAAATATTTTATCAATGACTTTTTTGCTGACTAGCCAATTTTTTTTGCAACTGTTCATGTTTCCAAAAATACAACCACATTGATATTTGAGATGTTTTCAATGATGTTGGCCAAATAATAAATCATTTTGAATGTGCATGGCTATGATTTAATATTCATTTCATTTTTTGACCCATTGTGTTATTGGTCAATTCGGTATTAACTTCACTTTATTATTTGACACCTATCAATTATCTTGAGATGAGGTGAATAAATTAGATACCGAATAATGAACAGAAACCAAACATCAATATAACGGAGAAATAAATACGACTTTCAAAAATGAGGAATAAAGCAGTAGACAACATACTAAAATAGGAAACCAATACAAAAGGATAATATATTGCATACACTTTGATGACAACTCGTCATAAAAACGTGAAACAGAGAAAAAAAAACATTGAAAAAATTAAAAAAATAAAATAGAACACGTTAGAACAAAAGAAAAAAATAAACAAATATGTTGAATTAAAATAAAAATGGGACATTCGTAAAGGTCCTAATAAACTTCAGGCTGCGCGACGGCGACGCGCCCGCTACACGATAACCACGACATATGATACTTCAACAGACAAGATTAGCTAACGCGCATTTTTCCCGGTGACCCCTCATTTAGAATGCTTAAGGTGTTCGGTGACCAATTCCTAGATTACGTTTTTAACATCTTTTCCATATCTTTCCTATGCATGGTGACCCAAACCACCATGCGCACATCGATCCTAATTTCGTCCAGCTAGTGAGCTTATCTTGTGTGTTTTAGTATCATGCCATCCATTCCTGTTCAGTGTAGGTGATTATATCAATTACCTATACATATTATTCATCAGCACGTTTCGGCTGCTTTTATCATAAACACTTATTCATTTCTCTGGTTTCTTGATTCAACTTTAAGGTTATGACTTGAACTTGGTAGTAATTTTCCACATCCTTCATATGCCCTCTGTCATTTTGAGAACATTGGAAAATCTCAATCCATGCATCGAATTTTTCTTTTTTTTTAATAAAAAAAAAGCAGCGGAGTCCTGCAGATCCGCGCTCGCGACATGCGCATGAGCGCATGAGACACGACACACGGGAATAATCCCAAATGTGGACGGAGTGTTAAAAAAAAAATTAAAATTCAAAGTTTTTAGGCGGTTTTGGATGTTTTTGTGTGGTGTCCAGTTATGTAACTATTGAAATATGTATGTGTAACAAATTCAGATAACCGTTTTAAGTGTTTTTTAACGGTTCTAACCAGGTACGGCAATAAATTGTGTTTCAATCGCGCTTGTTGCGTATGTATGGCCGTTATCTGACTAGATATGAGTGTGTTGATATTTTTTTGGTGAAAATGAATAAAAAAAAATCTTTCCGGCCGGAAATCGAGCCCGGGTCTCCCGCGTGATAGGCGGGAATACTATGATCTAATAACTATAATAGAAAAACATAGCAAAATAAACATGAGGACATGAGGACAACATCGAACTGTGCACTCGAGTGCAGAGTTTCTCCTACCACGTCGTTTGCCAAACTTACTCTATTAAAAGTATTACTACGCAGCAAAAAGATTAAAACATTTGTTTGGAATCATTTTTCAAACCATTTTATGTATGAATTTGATCAAATAAGTTGATGGTAACATTTTTATTTGAATTGAAACATCTCTTCTAGATTTGTTTGAGTATTTGGGATCTAGAAAAACCAGTATTTTCTTCTGAAAAGTAAAAAAGCTGAAGTACGACAAGCATAACAAAATTGGGTCCATCCCTATCGATTGGATTGTGTTTACACGTTTTATTCATATTTCGTCTCATTGGTGTCACTTGTTTTTTGAGTGGGGTTTGTTGTTGATTTTGTGAATGTGTATTGTGTTTTTATTCCGGTCTAGTTTGTGGTGCTATTTACTTATATGGTATATTGAAATGATTCGCAGGTGTCAAGCTTGCAGTAGATAAGAATTTAAGAATTCTGTAAAATAGTAACGCCACTGGCAGCTTCGCGTGTAGTAGCCATAGCACATTCCAGTGAGGTGCAAACGTATCCCCACTCCTCACGTCTCTTGTATCTTCGATGTTGTCCACACAATTTTTCACAGTTTATGAATGAAATGTTTCATCTATAGTTATTAGATCATTGATACTAATCCCTATACTACCGAAGACTTACGAGTACTCTACTCTGCAAAGTTGATAATCGCTGTATTTTCCGTTTAAAGTGGATAATACGCGAGAATCGCGGTTTTTTTTATGTCTTTCGACGTTTTTACCACGTAAAATCCATAATGTGACCACATTTTTTTCATTTCACTCCCTCATACGCCAAAAATTCTATACTTTCGCGGAAAAATCGCAAACAAATTTGCTATTCGCGGAAACATCGCGAAATTTCGTTTTCCCGCGTAAATATCGCGAAATTCGCAACATATGCCTGATTTTTCCGCGATATTATTATATGAATTATTATTATTATATATATGATTATTTTATCTTAACTCTTATTCCATCATCAATATGATGATGATGTATACAGGGTGAGTTCTTGATATGGTGGTTAGGTATACTACCTAATCTAAAAACATTATTAAAAATATATTGACAGATCATAATAAAAAGAGAGAAGTTTGAATTTTGCATTGATAACACAACTGAAAAAATGTACTTTCGTTAATGCACTCTGGAGATTCTAAAGATATTATTGTGTATACGGTCAAATGTATAAAATTGACCCACATCATCGTTTTATTTTGAATTGTTGATGTTATGCGCGAGATTCACTTTTTTTTTCTCGGCGCCTTTTGTCCACTTTTAACACTACGTCTATTGAGGTGTCTCATGGTTGCCCACTCTCCATAATGTCGCATCTACATTATGAAATCCGCACTAATTATATGCACGTATTTTAAATTTGTAACAGATTTTGGCCAAAATGACCACAATCAAATAAAAAATTGCAGATTAAGCAGAAAAAATAAAAATAAGCAGAGTTATAGGCATTTTCACTGTTTCATCGTTCTATTGCCAAATTGGAAATTTCACATTTATATTGCTAGACATGAAAATCCCAAAATGTCACAACGTAAACATCCACACAATTTGGGATTTATGGCATACAGAGCCAAAATTAACACTGGATTTGTTATTGTTAACAAACATCGTTTCAAATGTAAACAGATAAAGCTTTTGTGTTTGTGGCAAGCCAAGAAACTGTTTTGAAGAAGAAGCTTCTTAGTCAAATTTTAATTTTAAACCAGTGACAAACAAGAAAACCCACTTTTCCGATTTCCTTTCTGTTGTGACTCAACTGATGCAAAATGACGCAATCAGTTTACACCCATAAAAGATTTTCGCCCACCATTTTCATTTTCACGTCATTTATTAACTATCAGAGTAATTGAATTGGATTTGCTAATTATGGCGAAGAAGTGTCATGATTTGATGACAAATTTATGAAACATTTTGGGTATGTAGGTGCAATGTCTATAGGCGGTTAATTTGGTGTCGTTTGTCGTTATGAATATTTCACGTATGGTGATTCTAGAATGTTGTGTGTGGGTTTTATAGTGGAAACAGGCCAGATTTAGTCAGCTGAAGCATTATTTTTCATATATGGGTAATAATACTCATTCACCTAACAAGTGCTGAAAGTGGAACTTTTCCGCACGCGACGGCCAGTTGTACTTTGAGGGCGGAGAAGGCATTTTCCGCATGTGTTACAATAGTATATTATTCAACGAGTGCGAAATGGTGGTTATTACTCACGAGGATGAAGTTTCTGAGTGGGTAATAGCCATTTCCCGCGAGTAGAAGACTATACTTTCTCTATGATTATTCAATAATTGAAGCAAACTTTGCAATATTTAATTTAATTTGGACGGCTTTTTTTGACAACTACTGTACTTAAAGTGAGGTTAGATTGTTAACACAATGACTATAAAACAAGTATGGACGGTCAAATGGGCTGTTTCAAAATGATGGATTTGAAGATTGACATTTCGTCGAATGTTCTGATTGGCTCTAAAACAATGGAGTAATGACATTAGATCATTTGATTGGTTCAAAACAATTGAGTAATGAAAAAAAGTCACTGGTATGAGTAATACGAGCTACATCAAACAATAGAAAGTGGATGTATAAAATACATCTATTATTGAATAGTCATAGAAAATATATAGTATATTATCCAACGAGCGGGAAATGGAGGTTATTACTCACGAGGATGAAGTTTCATCTGAGTGAGTGATAGCAATTTCCCGCGAGTAGAATACTATACTTTTTCTATGATTATTCAACAATTGAAGCGAAATTTGCAATATTTAATCTGATTTTGACGGCACTTTTTGACAGCTATACTTAAAGTGAGGTTGGGTTGTCAACACAATGACAATAAAACAAGTATGGACGGTCAAATGGGCTGTTTCCAAATGATGGATTTGAAGGTTGACAAGTGGAGTAATGACATTAGATCATTTCATTGGTTGAAAACAATTGAGTAATGAAAAAAAAGTCACTGTTTTGAGTAACGAGTCACATTAACCAATAGAAAGTGGATGTATAATACATGCATCTATTATTGAATAGTCATAGAAAAAATGTTTTTCCCAGGAGCACGTATATACAACCTTTTGTTCGCATCTCATTTAACAAAAAAAATGTTTTTTTCATAGACTATTCAATAATAGATGTATTATACATCCACTTTCTATTGGTTAATGTAACTCGTTACTCATACCAGTGACTATTTTTTCATTACTCAATTGTTTTTAACCAATGAAATGATCTAATCTCATTACTCCACTGTTCTAAAGCCAATTGTGTTAACAACCTAACCTCACTTCAAGTAAACTCACTCAGATGCTCAGATGATTACGCAGATTACGTTACGCTATACTCGCCTACGGCTCGTGGCGCAAACTTCATCCTCGTGAGTAATATCCACCCTCGTTGAATAATATACTATTAATTCGCAGATTTTATAATAATGTTAGAACATTACACATTAGATATATAGAGTAGTAACATAAATCATCTAATTAGTAATTAGTCCTGAATATCTTGATTTTTAACAATACAAATATCGTGCAGAAAATTAAATTTTCAGCACTAGTGCGGAAAAGTAACTTTTCAGCAGTGCACAATCGAGCGGAAAGTAACTTTTCCGCATGCTCGTAGGAAAATTATATTTTGTAGGCTCTGTATTGAACGAACAGTGAACAGTCGAGTCGCTCGCTAGATCGTTCGCGTCTTGTAGAAATCTCATGGAAATGATCAACTTGAAATTTGAAAATTTGAGGCACTGATTCGAGATAACACCGATCTTTATTTAAATCATTTTTGAGATTTTTTTTTGTTTCAAAATATGTTGGAGATGCTCGCTACGGATATACACGTACATATCTGTTCATAAAATCGCGATCATCATTGTCTCAGAATTTTGTTAAATAACGAGACTTTTCAGAAAAAACAGTTTTCTCTTCAATATCTCTAGAATGCTTTAGATCGTGATTATTACTGGTATCTAGGATTCCAAAATCATGATCATCCGTAGTGAAACTTTGATCAACAAATTGATTTTTTTATTACTCTGGCCGGTCATCAATACTGAATCCCACGGTGTTTATTCAAGGTGCACTTAAACTGTCCGTATATGTCTGTCCTTTTTTAGTTTATTGTATACGCTTGAGCTCATAAAGTGGTAGCAAGTTGGGATGGATTAGCTATTGCCCAGGGGTAACATTTATCTGTCAGTTGCAAGACAAATAAATGTTACCTGGGCAATATCTAATCCATGTGTCCAAATGTGACCTGATTTGACGTCAATTTAGGTACACATTTAGGTTGGCAAACGTGTCTATACTCTGAAGCTGCGAGGCGTCGTTGGCTGCAAATGTCGGACAACTGGGATAACCAACTTTTTTGTTTATTCTGGATTCGTTTATGCACATGCATTGTAAGTGTAATCAATTAATAATCTCAAGTACAGTACACAATACACAAAAGCAACCATTCAAGAACTTAGAACACTGCAAACTGTTGACCACAGATTATCAAAAAAAAACTATGCTGACTAGTGATATCTATAAGAAGAATCAAACATTGTGGTGAACAAAAATGAATCATTCTGTTAAACGGAGACATAGGGAATTGACGACGGGTACGTCCGTTAAATAGAGTGAAGTCACTCAAAAATGTCACCATTACCCACCTTCAAATAAATCATCATGCAATTATTATGAATATGAAATAGATCGTCCTCAGAGTCCTTCATAATCATTGACGTACAAAGAGAGTATTGGGCCGGCAGTTTCGTGATGCCAACATTAAAATGAGACGTCCCCGCTGCTATCGAGGGCAAAAAGCCCGCAATTTGTTTTGGGCGGGTAAATGAGAATAGTTCGTCTATAGCGACTGAGACATAAGACGAATTCAAGAATAGAAAAAACGCAAAAATTTTCAAAGCCTCATCCCATAACGTTTTTGGAATACCTGAATCTATAACTTTAGTTCTCACTTTCTCCAGCGATGTCCTATTCATTTTTTCATCTTGTCCGTTCTCTTGTGAGTATGAGGGATGGTATATTCCAATTCTTCCTACAAAAAATTCTTATTTCACTTTATAAAATGGGGATTACTATTACTATCGCTAATGTATCACTATATACCCGTTAGTTTAACTTAAATTAACGCACAAAGAAATGTCCAAATGCTCTGAACCGCCACGCAAAACGCATATTTTCTCATCAATTCGACAGATCAAGATCAAATGAAGGTGAAAATTTCGTCAATGCTGATAATTTCGTTGATTAGTCAACTTTATTTTGAATCTTCTTCTCGACCCTCAAATCGAACTCAGGTTTTTCCACAAGTCTTCACTATCTATACACTTCAATCTCCAAGCAGTATAGCGAATATCCCCACACCGACCGGCACATTTTCCGCGCATATCCCCGGCCGGATCGGATCCCCGAAAAGAACATTCTATATTTAAAATCGTCGCACGTCTTTTGGCTACAGTTTCAATCGTGCGAGCGTGCGTTTACGTTTGGTTATCAAGTGACGAAAAAAAGTGTGGAATTTATTTAAATTGTGCAAAAATGGCCGAAACCAGAAGAGACATCCCCATCAAAATGGGCGACTTCAATGTGATCGACACGGAATTCTCCAGCATTCGGGAGAGATTCGATGCGGAAATGCGCAAAATGGAAGACGAGATGTCCCGTTTCCGTTCGGAACTGATGAATAGGGAGAGCAATAATTTTTTCAGGACTACTACCAGGTAGGTGGAAATTCTGCAATCTTAAACGAGGTCTAGTCTAGTGTGTATGCGGCCTTACCATCCCTTTGTAGGTTAAGTGTAGGGAGTTCATTTGAATAAAACTACTCTCGACTATTAAACAGTCTAGATAGAATCCTTCCTGGCTTCTTCCATTATAGTGAATAAAAATAAGTGAATGTGGAACTTTATTTTACCAAGTCACTGACTTAACTAAATATAATTCGATAAAAACTGAGTATGGAGTGATAAATTACTTGACCGACACGCCCTTCTATTGGTCGATTTTTAGAAGATAAGAACAGGCGAATATGGGTACTTAAATTCTAATATCCGCACGCCACTGTCCATAACACATACATTCGTGCGGTGTAAGTCGAACCGTCTTTACTTTGTCTCTTTTTATTACTCCGTACGTTCGAAATAGGTACACATTAATTATAGAATTTGTAAAACTAGATACCACCAAGCAAAATCAACCTACAACTCATTACTAGCGATGATAAAATAGTTAAATTCATTGTAACTTAAACTAGGTGCCGTTTAGTAAACTTCCAAAATTAATTTTGTGGAACTTGAAGTAAGTTCCATTCAAGTGTCACTCAAATACAATAGGAATGTTGATTTAATTCGATTAAACTTGGGTCAAGTCCAAATCCAAGTAACTTTAAATTAAAACTTAAGTAAATGTGGAACTTGAGAAACCAGGATTGAGTTTGGACGAACAAATTAAAACCAAGTTGATCTGATATAGAGGTTTTGACTCACGTTAGGTAGTGAATTTGCAATAACTTAAATTAAGCGCTTCTTCAAGCCAGGTCTAAATTTGAGTAAACTTAGTTAAATGTAGAGTAGGTAATAATGAAATTTGGCTTGCTTTTTAAAATTAATTTGGTGGACTTTCAACTAGATTTAACGTCATTTAAACTTAGTTCCACTGGAGTTTTTTTTAACTAAGTCAATTACATCGAAGAGAAGCGAGTTTTTAAGCGAAGGAATCATGTGACATTATTGTGACGAACCTAAATTGAAACTAGGTATTTTTTTTGATAACAGAATAGACATTTTTATAGATGAAATTCCTACCATCTCTTTCAGTTCTAGTTGGTTGGTGTGTTTGCCTATATTTAATTTATTTACCGGTGATTTATTGAAGTAACGAGCCGTTCCAAATGTATGGTTGTGATTATGTTGAATCGACCATACCAAGCATGGTATTTTGTAAAAAAAATCAATTTCCATTCTTTCTACGCATTTGACTATTTTAATAAAACTTCTTGTTCTAAAATTACAATTAGAGAAAAATGACAACAATTAAAAACAACTTGAATAAAATTCATAAGGTGAAATGTCATCGAGAGCATAAGGATAAAAATGTTGAGATAACCCTCAAATAAGTGGTTTGGCTAAATGCACAAATCAATAAAGTGGAAATAATAAAAAATTAAAAAAAACAAATAACGAGGATGTGAGGATATTTAAGACAGTTAAGACCTCCAGTCCTCCTTCAACTGGTTTAAAGTTGATTTAAACTCCACAAACACAAATAATTATTGTCAATTATAATAATCCCTTATCGTTTCTTTTCTTATCACACAGCATGTCCAAATCCACGATTTATTTATCATTTTCTAAATTTAAATGTGCTTATTTATTACCAATTTTTCAATATTTTCAGCTTAAATCCGAAAATTTCACGATACAAACACGACGGATCAATCAATAAAACCCCACAAGAAGTCCCTAATGTAGTTTGTATCGATCCAGAACATAATGTCCGCTGAAACCAATCGTCCTTGACCTGTTCAGGTTTTTAGTAGCATGATACAGTTCTCATTGCAATTAAGATAAGCCGATAAAGGCTATCATGTTCATTAAAATAACATGGGATTTATGTAGGTTGTCCACCTACTTGAGCTTGTTTCTGTAAATTGAAGGTAAAGGCAGCGATTCTAAAATGTACCTATACAAATGTCCGAAACACTGTCTAATCAATCTTCTCTGGCCTATTCAAATTCCACTTAAAATTTATGTTTTTTCAGTTTTAGAACACTTTTTAAAATCAAATTATTGTTTTGCTATTTTTTCCTTCATCTAGAACAGTTCATGCTGGTTTTGTTAATTGTGAGGTTTATTGTCTATTATTTTTTTATCTATGATATTTGATATTTGATTGATATTTTTTAACTTCGATGAATTCTTTGTTTTCTATTTTATTTGTTTAGTGAACTTATGAGTATCTTTTTCGACCACTTTTAATCTCTTGAGTTAAGAATAATGTTTGGTCTTAGGTATACAGATTTTTGATGATCTGTTTTCAATAATTGTGCCTTTTCTTCACAAAGTTCTAAATCATTCGAATTGTCTTTATAATCAATTTAAAAAAAAGAAAACTTAATAATAAAGGCTCGTAGCTAATCAATCGTTTTTATGACTATGGGGTATGTTCATTCAAACAGAGAAGGGAGGGTGACGAGTAGTGTCACAGTCAAAACTAATCCTGCCCTTTAAAACTTCCATTCAGAGGGGTGAAATGGTGATTCATTTCGTTTTCACGGACGAGTAATATAGTGGGGCAAGACCGGCTTATGGGGGTGAAATATTGAGGGGCAGAGGATTTGAAATTGTTTTTCAACGAGCGTACGCAAAGTAACCACTTTGCACACTCACTTGCGAGCACAAAGTAACCTTTTTCCGCACCCCCTACCACCTACCAGTTTATCGTTTTGAACTTTGTTTCTATTCCAACCAAATTGTTAAGCAATGCACAAAATTGTTCTTGTTACTGTTCACTTTCCAGTCAAAATTAAAGAAAATATGATTCTGTTTTGCGTTAAAAAAAACTAGGTGTGTTTGTTATGCTCCACTAGTGCACAATTTTTACACTTTTCTACACTGCAACACTCAGTGTGGCTTTGTTTGTGAAGTGTCTGTTTATTAGGATAGAATACCTTTACTAAACGTACTAACGCGTTTGGTGAATTTCCTTTACACTGGTAGCGATTAGTTACAAAAATCAATCTGCATTACACTATCCTACACCGACATAACAAACACACCTACTTACCTATTATATTGGCGAATCTGACATTTTAATTTACAAGATTTTTTTGGGTATTTAATCTTGTAAATCATGGATGCGCCACAAAACTAAAGAGCATATCTACCTGACATTTCAACTTAGAAACAAAACTTAATTCAGACTGGACTGGGTCCGGACAATTATGACAGATTAACTGTGCATCGTTGATGCCAAGTTTTTTTTATGAGGTTTCTGTTTTAGCTTAAAAACATATCATTAAACGTCTTTTATTTCTAATTTGTTAATGCTGATGGTAGAAAAAATATTGTCCACTTGTTGGGAAAATAAGTATTCTGATATTTTTAATGGTTTCTGTCAATCTTCCATCATAAATAAAAGTGCTCAAAAGCCCTAAAAAAAATTGTAAAGTTGTTTAAATGACTAACAAACTAAAAGTTTCAGTTTCAGTCGATGAAAACAATACTAATGTCTGTTTTTAGAGTTTATAGTGTTTTTAACAAAGTTACGAAACTCTTATATTGGAAAGTCCATTCAAAACCTTTTATAGCTCCTTAAATATATTTTACTGTTTTCTATGGTTGGTTTTATAACAATCATGTTCAATCAAAAAAATGCAACAGACAACAATGAACAAAATAAACGTCAAGCCCGGTGCTTCCGCAAAATGCTTCAATTGTTCTATTGTCTTCATTCGAAGCATAGAGAAAAAAAACGTCACATCTTATTTTCAATGTAGGTGTAAATATAACGGTGATAATAACGTTAATTAAACTATGCCTGGTGAATATTTGATTATTTATTATACCTAGTTGAAATTTGTTGGCATTTACCGTGCGCTTGAAATAGATAAAAGATCCAAGAAATGCGCTCTCCGCCTCTGCACAAAGCAATTAGAATGACGAATCGCCCATTCTTCATGAAGACAGATATATCTACTTCCTTTCCTCATTAGTACTGGTCGTTCGGTGAATGCTTCGTTTATTTCTGTACATAAATGGCTAGTGTGTAAGACTGGTAGTATGTTCTTACATCCGGAATTTGATATCTGGTTAGCAGGAAATCTACCATAGTTAATGATTATATGGTGGGTTTTCTAATTAATATCTATTGAAAACTGAGAGGGTTGCCAAGCACTTCCTTCCTTGTTATTTTTTTTCAACTTTTATCTCTAATTGTGGGGACTATCGATTGAGATTTCACGTAACAACATTCATTTTACGATTATGTTCACGAAAATAGACTATTTCCCAAATTGTTTTATTGCCCTGGATTGAAAAACGAACTGATTCAAACCTCTCAAGCTTTCTTGAGATATTTTTAGTCCAACAACTTCCGTTGAACTTACGCCTTAAAATAACCCATACCACTTCAAACAGTTCCCTTTTCACGACAAAAATAACCCATACTGTCAGGATGTATATGTCGAGTTCCTCGAACAATAAATAAAACCATAGACAAAACAAACCACCCGATAAGGAATGGTATTCCAAGCATAAAACCGTTCAAAGTCACGTTCAACCAGAGCAGCTGTGTAAAAAAAATTAAATTCCTGCGAAAAAGTTTCAAATTTCAAACCATCTGCCGAAACTTTCTATTTTTGGTCATGGTTTGGTCACGTACTGCTCGTCATGCTTGTAGTACTGCGGATTAAGCATAGGCGCACCCTTGGGCGGATATTATGCTTAGGAATTCTCATTGAATGGTTTGCAGTAAACAAGTTAATTTGCATGAATCGCCGGAACCCATCGCCATAAAAGGCAATTAAATGTGGGTTCTGTGGTGACGTAATTTTGGAGTTTTCCGATATGCATTGTGTTTTTTATGGCAATTCGTCAGAGTTGGATTTGGATTTGATTGATGGTTCGTGTGTGGGATTAGGATTGCGTCATAGAACAATGTTTGAACATTTAATTGTTTCACTTTTTTTCAATGAGTATTGTTTTACATCACTGGATTTAGCCCAAAATACTTTCTCTCAAAGTGTAGCATAAAACTCTCAAAAATTTAAAATTAGAACTGCTGAGATGAACAAACTACAAATATTCATAGTTAACAATAATAATAATAATAATAATAATAATAATCTTTATTTCTTGTTCCACAAATACATTACAGTAGACCTGATACATATAAAAGGGTAACAGAAATAAATAGTGTCGACACTGATTTCCGCTCTTACACTAATACCAACAAGCTACAAAATATTCATTAACAGAGTATGGTTCAATCTGCACAAGAAATTTCTTGATATGTGTTTTGAACATTACAAAGGAGTCGATGGTCTTAATATAGCTTGGCAGATTATTAAATAGCTTTAAAGAAAATAAATAAAATTGATAATTCATAAAAAATCGCGGTGATACGTCACTTCAATCGTTCGATCGATCACATCCTACACACACAGAATCGGCATCCGGATTTTTCTTTTTATTATTTTTTTTTATTAAATGAAAATAATTGACTTTATTCAGGGGTGGTGCAAGTATATATTTTTACTATTTTTTTATATTCTATCTTATTTAACAATTGGAACTTTTGTAGACAATGATTCAAAAAATCTAAAAAACTCACAAAAACAAAAAAAAAATGTATATTACATTAAAATGAATTTTGGGCAAGGTAGTTTTTATAAAATATACAAAATTTGATGGTGCTTGCTTAAAACTATATTTGTTAGGATGAATGTATTGTGTATAAATATACATAGATGAGATTATTTAAAAAAAATACATTGACGGAAAAATACGTACATGAGTACATTTTTAAAATTTGGTTCCATTCTTCCATACTTTGAGATTGATCAAACGACCCTGTATACAGGGAGTCCGGAAATAATGTTCGAATAATCTAAGGGGTGATTCTACATTAGAAAATAAGATTTTTTTTCATATTAAGCAATAGTTCGGAAATACATAATTTTCAAGATACAGGGTGTCAAATTTCAATTTCTATTTTTGTTTTATTCAAATAAACCCTATAGGAATTCTGATGATCTAACAAAAATCGGTATACAGGGTATTTTTGACATAAGAAATTCAAATTTGATATTCCTATGACTCTATCTTGTATGTGGCGCCATCTACAAGTTTTTTTTCTGTTTCAAATAGTCATAACTAACTAACTAACCCAAACTTACTCAACCGTGAAACTTTATTTTGATAAAAAAAATATTATTAACATTATTTTCACCTGAAAATGATATTCATGTGGAAAGTTGCTAGGAGCAACCTTTTTCGAGATACATATTTGCACTCGAATAAATTCTTGCAATGTAGTTTTGAATGGCAAATTTTGAAAACAAACATAGTTGTCTTTGAAAACCGCGTTATCATGGTGATTTTGACAGTTATTTTATTGTTCGATGTTTCTTGAAAAAAAATGAAAAATTATAATATTAAAAAAAAATTATTATCACAAATAAAACCACATTACACATAAAGTAGCAAATATCTCGTGAACGGTTGTTCCTAGCAACGTCCAACAGAAGTATCATTATTTCTTCGTGAAAAAGATGCTGTAATCATCTTTTTAGCCAAATCAAAAATACAGGAATGGGCAAAAAAGTTATGACTATTCGAAACAGTAAAACTTGTGATGGGGTCACATATACAAGATAGAGTCATAGTAATATAAATTTTTAATTTCTTATATCAAAAATACTCTGTACCACGACTGTATACAGATTATTAATTGAAAATTCGGTGATTTGGTTCAAAACTTGAAGCTTGAATTGATAAAAATAATTTCCTATTTCATCACTGATTTTTATGAGTTCACCGACTCTAATCTATACCCAACTCAATCAAATTATGTCAACATCGCACCAAATCAAGCGGAACACTTCAATAGAATCAAACCAATCAAATATTTTAATCACACCTGGTGACCATGTAATTTAAATTTACAATTATAAACACGCTAATTACATTGTATTAGTGATGTATATCTTTCCGCTCCAGCATGATACTCATATACAGGGTGGACCAATTTATCGATAAATAGACGTATCGAATTTGGGTTAGAACACTCAGGATAAGACCTTCGTCTAAACTTAAACCCACACTGTCGTCGTGATTGTGAATTTTTTAGATAAATATTTATTGAATGTTTTCACGTGGGTTTTGGGTAATATGCGAAAAAGTTACGCCTACATTAACTTCGTTCCTATAATGAAAAATAATTGATTTGTTGTGGTTGTGACGCTTTGATCGAATTTGCTTATACTAACCAAACTGCCTTTTTTCTAGGTAAGATTAACTAACCGCACTTTTAACTCATCAACCATAAGCCAAAGTGGCTCAAGTTAAGGCAAGCTTACGCAACATAACCAATCTAACCTGCTTTTCTACTTGCATGTCTTACGAGTCAGAGCTTTTGAAGGATGGCCGAAGCGAAACGATTTCATCTAGCAAATCCAGGTAAAAAATGTGTGAATGTGTTGTTCTCTCCATACATCAAGGAATTTCCCTAAATTTGTTCAACGACGGCAACGTGGGGTGCACGGGAAGGGTTGGCAAATGGTCTCGTGCACGGTTGCCACGTTGACAAAAGTGATAAAATACTTGGTTAATTGCGTCGTTTTTTTTTCAAGGTCACTGAAAAGAAATCTATTTTCCGCATTAATGTGGAATTTAAATGATGTTTACCTAATTGCCGCAGATGTTTAATCATTAGTGACAGCATAAATTATGAGGTCTCTTTGATGTGTGTTTATTTATTCGATTAAAGCTCGAGATATGGTTGAAAAAAATTGATTTGATCGATTGCAAAAAATCAGATTGATATGTTTAACAGCAAAAACTAAAACCTTCCTATCACTCGATAACTAATTTTCAAAATAAATCGAACCCGCTCTAAACAGATAATATTCAAAATGTGATTTAAAATATTCCACACTTTGTATATGAAGTGGTTAATCAATGCCTGGTCATGTTTATTTTTGGATTTCGGATTTTTGGCACCGATTTGTATCTGTCTCGGTCGTTTAATGTTAATGTTATTCTCGAAAATTTTGATTTGTGAAAGTTATCCGAGGAAGATTTTTGGATTTACGTAAACAGATTAAGCATTGAAAAATGGTTTTTATTTTTTATGGATGTCGAACACTGCATTTTATCGATTTTTTCCATACTTGAAGAATATGGTCGCTTAGAGGTGACGTGAGTTTTTACTTTGAGGAGGTGAAGGGAACATTTAAAAGTATCTACAAAAAATCCCAACCTTTTAATTAATTTAGTTCTGAAGATATGATTTTTTTAATGGTCACTTGTCACTAGAAAAAATTACTATCTATGAAAGTTTCAGGGAGATGTTGGTTTGAAATTTGAGGAAGTAAAGAAATATATCCAATATGGTAATCAAGTTTCCCTAATTTTCCAGCTCCACCACCCAATCATCAAACACAAGCTCAGATTTGGCACACAGAGGCGGCCCCCCTGCCGAAGTCCGCACCTGGTACGACGACTTGAACTCACCATTGATTCAGAGCGACGGAAACGATAAGAGCTTGAAACT
This sequence comes from Orchestes rusci, assembly GCA_958502075.1. Taxonomy (NCBI): domain Eukaryota; kingdom Metazoa; phylum Arthropoda; class Insecta; order Coleoptera; family Curculionidae; genus Orchestes; species Orchestes rusci. The sequence continues at coordinate 8,442,678 of OY293308.1, read as the reverse complement.
CAGATTCGACGTCAGCCAGTACGCCCCTGAAGAAATCGTCGTTAAGACTGTTGACAACAAATTATTGGTGAGTACAATAACCAACATTCAGTATTTCAAAAGTCAATTAAAGCTGAGAAAAAAAACAGTTACAATTGACTTAGATAATGATTTATACAAGATTATAATGTATTTTGTTAGGTTCATGCCAAACACGAGGAAAAATCCGAATCCAAATCCGTCTACAGGGAGTACAATCGGGAATTCTTGCTTCCCAAGGGAACCAACCCGGAATTGATTAAATCTTCGTTGAGTAAAGATGGCGTTTTGACTGTGGAAGCTCCACTTCCCGCAATCACTTCCGGAGAGAAACTCATCCCCATTCAACATTAAAAATGTTCTTATTTTTGAGTAAACAATCCAAATTTCAGTTTAATTTGATATTAATGTTTTATTTATTTACCTTTTTGTTAAAAAACGTATAATATATTATGTTGCAAACCGTATAGATTGTTCAGTTATTTCTTGTATGGTAGGAAAAAAAAATGTTCTTATGCAGCTGACAGGCCTTATTCATGGTTTTTGACATTGCTGCTTGAATATTGGAAAACACGTAGAGTTAGTTACTTATTTTTCAATTTTTGTAAGTTATTGGTGATTAATAAACGTACATCTACAACTTTTAGTTTTATTTCTTGATGGATATAACAACTTCAGAGTGGTCAAAAAAATTATATTTTCCATTTCCATAAATACCTACCACATCTGGATAGATAGTTCAATCTATCCATTTGAACGTGAAAAGGTACCTATAAAACTGTTATAACTTGGAACCAAAATAAACCAAAACTGCTATTGATAATACAAGCAATTCTGTTTAGTTCTTGAAACCAACTAATTTGTCAACATTTCAAAAACCGCTACACTACCACCTAGATAAAAAGAAATGTAGCTTACAGCACTCTCCTTCGCCATTCATCCACACAACAGCACAAACCGACACGCCGAAAACTGGTAATGTTTGTTTAACGTTTATATCGATTTTACACATTTCCGTCCCGTAACAAATTATGTTAAAATGAAGGTTTACACTATGAGTACACTATGTAGGTTTTTGAGGACATTATTTTGTTATATTTTCGCGATTATTGCGCTTTTTACGGAGGGACGTTCCTAGACAAGAATGGCAAAGTCCAATTCAATTCAATTCAATTTATTTCCCAAAATTTTGATTGACAATAAATGTACATTCTATCTTATACATAATTTTAACAAGTTATTAGAGCAGCACTGTAAATTAAAATTTGTGCTGTGCTGCTTCAAAGTAGGTTTAACGATATTCTGGAATTATTTACAAATTTGGTATAATAATAAAGTAAAGTACTATTAATATCACACTATCCTATGATCACAGAATATTCATAGACTGTCGGTATTAAGCGAAACATATAGAGACGAGTTAGATTAATTTTAATTTTGGCAGTCACTCCGGAGTTTTATAGTATTTACTTGGTGATGATTTTAAATGAGACCTATATATATCTGGTAGTTTTTCAAATGGTGAGATTTTAATTTACATATAAAGCCATTTAATGTTAATTTTCCGAATTCTTCAGGTAAACTATTTAAAATTTTAGGTCCTATATGAACTGCTTGTCTTTGAGCTAGAGTCAAATTATATTTGACTGTTTCGTGTTTTTCTTTATTAGCGAATCTGGTTTTATACATTAATTGTGTTTGACTAGATGAAGAGAAATGTGTTCTTCTTGCAATAAATTACCGATGTTTTAAAATAGACAAATCTCAAAGGAAGAATTTGCAATTCTTGAAACAGAAGTGTGGTTGTGAAAAGAGAAACCTGAGATAGCTGTATGCCCCACCCCACTCAACTATTCCATGATTAACACGGACTGGAATAGAGCATAGTAAAATACTCTAGCCAATTCAAAGTTTACTATTCTTGATAACATTTTCCGTTTCTTAACAATGCATCTTAATTTCATTCATTTGAATGTGTCTACGCCGTTTGAGGTTTTGGTCCACGCAGATACCCAATTCTTCTACATGCTTTATTTTCTCCGTACAACTTTTGCATTCGTCTGGGCAATCTATTTTGTGCATAACAATATTCTGGATATTGGGAGTGGTATTGGGCATGTAAATGTCATGATTTTTTTTTTAAATGTTGAGTTGTTTTTTAGGATTTTTAAACCTTTTTCTGCTTTGGGTCGTGCTTCAACCCAAGAGTCCCTCTCCACAATAAAAGCTGTATCATCAGCGTATGCTACCAGGCATCCTGCTAATTTAGTAGTTAATATGATATTCATATACAGGGTGTCCCAACGATAGAGTAAAGTAGGTTTTATCATATAGGATATGAAAAATATCAATATCAATATGCGTCACAGGTTAGGGGTGTAAATAGCGCACATTCTGAAAATATTTGGAAACATACAGAGTGCGTCACAAAAGTATGGCGTGTAAAAGTATGATTTTTTTAAATAGAATGCCCTGTTTTTGATTTTATTTCTGGATTCTATGTGTCACTATGAACATTTTTTGTTATATAATATATGGGTCTAAATTTGATAGTTTTTGAATTATTCGAATTTAAAGAAAAAATTTTGCATTTTAATGATATTGAAAAATGATTGTTTTCTCCGTTATTTAAGATATTACACTCTTGAGATTTGGTAGGGATAAGGACTAGTGTCATATCAATGCTTGAACCGGAGATATTCGCTATTTGTTATACAGGGTGTTTTTTACTATAGTTCAAACGTTCCGATTTTCAAAATAAAAAAAATCATTTTTTTCAAATGATACACCCCTTTTATTATTACAGTAGTGGAGTGAGTATTTGAAAACCTATCATTTTTGCAAATAATGTCCTATACCTATCTTTCATGGTTATCGAGAAATTCTGAATTTTCTAAATCGCTACCTTGTGTTTTGCAATAAAACGATAAACTATGCCAAGTTTCAAGTTATTATTCAAAGGTAATACTAATATTCAAATTGTTAATCGATATTTTGTCTTAATATATGTTCAAAAAGGTGACCTCCCTGTTGAATACACAGATTCAGTCTTCTTTGAAGATTCAGCCTGACTTCTGATAACATCAAAGGCGTCACTGAATGACAAACGTCCCGTATTCTATTTTTCATATCTTCCATGGTGGTTGGCTTGGTAAAGTATACTCGGTCTTTTATGAATCCCCATAAAAAAAATCGAGGGGAGTTAAGTCGCATGATCTCGGTGGCCACGGAATAGAACCTCCACGTCCTATCCATTTTCCTGGGAATTGCATATCCAAAAATGCCCGTACATCACGATGGTAATGTGGAGGTGCACCATCCTGTTGCAGCCACATATTTGCCCGTTCGACTAAATTGATATCTTCAAGTAGCAGAGGCATTTCTTCACGCAAGAAATTCAAATAGTTGCGACCCGATAAATGTTCATCAAAAAAGAAGGGACCAATGATTTGGTTATGGTGGATGCCACACCATACATTTATTGACCAATAATTTTGATGTTGGACTTCTCGTAGCCAAAATGGATTTTCAGTCGCATAATAGTGCGTATTATGCCTGTTTACAGACCCGTTGCTTCTAAATGTCGCCTCATCGGAGAACATAATTTTGCACAAAAAGTTGTTATCCAACTGAATTCGTTGATTGATGATATTGCAAAACTGAACTCGTTTTTCAAAATCTCTTTCCAGCAATTCTTGATGAAGATGAATATGGTAAGGCCCAGCGCCGGATCGCATGGGCTTTATGGGCTTCAGCCCAGGGCCTCCTAGTTCTGGGGGCCCCAAAAACCCCGAATTAGAACTGATAGATATAATATGAAGATTAAAAAAAGTTACTTGTCATATCGTACAATTCGGTTGAAGACAAGGTACCTAACATACAATCAAATTATGAAAAAAATTGCATCCAGTTCTGTAGAAACGACGAAATCGTACGACGCTGTAGTATTGTGAGTGGGCCGCTTTAACCGTGCTTTAGCCCGTTTGACGTTTGGCGTGATGTGATGTGTGTGATTGTGATGAACAAATAGAAGAATCTGTTGCACAAAAATGTCGAAGATTATAAACTATGTGATAGGTACTAGATACATTTTGTGTTTTGACTATTTTGTTCCATATTTGTGTTTATTGAGAATTTATGAACTAAACTTATTGTTCACCTTGTTGTTCACTGTAGATTAAGATTATTGTACCTGCCTATTTTTTATTGTTTCCTAATGATAAAATATGCATTTTATTTAACTGTTTGAATAAAGAATCATTTCGTTTTTCATTGTTTTGATTCTCACAAATCAAATATTTTTCCAGAAAAAAATCGAGTATTCGAATTTTTCGGGGGCCCCCCAAATGTCATTAGCCCAGGGCCTCTGAAGAACACGGTCCGGCGCTGGGTAAGGCTGGTATTTGAATTTTTTTGTTGTCCGATTCACAGTGGATTTTGAAGTGTTGCATATAGTTGATAATGCCCTACTACTTACATGGGGATTTTCTTCAATATGTAACAAAATATCTAGTTCTTTTTCTTCGTTTGCTGCGTTCTTGTTAACAACTTTACGTTTCGTGTATGAAACACTTCCACTGGAATCAAACCTTTCCATCACATTTCGAAAACAGAGAGTAGTGGGTAGCCGCCGTTCGGGATATTTTGTTCGGTAAATTCTTTGAGCCAGTAGAGGGTTTCTCTCGGCTTCCCCCAATACATAGATCATGTCAATCAAATCATTCAGTGGATAGTCCATAGCCAAAAATATGGATCAAAAAGAAAGGATTAATTTTTACTTCTGTCAACAATAATTTTTGTTTTTTCCATGGCAACGGCCGGTGATCGCCATACATTCCATATAATATGACCGAACGATTTGGAAAATTCGAATTTTCTCGATAACTATTGCAGATAGGTATAGGACATTATTAGCAAAAATGATAGGTTTTCAAATACTCAATTCACTATAGTAATAATAAAAGGGGTGTACCATTTAAAAAAAAAGAAATTTTTTATTTTGAAAATCGAAAAATTTGGACCATTATAAAATACACCCTGTAGAACAAATAGCGAATATTTTCTGTGGAAGCTTTGATATGACTCTAGTCCTTATCCCCACCAAATCTCAAGAGTGTAATGTCTTAAATAAGGGAGAAAACAGTCATTTTCCAATATCATGAAAATGCAAAATTTTCCGTTATTTTCGAATAATTCAAAAACTATCAAATTTAGACAAATATATTATGGAACAAAAAATGTTTATAGTGACACATAGAATCCAGAAATAAAATCAAATACAGGGCATTCCATTTAAAAAAATCATACTTTTTCGTGCCATACTTTTGTGACGCACCCTGTATGTTTCCAAATATTTTCAGAATGTGCGCTATTTACACCCCTAACTTGTGACGCATATTGATATTGATATTTTTCATAACCTATACAGTGTGTCCAGAATAAAATGATGTACATGGGACTATACGAGGATATTGGAAACGGTAAAAGATACGACGTTGCTTAAATGGAAGAAAAGTTGCGTATTTGTATGCTCAAAAATATTCTACCTTTGTTTCATTTTGAATCGATTTCGTTATGTTCATACAGGGTGAAAAAAGAAAAGGTTCATTTTGAAAAAAACACAATATTTTGCTTGTTATAAAACCCAACACTTTCAAATTTCCAGGATATAGGTAAGAGGATACGACGATTCTAAAACGGCGTCAAAAAAATTCTAGACCTACTATGTTGCGTCCAGACAAAGTCAAGTCTGTTTTTTTTATGGAAGTCATATTTTTGGAAATTATTTTCAATACGGACCATGAAAATGGAGAATTTCAATATGGCCTCCATAAGAAAAACCAAAGTTGGCCTCGGCCGGACGCAACATCGTGGGCCTACAACATTTTTTGATGCCGTTTTTAGAATCGTCATTTCCTCTCACCCATATCCTGTAAATTTGAAAATATTGGCTTTTATAATAAGCAAAATTTTGTAGTTTTTCGAATATGGACATTTTCTTTTTCACCCTGTATCTACATCACGGTATCGATTCAAAATAAAACAAAAGTAGATTATTTTTGGGCATACAAATACGCAACTTTTCTTCCATTCAAGCGACGCCGTATCTCTTACCGTTTCCAATATTCCCATGTACATCATTTTATTCTAGACACACTGTATGATAAAACCTACTTTACTCTATCGTTGGGACACCCTGTACAGATGTGCTCTCTTCAAATGAAATAATAGCTATGTTGTGCGACTTCCGGTTATACCAGATGTAGGTGTCAATTTGCTTATTTTAAATAGAACACCCTTTATATTATTACATTTTTGAATTCTACGTGCAATAATTCTAGACAGATTTGATGTATCATGTCCTATACCTAAGTATACGAGTTTTTGAAATATTTGAGTTTTCAGGTCAAAAATGTTGTTTGTAGGTTCCATAATTCAAATGTGAATTTCACCTTTTAAGAAAGCCTTTATTATTTAATTTGTGTTGGATTCCTTTGTTGAAAGGGACTTAAGATTTTATACAATATTTTGAAAACTATTAATAGCGGGTGGTCAAAAAATAAGATCAGAAATGAAATCGAGAAAACTGCCAGAAATCAATTTTTTCAAATGGAAACACCCAAATTTGATCATTGTATAGTATTTAGCATTAAAAATAAAGGTGGGTTTGTATAAGATTGTGCTTTCCAAAAATGTGTTTTTTTTTAAATTTTGAAATGGACAGTAATACAAACTTACCTTTATTTCCAAAATATTGTGAAAAAGCTTTTAAAGTAGGTCCCTCTGAGCAAGGAATCCAACTCAAATCCAATAATTAAGGCGTTCTTATACGTGCAATTCATATTTAAATTGGAGCCTACAAACGTCACTTTTTACATGAAAACTCAAATATTTCAAAACTCGTATACCTAGGTATGGGGCACGATTCATCAAATCTGCCTAGAATTTTACGTAGAATCCAAAGATGTAATAATATATAGGGTGTTCCATTTAAAACAAGAGAGTTGGCACCTACTTCCGGTATAACCGAAAGTGGCACAACATAGCTATCATTTCAATTGAAAAGAGCATACAAATTTTCAGAATCTCAATCGCTTTATTTTTCGATATATTCTAATGGACGGTCACCGTGAGACACCCTGTATATAAGAAATAGGATTGGACCTAAAACCTTGGGGAACGCCACATTTGATATATTCAAAGTCACTCAATTCATTTTCTATTTTGACATATTGTTTACGGAGAGATAAATAATCGGCAAATATTTTCAGACAGACGCCCCTGATTCCATTTTTTTATCAGAAGTTTGTCGTGTGACACAGTATCGAAGGCTTTTTTTAAATCTAAAAAAATGGTTATGACTTTTCTTTTTTTATCAAGTGCTTTCGTGATCAAATTAGCTAGAAAAAAGATTGCATCCTCAGTACCTTTCCTTTCTAGGAATCCATATTGTTGTTTAGAAAGTAGTTCATTTCTCAAGAATTTTTGCGAAATGATATTGGTCTGTATTTATCACATTTTAGCGTGGAATCCGATTTATGGATTGGAGTTATGACAGCTGTTTTTGATTCCTCCGGAAATATTTCATCGTTAGACATAATAATATTGTAATAATGGGGTCGTTGCACGTACTTTTTTTATTGCATATTCTGAAAATATAATCAAAAATATTAGACCCGTATTTTTTTTTTTTTTTTTTTATCGATTTTTAAGGGCATAAACTAGCGTCGAAGTTTGTCAACAGTCCTTTTAAGCCTTTTAAATGATGACGCGTGTACGACAAAATATGGCGTCGCTTCTTGGATCCGGCGCAGCTCTTCCCGTGGATCGATAACTGTAGAGAACGCAACGTTGCCGAGATGCTTTTTGCTTGGGGTCGAGTGTAAAGCTTGTTTTATTCTAGGGATTTCTCAATTTCGAATTCACGTTCGTGGTTTGGATCAACTTTGCTTATATACGATTCAATATCGTCAAAAAAGAATGGGCCAATAAATAATATTGCCTACCAGCTTTAATTTGCAGGTACCAATATTTGCAGTTTTTGTTTAGTATGCAACGCTCCTGGTAGTTATTTATCAGACGTAGGGATAAATTCAAAGAATTGTGTCTTTGAGTTTATCCCTACGTCTGATAAATAACTATTCTATGCGTCTGCATTAATTTGGGTCTGAGAAAAATAAATATCTTGAGGGTTTTATGATACGGTCAAAGGTATCATAAAAACCCAGTCTGGGTGGTGTCGTATATAATTTCCTGGTTAATTTGCATTGAATCACATTATTTACCATCAATTTTAAAGTAAACCTAAATGCGTCGATTATCTATCGTTCATCATATTGAGCTGGTAATTCTTGTAAAAATACCATCAATAGTACATCTCGCAACACCGCATTTGTATCAAGCAGCGCGCGTTCATTTCAGTGTCAAGCGGATAAAGGATATTGATCTGTGACGTCATGGAGGCAATGGGCCCAGGTTGATGGAGTTATTTATTTCAAAGAGGCCTAGTTCAAATGTTGTGCATTATTTTGGCCAATTCATGTCACCCATTCTATTAACAGACCCACAGTTATATATTCTACACAAAATCAGCTCTAATTTTCATATAGTGCAACGACCCCATTGGTCCCCAAAACAGACTATGGTTTATTTTAGGTTCACTACTATTTTCCAACTTAATATTTTTGTTAATGTTATGTGCTAATCTACTTCCAATATTTGTGAAAAATTTGTTAAATTCACTTGCTATATCGTATGGATTTGCTGAACTTTTGTTTTTTTTTTTTAATTAGACTATGTTGTTTCAAGTTTCCTGTGGCTTCATTTGATATTTTCCAGATTTTTTTCATATTTCCATTTGCGTCCCTTATCTTATTTTTTCATTTACAATAATTTTAAATATTTGACTATACTAAACAAAAAATTGCAAAAACAACAGTTCGGTAGAAAACTCTTTCAAATTAGTAAAACTTAAAATAATACAACACTCTGAGTATAAAATAAACTCATTGCAATAACTTCAAAGACATACACATTCAAAAACTTCGGTGAAAGTTTAAAAATATTTTTGGGAATTGGTGATATTTTCGAAACTGGAGAGTGAAATTTGACGGTCAAAATACGAAAATACTTTTTTTTCGATAAGCTATGGATAGATTGCCATATTTCAAGTCATTTTTGTGATTAAAAAATGTTTGATGATATCAAAAATAGCCGAGCTAGAAGCAATTCAAGAAATTGATGACGTCAATAACTTCCAATCCTCTCAAGTCACAAAGTTGAAATGTTTAGAGAAACTAGCTGAAACTATCGTTACTAAATGGAGGAAGTTTGAAGGTTGTCACTCAACAAATCAGGGATATCAACAATTTTAAAAATTACAGCACCAAGCACCAGAAGTTTGAGCAGGTCCGCCGAGAGACGAGACAGGCCCTGGGACTTTTCAGTCTTCCCCCCCCCCCACGACCGGTGTGACCACTCAAAATAGAAAAAACAGAAGTACAGGTGGAAGTAGAAAAATAAACGAATGGAGTAAATTCATGATAATAGGTATGCTTCTTCTTCTTGATTCTCTCTTTTTAAAACGAAGCTATCAAGCTGAACAAAGAATAAAACGATTCAAAAAGAAAAAGGCTTCAAGGTTTTACCAATGAACAAATTCTATTCTTATCACGAAATTCTACAGAGTGTTCTGAATTTTTTAATAATTATATTCGCATTTCACGTCATGTTTAGTATAGGAACAGTATTGCTCTGAAAATTTTAAGCAATGTAGAATTTGGTGTTTGGTGATAATCTATTCTTATCACCTTATTATTGTCAAAACCTTAAAGCCTTGTTCTTTTTTGATTTTGCTTTCCTTGTCCAGCTTGATAGTTCTTTTTTTAAAATAATATCACGATCTACCGTTGAAAATTTTTACACCTAGACTTATGTGAAAATTAGAGGTGGTGCGTTAATAATTATTTGGAGCAGTAGTGCTTACGAAACAAAATAACATATAAAATACAAAAACAAACAAATTACTCTAAAGTAAAATCATTTAATGCACATAAAAAATTATTGTTTTGTGATAATGCATTAGAAAAAACGATTCAACGAACTGCCGGAACTGTTCTCAAGTGAAAACACAAATTATGGGATTCCCATAGTAAAAAAGAAACTGACGTTGACATTATACGGTCTAGATGCAGGGATAACGGCGTCAACGATCTCCTATAATTTCATTTGCAATTCAACATGAATTCAACACTGAAGTAGGACAACATATTTTCGTCGGATGGCGCCACTTGAATTTCGCTTCAAAATACTTAGGTACCATGCGGGAATTTGTCCCATCTGCCCCCCCCCCCCTCTTAACGGGCCTGAGTTTGAGACTTGAGGCGAACTCAAGTTCGGTCTGATCCTACCTTTAACAATGCTTGGGACAAAATTGCGAGGTTACTGTATTAACTTTATTATTTTTATTTATTTATTCATTCAGTTATTTATTGCCAGTACACTAAAGAATAAAATAATTCCAAATGGTACATACTGAATGAAATTGGTTAATGATTTAAGAAAAATGGAATAATATAATAAAGTAAAATGAGGAACGTGGAACAAATCATCATCATTAAAAATGCAACGAGACGGGGAACAGTTTGACGCAGAAACGAAGACGAGCAGACTATTGAACACACATCAACAACGGTATCTCGAATACGATTTCACACAAGATAAACTGTCGTAATAGCTATTTACCTAACAAGTGCGGAAAATTAGTTTTTCCGCACGAGTCTGCCGTTCACCGACCGACACGTAGCGGAGTTCGGTGAAGCAGCCGAGGGCGGAAAAACATTTTCCGCAAGTGTTAGGTACAATAGTTTTTCTACAGACGTGCGGAAATAAGGATATAATTCGTAATTTAAAAGTTTCTGATGCAACTAATGACAAATAAATAATAATAGATGTCGAAATGTGTAACTAAGCGACCATAGTTACCTGGAAACCTGGTTGCTCATGATATTGTTAATTTTTCCGCACTGGTGCGGGAAATCTGATTTTCCACACGGATATCGGTGCTGAAAATTGAATTTTCCGCACGGCTGTAGGAAAAAAATATCACAGTCGGAAAATGTTTTACTGTAGGAGCTTTGCAGGCTATCTGAGAAATGGGTAAGTCCATAATTGGTTCTGTGAGGGAGCTCGGAGAACGCACCGTCTGGTGCGTCCCCGGTCCCCGGGACCCGAACTGATATTGTCTCGAGAAGCCCGATACAATCCGTGAATCCATTCAGCAACTTGTACAGGAACTTGAGCATGGAATCCTCCCTTCTGTCCTCAAGACTCCTTAGCCCACACAGCTGCAATCTGGACTCGTATGTCAAAATTAAGTGCTTCGGTCGAGGTATTATAGTACACACGGAAACTTGAGTATATTGCTTGGCTGAGCAGGACTCAAGTCTAAGATTAACAACATAGCAACACTCTCGGCAGCCGATAATTTCGTTGTCTCTAGATTCTAGTAACTTTACGCACATAAGGATCTACCATGATTGTTTTGTCAAACTTCTTGTCATTCACTTGCAAACTTCCTCGAAACACAAAAATCAAATAAAACAAAATCAAATGTTTCTAAAAAAATATATTTTCCTTATCAAAATGTCATTGGCCAAGTAAAGTCAAAAACTCAAACCGTTTATACCTACAAACTAATATCACTGAAACACCCAAGCAAAACGAAATTTTTATCCAAGGAATGCGGCTTTTTATGGAATTTCTTGTAATCAAATCAGCCGGTTCCACTGCAACATCCCACTTTAAAAACATAATGAGACCATTCCCAATTTTGTTGACTTTTTACCTGTTTGGTAACACTGTCTCCGACTTTAGCAATGGACTTGAGTCCGTTAAATTTGGCCTCGAGCCTCTTTAGAATTTGTTCTTCTTCTTTGGTGACTGCTTCGCCGTTATAGTGTTTTAGGAGGTATTTTAGTGAGGCTTCCATTGCTTCGATTTGTTTTACCGCTGAGAGACACATTGTTGCTGCATCTACGTTACTACAAATTTGAGGAAAAAAACGATTTTGCCATTCTCACTCATACAACTTTAAGAATGGAACAGGCACATCACGTGGCTTTCCTATTCTTAAGCTTATAGAACTGTAGGTTCATTCGTTGACAATCTTAACTCACCTAAACTCAGGTTTATTGATACAAACCCAAACGGACTTGGGATTGTAACTCATCCGATGAAACCGGTGCAACCCGTTTAAAATCAAATACCTCTTCAATGGCATACTAACACCCAATTCCCTCAAATCACCCTCATCCATGGACAACAACTGATTGAGTGAAACCTTTTTATCGTTAAAAAGCGGAATCAGATCCTCACATCTCACCGATGTAAGAATGGAGCAGACATCTTCGAAAAACTGCGGACTAAAACGTTTGTCAAAATTTGCCATAACGGTGATGAACACTCACTGTTCATTGGAGTGTAAGTTATCAAAATGCTGACCAAATGGTAGGTTTGTGGGGATGATTATGTCGGTATCTTCGTCAGGGGCAAGAATGTCTAAGATTTCACAAAAACCGTTCTCCCTGGCTATGTCCACGAGAGTGTTTCCTTTGACGTCTACCAGATGGCAGTCCAGCTCCATGTCAAGTAAGAACTGGACTGTATCTGGTCGGTTGCAGTTTACTGCCCACGTCAAAGCCTAAAGCTAGTTTTATAAACCCATGCAATTAATTCAACCTAGTCACTTACAGTCCATCGTTGATTATCCACAGCGTCTTTAATGGACATTGGCAGTAGAAGCTGCACAGCTTGTAAGTTGCCTAGAGTCCGTGTATCAGCATCGGTTGCGTTTCCACTATCACTTACCATTGCTAGCCGCATACATTAAAGCATTCATTCGTTTTCTATTAATGATCTGCACATCAGCCCCATTGTCAATCAATAAGTTTATTGTTTCTAGTGATTTGTCAAATGGGGCTATGTAGTCTGGACAGTTACATGCCATCATTAGCGGGGTTTCACCATCTCTGGATTTATTAACATCAGCCCCCAATTTAATCAGCAATTCAACCATCTCCGAGTTTCCACTGGTAGCGGCTAGCATGAACCCGGTCCAACCGTCTCCTAGGTCGGAGTGTACGTCAAACCCTGTAATTTCTATTGTTGAGTTTTTGTATCTCTAGAAGTTATTGTTTGCCTGTTGACACCATGTCTTCCACGGAGTTCTTTTGGCCCATATTTACTGCATCATGAAATATTCGCAGCTGCTGGGTTTTCTTCTCTTCTTCCGAAAGTTCGCGTGGGGTGTCTCTTGATTGTTTCATGTGATCCTGGAAATTGTATAGAAAACGTGTCTTTTTTATCTTTCATCACACGCCTCTGATGAAAGTTTTAAAACTGTGATCTCAGAATCTTATTCTAATTTTATACACCAACCCAAACATCTCTCATGTATACATTTACTTTTTTTTCAGCGATGATGTCATGTGCCCTGATGTTCTAAAGCTTCATGAAAAAAAAACCTAGGAAAATAAGTTAATTCAACTGTTAATCTTCTAAATCATCGATCCCAAACACCCATATTTCCATTTATTCTCAGTTTTGTGTCACAAATCACTCATCCGTCACCAATAAACATTTTTGAAGGTGGTTGTATTGAGGTGTGGAAACATGGCAACATCTGGTCGCAAAACCCGGAATTAAGACCAGTGACGCTTTTGTTTACAAATAACAAATAACCGATTTGTGAGGTTAGTGTGTTGGTACTGTTGGTAGTGAGTTTATTTCTCTTACTCAGGAGAAAACCTAGCTCTGTGAATTATTCGAGCCAGTGTATGTTTACTGTCATCTAATTTGCTAGAGTTCCACGTTACGCCAATATGTCGTCTGACATGGTGATGCTTTTTTAGCAATAACGTAGTAGTTCCTCAGCCACGGAAATCTCGCTAAAAGTTGTACCAGTATGTGAACTTCCTAAAAAATTGGGTCAAAATTACTAACCCATGAAACAACTTTCATCTTTTACGGGCGATTTTGGGAAAATGAGCCATTGTGGATGCGCACAATCGCCAGGATATTTAAGATAAGACGATCGGCCTCAGGACATACGTGCGAAAAATTTCGCATGGCAAATTCCACTTATCAGGCTTTTCATATATGACCTTCTAACTCTCAAAATGGTCTGCCCTCGGTGCCAACCACCGGAATAAGTCTGAGTAAATTGTGGACTTGAGAAAAAAGTACAAACGACTCGAACTAACCTGAGCTCACCCTAAATAACCCAAACTCACCCCAACTAACCCTAACTAACCAACCCAAACTGATCCTAACCACCCCCAAGACTACCCGAAACTGATAGGCAGTGTGCCCAAGATAAGGATGTCTATCATGGGGATCTTGGAAACCGTAAGAGATACAAAGATGGTTAAATCAGAGAAAAGTTGCGCATTTTCAAGCCTAACCTAAGCCGTTTAGAAAGTTTTAAAATTCCGAGTCGTTTTGGAGATATGCATGAAATAACGAAATTTGCCGATTTCGTTTTTATTTTTTTCTGACGTTATCAAGAGAGATATTAGATATGGAAAAATAAAAGACAAAAAAATGAAAAAAAAATTTGAAAAATTTCGGACGTAGTCGAAATTTCTTGGCTTTTAAAACGGCATTTTGTTAAGCATCAAAATACGCAACTTTGCCTACACTTTACCGACCTTGTATCTCTTACGGTTTCCAAGATCCCCATGATAGACATCCTTATCTTGGACACACTGTATATGCACTGTATATGTTTATATTATTTAATTTTGTCATTGTAATTGCCTGTCTAACTTATTTTTGACTAAAAAAGAAGGAAGACAGGAAAATATCCCAGTGAAGAAAAAAAGAAAAAATATTCTGCCAGCCTTTTATCTGCTAATTTATGTAGACAAAACATAATTGAACATTTCAGATTATCGGCTCAATATCAAAAGTTGAAATTCGGCAGGAAGTACTTAAAGCATCTATCACCATCTGTCGATGGGCAGCCAGATTCAATTTTATTTTGTGAGAACCACAAATTCTTGATTGATTTGGGGCACATATTATGTGGAATAACTCTTTGTAAAAAAACCATTCAAAATCATCTTCCTTGATATTTTTATACATTACTGTTGCCTTATTTTCAAGAATTTTTTGCAAAAAAACTGGAAAAAATGTCTATGAATTGACTACATATAAAACTACCTGATCCACGCACATATCTTTTTGTATTTACGCATATACAGGGTGTCCGTGAAAATGAGGGAGATCTCTCGAATTCAGATAGAACATTGAAAAGTAAGATGATAAGTCCCCGTAAACTTTTTTCCTAGAGCCCCTTTCTACGGAGATACGGGCCCCGAAAGGACGTCACTGGAAATCACTTTTTCTTGAATAACTCAGCCACTAGATCTAATTTGATGAAAATTCAATATTATAAACAGTAAACATTACCTCTTAAAACACTGCCCTTAAAACATAATTAGCTTGTTTAGTTTACCAGGGGCGGACTAGGTTGTACATTTTTATGCCTACATTTTTAGCACCCTGTATGATAAGGAGTTGAAAACAATAATACATTTCATAATTCCGTCAAGGGCACCTCCTCGTCATGGCTTTTTTCGAGGTTTTTGTCAATTGAAAATATGTTTTTGATAATGAACAAGACTACTTTTTTTGTAGCCTAAGGTTCAGGCTATCTAATTTATTTTTTTCAAGTCTTTATCATACAGGGTGTTGAAAATTTAAGCATTGGAATGTACAACCTAGTCCGCCCCTGGTAAACTAAACAAGCTAATTATGTTTTAAGAGCAGTAGGTATTTTAAGAGATAATGTTTATTGTTTATCATATTAGATTTTCATCAAATTATATTAAGTGGTTACAAAGTTATTCAAGAAAAATTGATTTCCAGTGGCGTCCTTTCGGGGCCCGTATCTCCGTAGAGAGGGCCTCTGGGAAAAAATCTTACAGGAACTGGTCATCTTATATTTCAACGTTTTATCTGAATCCGAGAGATCTCCCACATTTTCCCGGACCCGAACCTCCGCAGCTGAGATTGACCTAATCAAATTCGCAAAAAAAAATTGTTTGCAAGTCTGCTTACTTTCAGCAGCTGAGCAAAACACGCAACAAAATCAAACTTATTATCAACAAAAACAAATCGCAAACTGTCGTTATTCGAATTTGATCAGACCAGCAACTAAGCTGCTGAGGTTCGCCAATAACTTGATAATCAACTGTAATCCTTGATAACAAGTGATAAGTTACACAAATGATTAGGATAACTAGGTGATCGTTACATGATGATCAGGTGAAAACATGAGGAGAATGAACGTTCTCTTGAGAGAAGGGATCATTGCGTGGTAACGAAATACAGTTTTTGATCGGTCTGTGAACGTTCGCTTAAATTCTCACTCGTTTTCCGCCCAACAATTAGGCTACCAAACAACAATCGAACGGTGATCATATCGTAATCAATCAATAAAATTCTTGAGCGGGGAACGAGTGATACTTTAAGCGAACGATCACACATCGATCAAAAACTTCATTTGTGTACCGTGGAATGATCCCTTTTCTCAAGAGAACGTTCATTCTTCTGAAATTCAAGAATAAGTGTCCCTCGAAGTGTCCAGTCGGTCTTGATAATGATTAAAAATGATCTTATAGTGGTTTAACCTTTGATCATACATAGTCAATGAAATAATGATATTCAATCAGTAATCACTTGGTATTCATCGGTAATCAGTGTGTATTTGGCGAAAGGCGAAAGGGTGTATTTGGCGGGAAACGAGTGAAAATTTGAGCGAACAATCACAGACCGATCAAAAACTGTATTTCGATACCGCAGAATGATCCGTTCCGAACGTTCATTCTCCTGAAATTCAAGAATCAGCGTCCTGGTTGACCAGTGTTTTTCAGTGTAGGGAGGTATTGTTATGTTATCAGTAGTTTATTTTTTATAATGTCCAGGCCGTGTGTTGAAAATAATGAGTCCGGCGACGAGATGGAAAAGACAAACAAACAAACAAACAAAAAACGCAATTTCAGTGGGTGCTGCAAGAGAAGCGTTTTACGAGTATATCAAGGTAAAGTCTAAAGATATTATTTTGATTTTATTTTAGTTCGTATAGTGAAGAATTACTGAAATAGATCATAGTTACCTACGCAAATAGATGTGATAGAAAGCGATGGAAAAACATTGATCTTCATAAGAAGTGATATAATACTTTCGCGTAATAAAATTGTAAATTTTTTGCCAGGTATGAAAATAATAATCAACGCTAATTATAATGATGAGCCCTAATAAATAAAATTAAGCATCTGCTTTCACTGTAATACTATCTTTGCCAGTTGTTTATCGAGTGTATGATGAGTTTATTAAAAAAAAAAAAAAGGAAAAAAAAAGCATTTGATTGTTCTTTATTTACCAGGCTCAAGATTAAAATCAAATGGTAATTAACAGAGTAATGATAACTAACGATGCTCGCTTGTTCCTTAATTAAGAGTGATAGTGGCAGTGGGTAACCTACAGCTCAAAGGTACTGAATGGTAATCAACGATAAACAAGTTGGTAATGAATGGTAATCATAAAGTAATCCGTGATAGTTACAAAAATGATCAACACACAGTAAGCATTTGGTTATCAAAGATTATAACACAGTAAGGAACGATAATGATAATGATTATAAGTAGACATATAAGAAATAACAGAAATGATGTACAATATTCCAGGATAATCAATGGTAATCCGCTTGTGGAAAAGTTATAATCGATAAATGAAAACAGCTTTTTTATAGCAGCAAATAGTAGATTGTTTTACAATTAAACCAACCATTACAATTCCATTAAAAGTGGCTCATGTTAAAAATCTTAAGTTTAACACTAAAATTTACCTTAAAATCAATATAACCCCCATCATCCCCAAAAATACTGTCTTCACTTTCCGAAGACCAATCTGGAAGATAGGCCATTATTTCTTGATTGATCCTATAAATTAAAAACCAAATAACTCAAAACTCAAAATGGGCTCATTTTTTGGAATTTTAATAAAAAAAATGGAACTTGGAACTTGGAACTGAAATTTTCAAATTTGGTATTTGGTGAGGTTAAGTTCACGTTCACGTCAACAGATGCTATGTTGCCAAGTGGAATCTGTAATTGATGTCTGTTCAGTAAGCGGCTCATTAATATACAGGGTGTGTTTTTTTTTAATCTGGGAAACTACAGCAGATACGAGAAAGTTTAAATGGGAAAAGACTTGCAGTTTCGCTCTATTCAAAACCATTTTGAGTTTTGTAACATTTGAGAGCTGTCAAAAAAAAATCGAAAAATTATTTTAGCGATTTTTTAAATTATGGCATTTTTTGTTTTTTTTTCTGATTCATGTTTCACCTCAACGCTGTTAATCTAGTTATCTACAGTGTGTCCACGGATTGGGTTTCGGTAAGGTATAAATGACAAAAGATTTCCGAGTTGGATTCTGATATTCTGGGAATCGCTAACTACTTTGATTTTATAAGTAGATTGAAAAATCATCGCGAACAAAAAAAGATAAAAAAAATTATTAAATAATTATCAAAATTTTTGTCATTTATACATTACCGAAACTCAATCCGTGGACACACTGTATGAGGAAATACCAAATGAAATGAAGAATTAATAAAAGTATGATCACCATGGTGACACATAACAATACTGTATTATTTTGAAAATGTACTTAGTTCAAAAAGTTTTTTGCGTTGTTTTTTGCTAAAATGGAGTTTTTCGATATTTAGAAAAACGCGATATTGTAGACCAATAAAATGCAATAAAAATGCTGTAAGATCTGCTGAGGATTACTCTTAATTGTTTATGGCCACCACGATCCCCCGATCTTTAGGTTTTAGATTTTTTTTGTGGGGCGCCGTAAAAAAACAGAGTTTACAAAAAAAACTTATTCTACAATAGATGAACGTCGAACTGCTGTAATTGAAGCTTATAATATTAATGGGCAATCTCTAAAGAAAGGCAACTAATTCGCAGTTTTGAAAAGATGCAATAATAGTGGAGTTTCTGAAAATATTTTGTAAAAACTAAATAAATAACCATGTGGTAACCGTACCATCAATGCTTTATTCCATGTATTAATCTTTTATCATTTTTGGAAATATGAAAAATATAAGGATTGGTAAGTACTGATGCCATTGATGTTTAAAAAATCAACCTACGACCTCTAGTAATGTAGTAATCACCGATTAAAGAGCGCCAATCAACATCCACTACGTCACAGAATACACTACTATCTCCGTCTGTCGTATTGACTGAGATGACTCTCTCTCTCTCGGGAGGGTAATATGGCCCCACCCCTTTTGCGATCAGGCAGTGAAATTCGCGTCTTCTTTTTCATTTATTTAGTACATTGACTATATAGTCAATGATTTAGTATATTTTTGGGTATTTCGGAAACCATTTTTCGCTGGTGACTTTCAAATAATGTCTAGAATACGTGTATAAAATTTCAGGTCATTTGAAAATGTATGCAAATTGTCAATTGGATTAACTACGTTAAGTTGAAGCGTGAATAAAAAAAACCAAAAAACACCCATAGAAACTTTATTTTTAAAAATAATCATATGATATATATCGTTCGAATCGTAGTGAAATTCTCTATCAAATAAGCATAAAAGATGTGGTTTTCATTAAAAAAACATATAAGATATAAGTTGATGTCATATGTCTGAATTTTTCTTCGGGATGTCATATGTCAAAAATGACGGATGTGACGAAACATTTTTCAATGTCATTCTATTTAGAGCAGAATTTCCTAAAACTTTTGTATTCAACATTTTACCCTACATCAATATTCGTAGAGCTAGGAGCGTTTTAAAGAATCGCTGAAAATCAGTTTTTTTTTAAATACTGATTTTTAGTTTTTGGGGTGAAGAGAACAAAAAATCTATGCGGAGCATTTGATTTGATTTGCTCTAGTTCCGGAAACATTAATCTCTTTTATTCTACAGAATTATATTTAGGATGATATAATAATATCCTTCGACCATATACGCTTGCGTATATGGTCGAAGTTGATATCCATCATTTCTATGATGCCCTTCTGATGTTATTTAATCAGCAAAATGCAAAAAACCAAGAGAGTTCAATCTCTCGATTCTATCCTTTCGATTCTGGAAAAAGAAGACCATATTCAATAATGATTTTATTGATTTTCCTTCCCTTACGAGAAAAAAACATTTACATAGTATAATTTCTTATCTCAACATCATCAGTCCTTTGACTGTTACTCACATCAGAGTGAATATGCGCAGTGAAGAGGTAAGTTGTTTATTTAATATAAAACCAAGGTCTTAGGCCATAGTACGTCGTACGTCAGAAATGAGCCATCTACTAAGCAGGCACAGGGGAATCTGAGGCTGGAGGCACAAAACATGTGGCTGGAGGTGGAACAGGAAAACTCATCAAATTTTTTGTTATAGGTAGTCAGAAATTATCAACTTGTGTCCTTGTGTCCTTTGCACTTGATAAAGAAAGGTTCTTGTGGTTTCCCCGAAGTCACTCTAAATAACTTGAGGAGCACATACAGAACAAGCTGAGGAAGTTGGTTCGTGCCACGAGAAAACTCTTAATAATAGGATTCTTCAACGTTCAAAGTAGAATAAGTAGAATCCTCAAAAAAATGTTCAATGTTCTAAGGTAGAATCTTCGCAGACTTTCCTTGGCAGCAAGAAGCTGGTTTACGTATATCTCAGGAAATGGGCAATTTCCACTCAAATTAATCAGAACCAAAGCTATTCTAACTATGCAATTTATTACTCAAACATCTCTAATAATGCAAATCAGTTTACGGAGTACAACGAAGGGGCTTCGTCATACTTGCCTCCACATTGGTTCATTTGTTTAATTTCACTCTAAAAAAAAAAAACAAAAAAATTATGAATGGTCAGCAGATTCACTATTCTTACCAAGAGATACTGACAGATTCTATTCGATGACAATTTGAAGAACACATCGGAAGAATGCCCATCTCGTTTACCTCCAGGCGCATCCCAGTTTTTGGAGAAGGTAAGTTGAGAGTAGCTGTGGGAGATGAGGAGGACGATTGTTAAAAGAACCATCAGTGAGTTGCTGTAATAGAATCACAATAGAAAATATTTCTGACTAAATCTATAATAAACTCTATACTTACGTCATCTTGGTCATTATTATGTCTTCTCTGCACAAAGTCAAAAAATCAACTGCGATAAATGCAGAAGTCCTTCATATTTATAAAGGATAAACCTCCCCCTCTATTTCCAGTTCACAAAACATTTCAAAGTTTCGATTGACAAGAATTGTCAAAGGATGTTTTTACAAGATATTGATTGGAAGATGGTCATCTCTCGATATGCAAATACTTGGGAATAAGATTTATTTCTAATATTTCTTTGACTTTGTATGATAATGGGTTGAGGGACTGAGGGATACTTTCAATTATTCATGCTTGGTTGATCATCAAAAATGTCTTGTTTTGTTATTTTTGTTGTCTGGTTGAGGGGAAACTTTGATTTGTTTCTACCTTTTGGATTCAGTGAGTCTATTTGCAAGGGTAAAGTAAAATACTTAACAAATTCAAATATTTCAATAATTTTTAAATAAATAACAGTCATAAATAAGATAAAAATATATTTATTTATACAATGTTGGCGTTCTGCACAGTTTTGGCCTCGACTCGAAGGCACATTCACATTTTTTTGCTCCACATAATTTACAGCTACTCTTGGTTCTACCATCTGGAAAAAATCATTTGCCCCATTAGAATCTAAAAATATTGTGGCTCTATACATGCAGATACAAAAGTACTTCAATAAAGCTACATTCAACAGTGAAACAAATTATGCACAAACCCTCAAAGTTCTCATCAACACCATGCGCAGACTTTTTTGGCTTTATGGCAGGTGTAGTTTCCTCGATTTTGGCAATGCTTAGTTTCGACAAAAAAGTTCAGACTGTGTGGATAACTACAAAGTCATTTACCTGGATTTTGGGTTAAATTTTGGCTCCTCAAAGTCCCCAAGGTCATTTTTGATCGCATCGTAACATCCGCAAGAATATCTGCTTTGGCTTGGCACGCATTGGGTACAAGAACAGTCATGGGCTACTCCTGTAAGTTGGGATAGCAACATTTTGAAGAGATTTTGGAAATTTGAGTACCGTATTGTAGTTTTTGGCAGTTTTCCATGTAGCACATCGAAAG
The DNA here is from genome assembly GCA_958502075.1 of Orchestes rusci. Lineage (NCBI taxonomy): Eukaryota > Metazoa > Arthropoda > Insecta > Coleoptera > Curculionidae > Orchestes > Orchestes rusci. The sequence continues at coordinate 8,420,415 of OY293308.1, read as the reverse complement.
CCTGTTGGTAACTGGTTGGGATTTGTTTCTCACGACGTTTTTTGCCAGGCTTTGTGAGCAGGTTGTGAATCTGGAGAAATTTGAAAAGTGATTTTCTACAGAGGTTGTTGCAATGTTGTTTTGCATTAGCTATAGAGTTTTATACATCCGACAATCCCGCAATGATAACTATCACAAACCAGTTATTTTCCCTTATGTGTCCCAACCTTGACTAATTTGTCAAAAATCTCGAAACCTCAACCTAGAATTGATTGGAGTCACACTGAAGTGAAGAAAATGGACCCCCTCTTCAAGATCCAAATTTTTCACATACCTTCTTGTTTTTGCAGGCTCAAAAATTCCTCGTTCCGACGGCTTATAATAAAACTGCTTAGTTTCTTCACAAAAAGACCTCACCGAATTCGGAGGATTCGTCGTAACCGACACCATCTGCGTGCTTTCAAGTTGCTTATCTGGTAAGACAAAATATCAAATCAATCTTTTGCAATTTTCAAACTTACCTAAATCAACCAAACACACTTCCTTCATATACTCCTGCAATAAACACTCTCCTGAAGGCATTTGCGTTATAACGTCATCTTGATCCAATTCCGGCTCAAGAAGATCAACTTCTTCGCGACTTTCTTCATCCGATTCTGTGCTTTTTGGCTCGGCTTGTCCGTATATTCGTGAATGGAGGATGAATTCCAGTTGTTTTTTGATGTTTTCGTCAGTGGTGTTCTGCATGATTATTTGTACCATAGTTGATAAAAAACTATCAAAATTTACCTGTATGATTTTTTGTATATCCTTATCCAGTCGGGTACTTCTGGCCTCATTGGCAATATCGCTTCGTTCGAAAAGACTAAACATCACTCCGTTGATGTATGGAAGACAAAAGTCAGTTTCACCAGTGAGGAACTTCTTCAGCAATGCTGCGATTTTCTTGGGCATTTTTACCGCCCTTTTTTTGGCCTCGTTCACCAAACACAAATTCATCAAAAGCGCCGAACAATACTCCAGACAATATTTTGACAACTTGTCGTAAAAATCCTCCAAATAGTCCACAACCACTTCAAACAGACCATCCTGGACCATGTGTTCTCTGCAGTGTTTTCGTATGGACAGCTTTTGCACGCTTGCAACCTAAACAGCAACACTAGTGTCCCATTCATGACATGCAAATCGACTCACCAACATGTTTCTTATCACTGCACCAGACACAGTCCTCACGTCCTTGACCTTTCTTATCAAAACCCGCTTCAAAAGCCTGTCATCCTGACTCAAATAGTCCCGCCCTTGTTTAAGTGATGCCAAAGTATTTATCAGCCTACAGGCTGACTCCTGCAACATTCTTTGTAAAATATTGGTCTGTAGCTCGGAACCAACCTGGACGTAATGGTCCATTCCAATGCCCAGCAGCAACCGTTCTGGCAAGCTTATGTCGGAGAACAAGTCCAAAATGTCGTGTTTGACGTATTCATCCAGAACTTTCTGACGCTGCTCTCCATTGGTTTTAGTGATTTTCTAAAACTAGGTTTAGAACCCCGACGGGTAAGTGGTAAATTACTTACCCACCTCAATGCTTGCAGGATACGGATTTTCCTGCCCGAATCGCTCTGGATCAGATCTGCTTTCAGTTTGACATAGTCCATTTGCACATTGCTCTTGGAAATCTGATTAGAGGGACTCAGTGTAACGCACTCCCCCTCACCACCTCCCACTAAGGAGGCTGACGATGGATTTACGTTAATGATGTCCCCCACTATGTCCTTGACTTCGTCACTTGTCATGGGGCTTTTGGTGTGACTACCTCTGAGTGTCCACATTATTTTTACGAACAATCTGGATGGACTTACCGTTCGTGCTCAAATATCTTCTCGAACACTCCCTCAACAATATTGCGCACCGTATCGGGGGTAATGCCCCTCGCATCTTCCATCTTGGGTTGCCCCTTGTCCATGACCTCGTCCTTTTTCTCTTCCGGGTTTATACGCAACATGAACTCTGACATGCTTTGATCCACTTCCTGGTTCAATTGAAGGGTGTTGTGGAACAGGGAAGGATATATGGTTTTGCACTGGTCCAGAACACCGCAAATGCTCTTGGTTTGTCCAATGATGTTGAATTGGAGAGCATTGGTCAGTTCGCTTGTAACAGCTGCAAAAGTTGTTATGGCGATTTGCAAGATGGTACCTTACTTAGTAGTTTGTGGTGTTCGTCTTGGAGGGTCCTGAACTGGTTTCTGAGGTCAGGTTCCTTTGCTTTACCTCTACAGGCCTCCAATGATGGATTTCTCTTATCTTTATGCTTTATTGCCTCCTGAAAATGATCGCACACAAAAAATATCCTGGTGTTGTCCATTTTCAATTCAATTTTCTCCCCCTGAAACGTCCCCTCCAAAAACCTCTCCCCATTTTTGCCCCTGGCTTTGGACACTTCCGTCTGGTTGGCTTGGTTTTTGCAACAAGTGCATCTGGACAACAAAATCGATTTGTTGGGAACTTGTTCCAGGTGGGTTATGTCCAGACCCCACTCTTTCCGCAGGGTTTCTGCGGTTCTTGGGAAATGATGATTTTGAAGAAACTGCAAACGTGGTATGTAGAAATGCAAAAATCCATGTTGTTCTTACCAGAAAAATCGTCTTGAAAATGGCTACAGCATCTGGTTCACTGGAAATTTTTGTTTTTTTTTTTTTTTGGCGGTTAAGGATAATTACTTACTCCGATAAGCAACTTGGAGTGTCCATTAGAATTTACAAGCCCCTTATGAAAAATGAAAAATGAAACAAAACGGCATTGCCTGCCTTGGGATGAACGCAAAATTTAAACTGGATGCGAAACCAGAATTTGACAATTTGAATCGATAGAGAACGTCAAAATTGCATGTCAGATTTATTTGGAACGGAACCTGGAATGGAGGTTGACAGGCCGGAGACTGGTTCGTTTTTGCACATTATGTGCGGATGCGGAAAAGCTGTGTGTGTCGCTCCCTCTCTTTATTTATTATAGTCAAATATCCTCTATTGAAGTTCACAGCGGCAACAGCGCTCACTTTATCAATGTCTATTATTGACGCAGCTTCATGTGGGACCATGGAGTTCTCCATGTGTGGGACATTTGTGAGTAAACACTCCAAAACTAGTCTGCTCATGCGCATATTGAGCGCCGTTGCCAAGAAGTACATTTTTCGTGAAATCCAGTCATGTTCGTCAGTGTTACTGTTATCGGTTTTGTATTTCTTTTAAATTGATTATTGTATTGTGATTGAGAAAGATAACATTCATGAAAAAATCTTAAAAAGTGGAGAAAAACTGTATACTTCAAAATGTATTAGGTACTAATCAGGCAAAGAAAGAAATTACTTAGAATACGGAAAACCAAATAGAAAAACTACATCAAAAATATAAGCAAACAATTTCACAGAGCGAAAAAAACTCTGGAGAAGAAGAATCAGGCAAGCAAGAGTCAGAATTTCATTCAGTGTGTGCACAATTTTTTTTTGAATTTGTAAATCAATAAAAAAATTAAAACTTTCTTAGATTAATGAAAGAACCAATGATGGGTACCTACAAAGCTGTCGGTATTTGAATTACAATAATTGAAATACATCTTTCAATCACCTAATTTTTTGTAATTGAACTACTTTGATTTTTTTCAATTACTTACATAAAGTAATTGCATGTAATTTCGACATATCACAGATAATTCGATTATCTACTCAAAAAGTAATTAAATTGAGAGTAATTCAATTACTACAAAAAGTGACCTACTTTAGAGGTCATTTCACTTTTTGCAAGAGACGTCCGGTTTTACTTTTGCTGTTTTACCGTTGAATTCTTGAACTGATGTTAGAGTATGTCGGAACTATTAGTTGGAAATTGTTTTTTCGGTCACGTGACTGTCAGTTTGATTAAGGTCTGATGATCACATGGTTTGGCTTCATTCTGTCTATTTTGAGAGTACGAGGGGGGGATAGATTTCACTTTGTTTCCAAAATGATTAAAAAAATGAGAGTTGTAGAGTGTGGGTATGTTCCACGTCTTATTCAAAATAAAAATGAACATGTAAAACATGTTTTTTGTTAGTAGGTGAGGGAGGGAAACAGCATTCAAACTAGCTACATCTATTTTTGTACTGTTTTAATTCAACTATGTTGATAAAAAAGTAATTCGATTACCAAAAAATAATTCAATTACGTTAATTGAACTACTTTTGAGAGTGTTTTTAGCAATTGGTAATTGAATTACTTTTGTCATACTCAAGGTAATTGGTATTAATTGTAATTGTATTACGCATTTTAAAAGTACCTAATTGCTATAGCTCTGGCTACCTACCACCTTACTTGAAGACAATTTAAAAAAATGTAATCTAATACATTTTCCTCCTAAATGTGAAGATCAAATTGCTAGAAGATAAAACCTAAAAGTGCAACAAATTCATTTTTACAGTGGAAAAAATTCATTGATGATCAAGAACGTACGTATGAGATAATAACAAAGACAATAAAGAAATCTTCTACAAACTACTGTTATAATAAAAAAAAACGACGGAAGTTCAGGTATTAAAAAATTTTGCTAATCCTGGAAAATCTACTAATTCCGGCCTGACAACAAAGTAGGTCTTGTGGTGGCGTGTCTTCTGGATGCGACCTACTTTTAAATTTGCTATGGTTGTTATGATGGAGTATTTTTTATAGTTTTCGCACTACCGGCCATTGTATTGTATGATAAATGTCGAAAAATTTTAAATATCCTTCAGTGAACCCGCCTTAAACACGTACATTTTCAAGAATCCTGATCCTGCAATAACTTTTATGTGAAAGGCACGTCAACCAACCGACCACTATAACAACGTTTACAAAATTCTTTGAATACACTGTAGACATCCAGCAACAAAGTGTAAAGCAGCAATGCTAAAACTCCCGCGTCCAAGACAGGACGCCATTCAAATCAGTATAATTTCTAGTTGTCACGACATCGCTACATCCCGTACCTGTTGTTCGCCCTCCTTAACTTTTTATACCGCACGAAACACACATTCTTTCAACAAATTTATTCAAAAACATAAAACTAGTCAACAATATTTACAAGCCATTACAGTACTTAGTGCAGCTCATGGCCAAAATGTTCATATCCACCAGAATGGTCATCTCCAGCCCCTAAAACGTCACTGTAATGACCTTCAAACCCTCCTTCATGTCCATGATCTGAACCACCTCCATGACCACCAGCTGAGTATTTGCCAGAAGCAACAAAGCTGCCTCCGAAAGGTCCTTCATGTCCGCCTCCTTGGTTGGTCAAGTCGATGGTTTGTCCTTGCTGTCCACCTCCGCCTCCTACGATGCTGACTCCATGGTGGAAGTCTCCACCTCCAGAGTTGCCTCCGTTTTCGTGGACGTCATAGCCTCCTGATTGAAGTTCGAGAGTTTGGCCTCCGCTGCCAAAGCTGCTTTCTCCCAGACCGTGGCTTGCGCCGCTGAAGGACAAGGAGGCGAGATCCAGGCCGTGACCGCCTTCACCTCCGTGGCCGTATGCTGGAAGAAATAGTTTATTGAGGATGTTTCTGTCACAGTGGCAACAGCGCGCAGTTTATCTCCGATCATTGTCGCACCTTCGTGTGAGATAGTCGCGTGGGCTCATGCGCATTTCAAACAACGTTACCACGGTGAATAATTCATCAGGAAAAGTGGTCGCGTTGTTTGATTTTCTGTATATGTTTACATACTTTCTATTAAAATTCCATTCACAAATTTCACCATAAAAGCCAACCCGAAAATATATTGCGGAAATTCCAATAATTGGAATAGCAGATCAAAAAAGTGAAATCGTTTACTAATAAAAAACTGCCGACTTAATTAATTCGAACGCGCTGAGATACATTCACTTCTTCCGGTGTCATTAACATTATTGATTATGCAATTTTAATATATTTATGATAATAAATAATAGAGTAAAAGTAATGTAACTTACATGAGGACACAATTCCGGGTCTGCAAGACCCCAACACGACAAGGGTACTCAGAACCACAAACTATAACAAAAATCGTAAATTCAAAATTAATTGATCAATTATTCTCACCCTAAGCATGGCGATTATCTATATATTATATGTATATAACCTGGAGACTAAGAATACCTTCACTAATGTAATCATCACTTCCTTCTTGGCACCTTTTATAGTGCAAGTGATTGTCCAGCTCCGACTCTAGTGAAAGAAGGGGCGAGAAAGCCTTTCTCTCCGACTAATTCGTTTCAAGACCAATGTTAACTAACTCTTGTCGGATCAATCAGGTTTATTAAAAGCGAATGGGAAATAGGTGTAAGCTCTAGTGAATGTTCGTACATGAAATGGTAAAGTTTAGTTTTGTAATAAAATAATTGATAAGAGATTTGTACTGTCTCAAAAAAAAAAGCGATTTTGCAACAGAAGAAATGAGCTGGTAAATTAGATGCAAATATAGAAATAGTTTCACCATGCATCTCATTAATTTATTGTTCACCTGACATGCTAATTTTGATGCTACAACCAGTTTTGGAAGATTGGATAATTAATTCTTATGTTCTTAATGATGCAATAAATCGTCTATAATTTCGAAAACAGATTTTTTGGTATTGCTCAGTCCTCCTTTTACAGTTTATCTTTATAATTTTTTTTTTGAAAAGTGATTTTGATGACTCTATCTCTATTTTCCCGTTTAAGTCTTCGAGAGTTTTCAATCACTGTCCCAATTGTTGCATTTTCATCGTTGCGTGTTCCAGCTTTTTTCCCTCTTTTCAAATTTTGACAAATTTCTACAAATCATTGAAGGAATTCTGTGGAAAAAATGTTGAGGATTATGTGACGTGATGTGGAGTGACAGATCTTTTTGTCCATTTTCCACACTGTTTCGTAAAAAGATCTTCGTTTCCCTATTGTATGATCAATATGTTGGAAGTTGCATCTCATTTTTTATTCCATATACGGCGTACACAGGGTGTGCCATAATTAATCCGCTTTAGAGCAGCCGGTGATATTATAAATGAAAATAAGAAGATTTGTCAAATAAATGTGGTGGCAAATGCTAATTGTTAAAAAGATACAGGGTGATGAAAGTACAACGTAGAGAGCGCCCTCTAGGAATTTATAAAATGTATTGAGATAAATGTCGGACACTCTCAACATCTAGTAAAATAACTATAATAATATTTTTTGATAGTTTGAATAAAGTGAGTTCCGGATAACCGGATTTTTATTTTTTCCTGATGGTATTTCCACTTTCAAAGTCGAATATCTAGCAAACGACTTGAGATATCGATTTTCATCAAGATTACATATACCACGTAGAAAGATTGACTCTTTCCATGGATAAAGTCAAAACAGTCTCAACTTTACAGATTGAAAAATTATAAAAACGTTGATACATCATCAAGTACGTACGAAGCGTGCCCTAATCAATACGGAATTACGATTTCTCATCTTCGAAAAAGCTAGTATACCAATTTTGAATTTATTATCTTTATCCGTTAAAAAATTATTGAAATTTTTCGAAAATAAAGTTTTACTTTCAACTCCCTGTATCTTCTAAACGCAACATTTATTAGACAAATCTTCTTATTTGAATTTATATTATCATCTGCTGCTCTATGGCGGATTAGTTATGGGACACCCTGTATACAAGGGAAAGGTATTTTCACGAAAAATTGTATGGCAAGACTACCACCCCAAAATTTTCAAATGAGACATGGGTGGTGAGGTTTTAAATGATCACCCTGTATGTATTATAGAGACCAGTACAGGATGTTTCCAAATGAAAGTTTTATGGTTCAAAATAGATTTCGTAAAAACAATTAATTCATATAAACAGGGTGTTTCAGAACGTCTGGTTCTGGTCATACACACCAGTGCATGATTTGGCATGGTATATCTTTTGAAAAGTATTTGAATGAAACTAACCCCCATATGCACCGTAGAAATCTAATCCGGATGAAGTCTTTATCGCGATTATCTTCCATATCACGCAATGGAAAATAATCGCGATGAAGTCTTCATCCGGATTAAATTTCTACGGTGCATATGGGGGTTAATCACGTAATAATCATAGTCAGTTATGATTATTTATAAAATTACTTCGTGATTTAGTAACGTTAAAATATTTTTCAAATGTTATATCATGGCAACCCACTGTGCGAAAAGAATATTTTTATAAATGAGGCGTTTATTTCGAAAACGGGAACATTTATAGGTATCTGACTATATGACATATCATTCGGAAGGGATTCTAATTGACTTTCAAAATATTTGTTAATATACAGTATGTTCCATTTAAAAAAAGACTTTTTTAAGCTTTTTTGTACCTAGAGAAAAAAATATATATAATCACATACGACCCTGTATCATTTACGGAATAATTCTTTTACAGATGGGTATAGGATAATATTGATGAAAAATATCCAAAATGTTGTGAAGGATAAAAAAATGAAAGAATATACATAGTGTCCCATTAAAAATATCAAAGTTGCTCCTACTTTCTAATAGAAGCGACAACGTCGCATCACTGAAAATATTTTAGATCGATAGATCACTTGAATTAACAAATTTTTAGAACGATCCTAGGATTCGTTTTCCCTAAACATCTATAGGGTCAAACCATCCACTTTGGGTCATCCTGTATATCCTGAAAAGATGCCCTCCAGGCCGACAAGTGTCAAAGATTGCCTTGATTTCGTCTGTTCAACCGATTTTTTTTAAATTTAAAGTTGCGGAAATTGTTTTAGAATAATTCTGTAATTTACTGACATCTCTAATTTTGTATTATGTTCAGATTGACCAAAAGGATTATGCTTCTTGACGACAATGATCCAAGAAAGTAACCCCTATCCAAGCCTCAATCTCTTCCCTTCGAGGCTCCTCTTGGAGGTGCACAATGGGCTCGCTGTGTGACGTATAAGTGCTGTTGTACTTACCACCCTCACCACCATGGGCATGGGGCTGATAAGATTAGGGATATGGAGAGTTTAGGAGGTCGAGAGGTACAGGGACTAGAGATGACAACAAAGGTACACAACGTGTACAAGCTTGAAGATATGTCAACCAGTCTGTTATATCTTCTCCAACCGAGTGAATCCAGGAATCTTCACGAATGAATTCTTAAAACCTAGATGAACAAGAAAAACATGCATTGTCCACACTCTTTCTTCGCAACTGCGTTTTTTTCTTCACGAAATTTCTCAGTCCATTCTGCTAGTGTTTTTTTGCCTCCATATCTTTCTTCTTTTCCATCTCTCTAGCGATGTGAGGTGTTTCTGTGACAAAGCGATAGGGCTCATTGAGGGCTCATTGATGTTATAATCAGAAGGTATTCCACACAGCTACTAGATTTTTGCTTTTTGAACGATGTTAAAATGAAGGATGGGTCTCAGCCGCGTCATGTATGTTGGCACGTTGAAGAAACCTTTCGTCTACAGAGAGAGATTTTGCAATATTATCTCTGATAGGGTGAAACAATGATTCCCTGTATCATCGGTGATTTTGATATATGGTTTACAGGGAGATCAAACATAAGTCTGCACTATTGCTAACTTCTTTATTATTGGAGATACTAAGTCATTCAAATTAGCGAACCAGTAGTATCTTTTCCCCTGATTAACGTATGGTGTTGCAAGAAAAACAATTGAACATCGTGTTTTCAATTTATTTTAAAAAATGTACTTTTTTTCAATGGGACACCGTGTATATTCTTATTATTATCCATTGACCACCGTTTCCTGAACATGAAAGGTTATTATGAATTTTGTCTTAAATCCAAAAATACCGGAGTAAAGCCTTTCCCAATTTTTTGAAAACTTTCCATAAACAAAACATGTTTTTTGAAATAATAATAATAACGCGATTTTCAATTGTTTTTTTCTCTCATTTGAAGGACCTCGTATCTTCAAAAATAAAGAAGTTAGCAATAGTTCTGACTTGAGTCTGACCACCCTTTATGAACCTTACATAAGGCAAGGCTACATTCAATTTATACACTTCAATGTGGAAGTGACAGATTTTTCCATGGCAAACGGGAATCATATGCTACCATCTACATCTAATTTGTTTTCGAAGTCACGCTTACGTCAAATTCAATGTGGATGGTAACATATGATTCCCATTTGGCAAGCGGAGATCTCTGTCTCTTCCACTCCGAAATGAAATTGGATGTAACTCAGGTATAAGTCGCAGAAATAGGCAAGAAAAAATGAGAAGAAAAAGAAACAAGAGGATTCCAGATCTGGAGGTCGTAGAAGGGGATTTTTATCGGTACTAGTGTAAAGTAAAAGGACAATAAATGTGGAATAATCTTAAAAAAATAGTAACATTGAATACAACTGTTCTTTTCATCATCGATATCATCAACATGTGAAAAAACTGAGACAGAAATTATCATCAATGAATCTCAAAAGTTGTAGAACAAATTTTAATAATAAAACTAATCAAAAGCCGGCAACATTGAACCCGATTGGCGCTGTGACACCTGTCAACGCCTAGAGCATTTACTGCCAAACCCAGAATCAAGGCGTCTTTATTCCGTCTTTCAAATGTTGTCTCTCTTTTCACAGCGGTCCTTTGCAAAGCGATCGTCTGTTCGTGTAAACTTTTATAATTTCCCCTTTATTTAGGCCATCCTAAATAAAAAACACACAGAATATGGTGCAAAAGAAAGTGAGTTCCCCATACTTTATTGTTATGTTAGTATTTTTTTCACTTTTAATCGGGAAAATTGTGAAAAGTTGATTGAAAGTGGGGTATTGACAGGTAACTTGTAGTGTGGCGATTATTTTGGTGTTTATACGAGCTTTTTTCTTTTGTCAAATAACGTTATAATGTTTGTTAATTATATTCTCAGTTTTTTCTAAGGGGATTCATTAAAACATGTTATTTGTGATTATTTCGAGGTTATGTTTACTTATTGTGCTCCTCATTTTTCATGATGACTCCTGTATTTGCTATCTGATTAGTTTTTGAAGAAAAACTATAACTACCACCAATAGTTGGACTGAAGTTTTTTGAAAATTCATCAACATTTTCATGGTCTTTGGCGTGTTTTTTGAATTTTTGTTTTTTTCAGCCCAAGAAGAAGGTAGGGGGCAAAAAAGTAGCAGCCGCCCCTTTGGCTGTGAAGAAAGTTGAGGTTAAAAAAGATGTTAACCCTCTTTTTGAGAAGAGGCCAAGGAATTTTGGCATTGGTAAGTTGAAAATGATTATTTTGCGTTTTAGTGAATACCTATGATACAAAATTTTGGTTCTTGAATTTGGAGAATTATCTCTCGTTTTGCTATTTGAATGAGAAAAAATGCTGGGTGAATCACTTTTTTTTCAGACAAAATCACCATTTTGGGCACATTGTTTTAACAGAAATCTTCCAAAAATCTCGATTTCTTCCAGTTGTGGGTCATTGAAATGCACAATTTCAGTTGTTCTCATGTACTGCGCTTATTAATGTAACCACTAAAGATGTAAAAACAAAAATATAAACGGAAAAAACAAATTTTCAAAATTTTATCTACAACAGGTCGAAAATTCGTGTCAATAATGTAAATGTCAAGATTGTCAATGTCAAGTCCTAAGTCCTAAAAAACGACCGAAATTCGCGCAGTGTTGCCAAGTGGATTCATTTTCCTTATTAGAATGGGTAGAATTGGGTATTGTATGTTCGTTTTGGCGTCATTTTACTTAGACGAGGATGGTGTCGTCAATAATGTATATTCAGTTTTATTCGAGGTTTTAACATTACTGGGCAGTAGTTAACATCCAGCTCCTTAACAAAAATTTTAGTTTCGACTTTAGACATGAAAAATGAAAAAAAAAAAAGTATTTTTTTCTAGATGTGTCACTTTTTTTGAAAAGTCTTATCAAAAACAATTAGAGGTTGTTCTGGGAAAATCACACTTATTTACAACGACACTTTTTAGTACTTAGCTTTTTGCATTATCCTATACAGGGTGTCCGTTTAAAGTGATGTCACTATTGGTATCAGTACAGTGAGTGCTACGAGATCGGTTGAATGAGTGAAAAGTTGCAGTTTTTGATGCTCATTGAAGATCCATTCAGTGTGTCGCCAAATTATTTTTAGTTTTCGAAATACAGGGTACATTGCGAAAATGGCCTAAATTCATTTCATTAAATATTTCAGAAACTATTAATTTTCGGGACAGTTGAAATTTGAGAGTCTTATCATTATTTCCATTCTACAGTGTGTCCACTCTGAAGTCGCCCACCCTGTATTAGGTATCGATGATTTTTTGTTTGAAACACACATTCTGGGATTTTATGAACCAATTAGAACAAAAATTAGAATTAGAACGTACAGGAATACTCAATCAATGAGCAGTATAAGTTTTAAATTAACAAAAAAAAACAACCAAAACAGTATTTTTTTTTTTTTGAAAATGTGAACAGGGAGGTTTTTGGTCATTCTGATTGGGATTGTCAGTTTTTTTCTAAATAATCATTTTCTGAAATTTGACCCACTTTGAACCCCCATAATCACCCAAAAGTACGTCCCTGGAACTGATTTGGTATAATGTTCAAAAAGTGTTTGACGAGACCTAACAAACAATAAAAAAAATGAAAATCGGTTAATTAACAAAAATGTTACAGGGTGGGACACTTCAGAGTGGACACCCTGTAGAATATGATGTCTTCAAAAAGTGTATACGACGTTTCGTATATTCGAGTAACCACCATCAACTTGATTTTTTTAAATACGGAACTGCATTTTTTATCATAATTTTTTAACCCTTTTCAATGTTGTACCACACAAATTCCATTGACTACGTTTCGACTGTAAAATAACATCATCATAAGTACGACTTTGAATTCATATTATTTGAAAATTAAGAAGGCTCAAAAATGTTTTATCTAATTATAATTTATTCTTAAAAAATGAAGACAGTGAATCGAAGCACCAAAGTTTTGATTCGTCTCGTATTAGAGCAAACACCGTTAACTTGAATCTTTTATATATGGAGCTGGATTTTTGTCAGTGTGTGTGATTTTTTCAAACAATTTTTTATCCCATAAGAATAATCAGTAACAAGGATTCTATAAACTGACTACCACGATCACCTGGTATTGAACCAATGGATTTTTCCATCTGAGGTTTTATCAACGAAATAAGATAGGGTGTATTATTTATCGAAGTACGTACACCGCAAAATCTAGAAGACAAATCAGAAGACTTCGACGAGTATCTAACAAAATCACTCCTGGAATATTGAAAAAAGTCCATAAAAAGATTGTTGTCAATTTGCAAAAAGTACAAACGAAGTTTCTTGATGATGGATATTTTGGATAGAAACGCAGGAAACTATAGTAAACGCCAAACAACATTCGATCTTTGTCATCGTTGCCACCAAGCTCGTTGTTATGAAGCTTGCTGGTAGCCAAATTTGGTCACCAGCAATCAGCAAATCACATAATAATAACTCGCTTGGTGGCAATTATGACGTGAATCGAAAGTTGTTTTGCATTTGCTGTATATAGGCGGAAACCATCAAAGAAGATGAAGTAAATCGTTCTTAAACCCTTTCAAATTTTGAAATATGATCAAATCAGAGCCGTACGGGTGATAATTTCTGATGATGTCATTTTACAGGGTCGAAACGTCGTCAATGGTATTTGTTCAATTGATGATGAAAAGTTTTAAAAATTATAATAAAACATTCAGGTCCGTATTTAAAAAAATTAAGTTGATGATGGTTACTCGAATACAAAGCGTCGTATACACAATTTGAAGACATCATAATATTGTAGAATGGAGAAAAATTATAAAACTTCAAAATTTAAATTGTCTCAGAAATTAATAGTTTTTAGAATATTCAACGACATTGATTTGTGCAATCTTTACAATTTACCCTGTATTACACACACTAAAAGTAATTTTGCGATACAGTAAATGGATCTTCAATGTGCATAAAAAACGACAACTTTTCCCCCATTTAACACAACATTGCAAGTAAGTTTCATAATATGAAGCTTGTTACAATGTGACAAAGCTGTGATCCCAGGGAGTTTTTGCACTGAATTTTGATTTGGAATCATTTTTTGTGTTGAAAGTGGTTCATCCTGTATTTTTTCAATTTAAATTGTTGTATGATCCCGTAACTATGCTAAAATTGAAAAAAAAAAAATGTTTGGATACTCAATCTTTAAAAGCATGGATTTTTTAAATAAATAATACCTAGTATATTATTCAACGAGTGAGAAATGGTGGATATTGCTCACGAGGATGAGTGAGTGATAGCCATTTCCCGCGAGCAGAATACTATACTTTTTCTATGATTATTCAATAATTGAAGTGAACTTTGCAATATTTGATTTCATTTGGACGAAACTTTTTGACAACTACTGTACTTGAAGTGATGTTAGGTTGTTAACACAATGTGACAATGACTATAAAACAAGTATGGACGGTCAAATGGACTGTTTCAAAATGATGGATTTGAAGGTTGACATTTTGTCGGATGTTTTGACTGGCTCTAAAACAGTGGAGTAATGGCATTAGATCATTTCATTGATTATAAACAATTGAGTAATGTAAAAAAAGTCACTGGTATGTGTAACGAGTTACATTTACCAATAGACATCTTTTTCTATGACTATTCAATAAAAGATGTATTATTTATACATCCACTTTCTATTGGTTAATGTACCAGTGACTTTTTTTCATCACTGAATTGTTTTTAACCAATGAAATGATCTTATCTCATTACTGCACTGTTTTGTAGCCAATCAGTACATTCGACAAAATGTCAACCTTCAAATACATCATTTTAAAACAGCCTATTTGACCGTTCATACTTGTTTTATAGTCATTGTCACATTGGGCTAACAACCTAAATATCAATTCAAGTAAAGTTGTTCCCAAAAAGTGCCGTCCAAATGAAATTGAATATTTCCAAGTTCGCTTCAATTATTGAATAATCATAGAAAAAGTATAGTTTTCTACTCCCGGAAAATGGATATTACTCACTCAGATGATTACGCAAAACTTCATCCTCGGGAGTAATATCCACCATTTCCCGCTCGTTGAATTATATACTATTTTCTTTTGTTTGATATAATTTCCTTGACAACAATATGAAAATAAATCAACTAAAACTTTAACCATTTTATTATTATCAACAAGGTTTTCCATGAACTTATAGTAACAAGTTCTGACATGATGATCACATATTTGATAACAGAACAACTCTGTTGACTCCCAAATACGAGCTTTTTAATTCTGATTCTACCCCCATCATCAAACTTTCCCTCCTTGATCAATGAAAATTCTACAAACTCATATCTTCAGGCCAAGACATCCAGCCTCCTCGTGACCTGTCCCGTTTCGTGAAATGGCCCAAATACATCCGCATCCAACGGCAAAAGGCCGTTTTGCAAAAACGATTGAAGGTACCACCTCCAATCAACCAGTTCACCCAAACTTTGGATAAACAAACAGGTTAGTTTAATGTAAGTTGTATTTATTTTTATTTATGTATGATGATCTACTGCTTTCACCGGCGAACCTAATTTACTATGTGGATTAATGATTGCACCTGATTTTTTGATGTATGAGTGATTTTTTCTAATGCGTGATTAGTGCGTAATTAGGATGTCTTTGCAGCCACCCAACTGTTCAAAGTACTTGAAAAGTACAGGCCTGAAACTGCTTTGCAGAAAAAGAACAGGTAAGATAACTTTGAGGTTGAATTTTTCTTGTTTCTTTCACATGATGACCATAATCCGAACCTTCAGATTACACATCTGTTGATAGCAAACCTATTTTCTGATTTTTTTTCAAATACCTATGTTGATTTTAAAAATTATGTTTGGAAGTTGAATAATTTGTCTTTCAAAAGGCTGAAGGCTAAAGCCGAAGCCAAGGTGGCCAAGAAAGAGGAGGCTCCATCCAAGAAGCCCAACACCTTGAGGTCCGGAACCAACACTGTGACCAAATTGGTTGAGCAGAAGAAGGCTCAATTGGTGGTTATCGCTCATGATGTTGACCCCATTGAGGTAAGTCAATCTTCATCCACAGGGGTCGTTGCACGTATTGTTTTTATTGCATATTCTGAAAACCATCAATCGTACATCTTGCAACGCTGCCTTTGTTTCATGCAGTCCACGTTCATGGCAGACGCAAGCGAATAATCGATTTTTTTTTGTGACGTATCGTCGGCGATGAGGCCCGGCTGATGGAGCATTTATTTCAAAGAGGTCTGGTTTAAATTTTGAGCATTATTTTGGCCAATGTTGATATAGTGCAATGACTCCATTTGTCAGTTTTCTTCTGCAATGATGCAAGATTGAATTTCTTCACCTGAGGAACATTTCCCAAAATGAAGACAAGTTACACTGAGCCCTTTAATTATTATTTTTTTAATCACATAAGCAATAGCAAAAAGTTATATATTTTTTTTAATTCCAGTTAGTCCTGTTCCTTCCTGCCCTTTGCAGAAAAATGGGAGTCCCATACTGCATCGTTAAAGGAAAGGCCCGTCTCGGTAAGTACCATTGGTTAATGCAACAATGTTTCCACCACACATGATGATTCACTAATTTTGTCTTCTTTTCCCGGCTGATAAGCCATGCTGACAACCTCAATCTGACGTTTACTGATTAATCAACTGAACCGACAACACTGTACATCGAATTAATGCAATGTTTTAAAGGTCTTCTGGTCAGGCGCAAAACTTGCTCGGCTGTTGCTCTAACCCAAGTGGACTCCGGTGACCGGTCCAACTTCAACAAGATCGTGGAGGCCATCAAGACCAACTTCAACGACCGCGGTGACGAAATCAGGAAACACTGGGGTGGTGGTTTGTTGGGAACCAAGTCGGCCGCTCGTATCGCGAAGATTGAGAGGGCGAAGGCCAAGGAACTTGCACAGAAACAGGGTTAAACTTGTGACTGGAGTTCTTTTGTAATAAATAAGTTATATTAAGTTTGTGTTTGGTGTTTCATTTGTTTAAGACATACATCGTTGCTAAACTGGAGCTAGTAAAGGACGGCGTTAGTGGTAAGAATCGTCATCTTCCATTAATTTGAAAGTGAAGGTATTTGTATTTGATACTCTCCTAACTTCATAGCGTCAGCGAATATAAAGGCATCTATAGTGGGTTTGAATTTGGAAATTTCGAAATAACCTCAAAAACAGGTTTGACTTGAACAATTTATGTTGTGTGGTCGGCTTAATCGAATCAAATTGATCCCAAGCACATGCAAAAGAGCAGATTTTCCTCTTCAAACCAAACCAAAGAACAGTCAAATCCATGATTCTACGTTGTCGTAGTATCATGAGTCAAATCGGTTTAGGGACTCCGTAGTTATAGGAAACTTGGTAACATCAAGTTAAATAGCCTGTAGCTTACTTAGAGATAATATCGTCCTCAATCAGTTTCCTTATTCTTTTTTGGTAGAACAATGGGGAAAATGTCGAATTTCGGTTTTCATAGTGCCGTTACGCCCTCTTGCGGCGATCCTAGAAGCTTGAAATATATTTCCAGCATTTTCTCTTAGGCACATTATTACAGTTTTTTTTTCCCGAGTATCATAATTCTGTGAAATTATATCGCCTCATAAAGGGTAAAATAAAAAAACTACGGATACGAAGTTTTTTTTAGGGTTTCTCAGTGATTGTCTTCTGAGTGTGAAATTATTAGCAAAATCGGAAATCGGGCATCAGGAGTGTTTTTTTTATTGTGCTGCAACAAAATTATCAGTTGCAAATTGACCAAAGGAACATTCTCTATAACATTGCGTTATGAATTGTTTTTATAAGTTTACTATTTGTTGACTTAGCGGCCCTTCAATGAACCGTTTGGGGTGATTTTCAGAAAACTTTTTTACAGTAAATTGATCCGTATGAAAGTTGTTCATGATAGATAGACAAGCAACTTTCTCCCATGAATTTTCTTTGTCACTTGATCATTTTTGGAAATAGCACCCAGTTCATGGACAAACTAGGCTACTTTCGTAATTTTTGTTAAGTTCTGTAAATTAACCAAATTAAAGGTTTTCCTAATAAGATAACAAGGAACCTTATATGATACTAATTACGAAACTTCCCCAATCTGTCCATGAACTGGGCGCTATCTCCAAAAATAATTAATTCGAAGAAAATGTTTATCAGAGAAAGTTACTTATCTATTAATTACGAACAACTTTTATACAGGTCAAGTTGCTGTGAAAAAAAACTTTTTGTAAATCACTCCAAATGGTTCATTGAGAGGCCCCCAAGTCGGTAACTTATGTTCTTTTGCACAATTTTCATTTGATTATTTTGTTGTAGAATAATTATTCAAAAAACACCCCTATTGCTCAAATTCTCCCACATCTACAACTGTCAAAAAATTTGGAAAAAAAAGTCACTAAATAAAGCCAAAAATAGTTGTGTTAAGGCCCACTGCCCGTGAATAAAGAACCTGCCCGTGGATAAAAAACTATGATCCACGGGTTTCTCTCAGGCCGTGTAATATGTGGAACATTTTATATCTATAGATGGTTGCATAAAACAACTATTTTTTGACAGTTGTAGATAAATAAGTTTTTTTATCGCAACTGCCACGGGCCACCAAGTGAAACAACACTGTTACTCATATCGAGTACTCTCCAGTGATCAAATATTTTGTTTCCCTTGTTTTTCGATGGTTTCACATGGTGGTTGCGATAAACGATTGCATTATTGCAACTATGCACTAAGTTATTCAAAGTCAAATAATTCAATAACGGTTAATCGAAACATAGGTAAACTATATATTTTTGAAAGAGGAAAATTAGGAGTTCGTCAATCAGTAATAATTCCATTTAAAAAAAAACTTTTCCTCCTTTTCCTGTTATTATAAAAATTTCAAGAAAAATCATCAAACTTTAATTTGATCAATTTTTTTGAATCTCGGTAAATAGTCGAGTTTCTAAAGGAGAGGCACCAGGAAAAACCCTGATGGGCAAAAAGTGGATCACCGGAGAAATGAAACTCTTGATGAAAGAGAGAGACAATTCGTATATCAGAGAAGCATGCACACGACAAAAGTGAGGAAGCCTGAAATTATTACAAAAAGGCTGGAAATAACATCGCCTTGGAAATCAGATCAGGAAAAGATGCTTTATTTTAAAGAAGTCATCGATAACAATGGATCCAACTCCCACGCGCTATAGAAAAACTTGAAAACAATATTATTACCAGATAAAAACAGAACTATTTCCGATCAAGTGGTTTTCAATAGCAAATTCGTGAAGGTCGAGCAAAATATTGTTTTTGGTGTCCATAATCCTGTCAATCGGAGGGAAGATCTCAAAACGATGAATACTTTAGAAAATTCTCCAAGGGGCTGTTTATCAATTGAGGGTTGACCCTGGGTCAATTATTAGCCCCTGCAAAATGGACAAATGTATTTAAAAAAAAGATTCCGAAAAAATCGGTTATTGTCGGATATCTTCGGAAGTCTTCGGAATTTTCCAAGTTTGAAAGCGGCATTTTTTTAAGATTCAAATTGCGCAACTTGGCCTCCATTTAACATGACGTTTGTATCTCTTATGGTTAACGAGTTACCTACCAATGCTATACCAATACGTCCTAGGAGGTATTGTATATACTCGAATTTATTACACTCTGTATAGTAGATATCCAACTTGATTTTTGTCACCTGAGCTGTATATGGAGAATGAACCAGAAATCCCAACTGAGAATATTATGTGTAATATTTTGACACAATCAAAGATTGTGAGGTAACGACAAATTTTATGACAGAATATGTGTTGTAATATGAAAGTTTCAGGGACCCAAGTGCTAGATATGTGTTCCAATAAAAAAAAAAAAAAGTTTCTTTGTCGTTGAATTCGCCAATAAAACCATGCCCATGGACTATTTCCGGATTAAACTGTTTAATCCGCTAATTTTCATCAAACTTCTTTCTGCGGTTCTCAACTTATAAGAACATTAACATTTAGATTTTCATTTTCATATGGAGGATCTCCTTAAGGAGCAAGTTGGCATCTACCGAGAGTGTCAAAATCTTGATAATATTTTAGCTTGGTTGCGCCCATAGATATTGGCAAATTATCAAATTTGTCCTATACATAGTTTATCATATCATATATACGTATATCTACCTATACGAATAGGGAAATAAATATTGACAACTTCCATAATCTATTAATCTCTAATACAAGTAAATGCAATTTTCTAACCTATTTCAATGCATTATCATAATCAAAATTGAAGAACACCTTGGGATCATTCAAATTTTTAACTCCTTCAACTCTATTATGAATCCTATTATAATCCTCATTATAGTTACGGGGCCCATTGACCATATCAGCAGGAGGCTCTTTTGTACCATGAAGAATAAGAGTGGTGTCGGATATGTCCCCTTGATTACCTTCAGGACCATTCTGGAAAACGTCCGTTATAGAAAAAATCAGCAACGCTACTGCTATATAAATAATAATTATACGGCATAACAATCACTCACGTTATCACTAACAGTCAAAACCCAAATTCCACTAGCCAACTCTCCCCATGTCATCACCGACATAAAGGTCCAATTACTAAAACCTTTGGCACTCAAATCGTGAAGCCTTGGAGCTAGAAGCTGCACCGTTGTACCTACAAACCCCATTAATCACTCACTCAATAAATCACCCCAAATACCTGCAGGAGACGTAAGCTGCACCTCCAAAGCCCCCCTCACAGTATAATTAATCGTAGTCCTAATCTCCACATGCTCCAGGAAAACAACTTCATCATCAGAACCTTGACATCCAGTAGTAACTGCCATAAGTTGCACTGGGTTTCCATAGGTAAGGGTGTGGTTGGAGACCCTAAATTGTATAATATAAGTGGCTTGCTGATATAATAATATGACGTACTTACTTGTCAAAACGTACTCTACACACGTGATCCCGAGGTACATTAGTCCAGTTGGCTGCGGCCGAAACCAGGCCAAAGGCGTTCATCAGTCCAAAGCCGAATTTAGTGCTGAACCACAAGCCAGCTGCGTTCTTCTGCCAACCGGGGTTGTCCACCACTGGTGCCAGCTCGGAGGTCCAGACGATTAAATGTTGAACGTCTCGCCACGTTAATGAAGGACTGTTGAAAGATCCAGGACTTTGCTACATCAAACATGAACTCAAACTCACTTGACTTCCAACGCCAAAGCAATGATTCCTGCTGCCAAGGGTGCTGAAGCAGAGGTTCCTGTGTGTTTAATGGTGCATTGGTTGTTCAAATCTGTTGTAGCCTGTAATGCAATCAAAATAGTTCTTTATAGACGTGCTACCACAACAACTTACAATCATCTGATCCTTATACGCCCCACTACTGTACGTAACAGCCAACGTAGAAGCACATGCTTCACCATACCAAGGAAACTCTCCCTTCTGCGAGGCGCTCCCAATGGAAATGGTATAGGGACTGGCAAGATACCCATCACAGTTGCAATTATCTCCTCTACTACCTCCATTTCCCGATGCCCAAACATAGATAGAGCCCTTACCATGTCTTCCCTGTTTAACCCCCCGTTGCAATGCCTCTCTAGCCAATCGTCCGGGACCATCAACTGTCTTACCATCGTCATTTGGCCCCCACGAAGCACTGTAGATATCTACCAGATGCTGCGCATAGCCCAGCGCAGTTCCTTCGATTCGGTCCGTTACCAAGCCATCCAGCATTTTGACTCCGCCGATTTTGGCGTTGAAAGCAATGCCTACACCACACTTTTTGTTATTGGCCACCATAGCTACTTCGCCTGCGCATCTAGTACCGTGACTGTTGGATCTTGATAGTTCGTATCTGGGCAAAGGGTCGTGGTTTTCGTTGTTGCAGTTGTAGCTGATTTCTGGATCCTGCGCATGGAGTAAGTTCTGGTTGTGTGTGGATCAATGCTTACATAATTGGGGCTGAGGTCGTCGTGGGTGTACTCGATTCCATCGTCCAGGATGGTTATTCGGACTCCTTTACCTGAAATTCCTGCTTTGTAGAGGGGAAGGACGTTGAGGTCTAGTTTGGGTAGGTCCAGACGTGTTCTGGTATCTCTCTGAAATAAATAGTTTACCAAAAAGGAACAGAGTAGAAATGTACTCACCAAATACCACTGCTGACTCCACAACTCATCATTAAAACTCTGATGGCCCGCATTTCTCTTTCGCCTCTTCAAACCAGTACCATTCCTGCTATCCTCAACCCTTTTCACTCTTTCCACAGGAACATCAGCAGGATCGATAAAATCTCTTTTTTGTCGTTGCTTCTCGCTTTGCTCCTCGGCCCATAGAACTCGTTGGTCATCAATGAGGGATCTTTTTCTGGAACCACGTTTTTGTTCCTGTGGGAACACCGTTTGGTTTGGTATGGGAATGAGGATGTAGGTGTCCTCAAAGCCAATTACCTATATGAATAAATTGATGGTTCATGCAAATCTGTTACGGAATAAGTGCTGATTGGAGTTTGAATTTTTGATAGGTTTGGATAAGGTTTAATTGGTGGTTTGTATATAGGATATAAGGTGGGCATAAATAGAAGTAATAATTATACAAAAAAATAAATTTAAGAAATGATAAATAATAATAATAAGAGCAATAACTGATATTTCACGTTGTTACGCAGGTTACGCTACTGAATCAATACAACGAGGGTTGCAAAAAGGGGCGTCTGAAGGGTGCGAGGTTTATGACCTTTTCAAGATGGATTGGGATTTCCCAGTAATGTTGGTTTCAATATGGCTTTGGGCTCCAAATTTTGGAATTTTGTGGGGTGTATTATTGTTATGGTTAAGCTGAGATTCATCTGGAATTCATGGAATTGAATCTACATAGCATCAACTTTCTCCTAATTAGTCCAATAATCATATCTCTGAAGTCAATCTAGTAAAGGGGTTGAATTTTTTCAGGAAATCTTCCTCAAACCTAAATATGGTTACAATACCCTCAAATTTATAATTCCAATTTCACACTCAAAATATAGTTATGGAATAAGTAATCAAATTCAAACAATGCGACTTACGAAAAATTGAAACGTTCATAACCTTGAAATTTTTTAACGGATTTTCAAGCGGAAAAAAAGTTTTCACGTTGAAATCACTGTTTCACTCTGTACAAAATCTTATTACCAATTCTCAGCTTTGATTGCACGACTTGTCGAATTATTAATTGACTAATTGCAGTTTTGCTTGATTGGTTTCCCATAAGCGAAAATATTCCGTTTATTTTAATTCAAGTCTGGTTTTTACCTGAACCATGGCGTTTACCGTAAACGGGTAGGTAGCAAAATTTGGGTCTATTTATAGCTTTTGCTTGATTTATCATTATGTGAATTTCTAGCTTGAGCTTACCAAGGGAAGGGACAATGAAAAATGAGTACCCAGAAAATTTTATGTCGCCTGTGAATAATTTTGAGTTTGTCGTTGGGTTGACGCAGTTAAGTAAAAATAGGGCACTGGTAAGAGCTTCCTAAAAAATGCGTCATTTATTTCATTACATTTGTATAAGAAAACTATAAGAAAGAATATCTGAGCTGAACCATAAAAAAAATTATGTGCATGACGAGGCACAAATCTATCCGTCTGACATCCTCAACCATCTGCTCTTCATTGCACCCCTTGTATAAATATACATGTCCCCTTTCACCCTACATACTCCTGTTTCTACTCATTAGACCGCGCCAAAGCTAATTTCTATGCCCGTCTATTTATAGAGGGTGTTAAAATAATTCGATTTTAGGTTTACCGATTTTTGTTTCTGGCCTCCTGCTAGAAAGCGTCGATTTTCACTTTGGTGAAACTTGGGGAAAAGTCGATGAAAAGTTGAGGAAAACTTTCATCGAAAAATCGTTCAAATTGAATCAAAAATTAACCAAGTGATCTATGTTTAGGGATAATCAAATAATGAAGATATCGTGATAAGTTGATGAACAAAAGCATAAATAAAATAATAATAAAGTTTATAAATAACAGGTAAGTCAATTATTAAAAAAATCAAATCAAAATCACCAGATAAATTATTGAGAAATAACGATGTGCTATGCGAAAAGACACCCACAAACACGTTAAACGTTATTTAGAATTAAAAAAAACAAATAATATACAGGTTATTCTATTTGAAATAAGAGACCCACTATGAAAAACTAGTAGATTTGGCAACGCTGCAACACTAAAATATTTTAAAAATTACACGCTTCGGGTTTTTCGGTGGTTTTTAACGGGGTTTGGAAAATTGAATTTTTGAAAAACTCGAGCGCCACCCTGTAGATTTATGTGGTAGGGGACACACGACACATCGGGTAGCCTTTAGACAGTGGAGAAAATAATCCAAGCGTTCATGGAAAGTGAAAAGCAACAAAAATGATATAAAAAAAGAAAAATACTGTAAACAGGGTGAAAATTGAACAAAACAAAAATCAATAAGTGTGCGTCAATAAGTTCAAGGGTAAAAATAAATAATCAAAAACATAAAATCCTCTAAATTGTTAAAAATCAGTGGATAAAACTATAAGGTAAAAGTGACAAAAACAACAACAAAAAACTTTCTTGGGTAATCACTACAAAAAAATCAAAAAAGTAACAACAACGGAAAGAAGTTCAAACAGGGGAAAACTAGATTCAATTAAAAAAACTTCTATAAAATTAATAAGAAATCATTTATAACGTAAAGTGGAAAGACCGTAAAAAAGTGATGAAAATAAAACAGAAAGTAAATTCAGATTATAATTCCAGCAGTAGAGAGCAAAACAACGTAAGTGAAACTCCTCCAAAATATTCAATAGGACTGGAGAAAATAGAAACAAAATTAATCAAAACAAAAATTTGAGCTTGTATAAAAATTTAAACCTTTTGTCAATAAAACTCAATTCTAATCTTCAATCTAAAACGCCCTAATTGACTTTTATGTCCATCAGTTGATGTTAGAACATAAAAAACTTTCACAAATTACTCATCAAACATGAAAAACTCAAACAAAATCCATCAGTTGTAAAATAACAATGGAAAAAGTAACTCGACTGAAGAAAAAACACTATCCTGAGAATTTTTTCTCTGCCATTGATATGTTGATGTTTTTGACTGGATCGGCTATTTTGGGAAAAAATACCCATAAGGTAGGGTAATTTATTGAAATGGCCCATTTAACTAAATTTGACAAATTATTGGTAAGTTGAGTTATTTTGTGGATGATGCTTCGTTTAGTTACGATCAAAATGTCAATGGTTTATCCGGAAGATTTTTTTGTGTTTGACTGGTATTTTTATATGTTATCTGGACAGGTTATTTTGGGAAAAAATGTACCACTGGTGAGTGAAATGATAAAAACCATATTAATTAAAAAAAAAAAAATAGATAAACCTGTA
The DNA here is from genome assembly GCA_958502075.1 of Orchestes rusci. Lineage (NCBI taxonomy): Eukaryota > Metazoa > Arthropoda > Insecta > Coleoptera > Curculionidae > Orchestes > Orchestes rusci. Next base: position 8,395,098 of record OY293308.1, on the reverse strand, counting down.
AAAGTGACAAGAACGCAACACAAAAGCAACAATAATATTTTTATAGAAAATTGAATAAACTTGAAAAATAGGAAAACAAAATCAAACCTATTTGAGTAAAAAGAAATCTACAAAATTTAGAGTAATTTTAACAAAAATCACTAAAACAGCAGAACAAATTATTTAAAAGGTAAAAATAAATAGCAGAAAATAAATTCCTGGAAAGTTGCTTTGCAACATGGAAATTTTTTCCCAAATTCAAATCTCGATATTTTCGAAACGGAAAGAGATATCGAGTTGCGGTCTTCGGGACCTCGGGAGGTCTTTGACCAATTCTTCGAGAATACGTACATAGTTGGGGCGGTATTTTTTCTGTTATTCAATCACCTATACAGGGTGAACAGAGGAAGTTTTTTCAGAAAAGTCCTTATTTGAATCTTTGGACTATCTTAAAAAAAGTAATTTCTCAGATTTTCCAAAACGAAAATCTCAATTCATAGAATGTTTGAAAAAGTCTCCCATTATTTTATTTTTCATTTTTTTCCACAATGTTGCATAGAGCGGATTGATTTTGGACCATAGAAAAGATTTCTCAAAAAACAAAAATTGACGTGTTCAAGCGATTCTTGATTAATCGCCTTACACCTCTCTCTGTATAGAATCTCTCTAAAATGTTTAAAAAAAATGGTCAGACTAACAAAGCAACAGAAACATTACAACATTTTTTATTCAAAAAGAAAAATACAAATCTATGCCTTATTGAAAATGAAAATCGATGCAATAAAGAACTTCAAAAAAAAATCTGAGGCCGTCCACATCCCAGTTTCTGCACGGTTATAAAAATAAATTCCAACCCTCCTTTGTATATTCCTCCCATCCATCCCCTCGACTGACCCATTAATTGGCGACGTCCGTCGGCGTCTCACGGCGTCGCCGTCGGTCAGTTTGACGCCGCGAAAACCGCCAAATAGAAGCAGGAATACAGAAGGGAATGGGGGTGGGCATGAGGCCCACGTGCCACGTGCCCAAAATAGATCAATAATGTCATTGAGGAGCGAGCGTCGAATTTTCTAAAAATCAATTTTCCTGCCTGGAAAATCAACCGGAAAACCTCACCCGTATACTCTACTTTCCTGCTAATACTCGAGAAAATTTTCCAGCCGCTGACGTAACTCTGGACGTCCGCAGTTTTCCCGACGACTCCTGCGAAAAGTTTCCGTGCAAATCACCCGCTGCCACTTATGTCGTCCTGCTGAAAACTTGGAAAATTTTGTGACGCTGTCCTGAAGGACAGTCAATGTATCCAGAAAATGGCTCTGCTGAACCTTGCAGGATGTCCATGAAACTAGATTCTGGATGGCACGATCCAGGACGCTGGCGTCGGGACGGCGATATGTGGACGCCTGCTATTAGGACAGCAGGGAAATATCGGAGAAAATTTTTCTCTAACCCGTTATTCCCGGCACGCGTCACCCTAAAAATAGATTTTGGCCAAACCGGTGTTGGCATGGATCGATAATTTAGCAACATGGAATCGAATGTGGAAAACAGCAAAGAAAGCGTGAAAAGCTTATCGAGCTCTATTAAATGCCATCGATGCAAATTTTCTGAAGTTTTAGAAATGATGCAAAAAAATAGTTGAAATCCCTCTCCCTGCCACTTAAAAAAAAATGTGATAAGCCGATTGAGCGAGAGACAGACAACAACCAAAATGTTCTGTTCATTTTTTTTTGCTGTTTTGTATTTTATTCAATTTTTCCTCACTTTTTTCGGTTTTTATCACTTTAAATACTCTTCTATACTTTTTTTTCTGGCATCATTAATATTTTTTTAGTATGTACCTACATATATACTAGGTTTGTTGTTTGTTAGCTGCCTTATTTTTCGTGTGTTTATTTTAGTTTGGTTTTGTTCATCATTTTTCTCATGTCAACTTTTTAACACGGTTTGCAATTTTTTTTTTGTTATTCTTGATTTTCTCCACAAGGATGTTTTGTCGGGTGCTTGAATGAAAGATTTTTTTTTTTTGTTCTTTTTTTGTTCATTTTTGCAGTATTGCCAAATGCGTGTTAGTGACTGAGGTAAGGTAAGTACAGAGTGATTTTAAAAAAGACAAAAATCTCTTCGAAAATTTCATACTAATGATTTGTATGATACAGTTAAAATTTGAAAGTTTAATGATTTAAGTCGCTCTAGAAATCAATATCCGACGTTTCGTAACCACCCTCAGCTTAATTTTTAAGACTACAGCGAGAGTATCTGTAAAATTGAATAAAACAAACTTTGAAGAGAAAATCAAACTGAAAAACTTTGTATTACAAAATGTGAAGTTACAATGAGATAATTATTATTTTGGAACTTTTTTTTTTTTATAAATCATTTGTTGATTAAAAATAAGCTTATATCTTGAACACTATAAAAAATCAATTGATAAGAACAGACAGATTATAAAATTAAACTGGAAAGTGAATGAACAAATGAAACCCAGAAACCCCTCGAGAAACCCTGAGTTAGAAATTCAATTTTCCCAACTTCTTTAAAACGCTATAATGAATCTTCTGAAAATCTGATTTCGACATTTTTGTCTTGGCACAAAATTTGGCAATTTTTCAATACTTTCAGAAGGAAATAGTCATTAAACTTTGCTATTTCGAGTTTCAACCTAATCTTGTCCACTTTCGATGTTATTCTGCGCGTGGGAAATATTGAAAACAAGAATCTGAAATTGTCGAATCATGTAGAATCTTTTTAAAAAAATCCAAAACTTATATCAGTGGCGTAACTTTGGGGGTGGGGGATTGTCAAAAATTTAAAATGATTATTCTATCCACAAAACTAGGTTCATTGACCTTGCGTTATGAATGATTTTTACATAGCGAAATATTAACGTTATTTGCAGGAACAATCGGTAGGTGGGAGTTGTGATCGATTGTTTATTTAATTAATTAAACAAATTTGAATTTTGTTAGAAATGCGGCGCCGTATATGATCACCCGGTACATTTCCAATACAAACGTGTGCTTTATCGAATATCGCATCTGGGGGCACGTGCCTGGCACATGTGTGAACAATGTTCTATTTTAGGGTGGCTCGTGCCCAAAATCCATTTGGACAAAATTATCCTCTTTGCTGGTTTTGTTTGCCTGATATTAGGCGTCCGCTATTGAGTTTTCTACGGACGTCACCCACCCGATTGAGGTGTAACACAAGAAAAAAAAAATTAGGAAAATTCAACGATTTTACATTTTCAACATTGATTGTGTTTCTTATGTTTTGAATTCGTATCTAAAAGTTAATTGGCAATGGGAATTTGTATTATCAGAGTTTTCGCGACGCCGACGTCTTCGCGGACGTCGTCTGTGTCGCCTCTACGTATCTTGGGAGGCTTTCCAGCAGGATCGCAGGAAATTGAGGAAATGAAGGGGGGAAATTCCTGTGGATTTTCCTCTGTTCTTTTGTTGGCTGCAATATCGATTAATGGACCTATAAAACGGAAAAACCGCATGCCTATTTGAATAGGCAATTTTCATTGTTCTTCAAGAGAAAATCTGTAACTTGATTTTTCTTTATGCTTTTCTCATTAATTCTTGTTGAGAAAAATTTATTGATTCAAAACTTCATTCTTCACTCAACGGGAGATGGTAATTTAAAAATTCAGGGTGCATGATCTTTCATCAAAATTATCCACCGAACACATTCTCATTATTTGATGCATGAAGTTCATGAGATCCTTCGAAATGCTTTTTTCCGCATCAAAATCCGTTTATAAATGAAACGGGTTCCAAAGTTTTGTCTTCAATACTTAAGGTACGAATTCAGGGCCCAAAAATATACTTACAAGTTTATATAAATATGTTACGCAATGCCTCCGTTTTCGAAATACAGGGTGTCAAATTTAATTTTCCTATTTATTTTTTCAATAAAATCTATGATAATTTAAATATTGGTGTAGAACTTGGTAACCGGAGGTTTTTTGGTATGACGAATTCGAATCTAATACTAGTATGGCTCTAACTTCTAAGGGGCGCCACCTACATGTCTTTTTCACTTTTTGGTACGGCCCATATCTATATAGACTTGTATGTATATTTTTGAGCCCTGAGTACCCAAAGTACATATTGACATTTCATCATGTATAGCACCTCATACTAAGAAATCCCGAAATCCATCCATGAATAAGTCCAGATCCCAAAAAATTTGCCAAATTTGTAAAAGATGAAACTGGCTGTTGTTTTTTTTATATCACCTTGAAGAAAATAAATTTTATACCTGACCCTGCAGTCAGTTATTGTGACTAGATTACTTTGGTTAAACATTTTAGTGAAGAATGACATAACAATTCTCACTTATTAACGCTTCTTACACGCGTAAATAACGGTACCATTACGTCGCAACCCAAAATTTAAGGTTGATGAACCTGTCTAGTGGATCTTCTGAAGTGGTCAAACTATAATACAGGGTGTTTCCCAAACATCAGGAAATCATTTTTGGGTTGAGTTCTGAGGTGTTTCCAAGAGAAGTTCTTTTATCTATTTGTCGAAAAATGCTTCCTCAGGGTACCTCTAAATGTGGTACCCTGAAGAAGGGTTTCCTCAATATTTCCAAAACCGTTCATAGACAGATCATCAAAATCAGAAATATTGAATAAGAATAAAGTGTAAACATATCCTAGGATGAATCTTCATATCTCCTCTGAAAAAGGAGCTATCAGGGTATAAACAAGAATTAAAAACATTTAAAAAGAACAAGGTTTTGACAAAAAGAAAACTATTTTTATCACTAAATTTTTCAGGGTCTCGCAAAATTTCCATTTTTCTTCTTTCAGAGATTGAGATCCTAGGACATGTTTACACTCGGTGTTATGTCAAAACTAGAAGTGGTGCATTTATTATTTGGAGCAGTGTATTATTTGATAACTTTTTTATAAAATTTACTCCGGAAGCAACGCAAACATTCCCTAATGGAAAACACCCCGTATATGTATACGTGTATCTCATGTATTTGTATATTATAAGGTTCATTATAAAACAAAATCAGGGTTGTTACACCATTTATAACCATTTTTATATGGATTCTTCTCCGCTTTCAATATCAGAATAATCAATAAAACATCGGAAATAGATACTAACGAGAATTCATTTAACAGAAAGACTGTTGTGCTTTGGTGAACATTGATTCTCTCTCTAGATGGCTTAAAAATAAGAAAACAAACTTGTATGTTATGCGGTAACGTTTAGAGGTGCTTATCAATATTATAATTATTATAGTCTATACTTTCTATAGCCTTTGCAAATACAGATTATTATTATTATTATTGATCATTTAGAGTAAATCAATATTATAGTACAGAATAGATGAAATGTGTTGGCCTCCTAAACCTCCCGACTGATGCTCGCGATCCTAACCGTTTCTTATTTTTTATTTCGTTATTTTGAAATTTTGAACATGACATCACGTGAATGGTCAGTTTCATTAAACAAATTTCTTTACCTATTTTGGTGTTTGAATCTTGAAATTTTAATATCCGCATAAAGGTGATTTCATTGACACATAAGAGAATTCTAAAATGGAATATGCTTGTATTCTCTGCTCTGAAATAATTGCAAAATGATTCGAAGTATGTAAAAGAGATTCATTTGTGACCGTATTTCACAGAAATCTTTCAGGATAAGCTCAGGTCATAAAATGACACTATTGTCACAGCTTATACATTATACTGAATAACCTCTCCTATTGAGCCAATAAAACCAAATCCCTCATTTAAAATTTAGTCAAAGTTATGGTAAGCCATGGTTAATCTGTTTCTGCAAAATTTAGTATTGCGACCACCAAAAGAAGCTACATATTTCTTTTGGTGTCTTATTTTGAATTTCGCTTTTAATCTATTGGTTTTTTTTCGTGAAACTATTCATTGTCCTTCTTGTATATTTTTTGATGATTCTGACGCATAGTTAGATTATAGTTAGAATACAAGAATCAACCAAATTGTGAAAAAAGACAGACCAAGGTATAGAACAAGAAGATGTGGGGAATGGATAAATTAGAAAATGATTAAAAAATCTTTCAAATTCTTCACAATAGAATAAAAAAAATAAGCTAGAAAAACCAAACCAACGATATTATTATGAGGAGAACCAACGAAAGATATGGAGGATGAATACGAAATGAAATATCCCAGACTCCCAATGACTGCTTAAGAAGTAAAAAAACACAACATAAATATCAAAGCATAATTATTTCTCTCTTCTCTATAGGTTGAGTTGTCCTGAACAACATATTAAAAGTCCTGATCGGTGAGGGGCGAGCTAAAGTGGAGGGAGGTCTATGTTATTGGTCATTTTTTTACGTTTCTCTTGAATAACTTGAAAACGAGACCAACCAGCGAAAAAATACTGGAGTACTGAATTATTCTATGTAAAATTCGCTAGAAGGAAAAAATAAACTGGAGAAAATGGATTAATGTTGAAAAATCAAATTTTCATATTATGAAAATATAAATTAAATTTGAACTGCTTCCTCTGACGTGCCACCGATCTATCACTCAGTCATTTACCCCACTCCTCACTGTGTCAGGTGGTCTACTAAGAGTCTTCGTACGCCTCCATTTATCTTCACTAAACCCTTCCTGTTTGGTACTTCACTGATTGAAGTTTCGAAATTTTGAGCTCAAATTCTGATTCTGCTTTGAAAGTTCATGCGATATATGAAATTTCATGATTTCTGTATGAACGGTTTCGGAAATATTGAGGAAGAAAAGTCTTCGGCATGCCCTATTTAGAGGGGCGTAGCTCCTGTAGATGAAATTTTCCGTCAAATTTTTATATAGGAACTTTTTTTCATGAAAACACCTGATGAACATACCCCGTGAGAATAAATCACCCCACGCTTTTTTTTACCGATGTCTGGGGAATCTTATAGTTTTTCCTTCATCCATATCTTCTTACCTGTCAATCTTAGCGACAATATGTACTGAACCTTTTTTGATGAGAATCTCATGTTGAATAATTAGGTCCTCTTATGTTTATTTGCTAAAAGTCGTGGTTTTCCCGCTATTTATAAAAAACCAAAAAAAAAATGTTCAGACACCCTCCACCACCTTAGCTTGCCCCTCCACTCATCAGGACTTTTAATAAGTTATTGTAGATACCTTCACCTACATCTGTACCAAAATTGGCTTTTACACCACTTTTTTTCCCTATTTTCTATTCGTTGCCTGGGCTAGTGATAAAATATCAAGGGAGTGAATAAAATGAACAACAAATTTCGTCAAAAAATAGCTGATAGAATATGAAGAGCAAAGAGAATAAAATATCAAGATGTTAATGATAAATAACCAACAATGTAAAAATTTGTTTTTTATTTCAAGAATGCCTGAAAATATGGTAAGAATAATCAATTGAAAAAAAAACCAAACCAAAACGATTTTGAATCAAAATCATCAGTCACCAAAAATATTGATCAATAAACCGAAAATAATCAAATACTATCCATATATTCACTAACATAAATTTCCTATTACGGCTCTGACCGTCTTCTTCTAACCAATCACAATCGCCGTGTTCTATTGATCCCCTCCATATATTGGTGGCGCCAAGAACTTTACCTGCTTTACAGCGATCTACTTAATCGATCTTCATACGAAAAATCCTCATTCACTACATAAACCTGCTTGTGAACAGTATTTAATAATCAAATTATTAAGCTGTGTCTGTGTGTGTTGAAACTTCGTTGTTAATTCATCTTTTACGTGATATTTTGAAGAAAAAAGAGAAATAATTTGAAAAGCCCGCCTAGAAAAAACTGACGTTTGACAAAGAGGGAAAACCCAAGCCGCGCACGGGGCGTCATCTCGGCTTCTTTCTTGCCGGTCGGCCATTTGACAGTGACGCTGACGATAGAAACGTATCGTGACCGCGTGTTTTAGTGTTTTTAAAGCAAAAAACGAGTGCAAAACACGATGGAAACTAACCAAAACGGAGCGTCTACTATTAAACCCGGTATGGAAGAAGACAAAAAACTGTTTGTCGGCGGTTTAACCCTCGAAACTACGGAGAAGGAGTTGCAAGACTACTTCGGCCAGTACGGCGCCATCCAAAACGTGACCATCAAAATCAACCCGCAAACGGGTAAGTCAAAGGGTTTCGCATTTGTCCTGTTCAACGATTCGGCAACAGTCGATCAAGTGTTGCAACAAAAAGAACACACGATCAACGGCAAAGCGGTCGATGCGAAAAAAGCCAAAGCCAAGCCCGGCAAAATTTTCGTCGGCGGCATCACGCCCGAATTATCCGATGACGACATCAAAACCTATTTTTCGCAATTCGGCAATATTACCCAAGTCGAGATGCCCTTTGACAAAACCAAAAATCAACGAAAAGGATTTTGCTTCATCACTTTCGAAAACGACGCCATTGTCAAGGATTTGTTGAAGAAACCCAAGCAAACTATCAAAGACAAACAAGTCGATGTGAAGAAAGCCGCCACTCAACCTAACAACATGATGGGTCGTGGAGGCTGGGGCGGCAGAGGAGGCCGTGGAGGACGCGGTGGAGCATGGGGAGGCCAAGGAGGTTGGGGCGGCCAAGGAGGCTGGAACGATTACAACTACGGAGGTGGCTACGATAATGGTTACGGAGGTGGTTATGGCGACTACTACGCTGGAGGTTACGGAGGCGGTTATGGTATGGATTCAAGCTATGGGCCCGGCGGCGGAGGTGCAGGAGGTTATGGAGGTCGTGGGGGCCGAGGTGGTGGCGGCCGTGGAGGCGGCCGAGGGGGCCAAAGGCACCAGCCCTACTAAACCTCAATAATCCATAGTTTAGGTGATATGTGTGAGTGAATGTAAGAACTGAAATGTGTTGAAACGTCGTAACCTTCCACCGCCGCGTTTGTATTGTTTCTGTAACAATCCGGTAAATTATTTTTGTAATTGTTCAGTGTGTGTGCTTGCACACACCATTCTCATTTGGTCCTTTATTATAACTTTATAACTTAATAAACAACCTCTCTGAAACTCTCTTTTCTTTTCAAGTTTACATAACACAACTATGTAAAGCTACCTCGATTTTTATATAAAACGTAAAACAACAAAAAAAATCGTAAAATGTACAAAAAAAAAACGAAACATGGTAACCATGGTAATCACCAATCGTAGCTATTATTTTGCTACTGCGAGTATTTTTTAATAAATTGTAGTATAAACAGTGATTGTTTTATTAGTTTTAGTGGCGGCAACTACACGTGCCCGGTGCCGCCAAACCGACAAAATGGCGGCATAAAAGTAACGCGTCATGCCTGGAGGTTATTCACTTTCGGATTTTGCCAAACTTTAGACTTTTTCAAGGTTACTCGGCTGTTAATTTATGATTATGTTTCCGGCAATTGCTCATTAATGAATTACACACTTATAAAGGCAAGCTTTGTATTGATTTTCATGCGTAAAGCGGAGTTTATCGATCAAATCGGATTGAGGGATGCTAATGGCAGATTATTTTTGTGGCTATTCCAATTGAATGTGCCAAAATTAATTTTGTTATCTGGATGGACGAAATTTATGGCTAAGTACCTACTTGTTCTTAAATAATTTTATTGTTACATTCTATATTAGGTAGTTTACTTAGTGGTACCTACCTATTTTTATTGTTTTTGGTTTGGCATCAATAATGATCTATTCACCTATTTCTATCAAAATTCATATAAATACCTTTCGATTCATCAATCCTTTTGTTGAAAAATCAGGATGATTGAAAAGATCTTGAAACAAAAAAGAAAATTTCAGAAAACTAGATCTTTATCTTTCTTTAATTTTGCAAAATCTCAATTATTTGATATACCTACCTGCCTATTGAATAAATCGATCATTCCTTAATAGGTGTTGAAGTTTTTTTTTTAATCCACTTTGTCTTTCAACTTCTATTTCTTTTCAAATGCGAAATAAGTTACATATTTTTAATTAAATTCAACCAAGTGAACCAATGTTTTCAAAGTTCTTAATCCCTATTTCTAATTAATTTTTCTTTCTATTTGGCGTTTTTTCAAATTTTCTTTTGGTTTTGTTTTATTATTTTGTTTTCATTCAATTTGAGAATATACAGGGTGGCCATTTGGAAAGGAAACAGCTAATCTTAGGCGCCCCGCGATATTTAAGAAAAAATCTCTAGGACCCGTCGACTTTTGATTTGTGGGAGAACCATTTTTTTGGCATTTTCACCCCATGAACGGCAAAGCCCGAGCGAGGGTGACAAGGGCCCCCAAAATTTCAAATGGCATGAGGGTTCGAGTGACTCGAGTGATAGGTACCTACTTTATTTTTATTTTGAAGGTATTTTCATGTATATTACAACCTCCAAGTACTCCAAGATCAAAACTGCTAATATCTACTACAGGAGCTAACTGAAGTTTCCAAAAAATGTAAATTTTGAAGCATTTGTGGTTTGATTTGGCGACATTCATCAACTATTCGTGCAGGTCTTCCACAGATATTGGCAGGATCGCATTGACCCCCTAAGAAAAGTCTAACGAGCTCAAATCTGCAGAACGTGGAGGCCATTCAATAGCTCTTTTTCTTCCAATATCCATTGTCCTGGAAAAGTTTGGTCTAAATATCGACGAAAAAAGCATAGGATAGTGGAGTTGCGCACGATGTTGCGATGGTTTTTTAAACATTTGGCTGTGTAGATAGTAGCGGTGTTAAACTCGGGGGTTATAATCCACATAAAAATACCTTCAAAATAAGGTATCACTCGACCCCTCATGCCATTTAAAATTTTGGGGGTCCTTGTCACCCACGCTAGGGCTTTGCCCTTCATGGGGTGAAATGGAAAAAATGGTTTCCCCTCAAATCAAAAATCGACGGGTCCGATGGTTTTTTCTTTAATGTCTGGAGGCGCCCAAAATTAGCTCTGTTTCCTTTTCAAATGAATGATAGAACATACGTACAGGGTGTTCACGTATATTCTGGCCAATAGCTATCTCCGTTAATATTAACCCTAGAGAATGGTTCAAATGGGCAAAGTTGTAGTACTTTTCCTGATTTATCAGAATTTGTTATCAGAAAAAACATTTGAGCATCAGAAGTAGTGTTGAAACGGAGGTCCGGTCAACATACTGACTTCGGCCGAATCCGGCCTCTATACCGGATTTACTGACTCCCTTGGTTGACAGTAGGTGAATTACAAGAAAAAAACAGACATCTTTATCATTTCTTATGAATTGGGTACTGCAAAATATGATTTTTTTTTGTGCATTCCTAGGAGTCAATCTATTCCGTTTGTCTTTATAATTTATCATGTTTCCAGCTTCAAAGAAAGTTCTCTCGCTGTAAAAGCTACTGGGGGGTGAAGAAAGAAATTTCTGAGGAAATTTCAAAGTACCTTAGTTTTAACAGAATCCATTATTATGTTCTTTCCAAAACATAATTGGTTCTTTCTCTCTTTCAATTAAGGGCATCTTCAAATATAAGATTCCAATTGCTGGGAGATCAATACTTATAATAATTTTTGTCGTTTTTGACAAGGAAAATGTCTACTATTTCGACAAATCTACACCTCCGGCCGGAGGTAATAGGTTCGGCTCCAGTTTTCAAGCCGAAGTTCCTGACTCCGGCCTCCGGCCAAATCATACCTCCGCTGCAACACTAATCAGAAGTCAAAAAAATTGAGGCTTCCTATCTTTTTTTAAATGGGACACCCTAATAATATTATCCCTTAGTTCGATAGAGAGTTCTTCCCTGATTTCAAATATATAACAATTTACAATTTGTACAATTTATTATCATTATTCCTTGTATAGAAAAATGTTAATATCTTTATAACCTATAACCGTCAGAGATAACTCCCTCAACCATAGAAAAGTGAATATAATATATCAGTATATTTTAATCATTTTTCCATGCCCTCAACCCTTATATGTTTGAAATCAGGGAAGAACTCTCTATCGAACCAAGGGATAATATTTGGGGTGTCCCATTCAAAAAAAGATAGGAAGCCTCAATTTTTTTGACTTCTGATGCTCAATGGTTTTTTCTGATAACAAATTCTGATAAATATTAACAGAGATAGCTAATATTGGCCAAAATATACGTGAACACCCTGTACATACCTATCTATCATCATTGATACTGTTGAGTGAAAAGTGTTGATAAATGGGTCCGAAAATGTAAGTTGAGGGTTTGAAAAAGTAAAATCAAGAGAGAATTGGAAAAAAATTACTTTAAACTGCTAAAGGGTTGGACAGTTGCTTTGCCACTTGGGAATTTTTACCCAAATTAAAAACTTGATATTTTCGATTTTCGAAACGGGAAGAGATATCGGTAGGTCCTTCACCAATCTTTCAGCTCTTATTAGTGGTAGATAAAAATTTTAAAGCAAAAATTTTGGGTTTTTTCATGTAGCATCTTTTAGTGATAGCGGAAATGAAAAATCGACTTTACAAAATTGAAAAAAGTCATAAAGTTATATTTTTTTAAATGTAACAGCCTGTATATTAGCTATAATGATAGATATTTTTCTTCTGATTCAAAATATATAATATACAGGGTGTCCAGTAAGTATATGGCATAATTTCGGTAGCGTATAGGGGAGGTCAAAATGACCCCAGTTTGTCATACTTAACACTTTTTTTTTTAAAGTGCCTCCTAACGGAAATAGAGCCCTAAGGTGTACCCATCGATAAAAAAAATTTATCTCTAACTTTTGAACCGGTTTGTATAATTTGATAAAATTTTAGTATGTTGTGTAGGTCAAGAAGACTCATAAAACCATGGTAAAGTCAATATTTTAAATTGTAGGGTGAACCAGGAACGGACTGGCATCAAACCTTTTGAGCCCAATTTTTGACAGGTGTCATTTTACAGAGCTGAAAACTACTTTTTCAAATACTATGACCTCTTTTCATCCGAAAAGGTGTTCTTCTTTTGTTCCGATAAATAACCGTTTTCGAGAAAAACAGGTTTTTGTTGTACAGGGTGATTGTTTATATTTTACTCACTATACAGTGTCCGGTAAGTATGGGGCAAAATTTCGGAAGCGTAAAGATAAAGTCAAAATAACCCCAGTTTATCATGAAACTTTGTTCTTTAAAGTGCCTACTAACGGAGATACAGAGCCCTAAAGGGGAACCCATCGAATTGTTTTTTTAGCTCTAACTTTTGAACCGACTTGTATAATTTGATGAAATTTTAGTATGTTGTGTAGTAAAGTCAATATTTGAAATTGTAGAGGGTACCAGGAACGGACTGGTCACCAAACCTTTTGGGCCCAATTTTTGACAGGTCTCATTCAATACAGCTGAAAACTACTTTTTCAAATACTCTGACCTTTTCCCATCAAAAAAGGTGCTCTACTTTTGTTCCGATAAAACTAACCGTTTTCGAGAAAAATAGGTTTTTGTTTTACAGGTTTGCAATAATACACTAAAATACTACACGGCGAACCACCAGTTGTTGGTATTTTTGGTATTGAAAAATTTTTCGACACTCTCAGATCGAATGCCTATACTAGAATCAGTTAAAAATTATAAAAAAAAACAAAAAAATTTAAAAAAATCAAGTATTTTTTTGTTTTTTTTTTATTTTTTTTTCTAATTTGACAAATTCTAGTACAGTCAATCACTCTGAGAGTGTCAAAAAAAAATTCAATACCAACAGTATCAACAACTGATGTCTCGCCGTAGTATTTAAGTGTATTATTGCAATAACCTGTAAAACAAAAACCTATTTTTCTCGAAATTCATGGATAAGTACATTATGTGATTCCAGAAAAACAACAAATACCTCAAAAGTTGTCCCCCTCGATATCTATAGATTGACGTGTCCCGCCAAATTTTCATACTATCATTGGTTTGGACACAATTAAATGCTGGTCCTTTTCAAATCGACACCCTGTATGTATCGATCGACTGTGTAGGGATATATCTGTAAATTTTCTTGATATTTTTGTATGCATGGTTTCTGGAAGTGTTTTACTATTTTTTTATTCAAAATGATGTTTTTTCCATCAATTATGATTCATATTTCATGATTTTGACTCTCCTTGCTTCTTATTGAGGAATGAGGATTCCAAAATAACAGGTTATAGTGGCATAATTTGCATACTGTTTAAAAGTTCTTATTGAATCATCACTTCTTTATTTTCTGTAACCGTTTTCGTGGTTACTGTAACCGTTGTTTATTCATTCATAGGTACCGAATTTTTTAATAGGTATATTTTTTTTCATTCTTGAATTTTACCATTCACTTTTTATAAATAATCTATTTAGATACGTTTTTTGCATTTGATTTATCTTTCACTTTTTATTTTGCTTATAATTAAGTAGATTGTGTTAAATACCTTTCTAATTTAATTATTGTTTGTGAATATATTTTCATAGTTTTTAGCGAATCTCATTAATAATTTTACAAAAGATATTTTTGGTCTTCGATTAGTTTTTCTGTATACAGTGTGGTCACTTAAGTGTGCAACATATGGGATTTTTTTTATGAACTGGTAGGCCAAAAAATATGGAAATTGTACGGGAGTAAAGTACCCTTATTTCAAAAAATTCGGCAAAATGTTATAAAGAAAAGTTGTTTAGAATTAAAAGTTATTCCTCAATACCAAATCATGGCCTCCTAAGAAAACAAATATAATTTTTTTAAATATCTTATTATTTTCCAAAAAAGAAATCTCTTTTAGATTCACCCTAAACAGTTCAATAAATTATTCAAAAACAAACCAATTTCGTATAACTTGATTCAAATTTGAGCATATTAAGAAAAAAAAAATTTACACAAAATTGTATTTAAATTTTTTTAATAAACATTCAAAATGAAAAAAAAATCACTTCAAATGAGAGTTTTTTAATATGCAAATTATTATTAATAATGTTTTACCTTGTAAAAAAGATTGTTCGCGATATATTAAACTTGTGTTTAATATCGTTGCAACAAACATGAAGCTTGTGATTTCCTAACAAATTTAGATAAATTTTCTAAATATGCTTAAATTTGAACTGAGTTACGTGAAATTGTTTTTTTTTGAATAATTTATGAAACTGTTTAGGGTGAATATAAAAGTTTTTTTTTTTTGGGGTGGTAATCAAATGTTTAAAAAAAAACATATTTTTTTTCTTAGGAGGCCATGGTTTGGTATATATGCATAACTTTTCTCTATAACATTTTGCCGAATTTTCTGAAATAAGGGTACTTTACTCTTGTACAATTTTCATATTTTTTGGCCTATCCTGTATGCTGTTTGACTTGCAACCATTCTAAGTGCACCTAATATGATTATCGAACATGCACCAACTTTCGGCAATATTTGTATTTTGGCTGTGCAGTTAATAAAAAAAAATCCCATATGTTGCACACTTAAAAGTGACCACACTGATACTGGTGAGGCTTTTAGTGTATTTAAATTGTTTAATCTTCATTTATTATTCAAGGTTTTCTCCACTTCTGTTAATTTGTTATAATTATTATACGAATGGTGTAGGTGGTTTATTGAAACATTTACTTCACTTTTTTTATATCTTCGACATACCTACCTTAGTAATCGTTTTTTGAGCTTTGGTCAAGTTTGACCTAATTTTGGTCAACTTATTGGCTTTGTAGAAATAGGTTTGGTATCAATTTTGCAAAACAAATTCTGACTTTTTGGAAAAAATCCAAATTGAAACATGTTAATAAAGATAGTGTAGGAATATTTATAAATAGCAGGAAAATAGAGTATGTAAACCAAATTCAATACTTGGAAAGTATTCTTGACCAGAATCTCAATTTTTGTTACGAGAAAATATTCCCTTACAAGTATTGGCTAATGGCTACATCAGAAGATAGTAAGAAAGCAATTTAATTTCAATTCATATCTTCTGAAACAAAATTGTTGTCAGTTGTCATAGAATGCGATACAATATGAGACTGACTTGATCCAAAGAATACAAAATAGAGCGACGAGAGTAATTTTTAAATGTGAAAAAAATACACTCATTAGATTGATGTTAAATGTTCTCAACACAATATTTCGTCTGGAAAACAAAAAAATGATGTTTCATGTTTTTATATTTATTTTTAAGAACAAGAGAAAAATTCTTTTCACAATTTTTTTATTGTTTAAATCATTTCACCAGCATTTTTTTTCCAGATTCTCAAACTCCTCTATGCATTCTACAAATACGGCCTACTGATTACGGCAATAGTTTTCATCATCTGCGAACTATCTTTCCTGATTGGCAATGTAAAGGACACCAATGTATTGTTGAGTATAATCGGAATGCTCAACACCCATTTGATTGGCATGGGAAAGTTGTGGATTTTGGTATTTCGACGGGATAAAATCAATTATATTAAAAATGTTCTGCAACAGAAGGTTTTTCAGTATGAATCGCTTGGTAAGAAAATTGGGTTTTTTGAATCACCCTGTATATGGCAGTGCTTATCTAGGGCATTGTATAAAGGACAATTAACCTTTTTGAGACACCCTGTATTCACCAAGCTTTTGAGTGGTATATTATTATCATTGATAGCATTGTCAAAATTTTCAACTACTTCAGATATTTTTGGATATTTAATTCTTCTAAATGATATTAATGTATCAAATATGCAACTCCCTGTAGTATGAAAGTTTAGTGCAAATACTCTATACAGGTCGATTGAAAAAACCATTCCAGATTTCTTTATTAACGAACAAAAAGTCATTGCAACCTTGATAATATTGAAAGAAATGTTTTACCCTGTATGTAGAAGCTCGTCATCACTATTCTAGGTAGGTAACTATATCTACATACATTTGAAAAATTATACCATTTTGAATCGCTTCTTGTAATTATGGTGGCTGAAATGCATTTGCGATGAAGATGTGAAGAAATGGTACAAATTTATTTCAATATACAGGGTGTTTACAAACTAAAAACAAGTACAGAGTGTGGTTTTTTCTCCAAACAATATTTTCCAGGTGATTTCCAACCAGGTCTACTTCTAAGACAGGAAAAACGCACTTCAATGTTCATAGCAACAGGAATTTTCCTTTTATACAGTTTTGTAGGAGTCTCCGCCCATATCAGTTCAATCATGATGATGTTCCCCAATTATCTTGATAATCAATTCATCAAAAACTCAACTTGTGACGATTTTAAGCCGTATTATTTTTATTATCCATTCAAAACGGATACCCCCATCCAATGCCACTATATGCTGTTCTATATGGATGTTGGGTTAGGTGTTTATGCTTGGTATATTGCAAGTGAGTGATTTTTCAAGGTTGCGTCACGACACTTTTTGTCTCGCAAAAGAGATCACTATGATAATAAAGTATAATGACAAAGAGAGAGAGAGTATTGTTTGTTTAACGTTCTACTTTTTGGCATGAAAGTGAAAGTGGGGTTAAGGTATGATTATTACATAAAAAATACACATCTTGATAACAAAATGAGATAGACATGCGCACTGTTCACCAGCCGATTCAGCATCAAATTCTCATTCAAGACTTCGAAAAAATATACGGGGTGTTTCAAGAAAATTGGAGGAAAATAGTGGCGAAGTTTAAAAATGATCAAACATTTTTGATACCATGAAAACATTAATATCTTAAAATCTAAAAGAGATAGACATGCGCAGTTGCCATTAGTCGATTCGGCATCAAATTCTCATTAAGAAACATCGGAAAAGTATAGGTGTATCTATAAAATTGAGTGTAAAATGTATTTCAATAAACACATTAATATCTTGAAACATTTAAGAGATAGACATGCGCAGTGGTCACCTGTCGATCCAGCATCAAATTCTCAATCAGAAATTTCGAAAAATTATACGAGGTTTATTGAGAAAATTGGGGAAAAATGGACTCAAAGTTCAAAACACTGAAAAATTGTCAATTCAACTTCAAAATAAAAACAGGCAGACATGCGCAGTTGGGATTTTTGAATCGCAAGAGTAGGGAAATAGACGCCATACTGCTATCTCTCTCTTTCTCTCTTATAGAATCAGAAAAAAGTATTCACTTCTCTCCAATAGCTTTAGATATGAACTTTGTGATCCTCCTTCACCTTCTTACTCTCCAATTAACCATTCTTGGAGAGGCCCTCTCCAACATAAGGGAGAGAGTGGTGAAGATGATTGGCCATGATAAATTGGCGCTAGACGTTTTGCACGATGAAGATTATCCAGAACTGGAGGAAGCTATGTATGGGGAGCTCCTCAAATGTACTAGGCATCTGTATTCTTTGTTGGAGTAAGTTGGGTTCAAATGAAGTTAATATCCTCAAATTACCATTTTAGAGTGAGAAACATAATTGAAGAAATCTTCAGTTTAACCACACTGGGACAAACCTTGGCGTCACTATTGATTTTTGCCTCCTGCTTGTTTCAAGCTTCAAAGGCAAGTTGCAAAAACTTTATTTCCAATCTAATTGATTTTTTCAGGAGCCAATCACTTCACCCAATTTTTTCTCGCAATTGGAGTATTTTTCAGCGGTGTTGACGCAATTTTCCTTGTACTGTTGGTTTGGAAGTGAAATGACTCACGCTGTGAGTAATTTAGGAAAATTAAAATATTTTACAGTTTGGCTTTCAGGGTCAAAGAATCTCTGCATCTATTTATACCTCAGATTGGTACAGTTCCAGTCAAAGGTTTAAACAGTCTTTGCTGCTGACCATGGTACGAATGCAGAGGCCGATTTTTGTGTCTATTGGGAAGTTTTCTCCTTTGGCTTTGCCTACATTGATGGCGGTAAGGGTTGCTTTATTCATTATGTGATAAACTGTCAGATATGGATTTTGAACGATTTTTGGTTGTTGTTTTGATGTTTAGTTCAAATTTGAAATGTTATCTTTAATTATGTTTATTTCCAGGTTATAAAAGGATCGTTTTCGTACTTCACAGTATTCCAGACGACTGAAATAGAAAACTAAACAAACAAGATTTAATGTAGATTGAAGCTTAGAATATACGAGCATTAAAAAATGTTTTAAATGTTTAATGCTGGTTTACTTTACGTCATACTACGTTCATTAAGCCTTCAGGCTCATTAAAAATGGAAAAAGTGTTACGTTTCTGATATTATCGACATATGGTTCAATATTTGCAAATGCTTATCTTAATTTATGGAAGCTCTTGATTGGGATGTAGGTATAAATTTCCGGTGGCATATCCAATACATTTTATTCATATTATTCCTGACAATTTGGATATCACTTTTTTTTTATGTGTTTGCGTACGTACATATAGTAATAACATAGACAATAAGACGGTACGACCTACACGTTTGGTGTATAGACTGTTTTTTTATGTTTTTTTTTTTATTTTCTCTTTTTACTTACCGGTCCTTTAAAAAGATGTCCAGTCTCAATAGCTAAAAGTTCAGCAACCATCGGGCCCCCTTCTATTCTGACTACCAGTTCTTTTGGAAAAATTGGAGCCGCGAAAAATGCGAGTAGGAATAATTGCCACATTTCCTATAATAGAGATATATTGGTTTTTGTTGCATTTTTAAATTTGTGATTTTTATGCCCCTTCTGCTGCCCTGTTTGCCCTTTAAAACAATTTGGAAAAAAATTGAAAGAGATACAAAAGACAGAAATGTTTCTTCTTTCTGTGTTTTTGTCATTCATTGACTGATTTTGATTAGCTTTTCTGTTTTTGTTCAAATATGTTAACTCCAGGTGTCTGCATCATCATTAATTCCAAGTTTAACTTTTATCTTATATTATTTTTATTTTTACTATATTGTCTCCGTTCGGAATGTTCTTGGTTCTCAACTTATAATGTTAAATTTGTATTATTGTTTTTTTTACGAAGATTTAAGGTGATTGTTTTCTTTGTTTCCTAATTTGTTTTGTTTTATTCTATTTTATTCACTGTTTTCATTTCTCATTTTTTCTTTTTGTTTTGTGTAAACGATGATCTATAGTTTTCAGAAAAATGTTTTCATATCTTTTATTAAATGATCATGTTCTTGTTGGAGGGAGTGAAACTTTTTGTTAAAATGAACTTAATGATAACTCAATCAACAGATGAATTAATTTTACATGATAAGAAATGAAAATATTAAATTTTTATAAATATTATTTTCCAGTTACAAATTATACTTTTTTTTGTTGTGAGTTAAATTTAAAATCCCGCCAAATTTTATTTTTGGCTTATTGCGGGCAGAATGAGGAGTAAAAATATTTTTCCAATTAAAAAGGTTCAAGGATTCTGGTCTGGGTCAATGTTGTTTTTGTTTTGAATGAATATTTTGACCTGGAAATGTTTCTTTAATTGAATTTTTGAAAAAGGTCACTACTATACCATTATTGAGGAATTTAAAAATTGAAAAATTCCTGAGAAATTTGACAAAAAAACAATAATAAATGAAGTGTGATGGAAGTGAAAAAAATGAATAAACAAGAGATACGAGAATTAGAGGGAAGTTTGAACAGAATAATCAATCATTATAAACTGAAAAACAGAATTCAACAAAAATAAGTTGATCATTATTTTCACCTGTAAAAAACTATGAAACTCACTTTTTCTCAAAACACTGAACCGTAAGAGAAAATGAACGGACACTGAAGTTTTACCGCGTTTCCCGTTCGAACCGCGTGAGAAAAGTGAAACTTTTGTCACCCGATAGAGGTGAAAAGTGGAAACAAAAGCCATTCCGTAGCGAGATTCCGGAGCAGCTGAATTCTTGTTTTAGTCCGGTCGATTTGATTTTTTTTTCATCACTGTACTTTTACCCAAATTTGCGAAAAAAAATGCGCCATTCTCAACCTGATATCTTGAAAAATAAAAAAGCTATGAGCCCTCGAAGGTCAACAAATATGGAAAAACCCCATACTTTTCTCTGAAAATGAAAAAATCCATTTTTGTATATTTTTTTTAAAATCATTACTTTTTACAGGATCAACCATTTTGATAAATCTTTCGTCATTTGGAGGAAGTTTGATCTACAAGAATCAAGAATATTATTGATTTTTCAATGTCTTTTCGCAAATATTTGATTTTTAAACATTTTTATTACTATAGTTTTGAAAACGCTAAGACTTTTGAACGGATTGACCGATTTCAATAACTCTTGCGTCATTTTGCAGAGATTCTTGATCTAGTTTCTTCATCGATATTTGCAATTTTTTTAAATCCACAAATCTGGAAAAATGACTCAAATTTTGAAAATAAACTTACTCGCAACTATTGACTAAAAAATTTATAGTCAATGCTCGCAACCATTGATTTAAATAGTTATTTAAATCAATGCTCGCAACACGATTATTATCAAGAAAATCAGAAACTTCAAAACAACCTTTTTCGAGGAAAATGAAAATTAATAATCATGATTACAAATCAAAGGATAACCACAATAAGAATATTGTCACTTAAAATAACCTAAAATGAGAAACTTCAATTAACGTCCACCAGCTTCAAACAGCGAAATCAGCTACTTTAACTGATCTAAACCAGCACGCGACACATTTCGCCCGTTGCGGAATTTTATTGGCTTAGTTGATTATCATGCAGGTTGATCCATTGATAAAATATAAATTTAATTAATCGATCCATGTCGATCGACATTATGTATTATGAATCGGGAGTCATACGGATTAGGTATATCTGATTAAATTGGCAAAATTGATGGGCGTTATTTGAAAGAAAAGTCTGTAGCTAAAATCGCATAATCCACAAATTTTAATATTGTAGGAGGGACAAAACCATTGAGTTTTATAAGGCTTTAAAGTCAATGGACAAAACGGACGGACGTGTCTGGAAGTGTCACATTATGGAAGTCTCTGAAACTCTCTCAAAACTTTTATTTGAACATAAGGCATCACAATGACGTCATTTATTATATGACAGTTCACAATGTTGCCAAAAAAGTCATTTCAGCGCTACAAATAAGTTTGAGTAAATTCAGCAGATTCATTGAAAACAAAAAGATTAGCCACTTCCAAGGCACGCCAATCAATGTCCCACATTATTTGTTTTGTTCATTGCTCGAAAACAGAATTTAATCGTCTTCAATCCTGTCGGCGACGATAAATTTTAATTATCCCAATCCCAGTGACTCGATGGGGAGAATTGGTAATGTCGAGGGATCGTTGAAAATTAACACCAGTCGTTTTTACAGTGTTTTATTATATATTTTGTTTTTGGATTATTACGTGAAGAAATTTAAGAATTTGTAAGTTGAATTTTCAAGTTTTCCAAATTTGCGTGGGGCTGCACGTGACGTGCGATAGAAAACATGCTACTTATTTTTTAACCCATTTTATCACAGAACTAGCCCAAAATAACCCAAACGATAATTTCTGTGACCTTTACAAATAGGTATTATGAATGATTTCACACTGCGTCTCGGTTGCGACTCGTCGTATTTTGCTGCAATATGGTTTCCATGATATATACAGGGTGAGTCTCTAGCTTGGAATAAATTCAGTGAATCAAAGACCATTTGTTTTTTAGAAATATGCTCGGACACATTGATTAGTAACGAGTGTTCAATAAAAAATACCATCAAGTCACCTCTGGATTTCTTTTCCTGTCATGAACGTAGGTCGTGGCTAGTTTGTATGGTTTTGCATCATGGCATCTATGCCGGTTAGAAAGTGGATGGTATGTCATAATTGCGATGTTAGCCCAGACGTTTTTTGAAACAATTGCAATCCATGGTGACTTGTTCGTATTTTTTATTGAACACTCTTTATTTTGATGTAAGAAAATATTATACAGGATGTCCAGAATTCTCTGATTTTGGTTCTGAATTTTGTGTTTTAGTATCATGGACTCACCCTGTATGTATTCTGTTTCCATGGCTCGTGTAGACGTTTCTCCTTTCTTTCGTCAATGACGTTGTTTGTCATACGAAATGTCAAGCAAAAAGGTTTAACCAGACAATGAAAAGTGTAATTTCATAGAAATATCTTTATCCTTTGTTTAAACTGTCGAGAAGTACCAGTGTCTTTATGATCACACACTCACACTTGAGAAGTACCTACAGCTAGTACAGCAGCAGAAGTCAATAAGATGATGATTGGGACCAAGTTGCTGGGATATTTTTCTACAGGTAGGTAGGTAGGTTTGTAATATCGCGATCGTCGAACAAAGATAACGTCGTTGAAAACGCAAAACCACGTAATATACGGGGTGTCCGCAAATGATGAGCAAAAAATTCAGTTGAGAATATACAGACAAAGAATAAATGCTACCTCTTCCTATAATTTTTTTTTCGAAAATTGATTATTGACGGTGTTACAGGGTGTTAACTCTACTTGCATGTAATGAAGACGAAATCATTTTAATATATTTTCAACCTTGAACATAGCATGCTCTGAAAACATATATGCGCTACATTGAACTCGATAATACCGTACCTGGAAGGGACCCATCCGTGCTGTTTACATCGAGTTGACTGAAGACAAATTTTCGACTAGAAAGAGATAGAGACAGAAAGGGGTGTCTATCTTTGTCATATCTGTTGACAAAATAATATATTCGCTGTGTTTGTTATGCACCACTAGTGCACACTTTTTCACACTGCAACACTCAGTGTGCCTTTGTTTGTGAAATGTTTGTCTGTTTTTTAGGATAGAATCTTAGTACGTTTAGTAAAGATATTCTATCCTAAAAACCAGACAAACATTTCACGAAGAAAGCCACACTGAGTGTTGCATCTAATATTATGTTCAATCAATATGTAGCTTTCTATAGTTTGGGTGCCAAACAAAATGGTTAATTTATGCAGTGCATTTGGGTGTGGTAATAAATACACTCCAGAAAAGCAGATTTCATTTTTTGGCTAAGTGATATAACTCCAATTATTAAGGACAAGGGCATGCACCTTAAGTATACCTACACGAAATTGTCCTAGTTAAAAGGGCCCTACTCACACTCCTGCAGCAGGGGCAATCTAGGCCTGCCGCAGGAGAAACTTCCTTGTAAAGTACGTTTTGTTTTGAAAATGTGACAATTTCACATCCTGTTCGAGTTCGTTGGTACTACTAACATCATTTCCAACGTTTGTTTTCTCATATCTTGCTTGAAATAATGCTAGGAAGGTATGAAGGGGCCCTTACCGCCCTGCTTAGAAGGCGATCTAGGAAATTGCCCCAATCGCCCTGCCTCCTAGATTGCCCCTGCTGTAGGCGTGTGATCAGGGCCCTTTAGGAATTGACGATGGTAAACACTCCAAGAAATGCAAAAGTTCTATTCGGACATTTCTCAAGCCCCCTATCAAAAAACACCATATTTATTAGTTTTAATGTGACCTCAAAAATAAAAGTATTTTCATTTTTATTTTAAGCTATTATAGTTTTCCAAGTTTATACCTTAATACCTTTACTTTACTCAATACACAGGTTAAACATATAAATCACCCTGCACCTACTACCTACCCTGTATTTGCTCAACTATTTAATCGAATTACGGATCATCTAAGTATACTTCATTTTTTACTAATTTGTTTCTTATTTTGCATTTTTCCAGATAGTCATTTGAAATATATAGATCCATCATATCATGATAATTAAGACTACTAAGTATGCACATAATTGTAGTCATTTTTTCCAAGCAAATCAACCGCTTTTTCAATTTATCTTCAAACTATTTGAAAACCTCCGACTTCGCATAAGGGCAATGAGTGTGACAAAGATAGCAACACCTTTTGAGTCCAAAATATACCTATGTGCCAAAAAAATACGACTAAAATTGCCTCAGTTGTCGACACGACAGGGGCCCTTCCAGTTACGTAGTATCGAGTTCAATGATGCGCTATAGCTAGTTGACGTAGAAACAAGTTTGTGAAGAATTAGTTTTGAAAGTTAGTAATTTTTTGAAAATTTGTTGTCAACGCTGATAGTGGTCAACGACAAAAATACTGAGTTAAAAAAAAAATGTACAAAACTGCCAACTGTCAAAAACCAATTCTCTTCAAACTTGTTTATACGGCAACTTATAGCGCATGATTCCAGAGCATGCTATGTTTAAGGTTGAAAATAAATTAAAAATTTCGTATCGATCACATGCAAGTAAAGTTATTTCAGCGTTTTTCTCAAAAAATGTTAGATTCATCGAATCAAAAGTGGTATATCTTTTTTTAAGTCAAAAGGTTAGGACAATTAAAATATTCCGTTAATAATCAATTTTCGAAAAAATCTTATAGGAAGAGGCATTTATTTTCGGTCTAGAATGCTCCCCTGATTTGTTTGCTCATCATATACAGACACCCTGTATATAAATGATCATACTTGGTTCTGCGTTCCCGTCGACAAAATTGTTGGACGATAGAGCAAAAATAGTGATTTTGCATCGTATCTCTTATCGAGCAAGCACCATCAACGTAATTTATTTTTATATGGACCTTCATTTCTAGAATCTTTCTGCATGCCTTTTACAATGATGTATTATACTAATACCATTGATGACGTTTCGACCCGCAGTCAACCCGTCGTCAACCCAGACTATTTAAGGTGTCGTCGAGAAAGTATGGGCGCCACTGACCTTGACTTCCAGACACAAGTGGAATAATGTAGGAAGGTATTGTAGGTATAATTCAAAAAAATAGCCATGAAACAGTTTTAATAGTCAAAATCAAAAAAAGAACGTTATAATTCCACCCCACCATCGGAAAAAGTTATGCAAAATACAAACAGCTTCTAAAATATGTCAATTTTATCTGGTTCATAGTTGATTGTTGTTTCAAAAATTTGGAATTTTGCAACACTCATACCAGATGCACACTTAATACTTTTCCTAGCTCTCGAATGTCTATAGTTGAATATTCTTCTGGAAACAGTAAGTGGTTTTTGCACTGTAAAGGTCTTACCGCTTACCGTTTGCTCGAAACCTAAAAAAGAAGCGGAAAATGGAATATATGAGAAAATATCCAATACATTTATACGAATACTAGTTACGATAGTAGTTTTCATTTCCACCACAATATATGGATGTCTCAAGTTTACATGAAACCGTTTTGTTCCAGTATATGAATGCATGCGGGGAAGTATGGAAAATACTTCGATATACATGAAATAGCATACCTACTGCAAAAAGTGAAGATGGAGCTAAATCAAGAAAAAGTATTACTTATGGTAATGTAATGCAGCCGGGCAATTTGCCTATTGAGAACAATGGAAATGAAATTATTGAAACCGATCAGGGCATCGGATATAGACGATGAAGAAAATAACTCGAGAGCTACAGATCTTGAAGATCAGAACATCATCCGAGTTCATATTCAAGAAAAAGGAAGGTTCAGTCAAAACCTTCATTGGATGTATTGGAGCATGCTGTCGTCAATAACCTTTCTGGTATAACACTACAATCTCAAACTTGATTTTTTTAAAGCACAACGATTATCCATATACCTAATATTACTGTCTTACAAAAAGAAAATAAGTCAACATCAGCGGGAGCCTTTCCTTCTGCGTCCATGCAATGCATGACATATCAGTAGTTTTTGCTACACACTGATAGCTCTTCGATAATTTGTATCCTGTAGCATGCATGCAACTTATTTCTCGTTTCCAGCCACGCCTTTTAAGATATTTTTTGAATTTACTGCGTCATGGAAGGTGGTACCTGTGATGAATAAAATGGAATGACAAATGTGCTATATATGTTCATCATGGAAAATGGTTCTTCGTTTCTTTCCCGCGTATTTGAGCATCTGTGGTTGTGTGCAAATTCTATGACGCATGACGCATGTGAACTTCCATCATGCGTGCTAAGTGCGTTTATTCGGGAATTGAAAAATATGCATTGACTTAGAACTCGATGATAATATGCGTCATAGACTTACGCGTGGCTCTTATGCGTCATGCGTAATGATATTTCAATATGCGTCATCATATTCGTTCTCGCGTGTGAATATAAGTTTTCCACAGCAAATGCCAAACAGAAACAACTTTCGATTCTCACTTATAATCTCCCTAGAGCTCGAATTATTTCCGGAAATTTTGTAGAATTGCGAATTTTCCTGACAAATTCGCAACGAGAACAAATTTTCGGATTTTTAATTCGAGCTCGCGGGAGATTCGGCAAGAAAATTTCATGCCAAAACTATTTGAGAAGATTTAATAGTAGCGGCTGGATGTAGCTCCCATGCACCAACCACAGTGTTGCCGTTTGCCGTATCTCTGTCTGTAGTGTCTGTGAAAGTTGGGGAGCTCGGCAGGTCGGTGGGTTGGGTTGGGATTGTTAGGGAGAGTGGGGACTGTAATCATATGGGAGCTACATCCAGATGCCAAGTCGTTGCCATAGCAACATGTTAAAATGCAAGCCTATGATTGGTTAGAATTGACTGGTATGAAATTTTCGTCATAATTGCCACCAAGCGAGTTATTATGTGATTTGCTGGTGACCAAATTTGGCCACCAGCAAGCTTCATAAAAACTGGTTGAATCAATATACAGGCGCGGTCCCAGGATTTTCTTGAAGGGGGGGCGCAAAATAAAAAAATATTGTCACATGTATTATTACTGGCACTGGTGCAGAAGGCGCCGCAGGCAAAGTGCCGCTGGCGAAAAATTTTGTGGTTGTATTTCCCCTCCTTTATAATTAATTTTCCCTCATTTCTGGTAGGGGAAGTTCCGTTCTATATTAAACGGAAGAGTTGGTACAGAACCGTATTAAATGTCTAGAGTTACATCCATGTGAGTAGTGCCCTCCTTATACCGGTTTCGTCCCGTAATTGGACTCATCAGTAAGGCAGCTGGCACCACTCACACTGATGCAACTCTAGCCACTACCCTAATCTGGGTAAATGTGCAGTGGTTGTTTTTAGACAACCACTGCCATCTATTGGTTCGCAAGTCTGCGAACGCAAATAGATGTGAAGTATGTTCGAGCTGTACCTCTCGATCATGGAATAAAGAGACATTGTTTTACGGTTATCCGATGTTAAACGGAAGAGTTGGTACAGAACCGTATTAAATGTCTAGAGTTACATCCATGTGAGTAGTGCCCTCCTTATACCGGTTTCGTCCCGTAATTAGACTCATCAGTAAGGCAGCTGGCACCACTCACACTGATGCAACTCTAGCCACTACCCCTAATCTGGGTAAATGTGCAGTGGTTGTTTTTAGACAACCACTGCCATCTATTGGTTCGCAAGTCTGCGAACGCAAATAGATGTGAAGTATGTTCGAGCTGTACCTCTCGATCATGGAATAAAGAGACATTGTTTTACGGTTATCCGATGTTAAACGGAAGAGTTGGTACAGAACCGTATTAAATGTCTAGAGTTACATCCATGTGAGTAGTGCCCTCCTTATACCGGTTTCGTCCCGTAATTGGACTCATCAGTAAGGCAGCTGGCACCACT